>CM040121.1:41555720-42755720 GCA_022559845.1 Amorphophallus konjac
TGTTATCCTCAAGAACAAAATCGATCAATTAAGGAAAACTGAAAAAGATCTAAGAAACAAAATGGATTCAAACTCTATTGATCAAGATATTTGCAATGAATTGATTATGAATGATAAACTTGTAAATGAGAATGAAGAACTTAAAAAGGAAAACAGTGCTATATTGATTCAGATATCTCTGCTTGAAGGCAACATGAAGTTTCTTGAAAAAGAAAATACTTTGTCAAAATCTGAAAATGAAAAATTGAAACATCTAAACACAACCATGTCTAAAAAATTACTTACTTTTGAAAAAGAGAAAAGTTTGGTTGTTGATGATTGTGAAAAGATGTATGTGCTTGAACAAAAGATGGAAATGTACAAAACCATCAATGCCCAATTGAATGAAAAAGTCATCTCTTGTGATAATGAGATCATTTCCTATGAACTACATATTTCATCATTTGAAAAGAAAATTCTTGATCCGAATGCTTCTTTGTCTAAATTTGTAAATGGGAAAGAAAATTTGAACAAGATATTAAGGACTAAGGTAAATTTCTAAAGAGAGGGGCTAGGCTATAATCCTGTGAACAAAAAGAATTTTAAAAATAAAGTCTATACATCATTTGTCCACAGTTTAAATATAGCTAGCACATCAAATGAGTCTCCAAATCAAACTGTTGCTCAAACAATAAAGAGATGAAATGAAAATCTGGAAAAGAAACAAAACTTGCATCAAAAGGCTAAAAGTGTTGTTGGTGTCACGATGAATGCCAAGAAAAATCATGTTGCACACACACATACATCCACAAAGAAAATCTCATATTTTTACTGTGGTGAACTTGGTCATATGATGCATGATTACCTTTTGATGAAATCTGAAGATCTAGAAGCATGCAAGAACACGAATGGTCTCATAAAGCCAAGAAAACTTTTCAACACAAAAAGAACTCTTGATAACTACTATGTTCATGAAAGAAGACCATTTGAGAGATTTGCTACATTGAACTATTTTCATTGTGGAAGGCTTGGTCACAGGATGAACAATTGCTTTAGTTTGAAAGATGATAACATCTCTACAAACCCACAGAAATTCTATGCTCATTCATACAAGAAAAATCTGAAAGTTTTTGGTTGTTGTCATTATTGTGGTGAGTTTAGGCATACCATGTATGATTACTTCTTAATGCATTTTGATGATATACATGCCCAAAAATTATGGAAAGTACCAATTAGAGGTGCAACTAACCATCTGGGACCCAAGAAGGTTTGGGTACTGTGGACGCACTTTTCGACACGCTCATTTGTTTGTTTTCTTTAAGTCGGTTTATTCGGTGGGTTTATTCGTTTATTAAGTGCGTGGATGTGCCAGTCACAAAGTGACGATTTATTGTGCGCTCGATCTGACTAATCAGACGATTGTGTGGTTCGTGTCGGGACTGAAACCCGCTGCGCCATAAAGGTCACGGCGTCATTTACATCCCCTCGGAGAGGGGAACACCCTTGATTAATCGCCGGAAAAGGGGCCTCATGGCCAAGAAAATATATCGAGAGAAACAAGCCGATAGCGGTCTCGAATCAGTCGGAAATCCCTATGTTTAGGGAAACAAGCATTCGAAATATGTCGGTCACTCAAGGGACCATTTTGATATTCGGACGAGCGTCCGGCTTTAGAGAATCGTGATCATCACGGGGAAAACTGGAGCATATGTATGCTGGGGTACGGCAAGTTTATTGTTCAAAGGGATAGGAGGCATTCAGTTGAATCCCGGTTAGAGCGGTCGGAAACCGATAAGTTTGTTCGCCCGGTGTAAGACCAAGCTACGACCATACTGCGGTGGGCCCCCCGTGGTCGAAGTCGGGCTCGCGTGGGCATCATTAATATTTCCGGTGCCGAAGGGCAGCGGGAAAGTGTCCCGGGACTAGATTCCGAAACAAAGATTCGTACAGAGATAGCTGACTATAGGCCTAGGATGTGGGTCAGGCGATGACCATGGTTGGGGCGAACCCGAGGTCCAAATGTGACTCACGAAGGTCTTATTGATATTCCCGCACGTAGGGTTCGGGGAAGACAAGAGCCGTCTCATTCCATTCGGATTTTGTCGGTCATACACGGACCATTTTATGTTTGGACAAAGGTCCGTATAGAAAACAAGACGGTGACGGGAGCGAATCCGTGTAAATGTCTGCCGTGAGTACGGCAAGTTTAGTGCAAGTGCGGGGCTAGATCCCGATATATATGTCGGTCGCTAACGGACCATTCATCGTTCGGACGAGAGTCCGCATTTGAAGCGCCGAAGATGATGACAAAGACATACGGATGTCTGTCGTAGGTATGGCAAGTTCAATGTCAGTGCGGGATTAGATCCCGATGAAGACGGGTCAAGCTGATGATCTATTGGCCCGAGGTGGTTGCGGACTATGGCCATATCGGGGTTTCCGAGGACCACGTTTGATGCCACGGGGCGCCATTATTTTCCTCTTCACGCATAGTCTTGGCAAACGAAGGTTCCAAGGTATACGTTGTTGGGTTTGGTGCAGTATTCAGAGGGGGGTGAATGAATATAACCCGTTTAAAAAACCTTTCGCCCAGTTAAAATATGATGCTCACTAGAATTACTAGTTCGCAAACTAGACAAGCTTAAAAGCTAATAATCAGTTGCAGAACAAAAACAAGCATACAGTGAGATCACTAGGATGCTAACTAGGCTGAATTAGACAAGGAGTCGCTCAACTAGAATTTCGCTCTCTTGACAGATTAAACTATTCTAAGAAAACTAATCCACTCTTCTGCTCAACCAGAAGTCAAACGCTTAGAGCGCCCCTATGCAATCATCTAGCGGAAGCAAAAGCAGATAAACCAAACCACAATGCACAAGGGTTTTTAGGTGGTTCGGTCCTCCAGACCTACATCCACCCCACACTCAACCCGAGTGTGGCTTCCACTAGCTCACGCTAGAAACCGCAGACTCAGTCTGCAACAGGTGCTGCCACACAGCTTGACCAGGGGAACAACCTCCCCTCTTCCTCCAGACCAGGAGGGAACCAACCGGTGACTTTCAGTCACCAGCAAACCAGAGCTCGAAGACCTCTCTTCCTCCAACCGGAGGGACCCCTGGACTTGAATCCACAAGCCCAGAACCGGAGACAAGTCTCCCTTCCTCCAAACCTGAGGGAACCCACAAGTAGCTCCCAGCTACTTGCAACCGGAGATCAGATCTCCCTTCTCCTGATCCACAGGAGGAACCCCGACCTCTCTACAGAGTATCGGAAAGCACAGCAAACCAGAAAACAAAGGAAAATAATAAACGAAAACAACACAGCAATCAGAAGGCTGTGAAATATGAAAACACAGATGTGGCTCTCAACGGAGCTGACTGGCCTGGATCTGATCCACGGTCCAGTGAAGACAGATCTTCAAGCAACTTCTTCCTTGTTCTCCACGAGCTCTCTCGCTCACTTTCTATCTCTCTTTTCTTTCTCTTCTACTCTCCTAGGAGCTTCTTCTGCTACTTCTCTTCTTCTTCTTCTCAACTCACGATCTCTCTTTTTCTTTCTTCTGTTCTCCTAATCTCTCACTCTCTACTCTTCTCTTCTCTCTCTTTTTCTTCTTCTGCTCTTACTCTCACTCTCTTTTTCTTCTTCTGCTCTTACTCTCACTCTCTTCTCTGCTCTCTTCTTTTCTTTCTTCTCTTCCTTTTCCTGGATCGGGGCTCTCTGTATGAGCTTTT
Source organism: Amorphophallus konjac (assembly GCA_022559845.1). Classification (NCBI taxonomy): domain Eukaryota; kingdom Viridiplantae; phylum Streptophyta; class Magnoliopsida; order Alismatales; family Araceae; genus Amorphophallus; species Amorphophallus konjac. The sequence continues at coordinate 41,559,431 of CM040121.1, forward strand.
CTTCTTGCCAACTCGATCGACCTTCATCTGTGGACGAAGGCTTCCTTATATAGCATCAGCAGCAGCATCAGCCACGACGTGTGACCTCCACATTTCCAGCCCTAAGAATTCGGTCCACATGGCAGTCTCTCAGCAGGCTTCATTCCAGCCTCGGATCACGTGCCCTCCTTAAGCTTCACGATCAAAGCACCTGTAAAATAGGGTATCGGATAAGTCATCAGTTTAAAGAACAACTCTGTATAGACTTATCAGAAGAACAGCGTTTTAGAAGAAACCTGGACGAGGTTAGAACGAAACAACACGAGCTAACAAATGGCAACAACACGGAGACAACACGAAGACAGAATAAGGAAACGACACGAGGTACATACGACGACAAGACAGAAACCAATCATGAAGTATGGTTTCAACAAACGAAAGACACAAGGTGGTGGCACAGAAAGCAACACGAAGTGCTGCAATGTTCTGCACGCAGTGGAACAAAGACGACACGGAGTAAAAAACGACACGAAGACGAAAACAACACTTAGGACGAAGTTGACACGGAGTGAAAACGACACGAAGTCTGGGAGACACGACACAAAGTCACAAGAACGATAGTAACCAACACGAAGTGTGGTTACGAAACATGAACGACACGAAGTGTGGAAACATGACACGAAAATGACACGTAGACATGGAGACAACAGTAACCGACACGAGGTGAGGTTACTAAAGCGACAATGACACGTGGTGTGGAAAACACGACACGAAGACCTGAGAAGGAAAAACGACACAAAGTAAAAATAGTGATCGACACGGGTTGAAAACAACACGAAGTCGAAACAGTAATCGACACGGGTTGAAAACAACATGAAGACGAAGTACAAAGAGATGACACGAAGTGAAGTTGACACGAAGTGAAAACAACACTAAGTGAAAAACAATAATCGACACGCGGTGAAAACTACACGAAGACGAAGTACAAAGAGATGACACGAAGTGAAGTTGACACGAAGTGAAAACAACACTAAGTGAAAAACAATAATCGACACGCGGTGAAAACAACACGACGACAGTGAGAACAGCACGAGGTGAAATGACACGGGGTGTAGAAAACCAAGAATCGACACGAAGTGTGGTCAAGGCGAGAAAGACACTAAGTCAAAAACGAAAGACCAACACTCAGACAGAAACATAAAAACAACACGGAGACGTAGACACTAAAACAACACAAAGATGAAGACAAGGGAAACGACACGAAGTCTAACCTCATACAAGCTTTCCTGTCACGCATGGAAATCAACACGAAGTGTTGTATGCTCATACAACACGAGATCTTTTCGTGTTAGTGAGGGGAAACAACACGAAAACTCAAGTACAGAAACAGCACGAAGATGATGTACAATCTGATGTACAGACATGAAGAACAGTCCAAGATATAGACTTGCACGAGTAAGCTACAGTGCCAAAGTATAGACTTCATGCTGTACAGACTATATGACCAGTGCATGATTGTACTTGACAATGTAAACACTATGCAGACCAATGTACAGACTTTGGCGAAGCAAAAGGCTGTATAGACTTGGAGACCCAAAGCCATTGTATAGACTTTGTCTAAGACAAGGCATGAGCTGACGTTGTATATACTTAGCCCAATGCAAACCAGTCCGATGTATAGACTTTAAGGAAATGCATGCTACAGTGCAATGTCTAGACTTGCGATGTGTTCGCCAAATGCACACTACAGTCCAATGTATGGACTTGGACGAATGATGCATGTGCAGTGAATAGACTTAGGGCATAAACCCCACGATGCACTGTATAGACTATGCACATAACATAAGTCTAACATAAACAATATATCAGTTGTACCAGTCACAGTCATGATGCAATCATCAAGGCACAATGTCATGAAAATACTATATCATTGCTATCATCAAAATACAATATCAATCATCAAAACCACAGCAATGAATGCTTTATGCATCAGTTTAACATGTAACAAGACTGAACATCAAATATGTTAATCTAAACTGAGCAGCAAGATGACTGAACCTTTGATTAACTCACATCAACAACCAATCATCAAAGCCATCATTAAAACCATCATCAAAACCAAAACCACATGCATGGGCACAACAATCTCCCCCTTTTTGATGATGGCAACACTTTCAATACATTGAGTCATTCTGATGATGTGAGGCATTCTGAGGTAATCTGAAGACTCAAATTATTCTCCCCCTTTGACTTCATCAAAAAGAAAAAATAATTTGAGAAATTATAGCATGTATAAAAGTTCAATCAAATTCTCCCCCTTGCAAGAACATGATTCTCCCCCTTTAATAGTTTCAGCAAAAGCATGAGTTAGAGAAATGCAATACTCCCCCCTGAGTATATGAATGAAAGGTCACAAATGATATGAACATGATTCAGCACGACTAGGAATGCTCCCCCTGAACAGATGCCAATTGATATGCAAGTGATGCATGACATGGAAGCTCCCCTCAATAAATGGACTCTTATGAGATAAATGAGAAGGAGACCACAGGGGCAAACAAGGAGAAGTTCAGGTCATTGAGCCAATGACATGAGCAGAAGAAATTCAGTTAACAGATTTTTCAAGGATGCTCCAAACATAAGAAATTCAGCCAGATTTTCAAAGAGATATCAATCTCATAAATCTGAAACATAAGTTTTCAAAGTCTTCTATCATAAGGGCTTATGAATGACATTTATTGAACAGCATGGTTTAAACATGATGTATGCAGAGTTTATCAATAAAATTCTGTATTGATATCTAAAACCATGGTTTAATAAAAGTGAACCAAGCCCTCATATTTATCTTGATAAAACTCCCTCTCTCTTACACAATCAAAATTTATTGACTTCTTTCAGAATTACATGCACCAATATTGAAATCAAGCAATTATGGAGTCATATGAATTTGTCTAGGGTTGAAACAATTTGATTTTGACATCAATATTCAGAAATTTTAATTTGTTCAATAATTTTCCATGCTACAAATTTTACGAGCACTCTAGTTCAGTGCACACAGTGTAACTAGAGGGTATACCTTGATTAGAGGCCAATATCCCTAAGCCCTTAGTGTGACCAACTGTCATGCTATATATGAACAGAGATAACATTTACACATCATGACACACTTGAAATCATTTCTGGATGAGTGAGTTGTATTTCTCAGTGTGCATGCCATTGCTCTGCCTAATTTTCAATGAATTCTTGTTTTACAGAGTTAACTAAGGCACCTCATGACACAGTCCTTAGGACTTGTGTTTCTCAGTGGCCAATGTCATTGCTCTGACAAAATAACCCTTTAGACATTTCAGAAAAATTCATTCGCTTCAAATCAATAATAGTTTCATGTACTCAACCAGTTGAAGTCATGTATTCAAAAATGCAGATTTCAGAAGTTTTCAAGATACAGCATGAAACAGATGGTTAAGGTTTATTAAAAATGATTCAGATATGTTGAGAGATTTTGAAGTTAGACTCCATGAATACATTAAGCTTAAACCACATGAGTTATTTCAGTCATTCATAAGAATGTATAATAGAAGATTCCTAGTTCAAGAGTTTTCAGATTTATGATCGAGATAGCCCATTGAAATCTTCATGAAAGACTGATAGAATTCTGAAGCCAAATGATACCAATTGTTAGGACAGATTTTGAAGCTTAGTGTTTTCCGAATATGATCAAGGTTTGTCAACAAAAGTGATAAGAAGGGATATACAATGAATTCTGACAAATGTATGCATTTGACAACCTATATGCAATGCATTGACTCCCCCTTACAATATGCATCCAAACTCTCTTTTTGGCATTTTCAATATAAGGAGATGCAATGTACTATATGTATGCAGGGACATGCAAAGACTCAATCATTGAATGCTATGCAAGAATATGCAACTTACTCCCCCTGAAAACATGCAATGCTTGCACTGAAAACTGAACATATGATACCAAATGATATCGTGACTTGTGTACAATCAGACTGTCCTATCAGCAAAGTGACCCATGGTACTAGGCGGAGCACTTGGTCTAAAAGACCACCTCACACATAGTAAGAACCTCCAGACAAACTTCCCTGCCTTTTGGTACCTTACCATTTATATACCATTGAGGTCATGCATGATAATTCAACATGCAGTCCTATATGTAATTCAGAATGCTCAGTGAGCTATTGCAACACACAAGTTTCAAGTCACACTCATAGGTAGTTCAGATTTTTTTTCAGAAAATTCAAAATGCAATATGTTTTCAGAGTTTATGCATTTCAACAATTATCAACCACTTACAAATGGCAGATATGCAAGAATACATCAAACCAGATATGCAATAAGTTTCAAAATGAGAAATGCAGAGAGATTACCTAAACAGTGTGGGAGTGGGGTTTTCATTCTTGAGTGCCTTGGATCATTACCCCTTTTATTCCAGCTTCCAAGGCACACCTGTAGCAGATACATCATTTTAATGTAACAGGTACCCAAGAAACCTTGGGTCCTGGTTTAGCAGTGACACTCCTAGCAGGTTTTCTCAACAGATTTTTCGCATGTTTATCATCACAACACATGATATGACAATTATACATGGAATGCCCTACCTGCCCATAATGATAACAAGAAATAACAGATTTCATGTTCTCCTTGTATACATCAGCATTGGCGTGAACATGGTGTGAGTGAACATGATTAATTCTGTTATTGACATGAAAGATTTTCTTTTCATAACCGGCCAGCCAACAGTTAACAGCTCTGTGGCCTGGCTTTCCACATTCAAAACATACAGTGTATTTTCTTCTAGGACCAAACTTCTTTCCATCAATAATATTTTTATTAATAGGGAAATTAACAAATCCAGAGTTAGTTTTCTTTCCCTGAGCATGCCAGCAGAAGGCAACAATGTGACCAAACTTTCCACAGCAATAGCATTGAATTTTCTTTTCCTGATCAGTAGAATGTTTCCTAAGATGATTTCTAGGATACTTTCCAACAGCATTTCTTTCATCATTCATCAATGCTACACAGTTATGCATAATGTGGCCAACTTTCCCACAATAGTGACATGTTATAGCCTTTTTATTCACATTCACTTGTTTGACAAGATTGATATTCTCATGAGAGTGTGAATGTGTGTGTGAGCAGTGAGCAGCATGCACATGAAAATCAGAGACATATTTGGACTTATCCAAATCAGCATTTTCCTTTTGTTTTTGAATCTTTTCCTGTTTCTTATCTGAATTTTCAGCCTTCTTAGCAGTGAATTGAAACATAGAAGAATTAGATTGATTAGCTTGTTCAGAGCTTTTCACGAATACAGTTGACTTCTTCTTTTCATTCACTTTCTTATTAGCATGCACATACCCAAGTCCTTCTTTCTGAAAATTCACTTTAGAACCAAGCAGCTTATTCAAATTGTCTTTTCCTTTAACAAATTTTGACAAAGAATTTTTCAGATCTTCAATCTCAGAATTCAATGAAGCAATACTCACTTCATACTTGGATAGCTCAGATTCACAAACAATCAGCTGTTGTTGCAAAGCATCATTCAGGTTCTTTAGAGTTTCATTTTCTTGTTGAACCATTATTTCAATGTTGTTCTCATTTCCCCTTACAACAGTTTTTCCTTTTTCAATTGACAACCATTTTTCAGAGAAGACAGTATTAAGAACCATTAGCTTTTTATTTTGATCTTTCAAGTAGACATTTTCTTCAATCAGCTTATCTTTTAATTTCTCAATTTCCTTCTTCTGAGTCAGCAGAGAATCATTTTCTTCTTTCAAGGAAGTGATTAAGTTTTCCTGTACATTATCATCAGAATGTAATTCTTCAATCAATTCTTCAATTTAGATTTTAGATTTTCATTTTCAGCCTTTAGACATGTGATTTCAGTATTTTTCTCTTTTCTTAATTTTCTCTTTCCTGATTTGACTCTTTCATATTTATCTAGAAGATGCTCATGCATGGCAACTAACTCATCATGGCTAATATCCTCGGTCTCAGAGATTACCTGGGATGAGGACTCATCTGACTGATCACTCCTTCTTGCCATGAGACATTCTTCTCCCTGTTCCACGTGTGTTGTAGTCACTCTATCAAACATTTCCTTTGCAGTGCTACAATCTGAGAAGGAGGAAAAATCATCAGAACCGATTGCAGCCTTCATTAAATTTAGAGCTCTCACATTATCATCATTTTTTAATTTGTGAACATGAGTCCACTTGGACTTATCCTTAGGAAGTTCATGTGGACTGTGAGAGATAATCTTCCACAATTGTGGATTAATAGAGTTAACATGCTTGTGCATACGATATAGCCAGAATTTAATATTTAAACTACTGAATAGTGGAGGATGAGCCATGACAGCACAACAGATTAATGCAACAGGAATATTGATGCACTAAAAGCAAATTAGCACCTAAGACCGCAAGATCGATCTGCAGGTCGCTGGACCTTGTAAGCAGACACCTGCTCTGATACCAATTGTTGGCTTCGGTGCAGTATTCAGAGGGGGGTGAATGAATATAACCCGTTTAAAAAACCTTTCGCCCAGTTAAAATATGATGCTCACTAGAATTACTAGTTCGCAAACTAGACAAGCTTAAAAGCTAATAATCAGTTGCAGAACAAAAACAAGCATACAGTGAGACCACTAGGATGCTAACTAGGCTGAATTAGACAAGGAGTCGCTCAACTAGAATTTCGCTCTCTTGACAGATTAAACTATTCTAAGAAAACTAATCCACTCATCTGCTTAACCAGAAGTCAAACGCTTAGAGCGCCCCTATGCAATCATCTAGCGGAAGCAAAAGCAGATAAACCAAACCACAATGCACAAGGGTTTTTAGGTGGTTCGGTCCTCCAGACCTACATCCACCCCACACTCAACCCGAGTGTGGCTTCCACTAGCTCACGCTAGAAACCGCAGACTCAGTCTGCAACAGGTGCTGCCACACAGCTTGACCAGGGGAACAACCTCCCCTCTTCCTCCAGACCAGGAGGGAACCAACCGGTGACTTTCAGTCACCAGCAAACCAGAGGTCGAAGACCTCTCTTCCTCCAACCGGAGGGACCCCTGGACTTGAATCCACAAGCCCAGAACCGGAGACAAGTCTCCCTTCCTCCAAACCTGAGGGAACCCACAAGTAGCTCCCAGCTACTTGCAACCGGAGATCAGATCTCCCTTCTCCTGATCCACAGGAGGAACCCCGACCTCTCTACAGAGTATCGAAAAGCACAGCAAACCAGAAAACAAAGGAAAATAATAAACGAAAACAACACAGCAATCAGAAGGCTGTAAAATATGAAAACACAGATGTGGCTCTCAACGGAGCTGACTGGCCTGGATCTGATCCACGGTCCAGTGAAGACAGATCTTCAAGCAACTTCTTCCTTGTTCTCCACGAGCTCTCTCGCTCACTTTCTATCTCTCTTTTCTTTCTCTTCTACTCTCCTAGGAGCTTCTTCTGCTACTTCTCTTCTTCTTCTTCTCAACTCATGATCTCTCTTTTTCTTTCTTCTGTTCTCCTAATCTCTCACTCTCTACTCTTCTCTTCTCTCTCTTTTTCTTCTTCTGCTCTTACTCTCACTCTCTTTTTCTTCTTCTGCTCTTACTCTCACTCTCTTCTCTGCTCTCTTCTTTTCTTTCTTCTCTTCCTTTTCCTGGATCGGGGCTCTCTATATGAGCTTTTCTTCTTGCCAACTCGATCGACCTTCATCTGTGGACGAAGGCTTCCTTATATAGCATCAGCAGCAGCATCAGCCACGACGTGTGACCTCCACATTTCCAGCCCTAAGAATTCGGTCCACGTGGCAGTCTCTCAGCAGGCTTCATTCCAGCCTCGGATCACGTGCCCTCCTTAAGCTTCACGATCAAAGCACCTGTAAAACAGGGTATCGGATAAGTCATCAGTTTAAAGAACAACTCTGTATAGACTTATCAGAAGAACAGCGTTTTAGAAGAAACCTGGACGAGGTTAGAACGAAACAACACGAGCTAACAAACGGCAACAACACGGAGACAACACGAAGACAGAATAAGGAAACGACACGAGGTACATACGACGACAAGACAGAAACCAATCATGAAGTATGGTTTCAACAAACGAAAGACACAAGGTGGTGGCACAGAAAGCAACACGAAGTGCTGCAATGTTCTGCACGCAGTGGAACAAAGACGACACGGAGTAAAAAACGACACGAAGACGAAAACAACACTTAAGACGAAGTTGACACGGAGTGAAAACGACACGAAGTCTGGGAGACACGACACAAAGTCACAAGAACGACAGTAACCAACACGAAGTGTGGTTACGAAACATGAACGACACGAAGTGTGGAAACATGACACGAAAACGACACGTAGACATGGAGACAACAGTAACCGACACGAGGTGAGGTTACTAAAGCGACAATGACACGTGGTGTGGAAAACACGACACGAAGACCTGAGAAGGAAAAATGACACAAAGTAAAAATAGTGATCGACACGGGTTGAAAACAACACGAAGTCGAAACAGTAATCGACACGGGTTGAAAACAACATGAAGACGAAGTACAAAGAGACGACACGAAGTGAAGTTGACATGAAGTGAAAACAACACTAAGTGAAAAACAATAATCGACACGCGGTGAAAACTACACGAAGACGAAGTACAAAGAGACGACACGAAGTGAAGTTGACACGAAGTGAAAACAACACTAAGTGAAAAACAATAATCGACACGCGGTGAAAACAACACGACGACAGTGAGAACAGCACGAGGTGAAATGACACGGGGTGTAGAAAACCAAGAATCGACACGAAGTGTGGTCAAGGCGAGAAAGACACTAAGTCAAAAACGAAAGACCAACACTCAGACAGAAACATAAAAACAACACGGAGACGTAGACACTAAAACAACACAAAGATGAAGACAAGGGAAACGACACGAAGTCTAACCTCATACAAGCTTTCCTGTCACGCATGGAAATCAACACGAAGTGTTGTATGCTCATACAACACGAGATCTTTTCGTGTTAGTGAGGGGAAACAACACGAAAACTCAAGTACAGAAACAGCACGAAGATGATGTACAATCTGATGTACAGACATGAAGAACAGTCCAAGATATAGACTTGCACGAGTAAGCTACAGTGCCAAAGTATAGACTTCACGCTGTACAGACTATATGACCAGTGCATGATTGTACTTGACAATGTAAACACTATGCAGACCAATGTACAGACTTTGGCGAAGCAAAAGGCTGTATAGACTTGGAGACCCAAAGCCATTGTATAGACTTTGTCTAAGACAAGGCATGAGCTGACGTTGTATATACTTAGCCCAATGCAAACCAGTCCGATGTATAGACTTTAAGGAAATGCATGCTACAGTGCAATGTCTAGACTTGCGATGTGTTCGCCAAATGCACACTACAGTCCAATGTATGGACTTGGACGAATGATGCATGTGCAGTGAATAGACTTAGGGCATAAACCCCACGATGCACTGTATAGACTATGCACATAACATAAGTCTAACATAAACAATATATTAGTTGTACCAGTCACAGTCATGATGCAATCATCAAGGCACAATGTCATGAAAACACTATATCATTGCTATCATCAAAATACAATATCAATCATCAAAACCACAGCAATGAATGCTTTATGCATCAGTTTAACATGTAACAAGACTGAACATCAAATATGTTAATCTAAACTGAGCAGCAAGATGACTGAACCTTTGATTAACTCACATCAACAACCAATCATCAAAGCCATCATTAAAACCATCATCAAAACCAAAACCACATGCATGGGCACAACATACGTGCGTGTCAGTCACGGTCGGACCATTCATTGTTCGGACGCGAGTCCACGTTTGAAGCATCAAAGACGATGATAAAACCGTGCAAATGACTGCCGTAGACACGACAAGTTTAATGTGGGGTTGCGGGATTAGATCCCGGGAGAAGTGGGTCGAGTTAACGAACTATTGGCCCGAGATGTGTTCGGATCATGACCATGTCGGAGGCTCCGAGGTCCACGTCCGATACCACAAGACATCATTGATTTTCTCTTTGCACCCAGTCCAGGGGTGTGAATTGTCAAGTGCGGAGCCCGAACTCGCCATCGTGCGCCCTCGCACGCGGATCGACCTGCGCGCTCAGTTTGGGTCATCTGTTTGTTCTCATGAGAGTGGTTCATAGTCTTTTATTTCATTCATCTGTTTGGGACCTTTCTTCAAATTTATTTATGAGTTTTAAGCTTTTCTTCCCCTTAGTTAATTGTGTTCTTTTTTATAGGATGCACGCCGGATTAGGATGGCAAGGGGGGGGCGCCGGATATGGAACCTCAATGGGGCGCCGTTTTAAGAGTGGGCAAAGGGGCGCGCTGTTTTAATTGTTAAACAAGGGGAGAGGGGAAAAGGGGCGCGCCGTTTTAATTATTAAACAAGGGGGGCGCGTCGGAATTGGGCCATTCAAGGGGAGAGGGGCGCGCCGGTTTTAAGGGCGCCAGATTAGAATCGAAAGGGGTGCGCTGGGTGTGATAAAGGGAATGGTTTTGAGAGGTTAAACCGGCGCGCCGTTTAGCATCCAAAGAAGGAGATGGGGCTATTGTGAGGAGGGTTAAAACGGCGCGATGGAATAGTGGCCACGCCGGATTAGCCCCTCCCGAGGGTTTCTTGCTTTAATTGTGTGTTTTCTTTTCTTTCACCTGCAAGCCGGTTTGATGGTTGGTTTGTTCATCCATTTGGAAGATTAAGTTGTCGAAAAGGGGGGGGGTTTAATCGTTTTAGTTGTTTATTAAGAGGAATTAGCATGAATGCTTAAGTGTTTCGTTCGAGGGGTGAGTTTGTTATACAAGAACTCAGAAGGTTCAATGGTCGTTCACAGAAGTTGCTGTATGTGAAATTAAACGTTCAGTTTGTTCTTGAGTGTTCTTAATCCCCTGACGAAAATCGGGCAGCATCTCCCCTAGACCGGGACTTGCAAGAGAGAAGCGAAGGCCACCAAACGGATTGCCCCGGGGTGACCCTGAAAAATCGGAGTGGCCTTACGGCGGTCCGAACCCATGTGTGAGTGTGGAGCGCTCGAGGGCTAGCCTTCAAGAGCGACCACGACTCACGGGCAATGAATCTTCGACGCGGGACAGATGTTTGCCACAAGGGCCATGAATGTTCATCCGGTGACGGGTTCCCTTGAGGGACATGCTATGGACAAGCAAGCCTCGAAGGGCCCTAGATGATTAGAAGTGGGGGGAAGGGAGGTGTAGATCGGAATGGCGAAAACACTGAGCTTGCAGAAGGGCCCCTTTTCTCTTATTCATCCTTACAAATGGGGAAGAAGTTGACATAGAGATAGTTCACCCTGGGATGGGAGTGGGATACATTGCAAAAGGGGGAAGAAGAAGATACGGACGAGAGAAAAAAAAGGAACACAGACCCCCCCCTCGACTCACCTCTCACACTCACACCCTCTCTCTTTCTCTTCACCTTGCCGGAGTGGATGACGGGAGCTTCTTCCTCTCTTTTTTCTTCTTCTCTTTTCTGCCCACAGCCAAGAGCACCTTCTCTTCTCCTTTTTTGGATGGCCTACCGGGGGAAAAGCCAGGATCTTCCTCCTTTCAATCGCCCATGGGGGGGGGGGGGGGTTCGAGCCTCTCTTCTTTCTTCACCAGTGGGGCATGCCTTTTATAGAACGGATAGTGGGGGAGAAAACTCCCGCCACCTCTGCCTTGTTCGCAATAACATTGTTGTTGTGCTGGATGATGCTGGTTCGTGGAGTACACTGGCGTTCATCCGAGGATGGGACATTTGAGGATTTACCGGAGCCTGCTTCACCGTTGCCACTTCTGTGCTGTCGAACGGAGGTAGAGATAGAGCGTCGGGCATTCAATGTTCTCTGCACATCATTAAACAGAGCATCGACATGCCGACGAGATGGGTTGATTGCGCACCGGGGAAGCACTTCAGAGAATAGAATGAGGGGTTAAAACGGTGCCATATTCAAAGGGGCGCCATTTTAAGCATCAAAGGGGATGCCCCTTCGCGTGCCGTGTAGCCAAAAAGAAAAGGGCGCGCCGTTTTAAGAGGGGGGGCGCGCCGTTTTAAGGCGCGCCATTTTAAGGCCCCTTCGTGCCGTTTTAAGCACTAAACGGATTCTTCTCGAAGTCGCAGCCGTTCATATGAATGTCGGCATTCCCAGAATGTTTCGGTTGCAATGTATGGCCTCTGCAATATTCCGTTTGTAGCCTCTGGGACTCGGTCCCAGATTCTGCGTAACTTTCTGTGCATGCCGAGATTGTGCCGGAGTTCCCGACTTCTCTCTGATTCAGCTCTCGGCATGGCCGATCGGAGCATTGTAGCTGTATCTTCTGCCTGGGGGGCTTCCTTAGCAGGTAGTGGACCACCAATCGAGTTCTCATCCTGATCGGGCGAGGCATGAGGTTTATTCGGCATTTCTGTCTTCGACTCACGCTCAAATGTGTAGACGCGAATGTCGCCATGATCATCATCGTCATATTTTTGGCGTCCACAGGTACCCAAAACTATTGAATGAGAACTCTTGTTGCAGGATTACCTTGAGGCCAAGAGGAAGGCTTCAAGTCGACTTGGCTAGTTCTGGTGTGATGCCTTGGTAAATATGGGTTTGTCCTTGAATTAAGTTTCTGATACTGCAGGTTGAGAGAGAGAGAGTAATATGTGATGAAAAGTCTTGAAGTAAGTTTCTTCATATGCTTTGGCTTAATTGATTCTAGATGAATTCTAAACTATCATTCAATGCTCATGTGTTTGCTAAACACCCAATGTCATATGGGAATGCATTGTACTTTTCTGATCATCATTTTAATGACTACATGGTATATAAAATGGTGACATGTGGAAGGGCAGGTCAAGTATATCTGAAAGCTATCACCATGCGTGAGAATGTGCCTCCGCCCGGTACCATGAATCCTTTATGCATATGGCATCAAACTTAAATGAATTTTCTGAAACCATGCATTGATTATGGGGGAGTCTTACAAGCTGAAATTTTTAAGATTGATGTTTTTCCATTCTTTCAGCATGATGATGTTATTCTGTGACTGAACATTTTGAGGATGAAATTTGATCAATGTTCCATGGTCTTTCCTAATGTGCTACTCGTCCTTTTTTAGATAAAAGCAAAAATATTTTCAAAGAAAAGTTCACATGTGATGATTTTGATGTTTTGAATGAATTTTTTGAATTCTCCTTTCAAAATAAAATTGTGTTCTCATAATTTTAAAAAAATATATATTTCTGCATGTCTTGCATTAGTTGCATTTAGAGTTCTCATGTGAAATCTGAAATCTTGCATCACATTACATATTTACATGTAACTTTTTGCATATCATTCACATAGTGCTGTTGGAAGATGAAGCTCATCGTGTGTCTTGTTGCACAATTGGCATTTTCAGCATGCATATAGTGCATATTTTGAAATGTATCATTTTGAACATTTCATGTTACATAAATGTCAAAATGAATACTTCCAACAATGGTATCTTATCTTTGGGGCCAATATTTCAAGAACTGAAATTACATATCTTTGCATTCTGCACTGCATATATGCATATCTCCAATATATGCTTGCATGTTAATATATGCTAAAATCCCTTCCTTTGAAACTTCTAAGACCAAATACTCCATTGATAAATATTGTTGCATTTGAGTCTTAACAAGTGTGCTTCATGTCAAACTCTCAGGGGGAGCATTTCATGCTTATTGCATTTACATAGGGGGAGCTGCACTATCTTGTATTAAGTTAAATTTTCTCCATAAATGTTAAATCAAATTTGCACACTTCATGCACTATAATGTGAAATTGAGTGTTATTCATAAGGATATAAGAGTTTCAATTCAACACTCTAAAGTAATTCAACTTGCTGCATGGATGATTAGAGTCAGTTGAGGAAAAAGCTGCCTGTCTCCGCACAAAAAAAAATTGGTTGAAATGAAAGGCAGAGCAATGCTTAGTCTCACTAAGTAAATTGGGCACATGTCACCTGAGATGTGATGTGGTTCAATTCTGAAAAGTGCTGACTAAAGTATCTCTGTTAAAATGAGGTGAAATGGTTTAGTATTCTGAGTAACTAGGGATTCTGGCATGAGCTCCATGTGTCTCATTGCGTAAAAAGGAATCATTTGAACCTGATCCTTCTTAAAAAAATTTAGATTGTCAGTGTGAAAATTTTTGATGATAAATTTGACTGAGGCAGAGCGAAGCCTCCAATACGCTGCTCTTTAGATTGAAATACAGTATGTACAATTACTATTGCGTTTAATTGAAAATCTGGTTATCCATATGGCTAGAATTTATTATCATGTTGCTCACTTACACATGGTAATTTGATTTGATATGTATTCTGAAAATTTGATTAACTGCATGACTTGCTGTATGTCTTCTCCTATCTATCTGCACAATCCTCAAGGTGTAATCATAAGAGCACTTTGATCTTAATGACTCACCTGCACTTTTCGTACACCTATCCCTTCACTCTAACTAAGATGGGAGAGATATGTTGCATGTATATATATCTATATGCCTGTGATCAATCATATTGGATCATTTTCCTTGCATTCTGCATGTCCATATTGTCTACACTTACATTTCAATGTTGTGAGATTAGTTCATGCATGTTGTGCATATTGTTTCTCTTTGTCACCTCATTCACTCCATTATATGTAGTTTTTTGTCTATAAACAAACAAAAAAAACAAAACCAATTGGTATAAAAAAAATGACTGCCATCATGGATTCCCCATCATGATCTCCATTTCTGATTATGTCAAAGGGGGAGAGAGCGTTTTAAAAGAGAGCTTTAAAGCATAATATTTTATCATCATCAAAATGGGGGAGATTGTTGTGTATGTGATTTTGATGATTACAAAATGACTTTGTTGTTTGGACTTGCTTGTGTTGTGACTCCTCTGTGTTGATGATGTTGATAATATGATTCACTTCATTGGCAACAGCTTGTTTTGATTGATTGGCAACTGTTTATGTTTTGATGAAATTATTTTTATCAGATTGTCTATGTGTTCTATGCATTTCACAGGTCTACACATTGCACACACACACACAAGTCTATACACTCAAAGTCTATACATTACATTGTGTTATGTTTGTGCATCGTTAAGAACACAAGTCTATACATCCATTGCTTCAGTTCAATACCTGCTATGTGCATGCATTGCATCGGTGCATTGCTTCCTCTGTGCATATACTGCATCAGTGCATCCATCAGGCATACAGTCTATACACTAATGCATGTGAGGTCATGTCTGCACGATAATGTCTATACATGCTTGCAGGCAGTCAAGTCTATACATTGCAGCTCACACATCCAGCAAGTCTATACATTGAGGTGCATGCATCCTCTTCAAAGTCTACACTGTAGCATGCATTTTCTCAAGTCTGTACATCGGTTGGATTGCTGCATTGCTCGCACAGGCTAAGTCTGTACATTGTCCGTCTCTCTTAGCATCTTATGCATTGGGCAAAGTCTATACATTGCATGGCATAGCCTAAAGTCTACACATTGCTACATTGCTTGCATCTGCAAAGTATATACATTGGCTGTTGTCCTACAGCGTCATGCATCATTCTTCAAGTCCATACACTACACTATAGCATGCACGAAGTGAAGTCTGTGCAGCGTCATGCATCATTCTTCAAGTCCATACACTGCACTGTAGCTTGCACAAAGTGAAGTCTGTATAGCGTCATGCATCATTCTTCAAAGTCCATACACTGTACTGTAGCTTACTCAAGGTGAAGTCTGTACATCCATCAGTGAACTTCCAAGTCTATACATTGGTGAAGTCTGTACATTCACCAGTTGAACCTTCAAAGTCTATACATCGGTGAAGTGTGTGCATCCACCAGTTCAACTTTGAAGTCTATACATTGGTAGCTTTACCTACGTTGCACTCGCAAGTCTATACATCGGTAGCTTTACCGACGTTGCACTCGCAAGTCTATACACTGGTAGCTTTACCTACGTTGCCCCTGTAAGTCTATACATTGCAATTGAGCTGAAGTCTATACAGCCGTTGCCTTGCCAAAGTCTATACATTATGAACTTTCAAGTCTGTACAGACCTCGCTTTGCTCAAGTCTTTACATCGTCAAGTTGTCTTGGCAAAGTCTATACATTGTGCTTGCTCAAGTCTGTACAGCCTTTCCTTTGGTAAGTCTACACATCGTCTAAGTCTATACATTCTTATAGGCATTGTGCATTGTTCAAGGCGGAGTCTGTACAT
Source organism: Amorphophallus konjac (assembly GCA_022559845.1). Classification (NCBI taxonomy): domain Eukaryota; kingdom Viridiplantae; phylum Streptophyta; class Magnoliopsida; order Alismatales; family Araceae; genus Amorphophallus; species Amorphophallus konjac. The sequence goes on from CM040121.1 coordinate 41,575,705, forward strand.
CGTTATGTTGTTCTTGTGCCGTAGCAGGTCTATACATTAATTCTTTCAGCATGTCAATGCATTCACTTGAAATGTATATACTTTGTTGTCTGCAGTTGAACATGAATTGCACTCTAACTCTATACATTGCTTCATGCATTGCATTCTAAGTCTAGACAACATTGCACGATGAGTCTGCATATTCATATGGCATGTCTATACAACAATCTGCTATGTTCTTAGCATTGCATACCTGAAGTCTATACAATGCCACAGTCCTGCATGCGTAAAGTATGTACAAGGCCAAAGCACTGCATATATGTAGTCTGTACATGGCATTGTTCTGCATTCACCAAGTCTATACAATGCCATAGCCACATATTCATAAAGTCTGAACATTGCATTGCTTCGCATTCATGAAGTCTGTACATCGCTTCTGCAGTGCCTTCATTAAGTCTGTACAAGGTTTTAGACTTAAACTGATAACTCTGTTCGTCTGTCTGACAGGGACTGCTTGCTGAGATTGATGACATGGCTCGTGATCCAAGGAGGATGAGGTGCCCAGATGGTGACACGTGGAAGCAGCCCATCCAGGATGCTGCCATATGGATGAAATTTCCTCGGATCTGGTGAATTCTCTGGGCGGGAAATGTGGAAGCCACCGAGATCCACAGAGAAGAAAAGCAGAGAACAGAAGAAAGAGAGAAAGGAGAGATGAGTTGAGAGAGTTCGATTGAGAAAGATGAGTTGAGAGATGTTCATTGAGAGGTTGTAACTAAGACTCTTGGTTCAGATACCAGAGCTGAGATGTTTGCTCATTGAGAGCTATTTCCCTTCCGAGTTTTCTCATTTTTGTTTGCTTCTGTCTTTTGTTTCCGAATCTGTTTCTTCAAGCTGTGAGCCAGCAATTACAGTGGAGGTTTCCACTGGACAGGTGAAGCTGTAATCCTCAATAGGCGAGACCAGGTCTCGGACGGCTAAGCTGTATCGCCCAGCGGTTGCAGAGGATTTGTTCCTCTAGTCAGCAAGCTGTGAAGCTCAGCGGTTGTAGGCCAAGCTGTACTGCCCAGTGGACGCAAGATGTGTTGCGCAGCAGTAAGCCATACTCAGTTGAGTGTGGGGTAGACGTAGGTATCCTGACCGAACCACCTAAAAATCTTGGGTGTCTTGTGTTTGTGCGATTGTCTATGAACTGTGTGCAATTGGATTTCCTGTTTACCTTCATAGTTTGATTCACTTCTGTTCAAATCTAATACTCGAGTTAGTGATTTAGTAGATCTGCCTATATTCCGCATTAGAGCCTTATATTGGTTTTAAATTAGGAAATAGATCTATTCACCCCCCTCTAAATCCACTCTCCATGGTAATAGACTGCGTCCATCTAACATAACAGTTGGTATCAGAGCCTAACTCTTCTACAGGGACTCATCGCCCGAAGAGAAAGGTACAGATGGATGGTCGAGGGATGATAGCTGAAGGACACTCAACCACAAAGCCCCCATTCTTCGATGGATCTAACTATGCATACTGGAAGAACCGTATGCAAGTATTTTTGAGGGTGAAGGATTATGAGATCTAGAAGGTAGTAAGCAAGGGACCTTATGAGCTGTCCCCTAATGAGGAAGTCTGGACCAAGGAGGAGATCAGGAGGTCTACACTAAATTGGAGTGCCATAAACGCCATTCAGTGCTCTCTGTACCCTACAGAATTCTCCCGCGTATAAGCCTGCAGTTCAGCTAAGGAGATGTGGGATGCACTTGAAGTGATCCATGAAGGGACCTCTCAAGTTAGAGAGACGAAGGCTAATTTCCTAGTGTCTGAATATGAGGCATTCAAGATGAAGCCAAACGAGACCATCAAGGAGATGTACGCTCGATTAACTACTATCACAAATGGTCTTAGAGGTCTTGGAAAACCTCAGATAGAATACGATGTAGTGAGGAAGAATGCTTGGCATACTAAGGCTACAGTGATGGAGGAGTCAAGGGATTTGCGAACCACAAGGGCTGATGAGCTAATTGGCTCGCTGATGGCATATGAGATTAATATGCCAAAGATAGAAGAAGCTGAGAGGAAGAAGAAGCCAATCACTCTGAAAGCTGGTGCCAGCAAATCCAGCAAATCTAGCTCTAGTAGTTCATCATCCGAGGAGAGCCTGAATGAAGAAGATATAACTCGTACTGAGATGGCAATGATGAGCAGAGAGTTCAGGCGGTTCCTCAGGAAAGGAGTAGGACGATTCAGCCAAAAGAAGTACAGTGGCGGCCGAAGGGATAAAAGGTATAAACATAACCCTGCTAAGAAAATTGAACCTAATACTTGTTATCAATGCAGGAAAATAGGCCATCTGAAAGCTGACTGTCCAGAGAATCAGAAATACAAGGACAAGTCAAAGAGAAGGAACACGAAAGGGAAAGCAATGGTGAGTACCTGGAGTGATGAAGATGACGGTTCCTTCAGTAGCAGCTCAGACAGTGAAGCCGAATCTGAGAAGCCCATTTGTCTTATGGCAACAAGCTCTGAAGATAGAGAGGAGGACTCAGATGAGGTAATCACTAGATTCAAAAATTTCACTATTGCTGATTGGGTAGATGCCTACCATGACATAGCTGATAGAGCTGATGATATTAGAAAGGAAAACATGCATCTAAGAAGAAAGATTAACTCCATGCATAATGATACAACTCTAACTGATAAAATTGCATGTCTAGAATTTGAGAATGAAAAATTGAAACTCACATGTTTTGAATTAGAAGAAATCAAGAATGAGTCAAAAGCCTCTAAAGAAGAAAATGAGAGGTTAGAAAAAGAAACTGATGAACTGAAATTGAAAATTCAGAAATGTGAGAGTGAGATAAAAATAGTGAATGAAAAATATCAAGCTGTCCTAAGTGTGAATACAGAACTTAAGAAATCCATTAAAGATATTCAAAAGGACAATGAGGACAAACCTAAGACTATTGAGAAAATGACCCAAGGTTCAGATAACCTAAATGCTTTGTTAGGGTCAAAGGTCAACTTCAGAAAAGAGGGCCTTGGATTTAATTCTAGTGCAACAAAAATCTTTGGATTGAAAACTATTTCATTTGTTGCACAAAAAGAGAAAGGACCTCTAATTAGCATGAATTCAAACATTTCAATGAACAAAACTGCTAATCTGAAAAAGTCATGTGCTGAGGAGAAGGGCAAACAACAGCTGAGTGAGCCTAGTAGAGCTAGCACATCCAAGCAAAATCCCAATGCTCAGTCTCAGGTTAGGGGTCAACCTACACAGTCTTATAAACCCCATATTAAGGTCACCAAGTCTCCACCATCACCACCACCTCTGAAGAAGACCTAATACACACCTATGAACAGGTCAGCAGGGTTCAAGGTGCAGGGGAGGCAGAATACTTTTAGAGCTCAACCCAAACATTTCTACCAACCTAGAGCCCAATCCCGCTTCTCTGCACAGTCAACCTATCCAAATAGGTCAGGATGGACTAGGACTCAAGGAAGGTTTACAGGTTATGGACATCAGGCTACACAGTCCTATAAACCATACACCAGAAATTGGGTTAGTGGGTATGACTCTTGGACACCTAGGAACCAATATTTCCACAGCCAGCCCAATGATTACTATGGCCAAAATTTCGTGAATACATCCTGGCCAAGGCATTGGCACATAAATAAACAATTTGTAAATAATCATGCTAGTGTCAACAAGAAAAAGCAAAACAAAAAGAAATCTGGAAAATCCACTAAACAGAACTATTTCAAACAAATGTGGATTCCTAAAAGTCTGCTTTCTTGTTTTAATTGCTTTTCATCTTCTCTGGAGCCCAATCAGTCTTGGGTTCCAAACTTCTCTACCTGATTGTGTGTGCAGGTATGCCTGGAAGCCAAGAACAATTTGTGGTACTTGGATAGTGGCTGCTCCAGGCATATGATAGGGGATAAGGCCAAGTTCTGCATGTTGACAGAGAAACAAGGAGGCCTTGTCACCTTTGGTAGCAACACAAAGGGTAAGATTGTTGGAACATGTAAGGTAGGTAAGTGTACTACTTGTTGCATTGAGGATGTCATGCTGGTTGAAGGATTAGCTTATAACTTACTTAGCATCAGCCAGCTATGTGATAAAGGATGCAAAGTGCTTTTTGACTCTCAATGTTGCAAAGTTTTTGAACCTGATTCCGAAACTGTTAAATTTTCTAGTAAGAGGATAACTAACACTTACATGATAGATTTAGATGATATTCAACATTCTAACCATTGCCTTACTGCTAGTAGAGAAGAGTTAGCATTTTTATGGCATCGTAGGTTAGGTCATGCTAGTTACACTGTTTTGCATAAACTGAATAAGCATAGCATGGTTAGAGGACTTCCTGAAGTTTCCTTTAAGAAAGAAAATAAAATCTGTGATGCATGCACTCAGTCCAAGTTAACTAGAAAGTCATTTAAATCTAGGATAGAAAATCTATCTTCTGAACCTTATGAGCTGATACACATGGACCTTTTTGGGCCAACCAGGTCTGTCAGCTTATCAGGAAGGAGGTATGGATTTGGCATGGTAGATGACTTTTCTAGGTACACTTGGGTATACTTCTTATCACATAAAAGTGATGCATTCACAGAATTTCAGGAGTTCTATCTTAAGAAAAACCAGAAAATTGAAAATATTCTTGCTGATCATGGAGGTGAGTTTGAAAACTCACAGTTTGATGAATTCTGCAGGTCAAATGGAATTAACCATAGGTTCTCCTCACCTAGGACACCTGAGTAGAATGGAGTTGTGGAGAGAAGGAACAGAACCCTAGTGGAGATGGGTCGTACACTCTTGGTTGAAGGTGGTCTACCAAGGAAGTTCTGGGCTGAAGTAGTAAATACAGCCTGTTATGTAATTAACAGTGCTATGGTAAGGCCTTCTACCAAGAAAACACCCTATGAGATCATAAAGGGTAAGAAACCTTCAATTGCTCATTTCAGGGTTTTTGGTTGCAAATGTTTTATACATATAAATGATAAAAGAGACCTTGATAAATTTGAACCTAAAGGTGAACCAGGAATTTTTCTTGGTTATTCTGAAAACACCCGAGCATATAGAGTGTATAATCCGAATTCCAAAACTGTTGAAGAATCTCCACATATTGTTTTTGATGAATCTTTGGTAAAGTCTAATATTGGTCAATGTAGGAATGAAGACAATGGTGATATTATGAAAGAAGGGAATCCTGTAGATAAATCCGAAGATGAGGAAGGAAATGAAGAGCTTAATGAAGAAGAGCCTACAGTTCAGGGGGAGGTAAATAAAAATCATGACAATCCAATTGTTAACATTAGATATCTTAAAGATCATCCTGTAGATAATGTGATTAGAAATCTGCATGACCCCCCTAGGACCAGAGGCTACTTAAGGATTCAAAATGAATTGAATGCATATGCATTTGTTTCACATGTAGAACCCAAGTCCATTGACTGTGCTCTCAAAGATGTGCATTGGATTAATGCCATGCATGAAGAGCTCAATCAATTTGACAGGAATAAGGTGTGGCACTTGGTTCCACCTCCTGATCATGAAACAGTCATAGGTGTGAGCGACGTCACGTGGTTCGGGGAGCGAAGAAGACGCGGAGCGCGCGGGCTCCTTTTGTTTGTTTTGCTTCAACACAGAAATAAGAGAAAAGATAAGGGGCCACCACGGGAGATTGCTCCGGCGGGGCGAGCGGGATAAATGTAGTATAGCAAGATATGGGGGTTAAACGGCCATAGCGGGAAGTGACTCGCCGCAGCCTCGGGGGGACGGGAATGGTGCAGAAATCAAATAGCAAGAATTGAAACGGCCATTGGGGAAGTGACTCGCCGCGGCCTCGAGAATATGAGCAGATAAGAATATAACAGAATATAAGGAGAATATAAAGAACGGGAATTTAAACGGCCATTGGGGAAGTGACTCGCCGCGGCCTCGAGAATATGAATAGATAAGAATATAACAAAATATAAAGAGAATATAAGAACGGGAATTTAAACGGCCATTGGGGAAGTGACTCGCCGCGGCCTCGAGAATATGAGCAGATAAGAATATAACAGAATATAAAGAGAATATAAGAACGGGAATTTAAACGGCCATTGGGGAAGTGACTCGCCGCGGCCTCGAGAATATGAGCAGATAAGAATATAACAGAATATAAAGAGAATATAAGAACGGAATTTAAACGGCCATTGGGGAAGTGACTCGCCGCGGCCTCGAGAACATGATGTGATCGCCAGGGGCCAAAAGACCCCAAAATAAAGAAAGTGATCGCGCCTACCTCAAGAGCGGGAGATGGCGGGTTGCTTCTTCCTCCCCCTTCGGCCGGCCGACGGAGAGGGCTTTCCTTGGGTACCCTTGCAAAACAACGACAAACAAGTAACGAGTGGATTAGAAAGATGAAGGTGTAGTATTCAAATCCTTGCGATAAAAATAACGAAATGATGGCAAGACACACACCTGGTTGGTGTTATCTTTTAAACCCCTCTCGGACTCGAGTAGGAGGAAAATGAGATGATGGATGCAAGAAGTATATAAGAAGAGGCGCCCTTATGAAGGGGGATAGAGGATGCGAGATGATGAATGCAAAAGAACTACGAAGAAAAGGAAAGGATTGGCTTATTGGATGTGCCGATGGTGAAATCCGGCGGAGCTCCGGCAGCGTAGGGACGACGTGGAAGCGCGGTGGATGAAGACGACCTTCCTCTCGCGAGCGTGGGCACCCGAGAAGCCGGCAGAACCTCCACCTACAAAAGACCCCACGGGTTAGAAATGACTCCGGTAGCCTCTGGGCTCCGGCAGCCTATCGGATCTCTTAGAAGCTCCTCCAGAACTGAGGGGGTGGGCCTCTATTTATAGGGCTCCGGAGGGTGGAGGCGTCCAGGACCCTGGACACCTCCATCAGGGCAAAAAAGATATTTTATTCTATTTTTATTCATTTTTTTCGAATATTTTCATGGAGGCGTCCAGGGTCCCGGACGCCTCCATAAGTCCCACCGAACTCCACCGAAAGTCGCACGCGGTTTAACACAACGCGTGGTTTTGGAGCGGCGACCCGTGATTTGGAAATGGGCGCGTCCAGCCGGCTGGACGTCTCCACAATTTGGATTCTTTCACACACGACAAACCGTCGATCGGTGGGCGGGGCCCCGTGAGTGAGTTGATGGAGGCGTCCAGGGGCCTGGACGCCTCCAAGAAAATATATTTTTATTTTTTTGTTTTGTTTTTTATGCCAACTGGCATTTTATATTTTTTATTTTTGTTTTCATGGAGGCGTCCAGGGGCCTGGACGCCTCCATTAATATATATTTTTTATGTATTTTTGGTTTTAAAAATAAATTAAAGTAATGGAGGCGTCCAGGAGCCTGGACGCCTCCATTAAGACCCTCCCGGGTCCGCTGAAAAGGCGTCGGCAGCTCCCCGACAGGCACCCTTCCTGGTTTCGGAACCTTCCGATGCGTCTGACTGGTGTTGATGCCGTCCGAATGCTGCAACGAGACGATTCCGGATGCCGAAAAGGCAGAAGAAGACTCAAGAAAAGGAAGCACTCGAGCGATTCAAAATGCGAAAGCCGTCGCGGGGCGTCGTATAGTAATATGAGACTTTCTCAGGAGACGTCAGGAATGGCGTGTCTACAGCTGCCCCGCCTTGGCGTCTGCTTTGCAAGGGAGCGACACGTAGTGGAATGGTATCGAAGTGGAGTGAAATGAAGTGGGAGCGGACTGATAAGTTGATGCCAAGGTGTGATGAGACACGCTTTTGACGTTACTGTTTGGAATCTTTCCTGAAGTTTCAATGAGGCGACCTTGAAGGAGGTCTTTCAAATTTTGACGATTGCTTGGACGGAGATCAAATAAGGGAGGGTGAGATGTGCGCTCAGGCACGAAAAATAAAGAGACCAACTTCTCGGTGTGGAAGTACCTGGGTCATAAACCTGCAGGTTTCACCTTTGGTGAGCGGTTACCAGCCAACGTGGAAGTGCTGCGGCCAAGGTGGGTCAAGCAAGGTAAAAAGTAAAGGAATATCTGAGGGTCTGTCCAAACAAGGGTCTCCTTTGGAAGAGCAGCGTAGGGCCGTTTCAAGGAAACTCAGTATTTCATTCGGAGTGGAATATCTCATATTTGTAAGAATTGAAGCACAGCGGCTTTCGCAATCGAATCACTTGAATGATCTTCCGCAATAAATCAAAGTCCTATATGAATGCATGCTGGGCTTAAAGAAAAATTTAAAACAAACTAAAATAGAAAATAGCCAAGGATAATATTGTCAACTTGTTAAGAACGGGTCAGGATACCGATCCGGTGAGCCGACACTGGGCTGGGGCCCGTTTATCCGCGCACCAACTCACTGAATGGAACCGTCGTCCCCATGCTATCACAAGTTAACGGCCTATCCGTACAACCCAAATTCTTCCGGGATCATCACTGTTTTTGTTGAAGGGGAACTCAAATCCCAGATTCGTTCGGGCCGCGAGGTCCTTGACATGTTCTAGTAGCGTAGGTATCATATACTACGATGCATGACATGGTGGGACCAACCATTGAAAGGTGGGACAGGAGATAGGACAAAGACGTCCGTTAGTAAAACCTGCACAGGCCAGCATGGATTAATAACATCAGAAAGTAACAGAATCGTAACAGAATCGCACCACAATGGAAAGGAGATCTAGCCAAAATCCTGACATTGACTGCTGATGTGACATGTTCTGTCCTGTAGCGATCTTCCCTTCCTATAAGAACTCCCCTTAGGCTAGTTCATTCAAATGCACCAAGGTGGGTTTTGGAAGCTCAGGAGAGGAAGGAGAGGAGAATCTAGAGATTTCAGGATGGAAGGAGAGTCTTCCCGCGTTATGAAGAGGAGCAGGCCTAGCAGCGAGATCAGGCGACTCTCCGACCTCGAGGGTCATCTGAGTGGGACGATCATGTCGCATATGGTAAGCTGATTCATTTCAAATTTCTCCACGTGAACCTTCTTCTTACTTCCTTCCTTTCTTCTTCTTTCTTTTCTCTTCCAGCCATATCCACTCTTCCCGGGCCCGAGGAAGTTTTCCAAATTGCCATGGCTTTCAAAGTTAACTTCCAACATATCCATCGGCATGAGGGCCATACTCTCGAAGTGGCATCTGCAGGGGCTCCTTATTCACGCCAAACACTACGAGAAGATTCGTATGGACTGGGCGGCTATGGGCGCACTAGTGGAGATCTGGCATCCCCAGACCCACACTTTTATCTTCCCGACCTTCGAGGCGACCATCCTCCTCGAGGAGGTGGAACTTCTGCTCGGATTGAAGAAATTCAAGAGTGACGGGAAGGTGAAGGCTATGCGGATGCTGACACGGGGGACTTCCGAAAGCGTCCTTGGAAGTTTCATGCCGCCCGACGCAGCCAGAAAGGTCCGTACTCAAAAGGGGATCGATCTCCAAAAGCTCGCGGAATGGGTCATGGACGCCCTGAGAGGGTCACCAGACGATGACTATTTGGAGGGAATCATGAAAGGGGTTCACCATTTGTCTGGCGGGTGCTCTCTTGTTCCTTATACCGACAACATGGTGGAGGAGACCAACTGAGTGCTATTCGTGGGATCTGGAGTGGAAAGAGGGTGGGACCCGCCGTCCTTGCCTATCTTTACAGCGGCCTTACTGCCTCGAGCATGGGTAAGCCTCCATTTGGTTGCGCACTTGTCTTGAATTGCTGGCTTGATTTGCATTTCAAATTCGACCACCGCGAGGGAATGCCAACGGCTTCGAAGCTTTTCCAACAAAGCCCGCTTCATCACATAGCCGACGTGTTAGGCTTTGGTGGCACTGTAGCGAACCGTGTTCCGTGGCTGAAGAAACGTGAAGACTGGCGGTCCCACTTTCGAACCATGACACAAAGCTTCTTTACTTGCGCACCGGCATGTCTACTTTCGCTCGAGCTCCTCATGAGGCCTTCCTCTGAAGTTGATCTCCAACTGATCGGCGCAACCGAGTTCGTCCTTTATAACGCGCATCGATGCTGCCTCCAGGTCGGCATTCCACGCCATTCATTCCCAATATCGACTGGCATCGTTCCTTTGAAGAAGAGGGAGTTGGGCACTGAAGCGGAAGCGAAGGAAGCGAAGGTCGTCAAAGCACCCTGGAAGACAAGTGTCGCGGGAAAGGCCTTAGCGCACGTGGGGGAAGAGTGCGAGCTGTGGAGGGCTTATGTAACCGAACTGGGGAAGTTAAGGCCTAAGGCGCCTAAGCCCCTGATGTAGCTCGTTCTGCTTTCTGATGGAATAAAATCTGGCATTTTGATGTTTTGGACCACGTTCCCTTTGTTATGATTTTTATTTTTCCATTTTTCTATTTTTGTGTTTTCTTTCTTTTTATGTACCTATTTATTCATAATATGATCGTATGTAAATATATATATTAAAAAAATATTTTTAATGGGGGCGTCCAGGGGCCTGGACGTCTCCAATTTTTTATTATTATTTATTATTTTTTATTATTTATTTTGGGGGCGTCCAGGGGTCTGGACGCCCCTATAATTTCTTTTTTATTATTTTTTTTGGATTTTTGTTTGGGGGCATCCCGGCGCCTGGACGCCCCTAAGTTTTTTGAATTTTTGAACATGAAAGAAAAAAGTGGGGGCGTCCAGGCGCCTGGACGCCCCAGAAAAAGGGATTTTCTTATATAAGGGGGCCTCACCCCCCTTTCACTTCTACTGTTCATTCTGACGACTCGTTCACTCTAAACGACCCATTCCCAATTCCAATGGAGCAAGGAGGCCCGAGCCAGGGTGGGGAGAAGCGGAAAGGACGGGCTCGTCATCCGAGGAGGCTGAGAGATGACGCCGAGGAGGCTGCCGTGGCGGAGGAGATTGCCATGGAGGAGGAGGCTCCTCTTTTGGCGGTGGAGGACCCTGCGGGCGCTGGTGACGCGGGAGAGGACGAGCACGATCCGGTAAGCCCCTTAGACTTCCATTCTATTGGTTCACTGGGCTAAACGGGCGGACGAGAGGCTGTGTGGCGAAGGCCTGGGAGTGAGGGAAGGAGGCGTCCAGGGGCCTGGACGCCTCCACATTTTCTTTTTTCTTTTTATCTATTTATTTATACAATAAGATTAAAAATGAGGAGGCGTCCAAGGCTTAGGACGCCTCCATGATAATATATATTATTTTATTTTTTTTTGTTTTTTTGGGTTTTTCTAAAAGTAAAATAAAGAAAATAAAGAGGAGGCGTCCAAGGTATTGGACGCCTCTAATAAAACATAAATATTTTTTAAAAATAAAATAAATAATAAAATAAATAAGTAGCATATACAGTGTTATTGTTTATCACTATCCATGCTGCTGATGTGTTGTCCTGTTGGTTTTGTGGTGTACAGGACGTGATGAAGGGCCGGATCAGCTGGTCTCTAGTGGTGGCAGCGTATCGTGGGCTGCCAGACTTCCAAAGGGCGCGTGTGGAAGCCATGGGCTTTGGAGCCTTCCTCAGGATCGAGCCCTTCCGGCTCGACCTTCCTCTTATCCAGGCATTGAGGGAGCGGTGGCATGCGCCGAGTCGGGCGTTTCTGATGCCCTGGGGGCACATGGTGCCGACGCTTGAAGACGTAGCTCGGATCACCGGGCTACGAGTTGACGGAGAGGCGGTCAGCGGGGTCACCTACCCCGACTACCGAGAGAGTGCCCTGGACCTGCTGTGGTTAGAGACGAGCGTGACCGACAGAGACAGCAGGGTAGTCGGCCGAGTGGAGATTATGGAGGCGCTCGGATTCGTCGACCCGCGCCAGCGGGTTAGCGAGACTGGAGCGGAGTTTCTGGCACGACTGGAGGGAGATGCCCGTGCAGCTTTCACCCAGGACCCGAGCGAGCGGGAGCTGGTGGATCTAGACCTCCGGAGGTTTCTTTTCTTCTTCCTGGGCCGCCTTCTGCTGGGGACGAAGGGTGACGGCATCCACTGCCGCTTCCTCGGGATCCTGGCGGACCTTGACAGAGTGGGGCACTACGCGTGGGGAGCGGCTCTGCTTGCCCATTTGATTGCTGATCTCTCCCAGACTTCAGAGAGGGAGACGACAGTCAGCGGCTTCGCACCTTTTCTCCAGGTACACAATTTATTTATGCATTTTACCGTAGTTAAATATGCAATTACTCGTGCTAATGATGTATGATGGATGCAGGTGTGGAGTTATTACTACTTCCCGATGGGGAGGGCCAGGCAGGGGAACAGGAGAGCCGTTCCTCTAGCGCGACAGTGGAGGCCGGTCGTGGTAGCGGCACCACACAGCTACCAGCTGGCGTCACTTCGTCGGGAGCTGAGCGAGTATCCCGAGGCCATGGTATGATGCGTATGATTTTTTGTGTTTTTATGCATGTGACTGAATGGTAACTAACATGATGTATGTATGGTGATGCAGGTGGTGTGGAGACCCTACCTGGGCATGGGCGACGCTGGCCAGCCTTGGGTTGTAGCGGGTCTTCCTCGTTTCGGGCGGGACGTGTGGGTCCATTGCCTGAACGAGATCGAGCCGCTTCGACTGAGGCTGGTTATGAGGACGTTGGGGCTGGCCCAGGAGTGGGTCGATGTAGACGAGCCGGTCCGCATCGGGCGGAAGACCAAGGGGAAGGCGAAGATCGTGGACTGGCGTACGCGCTTCCTGGCACAGTACCAGGACTGGCAGCAGGGCGGGGTCCCAGTGGTGTCCCATGTACAGGACAGTACTGATTACCTGAGACGGTATCGGGCTACGTACGGGGACCGCCTCTTCCTTGGTGGTATGGCAGGGGTAAGTGAAATGAAAATGCTTCACCCTTCTATATGTATATGCATGTGGCACTAACTTATGTGCAATGCAGGATGCTCGTGACTACATGATCGCCGAGCTGAGGGCCCAGTTGGCGGACGCCAGGCGGAAGTTGGTGGCCATCTGACAGGAGTTGGAGATCCTGGTGAGTCTATGCAATGCATTTTTGTGACCTGGATTTTTGATACTTGGCCTCTGACTGTCGTTTACTCTGTGTTTCAGCGGGCCCACCAGGCAGCGGCAGCCGGGACGGCTGGTGGAGCAGGTTCCAGTTCGTGGGGCCCTCCCCCGGAGATCTCTGCCCTTCAGGAGCAGCTGGCATATGCGGTGGCTCGGGCTGAGGAGGCCGAGCGTGACCGCGAGGCTCGAGTGAGTGCTTGCTTGGCCCTGACCCTCTTCTAGCTGCTTTCCTTTCATCACTGCTCTCTTACGGTGCATGCGTGTTTGGGCAGGTGGCCGAGATTCGGGAGGCCCTGGCCCGTGCTGTTCGTGCCGAGCAGGAGCGCGACGCTCGGGTGGCGGAGCGTGACGCCCAGATTGTGGAGCTGGAGGAGGAGCGTCGACGGGAGGCTGAGGAGCTCCCTCGTGACGTGCTGGATTTGCGGATCGCCCTCGAACTGTCGAGGAGGGAGGCGACGCGGGAGAGAGAGGAGAGGGAGAGGGAGAGAGAGGACAGAGAGAGAGAGAGAGAGGACAGAGAGAGAGAGAGGACAGGAGGGCGGAGCGACTGCGAGACTGGGACGAGAGGAGGGCTCTGGAGGCCCAGCTGATGGAGCTCCGATTGAGTCTCGGCACGGCGGAGGGGAGGCTTCGAGAGAGCGAGGAGCGGTACCAGAGGGCGAAGGAACGCGGGGCGCGACTTCGTCAGTCTGGTTCTTTTTCCATGGGCAGCTATCTGGTTTCTTCGGCCGAGGAGCGTCGTCGTGCCTTCGAGGCTGGGGTGCCACCGCAGGGCGAGGCGAGCACGGCTTCTCAGGGTTCGCAGAGGTCGCAGAGGCCCCCAGGGATCTCGTCAGAGGAGAGAGGAGAGAGATGATCAGGAGGGTGGTAGGCGAGAGTTAGAGAGTTGCTTGTACACCCACCTCCTTACTGTATGATGTACTTTTGACTATTATATGAAATGAAAATGGCTTTCTTGTGTTGTGTGTACCTTTCCTCTCTCACTTTTCTGCTGCACCGAGTTGTCTTCGAGGCACGCTCCACGAGACCTTGCCCTGAACAGCGGGGAACTACGCTTTGCACGGGGGGATTCTGTTTCCTTTCTCCCTTTTTGGGCGCGTCCAGGCGCGAGGACGCGTCTTAATCCTCGAATTCAAATTTAAAGCGCCGGGTGGCCTTTCTTCTCCCGTGCCTTACCCGCAAACGAGCCCGCCTTCCGCCGAAACTCGCTCGCCCGTCTTTGTCTTCTTCCCCTCGATCGATGGAGTTTGGCGGTCTGGACCACGGCGAAGGTGGAGAGGGACGCGGGACCCCTCGCCTGAGGAGGGACGCGCCAGAGCACGGAACGGCGTCCATGGAGGAGGAAGGGCCGCTTCGGGCCCCCGAGGGACCCGAGGGGCCCAATGGCGCGGAAGGAAGTGAACACGGCTCGGTGAGTGCTTCGGTTTCCCCTTCTTTGATATATTTTGAGTTTTGAAGCGAGGCGTGCGAGGGGGGAAAGGGTTCGGCGAGTGTTGCACTCAAATGATGGACGCGTCCTAGACAGGGGACGCGTTCTTTGTTATGATGCGAGGCCCTTCTTTCTTGGTGCAGGACATGGCGAGGACCCTGGGCCTGGCCGATGAGTGGGCGAGTGCAGACGAGCCGAGCCGCGTCAGGAAGGAGAGTCGCGGCAAGGCGAAGCTTGAAGACTGGCGCATACGTCTCCCTGGACAGCAAGGGGGCGTACTGGTGCAGGATAGTGCCGACTTCCTGCGGCAACAGAGAGAGAGTTACGTGGGTCTTCCCCGAGCCGGGGATACGCGTGACGTCAACGGGTCTCGTGCCCAATTAGTCGAGGTCAGGCGGCAGCTGGCCGCCACTCAACAGGAACTGTCGCTCCTGGTAAGCTAAATGCGGCATTTTCCATTTTTAAATGTGGAGCTTAGCTGACTGCTGTTATTTGTTCATTCCAGTGTGCCCAGCAGACAGCGATGGTGGGAGTGACCGGCGGCGCATCTTCCAGTTCCTCGGCCCCTTTTCTCGAGATTGCCTCCCTCCGGGAGCAACTTGCTGGTGCGGTGGCTCGGGCTGCCCGGGAGGAAGAGGAGCGTGATGCCTGGGTGGCGACTGTAGCAGAGCTGCGACATCGCGGTGAGGAGAGACCTTCTCCAGACATCCTGGAGTTAAGGGTTCTTCTGCAGATGATGAGGAGAGAGGCAGAGAGAGAGAAAGCCGAGAGAAGGTCCGAGCGACAGCGGGATCAGACCGAGAGGAGGGCCTTGGAGGCCCAAGTGAGGGAGCTCCAGCTGGGCCTTCAGGCCGTCGTGCAGAGGCTAGGAGGGATGGAGACGCGCTACGAGAGAGCGCGAGAGTTCGGGGAGCGACTGCGCCAGTCTGGTCGCTTTGCCGCTAGTGGCTTCTTCGCCACGCCAGGGGAGGAGCAGCGAGTCATTGCTGTGGAGCCGGCGCCACGAGGCGAGGCGGGTGCTACTGCACGGGGATCCAGGAGGCTTCTGAGGGACCCTCACCTCAGGGGAGAGGAGAGGGACGCCTAGAGGGACGAGCATGAAGATAATGGCAAGAGTTGGCGAGCTAGTGGACCCGCCTCCTCTCTATGATTGTAGTGTTTATGACAGCTTATGTAGAATTATGAATGGAGTGATTTGATTTTCTGCTGCTTGTTTGTTCTCTTGTGCGTTCCTTCTTCCCTACACTTCTTCTCCTTTGCACTGTTCCCATGTGATGGGTCTGCCGAGACTCCACCCCAAGCGGAGAATCGCGTCTTGTTGTGACCATTTTCCACGGGAATCTGCCGTCGAAGTCAATAATGACGGCCCTAGTCCTTCTCCCGGATGTTGTGTCAAGTTTTGCGGACGTCCTCCAAAACATGATAGGGTATCCCTAGACAACATAGGGGGCTAGTCGTCATATTCTTCGTCCAATCAATCACCCTGTGCGAGCGGTGAAGTGACACACGGGACCGCATGGTAGGTGCCTCATCGCGAGGGCTATCATTAAAGGTGATGGAGGCAATCTTGGCCTGCACTCCTTCCATTTCTATAAATTCTTGTCCCTTTTATCCTCCCAGGTATATCGAGAGCTAACTCGAGGAGCACAAGTTCTCACGGGAGAGGAGGAGTTCAAAATTCTGAGAGTTGGATGGAGGGCGAATCTTCCCACTCCTCGAAGAGAAGCAGGTCCAGTGGTAGTAGTTCCAGGAGGCTTTCGGACCTCGAAGGGCACTTCAGCGAAAGGGCCCAATCACAACTCGTAAGCTGAGCTTTCCTGCCCTTTTCTCATTCTTTCTTCCTTCCTCTTGACAACACCCTTCTCCATTTCTTATGCACGCACAGAGTGTGATGAAATCACACATTTCATGGGAGTTAGCAGTGGCCGCATACAGGGGTCTCCCGGATTTTCAGAAGGCCAGGCTAGACGTGATGGGATTTGGCACCTTTCTTCGGATCGAGCCGCTCGAGCTCGACCTGGTTCTGATCCAAGCCTTGTGTGAGAGATGGGACCCAGTGAGTCGGGCATTCCTGATGCCCTGGGGGCACATGGTGCCCAGCTTGGAGGATGTGGTCCGGATCACAAGCCTGAAGGTGGAGGGCGAGGCAGTGACCGGGTCACTTATGCGGATTACCGAGAAGGTGCTCGAAGCTACTGGGTTTGGACCTAGATGGTCGGAAAAATAGGTCGGTAGCTAGGGCGTCCCTCATGGATGCATTAGGGCTCACTGACACTCGTCGACGGGACGATGAATCCTCAGAAGAGTTCATGGAAAGGATGGAAATAGGATGTCGTGCCGTGTACTGCACAGATTTCGGCAACTGGGAAAGATGCAACATAGATTTGAGGAGATTTCTCCTCTTCCTTTTGGGGAGATTGGTACTGAGCTCGAAAGGGGACGGTATCCAATGTCGCTTCCTGGAGCTGCTATCAGACCTTGAAAGAGTAGGATACTATGCCTGGGGAGCTGCCATGCTGGCACACTTGTTTGCAGGCCTGTTCCAAGAAGCGGATCGTGAGATGGCTGTGAGTGGTTTCACACCATTCATCCAGGTATTTTTGGTTTTGCTTGTTTTGTATTTTTTTTGTGTTTTTGCAAGGTACTGATGACCTGCGCCGAGCAGCTGTGGAGCTATTATTACCTCCCCATGGGGAGAGCTCGGCATTGGCGACCCGCGATGGTGCCGCTAGCCAGGCGGTGGGAACCCATCATGAGTGCGGCACCCCTAACCTACCAACTGATGGTGCTAAGGCGGGAGCTACAGGAGTTCCCTGCAGCGATGGTAAACTGGAGACCCTACTCAGACATGGTCGATGCCGACCAGCCGTGGGTTCTAGCAAGTCGTGCCCGGTTCGGACGGGAATTGTGGATGCACTGCCTGAATGAAATCGAGCCGCTTCGGCTACGATTGGTTATGAGGTTCCTTGGGACTGGCTCAAGAATGGGTGGATTCAGCTGCGCCACCTCGCGTTGGGAGAGAGACGCGAGGACCGGCGACCTGCATTGACTGGCGCGTGCGGTTCCCTGAACAGTATGAAGACTGGCAACGGGGTGGCACGATTGTAGAATCACATGCGCGGGATAGCGAGGACTACTTGCGTCTATATAGGACAAAGTACGCAGAGCGGCTCCAACCCCGGGGACTTGTGGAGGTAGGTTTCCCCTTTTTCTCTTTTCTTCTTTCTCCCTTTTTGGTTTTCTGGTGGAAATGCTGACTCGTATGGCTGCAGGATATCCGTGATACGATGATAGCGACTTTACGAACTCGCTTGGCAGAGATGGAGCAACGGTTGGGCGATGCCCGCGGAGCTACGAGCGCCTTGGTAGGTGTACAGTGCGTTCCTAATTAAAACCCCAGATTCCAGATGTTGGCTGCTAATTCACGCGGTCGTAGCATGCCCAGATTGGCGCGGCTTCCCCAGCGATGGGAGTAGGTGGTGCCTCTTCCAGCTTGTGGATTCCCACCTCAGAACTTGACTTGCTTCATGAGCAACTTGCTCACGCCACGCAGCGTGCTGCGGAGGCAGAAGGGATGCTCTGTATACAGGTAAAAGTTTCAGTGTTGAGTTCTCTTTGTTTACGCCTTATCGCGTATCTGAGATGGTACACTCGGCAGGAAAAGGAGACGGAAGAAGCGCTTGCCCAAGCTGCGCAGAGGGAGGCTAGGATAGCAGAACTGGAGAGGGAACTGCGGCGTCATCCTGATGACGACTCTTCCAGGGATGCTATGGAACTGAGGATCACTCTCCAGTTGGAGAGGGAAGACCGTGAGAGAGAACGGGCAGAGAGAGAAAGAGACGCAGAGAGAGAAAGAGCCAACAGATTGACTGAAAGGGAGGAACGAAGGGCCATGGAGGCCCAATTGTTCGAACTCCGAACCAGCCTTGGTCTTGCTGAACAGTGGCT
This sequence comes from Amorphophallus konjac, assembly GCA_022559845.1. Taxonomy (NCBI): domain Eukaryota; kingdom Viridiplantae; phylum Streptophyta; class Magnoliopsida; order Alismatales; family Araceae; genus Amorphophallus; species Amorphophallus konjac. Next base: position 41,594,014 of record CM040121.1, read on the forward strand.
GAGAGATGGTGAGGAGCGCTACCGAAGAGCACGAGAGCGTGGCTTTCGTGTTGGTAGCTTCTCTGCTGCTTCCGTGGATCAACGCCGGGGTGTGGGAATAGGAAGGGGAGTACAGAGCGGTAGGAGTACCGCTTTTCGTAGTTGGGTAGCACCTTTGAGAGCGTTTTGCCCGGAGAGTAGTGGGACGAGTAATGCAGAGAGAGAGGGCGGAACTTGATGTAATTTTTTTGGTTTTTGGAATAAAATACAAGGTTCGGTTTGTTTGGTTTTCACCTTTGCTTCTGTTGCCTGAATCCCTGCACACATCACTGAAACAAACAAATCAGAATTTCTGTTCTGACTTGGCCCCTTGCTCAATAAGCAAATGGTCACTGTGACTGTCCTTGATAACTGGTCAAGGGGCCAAGCCTTTATAGGCAAGGGAAAGATGCAGTGATGATAAATGCGACAGGCAAGCACACGAATGCAAGCGGTATTAAAAGTGAGATGCTGCACGCAAATGCAATCATGCAAAATTGATTTGTTTTCCTTTTTTATATTTGACATTTTTTTGTTTTATCATAAAAAAGATTTTTTTGTTTGCAAATATGTACATTTTCTCTTTTCCATTTTTTTGTTACTTTTATTATAATTTTTTTTTGGCAAGCACCCAAATGGCACCTAACCTACGTGAGAACAGGGGTTTCTTACTAACCTCCCAGGTATCCTAAGTGCACATCTAGGTTGATTTGGGCCTCTAGACCCCTCGAATGATGATCCCGCCGGCTAAGACTTACCCTGATGACAATACCGTCATGCCATGCTTAGGCTCCCAGTCGCTTCTGACCACAGGGATTCACCCAAAAGATGTTTGAGGTAAATGATTTGCCCGACTCGGGTCTGTTTCCTCACAACTCTAGATGGTATATGATGAAATACCCTGGAACCCTAACGACCAACCACGCGACGCTGACCCGGAATCAGATGCCGTCGCACCCATAGGTGACGCGCTTGCATTGGCCTAAGCCCGAGGTTAAACAAGAAGACATCAAGGTGGTAAACAGGGGTCTTGACCAGCCAGAAACACGGAGACTCCTTCGCAGCGATAGCTTTTGCTTTTCAAAGTAGGCAACCAAACGTGTATATTAAAATAAGGTCGCAGACCCTGGCAGTTTTCACCCTTCAGAAACTCCATCGAACCTTCATCTTTAGAGGAGAAGGAAGAGCGTGGGGATAAACCTCCTGAGAGGATCGGCAAAGCGTTAACCCGGCGAGCGAATAAGGGCCCATTAACTCTTTCCTTTCGGACAACTTCGGACCAAATCTCGAGCATTTACATTCCATAGCCCCCCCTTTTTGTGGATTCGAACTTTTGCTTTGAGGGGTTCCATTTATCGCATCAGGCACGGTCACGACCAGGCTCTTGATTTTGATTTTGTATTTCTTTTTGTGAGGGAGATATAGTCGTTTGACGTTTGTGGGCTCCCTTTCGTATGCCTGCGGGGACACTGCCCTCTTCTCGTGCTCTGATCGATGCTCGAGGAAATGGATCCTACTCTTGCCCTTGGGGTTTGAGTTTCGGTTTCTCATGCTCAGCGTTTTAAGGGCGCCGACTGTCTCATTTGGTCGAAGAGAAAAGAATAAAGATTACAGCTTCCGGAGATCTTCTGGGTGGGGCCCCACCGTAGGTGATGCTACCGACTTTTTTTGAATAAAATACATAAGTGAGCACATGTTAGCTTCCTTCGAGCGAGCATAGGCCGACGTGGCCGGACAGGGATCTCCACGGTTCTGGCAAACCAAGACCCGGTGCCTACCAAGCCTTAATGGGCCCTATCCTAACATGAAGGTTAGATGCAGTGACTTGACTACATGGTGACCACCAGGCATTGGCATTTTGAATTTTCCATATTTTTAGTGGTTTTCAATATTTCTTTGTTTTTGATGTTTTTTATCTTTTCATCATTTTTTGTGTTTTGTGCTAAGGGTAGTATTTCTTAAGATAAAGCCCATTCCAAGGGTGGGATAACTCGGTCCCTTCGGCGTTGACTAGCTTGTAGGCGTTGGCAGGGTACACGGCTTGAATTACAAATGGTCCTTCCCAATTGGGTTGGAGCTTAGAACGCGGCCCTCCAGGTTTGACAAAAATTCTTTTTACGACCATCTCACCGACTTTGAATTTTCTCTCAACGACTTTCTTTTGGTAAAAGCGAGCGAGTCTATTTTGATACACACGCGCGTGTTCGGCAGCGGCCAGCCGCTTCTCATCCAAGAGTTCCAACTGGGCGAGGAGTGAATTACGACGATCGTCGAGGGGAAATTCCTCGTCCAATTGTACCCTGAGAGAAGGGATCAGAGTCTCGTACGGGACTACCGCTTCCATACCATAAGTAAGGGCAAATGGAGTCTGCCCGGTGGGGGTACGGATTGAAGTGCGATAGGCCCATAGGGCTTCGATAAGTTTTTCTGGCCAGTCTGAAAACTTACTAGACTCGCAGGTTTTTTTGATGATTTTGAGCAATGTTTTATTGGTGGCCTCCGCTTGGCCGTTACCTTGTGGGTAATAAGGCGATGAATGATGCAATGCAATTGCGTACCTTTTGCAGAGGTCCTGTAGGTCCTGAGAAATGAACTGTGGCCCATTGTCGGTGACGATTGTGCTTGGGACGCCGAATCTGGCGAGGATGTTCTTCATGATGAACTTGCAGACTGTTGACGCCTTGATTTCGCGTAAGCTTCGGCTTCGGCCCATTTGGTGAAGTATTCCGTCGCAGTAAGGATGAAAGATTTCTGCTTGGTGAGGGAATTGGGATCACCTAGGGGACCAATGATGTCGAATGCCCACATGGAGAAAGGCCACGGGGAGGATATTGGATGAAGTGAGGAAGATGGTGAATGGATTTTATCGGCGTGAAGTTGACACTTGACACACCTACGGACATAGACAGCACAATCCTCTTCCATAGTGGGCCAGTAAAAGCCTTGGCGAATGATCTTCTTGGCGAGCATCTGACTATTCACGTGGCCACCGCACACACCCGAGTGCGTCTCCTCTACACATTTCCAAACCTCATCGTCACCAAGACATCTTAACAGAATACCAGTAAGGCTCCTCCTATAGAGTAGACCTCCAACCAATGTGTATTTCTGAGCCACCCTTCTTATGGCTTTCTTGTCCTCTGTGGTGGCCCCTTCAGGATAAGACTGATCTTGGCAGTATTTGACGATTTCATAGAACCATGGTTTCTCTTCATCAGCCAGTTCTTCTTCGGCCTCTGCCAACATGATTTCCCTCTTCTCAAGGATATCTTCCTGCAGGATCTTCCTTGCTATCCTGTCTTTGATATTTACGTAGGAAGCATCATCGATTGCAGGGGCGTGAAGTTTGTAGATGGAAATGGACTCAAACCATCTTCCTAGAGGGAACCTTATGGATGATGCCAACGAGGCGAGGGCATCGGCGAGAATATTCTGATGACGAGGGACATGAACAAAGATCAGTTTGGTGAACAGTTTGGCAAAGGCAGCAGTGAGTTCTTGGTATGGCTTGAGTTTGGGATCGCGAGTGCGATATTTAGTGAGCACCTGGCGAAGGATGAGTTGACTATCACCTACGACTCGCAACTCAGTGATACGAAAAGAATGAGCGAGTTCTAGGCCAGCTAGAAGAGCTTCATATTCGGCTATATTGTTGGTAACTGGAAATTTGAGCTGGTATGCCAATGGGAATGTGAGGCCTTCAGGCGACAGGAGGGCGACGCCGATTCCTCTCCCTTGAGAATTCAGAGCTCCATCAAAATATAGCGTCCACATTGGCTCATCTGATTGGTTGACGGACATTAGTTCCTCATCTGGAAACTCTGATTGGACGGGATCGAACTTGGGAAGAGGATGGTGAGCGAGATGCTCGGCTATGGCATAGCCTTTAATCACCTTTTGCTGGATGTAGGTGATGTCGAACTGAGAGAGAAAACTTTGCCAGCGTGCTAGCCTATCCGTAAGGACGGATTTCTCCAGAAGGAATTTGATAGGATTCATTCGAGCAATCAAGTGGACCTCATGAGCCAAGAAGTAGTGCTTCAATTTCTGCACTACCCAAACGAGGGCAGCACAGGTTTTCTCCATGACGGTGTACTTCTGCTCACAGGGATTGAGAAGTTTGGACAAGTAATAGGTTGCCCGTTCCTTGCCTTCTTCATCAGCTTGTGCGAGGACGGCTCCCACGGAGTCATCCAAGACTGAGACGTAAAGGATCAGAGGTTTTTCTGGTTTGGGTGGAATGAGAACGGGTGGACTAGCCAGATATTCCTTCAACCCTTCAAAAGCTTTCTGACATTTAGAATTCCAGTGGAATTCTACTCCTGGCTTGGTCAACTCGTAGAGAGGTCTACACCTTTGTGAATGTTGGGACACAAACCGACGAATAAACTGCAACCTCCCGATTAAACCTCGGACTTCCCTCAAATTCTTGGGAGGCGGCATATCCCTGATAGCCTTGGCTTTGTCGGGATCTATCTCGATCCCTCTTTTACTCACAATGAAACCCAGCAATTTACCCGACGACACACCAAACACACACTTCTTCGGGTTCATTTTCAATTGGAACTCCCTTGACCTCTGCAAGACCTTAGCCAAAACTTCTGGATGTTCCATCCTGGTCCTTGATTTCACCAACAAGTCATCCACATACACTTCCAGATATATGTGCATCATGTCATGAAATATGGCCATCATCGCTCTTTGGTAAGTAGCTCCAGCATTCTTTAACCCAAACGGCATGACCACGTAACAATATGTTCCCAAGGGGTAGTGAATGACGTCTTCTCCTGATCCTCTTCTGCCAAACGAATTTGATTATATCCTGAAAATCCATCCATGAATGAGAGGGTCTCATATCCTGCTGTGTTATCGATCAACACATCAATGTGAGGCAAGGGAAAATCATCCTTTGGACACGCGCGGTTAAGGTCCCGGAAGTCGATGCAAATCCTGACTTTCCCATCTTTCTTCATGACCGGGAACAATGTTCGCCACCCATTGAGGATAAAGGACGACTCTAATGAACCTGGCTTTGTGGAGCTTATCGACCTCTTCTTTCATTTTCAAAGCCATCTGAGGGTGGAAACGCCTTAACCTTTGTTTTACCGAGACGGACCCTGGTTTTAGGGTTAAACGGTGTTCGACCAAGGTTGAATCTAGACCCGGCATATCCTCGTAGCTCCATGCAAACGTGTCCTTATATTCCTTGAGAACTTCAATTAATGCCTCTTCTTCAGAGGGTGGTAGATTGTCACTTATGAGGATGATCCTAGGGTCTTCCTCAGTTCCCAAGTTGACTTCTTTGGTGGATTCTTCTACGGCGGTTGACGGCTCGTCGAATCTCTTTATTCCACTAGCGTATGCGCCCGCCGCATCCTCATATTCTTCACCCTCATCTTCAGTGGGGCATTCTTCATCCGTGATCTCGTAGACTCCATACCCTTCATCAAATGCACAGTCGCCCTCACATTCTATTTCCGGTAGCCGGATGGGATTTTCTAACAACTGGGGGATGGCAAGGAGGGCTTGACACCTGGCGGCTAAATCCAGAAGGAATCGACGAGGGATCTGCCTACCCTTGGATTTCTTCCTAGGTACTACCCTTGACCTATCATTCCTAGATTGACTGACAATATTTACAGAAGAAGAGGAAGACGAAGAGGATGGTGTAGAATGTACAGGAGAAGACCCCTCAGAGGAGGGGTAGAAAAGGTCGCTCATCGACCTTGGACGGGTGGTCCGCAGGGCGGGACGCACCCGTGGGAGATGTAGAGGTTTCCTCAACGAAGATGTGTTGTTGAGGAGTTTGAAAATTGACGTTTTTTTTTCGTTTTCAGTTTTAATGACAAAGCAGTGAAAAGAGATTGGAGGAGAGAGAAAAGTGGTTATGGCTAGAGGATTGTGAGGCTCATAGAGCAGATCATGGTTGAAGACCTGGCGCGGGTTGAGAAGCCCGCGTAGGTATGTAAGCAAAGAAGGGGACCTGGGAAGATCATCAGACAACTGTCTGGCCCAGGAAGAAATATCAGCAAAGGCTGAGACGAGTGGATGGAGAAGATGGCGGCTAATGAGCCGTCGACGGCAATGTTGAGGACGGATGAAGATCCGTCGATGACAGGGTCCTTCTGGCGAGGACGAGGATAGTTTGGAACCTTGGCAAGAGTGGTAATATTCTCTGGTATTCCGGAGATCAATGGTGGTCCTTCAAGCTGCGGAGAGAACATCCTTTCCAGTGCAACGGAAATGTCCCGTATGTCGAACCATTTGTTCCACTCGCATTCCGGATCTTTGATCTTGCCTCTTTTGGTGATCCTCGGACATTTTTCAGCCAAATATACAGCATGTGATCCCCCATATGCTTCTCGTGGGTAATCTCCCATCTGAACAACGGGCCCTCTGTTGAAGTGGTTTGATAGAGTCCATGTGAGGGGCTTCCAATCCGCCTTGAACGGTCCTTTGAAGCCTAGGCCAAACCTGCGGTTCGGCCTAATTTCCTTTGGCGGTTTGAGCCTACCCTGTAACTGTGCGCCCAGACCTTTACCCTGTTGGTAGCCGATGTTCCTCATAATCTCCCAACCTTTGGAGTGAAAAGGGAGATATGATGTTGCGGTTGCCTGACCGGCTCCTTTGGTGCTAGTGGAACGTGAGATAGATCACGCACGTCCAGCAATGACAATATGGGCCGATGAGATGGCCAAACAGAGGGCAGAGAGGTGTTGATAGCATCCACTGTGTGAAGGACAGGTGTACTGACCACTTTAATAATCCTCCCATTGTAAGGAAACTTCAGGCACTGATGGTTGGTGGAAGGCACAGCGTCCATGGCTTCGATGTAAGGGCGACCCAGTATAGCCTTGAATGTGGGGTCCATGTCGAGGACATGGAATTCCGTGGGAATTGACATGGGGCCTAGTTCTGCCTTCAGAATAATCATCCCCTGCGGCGGCCTTTTGCTATTGTCATAAGCCGTGACCGTGATCGAGGAAGGTCTTATTTGTTCCTCGTTGACCCCACACAACTGAAGGGTGTCCATGGAGATCACATTTATGGACGCACCCGTGTCCACAAGACACGGGTTTATGGATACCCCATTAATTTTTATTGAAATGCACAATGCATATTTCCGAGCTTCCTTGGGAGCGAGCTCGTAGTTGTGGAACATGATGGCCGGTTGTGTGTCTGTTGGGGTCAGGACGGTCGAAATCTTCTCCACGGGAGGTCCTCATTAACCATGACTTTTGAAGATATTCCATCAAGGCCGCCTGGTGGGATGTGGATCTTTGAAGTAGCTCCAGGATGGAGATCCGAGCAGGCGTCTTGTCCAAGTGTTTCAATAGATCATACTGTGTTCCAGGGATAGCTCTTTCTGGTTGTTCTCCATCATCCTTCTCTGGCTGAGATTGCTCAGGATTCTGACTGTTGTGGGGGAAAACCCTGTGGAAAATCCTTCCACTCCGGAGCACCATTGCCTGCGGCTTTTGTACCTCTGTGGGGGTAGCAGTGGGTTTTAACAGGGATTTGAGGGGTAGTGGTGGAGGAATGGTTGATGAAGCAGGGGTGATGACGGGAGCAGGGATTCTGATGAGGGGTTTGTTAGGTGGAGGCATGGTGGAGGTAGAGGGGATATCACACGGATTATGGAGGATAAGGGGTCTGGAAGGTGGAGGTGGAGACGAAGTAGAAGTGGGTAGGGCTTGAAGCGGGCAATGATTTTGAGGTGGGTGATGGGTAATGAGTGGTTTTGAAGGCATTAGTGGTGATATGGTGGAGAAAGACGGGGTTATGTATGGTTGACGGATGATAAGGGGTTTAGAAGGCGTAGGGGTAAATGTGGTAGAGGTGGATGGTAAAGTGGGGGAGTGAGAGAAGATGAGAGGGTGTGAAGGCGTAGTGGAGAGTGTCGGTTGATAGGAGATCGGGGTGCGGATGAGAGGGCGTAATGGTAGTGGAAATGGTGAAGGCGATACTGACGCGGGTTGATGAGAGAGAGGTGCTACCCGGGCAAGGCAAGGGTGTTGCGTGATGATAGGATTGGCGGTAGAAAGAATGGAGGTACTTTCCGGGTGCCACACCTGCTCTCTCCCGACTTCCGGGAAGGAGGAGATGGGGTTAACCTGATGATTGGGCTGTTGGTGCTCCGGTAATGGATTCTGGATTATGCCCATGTTGGGCTGTTGTTGTGGGGCCTGCTGAGGCTGTTGTTGTTGTTGTGGTTGTTGTTGCTGCTGCTGTTGTAACTGCTGCTGTGGCCTATGAGGAGGTCTCCTAGCCTTGAGAGCGGCGACGTATCGTCTCATTTCATCCCAATCTATTTGATGTTCATCATTCATATCGTGGATGTAATCTTTGAAATGGAAGCAGTAATCTACTGTGTGTCCAGCTGCCTGTGGTAGACGCAGTATTTGGAGGTATCAACATTCAGGGGCCACACGGGCCTTTCCCTGGGTAGCACAAGTATGTTTGAGGCCATGAGGGCGTTGAAATTATCCGCAAGAGTTTCTGGCAACGGTGGATAGTAGGCTCTCTTGGGACCGATCGGCCTCCTTTGTTGCTGTTGGGGACCATAATTCCCCGGGGGTGGAACTTGGTTGTACTGAAGCGGTGGTTGTTGTTGCTGAGGTTGTGGTTGTTGTTGCTGGGGTTGACGTAATGGAGGCATATTATCCTGGGGTGGATTATTTTGGGGTGGAGGACGAAGAGGGAAAGGACCTGGTTGGAGGGGAAGTCGGGGCATTTGTGGAGGCCTTGGGTTGACTGCATAGTTGGCATTGTTGACCGCACCCACTTGCTCATTTGTCACGACCCTTTCTGTGGCTCCGCCCGGGACACCAGCGCCTGTCTTTTTGACCACTTTGGGCTTCGGCGACTCAAACATGTTCATAATGGGGGAGTCTTTTAACTGGGTTTGGATGTACCGGGCCCTTTCATAGAGTTCCTCCATTGTAGTAAGTTTATTCATGGCCAGGACGTGTCTGAACTGTGGGGTTGCATTAGACACAATCATCTTCACTTGTTCGGGCTCGGAGAGGGTATCCCTTATTCTTTCCGCCAGAGACCTCCATCTATCAGCATAGCGGACAAAATCCTCGTCGGGCTTCATCTTTTCGGCCACTAGGTCGGTAATGGAGAGTGAGGGACCGACCCTATCCCTATATTTCTGCAAGAACCTTCTCTGGACTATTTCAAAATTCTCGGCCTCGCGGGGCTCCAAAGAATAGAACCACTCTAGCGCGGGACCATCCAATGATCTCCGAAAGAGGTATGCCAGGGACCTCTGATCGTTTTGCCAATAGGAGGACTCATACATGAAATCCTTGAGGTGAATGAAGGGGTTGCCGGTACCATTGTATCTGCGGTACGTGGGCATTTCGGAGGGAGGAAGATGAATGACGGGAAGGATTGGCAAAGCAACCTCCGGGGTGGCTTTCACGTCCACCATTCTTCTCAGATTTTGAAACTGCTCGTCCATGCGATTGAACCTATTGAGGAGCGATTGGGCGAGCTCCTCTGGAGGTGAAGGTGGTACTTGCCACTGGGGGAGAAACTGTCTCCCGGAGACTTGAGGGGGGAACCCCGAATGAGAGGGAGCTGTCGGACCGCCGACAGTTGGCCCTGGCTGAAGCGGTATGTGGGGAACAACGGGAGTTTGAGATTGTGACGGGAACTGGAATGAGGGTGGTTGTTGGCTCGCTTGTCCTTGAAGCGAGGGAGACTGGATGGCTTGCGCCAATGAAGGAGATGGAATGGCCTGCACGGACTCTTGGAGAGGTGCGATGGCCGGAGTTGATTCCTGGGGCGTGGGGGAAACAGATTTCCCCTTCAGAATGGCCTGGAAGGCCCGGAGCTGTTCAGAGGTAAGCTCCGTGTTGGCGAGGACGCCCAGTAAGGAAGAGATATCCTGTGGTGGGGATGTGTCCCCGGCAATAACCTGCACCTCATGCGAGGGCTCATGAGAAGGACCCGAGTCCATAGCATAGACTCGCGGGTCGGCTGACAAACCACGACTAGGGTGGTTCTCCTCAAAAGACTCGTGAGCCATGCTCACAGTTTTCCCAGAACGCAAAAACATACACTAGCAAGCAGGTAGCAGAGATTATCAAACAAGTGGATGCCTTTACGCCTTTTTTGTGTTTTGATTTTGATGATTTTTTTTGTTTTTAGCGAGATCCGAAGTTCACACAAAATAGGGACCCTAGTTTATTTTTGTTTCACCGCCGTGTCAGCTAGGGTCTCTCGTCTCACCACGAATGGGATGACTAACTCCGGGGAACTTCAATGGTACAACCAGCCCAGTGAACGAAGAGGAGATTCTTCGATGTCGGGGACTTACGGAGGTCCCAGTGGAGGAGATTCTAGTCCGTTGAGAGGAATTCTCAAACGGAGAGTCCTTCCTTCACCGGGAAAGGGTGATCCTTAGAAAAAATGAAAAAGGATATAAAAGAGGGATGGATGTATGCAATGGAATGCTGACAGAGATATAGAGTAAGAAAACAACAGAAATAACAAACATATAATAAACACCCAACCAATCACAACTGACAGTGCTGCCGTGAGCACAACGGGGGCGCGCGAGGGCGCCAAGGTGGAGAGGCACGGACGGTGCCGAACTTGCAAGGGTAGCCAAAAGGAAGCAGTAGAAGTCCCACCATGATCGCTAATCTATGAGCGACGTCACGCAGTTCGGGGAGCGAAGAAGACGCGGAGCGTGCGGGCTCCTCTTGTTTGCTGCAACACAGAAATAAGAGAAAAGAGAAGGGGCCACCACGGGAGATTGCTCCGGCGGGGCGAGCGGGACAAATGCAATATAGCAAGATATGGGGGTTAAACGGCCATAGCGGGAAGTGACTCGCCGCGGCCTCGGGGGGACGGGAATGGTGCAGAAATCAAATTGTAAGAATTGAAACGGCCATTGGGGAAGTGACTCGCCGCGGCCTCGAGAATATGAGCAGATAAGAATATAACAGAATATAAGGAGAATATAAAGAATGGGAATTTAAACGGCCATTGGAGAAGTGACTCGCCGCGGCCTCGAGAATATGAATAGATAAGAATATAACAAAATATAAAGAGAATATAAGAACGGGAATTTAAACGGCCATTGGGGAAGTGATTCGCCGCGGCCTCGAGAATATGAGCAAATAAGAATATAAAGAGAATATAAGAACGTGAATTTAAACGGCCATTGGGGAAGTGACTCGTCGCGGCCTCGAGAATATGAGTAAATAAGAATATAACAGAATATAAAGAGAATATAAGAACGAGAATTTAAACGGCCATTGGGGAAGTGACTCGCCTCGGCCTCGAGAACATGATGTGATCGCCAGGGGCCAAAAGACCCCAAAATAAAGAAAGTGATCGCGCCTACCTCAAGAGCGGGAGATGGCGGGTTGCTTCTTCCTCCCCCTTCGGCTGGCCGACGGAGAGGGCTTTCCTTGTGTACCCTTGCAAAACAATGACAAACAAGTAACGAGTGGATTAAAAAGATGAGGGTGTAGTATTCAAATCCTTGCGATAAAAATAACGAATGATGGCAAGACACACACCTGGTTGGTGTTATCTTTTAAACCCCTCTCGGACTCGAGTAGGAGGAAAATAAGATGATGGATGCAAGAAGTATATAAGAAGAGGCGCCTTTATGAAGGGGGGATAGGGGATGCGAGATGATGAATGCAAAAGAACTACGAAGAAAAGGAAAGGATTGGCTTATTGGATGTGCCGATGGCGAAATCCGGCGGAGCTCCGGCAGCGTAGGGACGACGTGGAAGCGCGGTTGATGAAGACGACCTTCCTCTCGCGAGCGTGGGCACCCGAGAAGCCGGCAGAACCTCTACCTACAAAAGACCCCACGGGTTAGAAATGACTCCGGCAGCCTCTGGGCTCCGGTCGCCTATCGGAGCTCTTAGAAGCTCCCCCAGAACTGAGAGGGTGGGCCTCTATTTATAGGGCTCCGGAGGGTGGAGGCGTCGAGGACCCTGGACACCTCCATCAGGCCAAAAAAGATATTTTATTCTATTTTTATTCATTTTTTTCGAATATTTTCATGGAGGCGTCCAGGGTCCCGGACGCCTCCATAAGTCCCACCGAACTCCACCGAAAGTCGCACGCGGTTTAACACAACGCGTGGTTTTGGAGCGGCGACCCGTGATTTGGAAATGGGCGCGTCCAGCCGGCTGGACGTCTCCACAATTTGGATTCTTTCACACACGACAAACCGTCGATCGGTGGGCGGGGCCCCGTGAGTGAGTTGATGGAGGCGTCCAGGGGCCTGGACGCCTCCAAGAAAATATATTTATTATTATTTTTTTTGTTTTGTTTTTTATGCCAACTGGCATTTTATATTTTATATTTTTATTTTCATGGAGGCGTCCAGGGGCCTGGACGCCTCCATTAATATAGCATTTTTTGTGTATTTTTGGTTTTAATAAATAAATTAAAGTAATGGAGGTGTCCAGGAGTCTGGACGCCTCCATTAAGACCCTCCCGGCTCCGTTGAAAAGACGTCGGCAGCTCCCCGACAGGCACCCTTCCTGGTTCCGGAATTTTTTGGCATGTCTGAATGGTGTTGATGCCGTCCGAATGCTGCAACGAGACGATTCCGGATGCTGAGAAGGGCGAAAGAAGACTCAAGAAAAGGAAGCACTCGAGCGATTCAAAATGCGTAAGCCGTCGCAGGACGTCGTATTGTAATATGAGACTTTCTCAGGAGACGTCAGGAATGGCGTGTCTACAGTATGCAGGATTCACTTCATTGGCATTGGAAATCTGCATAACATTAGAGCATATATCTAATACATAAAGATCATTGACTAATGAACCATGGGCTATCACCAAACTATTATTCATTATAGAGCACCCAGTGCTATTAAAAGCCAATGTATATCCAACGTTATACAAACTAGAGATTGAAATAATATTCTTAATGATATTAGGAACATAATAGCAGTCATTCAGCTCTAGAATGACCCCTGAAGGTAAACTGAGGTGTGTAATCTCGACGGCTTTGGCAGCAACTAAAGCTCCATTGTCCATCCTAGGCTCAATCTCATTTTTGCCCAACCGCCTTCTATTTACCAGCACATGCAAAGAGTTGCAGATATGAGATGCGCATCCAGTATCCAATACCCATGATGTAGATTTCATATATGACAAATTTTGGTCTATGACAAAAATACCTTCATTTAGAATTGCCGTGCAATTCCTTTTCCAATGCCCAGGTTGTCTGCATCGAAAACACTTGTCCTCTTTTTCATTCTTCTTGCCCTTTCCTTTGTCAACTTTGGCGATTTCCTTACCCTTGGCCTTCTTCTTTCCCTTCCCTTTGTCACCTTTGGTGGATATCTGGGTGGCCTTCCTTTTCTCGTTGGCCCGGCCAACAATCATTACAGAAGATGATTTATCTTTCTGCATCGTCCCTTCAGCACTTTTCAACATGTTGAGCAGCTCCGGGAGAGTTGCTTCAATCCTATTCATGTTGAAGTTTATGATGAAGGGAGAAAAGGAGTCGAGCAATGACAGGAGAATAAGATCAATGCACAGTTCAAGATCCAACTTAAACTCCAGTGCATTGAGTCTCTCAATCCACTCCATCATTTTCAGTACATGAGCCTGTACTGAAGCACCCTCTGACATCCAGGTCCTAAAACGTTTCTTGGAGATATCATACCTCTCAATCCTACCCTGCTCCTCGAAGTGCTGGCGTATGTTAAGAAGTATGGTTCTACAATCTGTCTTTTCAAATTGCCTCTACAGCTCAGGAGTCATAGAGGCCAGCATATAACACTGGGCAAGGGAAAAATTTTCTGACCATTTGGCATAAGTCATTAAATCACCCTCGTCGGCATCAGAAGCTGGCTCAGAATGAACCGTGTCTAACACGTACGCTATTTTTTCGGTCGTGAAGACTATGCGTAAATTACGAAGCCAATCCGAGAAGTTTGGTCCAGTCAATCTATTGGCATCCAAGATGCCACGGAGGGGGTTGGACGACGACGTCGTAATCTGGATAAGAAATAAAAGATAACTTAGCATATGTTCAAATTCTAACTTAGATGTGGTTTTATATCTTAGTTAGTCCCACTATTTTTCGATTGAACTATATAACCCTCAGTATATAGAACGGGAGATCAGCAAGATCATCCTAGTGGGTCGTAATCTCAACGAGACTGAGGTTTGATCTTGTGGAAAGCACAGCAAGCCATACACCATCTCAAAGGCAGTCAACAAGCACTTGCATCTAATGCAATATCTGATATTCGGCCCCCGAGAAGTCATCCCCTTGTGGAAAGCACAACAAAGGATACTCTCGGTTAGATCTTACCACCATTACGACATAGCAATGAGTTCATGACCCGACCCTTGTGGAAAGCACAATAAGGTCAAGTTCAATTCCTCACCCCATTGAGTCCTAGCCTTGGAGTTGCATCCTGCCCCCAAACCCATAGACCTTGTGGAAAGCACAACAAATCTATGAGATGAAGACATTCATTCACCCCATAGTGGTGGAGGGCCACGATGACTCCTAGAGCCACGCTTACCAGATCTAAGGTTAAATTGTGAGGAAATTTAATTTTATTATGATCTCACCCTAGGTGGTATTATAAATATATCCAATATATTTACCGTACCTAGTAGTTTACACAAAGTAAATGCATCCAATGCAAAAATTAAATCGCAAGTGATCATGGACTCTATGCCTAATGCTAGTAAGACATATGGCTCGCTTCCGAAGAACCTGGATCGTCCTTGTTGGGTGTACTCCACGCCTTCAATCTCCAATATCGCATAAATTACAACTTTTACTCGGCACGCAGGCCGACAAAATTTAAATTACATGCCAATAAAATTCCAGAAGCCCTCAGGGCGAGTACAACTAGTGCAGGGAGATAGAAGTACATAGGAATTTCACTAGAGAGAGAAGGGAGGCTTGCAGGCCCCAAATAATAACATTAGCTATGTCCATGATCACTTGTCAACCCACACACTCAAATCAATCAAGGGTTATTTTTGAAAATAATCCTTACATTTGGATTGAAAAGTGGGATGTGCAAACAAAAACATGCCGACTTTATTTAATTTTAAAATCCAAGTTGGATTAACTAAAATTAAAAACACATAAGCAAGCCAATTCAAGATAACATTAAGCAAAGCATACATAGAACCATCATTTATAGCAGGGGCATGTATATTTGAATCTAATTCAAATAATTCTGATAATTGAGATAATTATTTAAAGTTAAACTTAAATTTAAATTTAATTATCTAATAAATAAATTTAAAAACAAATTTAAATAAGCTAATTAATTAAATTCAAATTCAAATTAATTATCCAATAATTTTAGTTGAAATTAAATTTAAATAATGTAATTATCCTCAATTATCATTTTCTAAAATTTGAAAATTGAAATTAATAATTATCCAATAATTAAAATTCAAACATTTGAATTTTCCATAATAATCATCAACAAAATTTAAATTTTGAATTTCACAATTATCTAATAATTAAAAATTCAAAATCTTAAATTTTTATGATTATCTTCAATTATTACACTGTTATCTCAAATTAAATGATAATTATCTCAACTAATTAAATTCAAAAGTTAAATAAAATTCAAGATTTGAATTTTCTATTGAGAAATGATAATTGACATTTGAGAAAAAAGTTAGATTAATTTAATGTGCCTATATATCTATATATTTATATATATATTAATGGCACAATAAATTAAGGGAAGAGCAAAATAAAAAAAATAAAAAAAATTTGGTGCGGGTCAACGGCGGCGCGCGCCCACGCAGCGGATAATAAAAATTTAAATCGCGAACCCAGACTTTGTGGAATTCTTGAACCGTGCTCTAATCGATGCAATAAAACTCCCAACCCCAAAACGGGTTGTAGATCTTTACCTTGCGCGGAACGACGGTGTCCGCAGTGTCCGATGCAGATTTTCACAAACGCAGAGCCGCACAGGTGTATGGCCTCTAGAGTTGATCCACACGGATCCTCGCGCAGTGATGGCGTCCACCCGTTCTTACCCCCGCGCACGAACCACCAATGCTGAAAACCCCCTTCTTCTTCCTTAGGCCTTTCTCCCTTGAGAGGGAGAGAGGGAGAGAGAGAGAGAGAGAGAGGAGGGGAGGAAAGAATAAACCAACCCCATTTATTCTTTCCTCCGCTCCCCTCCCTCTTGCTCTATCTCTGTCTCTACCTTATTGGTCTCCCTCTCTCCCTCTTAAGTCGGGGAGAAAACCCACCCCATTTATTATTTCCTCCCCTCCTCTCCCTCTTGCTCTCTCTCTCTCTCTCCCTTGTTGGTTTCTCTCTCTCCCTCTCAAGGGAGAAAGGCTTAAGGAAGAAGAAGGGGGTTTTGAGCATTGGTGGTTCGTGCACGGGGGAAAGAAAGGGTGGACGCCGTCACCGCGCGAGGATCTGTGTGGACCAGCTCTAGAGGCCGTACACCTGTGCAGCTCTACGTTTGTGGAAATCTGCATCGGACACTGAGGACACCGTCGTTCCGCGCAAGGTAAAGATCTACAAGCTATTTTGGGGTTGGGAGTTTTATTGCATCGATTAGAGCTCGGTTCAAGGATTCCACCAAGCCTAGGTTCACGATTTAAAATTTTGTTATCCACTGCGTTACCCGAATCAGGCTGACCGAATCCTTACAGTGGTATCAGAGCTAGGTTAAGTGACTTTTACCATAAGTAATGAATTGCGAATTAATTTTTTTTTAATCTTTCGGGAACTAAAGATGCCCAACATCTCGTTCACTTTCTCTTTCGCAAACAACGATGCCCAGCATCTTGTAATACGAATCTGTTCTTCCGCGAACAAGGATGCCCAGCATCCCATAATCTAATTTTAATAATTGAAGATCATGAAAATAACCCCTACATATGATTCTAGTGCGTAAAAATTGCATCGATCAGAGCGCTACCTGGCTCTGATACCACTGTAAGGATTCGATCAGCCTTGTTCGGGCAACACAGCGGATAATAAAAATTTCCCATCTCAAACCCAAACCCTTATGGAATCCTAGAACCGTGCTCTCATCGATGCAATAAAACTCCCAACCCCAAAACGGGTCGTAGATCTTTACCTTGCGCGGAACGACGTTGTCCGCAATACCCGATGCAGATTTTCACAAACACAGAGCTGCACAAGTGTACGACCTCTAGAGCTGATCCACACGGATCCTTGCGCAATGACGACGTCCACCCGTTCTTTCCCCCGCGCACGAACCGCCAATGCTCAAAACCCCCTTCTTCTTTCTTAAGCCTTTCTCCCTTGAGAGAGAGAGAGAGAGAGAGACCAACAAGGGAGAGAGAGAGAGAGAGCAAGAGGGAGAGGAGGGGAGGAAAGAGTAAATGGGGTGGTTTTTCTCCCTTGGAAGTGGTTGGCATCAAGGGGAGAAAACCTTCCTACGTAGGATGCATATATATAAGGGGTGGGCTCTTTCTAAAAGAGCCCCTAAGAACCAATATTATATATATATCCTTTCATATTATTGTACATATGTATTAAGCCCTTCTTATATTCTTTTTCAAAAAGAATGCAAGGCTTTTAACATATATATCTCTTTACAATAATATTCCATCACCCGAGAACCCATTATGTGTGATCCTCTAGGCCCATAGTCACTCTAGTTTAAGGCCTATTAACGTCTAATTCCCAATTAGGAGTAAATCAAACTTATTATTCGCTTCTACTAGAGCCGAATGATAGTTTAATTTATTCCGAACCTTTGATCGAGTTGGGTCAAGTAAATCCGCGTGATCCCAGAGGACGCCGAGTTCAAACCACTATGTCTGGTACCTGTAAGTCTACAGTTGCCGCATCGCTATAATCCCTCGCTCTTTCTATGAGTCTGTTTCGTTCAAGGGTACGGTAACCGTCAAACCCCCATGATCGTTCCATTCGACCACGACCTCCTTGAAGTGTATGACGTCCGTTCTAAACGAACGCACACGACCCTGACCAGGGATTTAATGGAGCATCAGTGTCATGACCCATTAACTGTCTGATATATACCCGACAGTGAGCGATCTCTGCTTGACCATTGATGATCTTCACATGTATCCTAAAATGGTTAATGACTTGGCAATTCATGACTTATGGTTAAAGTCACTTAGTCAAGTAATTAAACCATTCCAGTCCTTGTGTAAGATCTGATCAATATCTCAGGTCAAAGGACCAACGATGCTACTGAGACAATTAGATCTTCAGTTGACATTAGGTATAATCAACCATCTGAAGATCCAATAGCGGATCAGTTCAGAGTACATCCTCCCAGAACGTACACCTACACATATGTATCGGTGCCCCGCACCAATGACCATGAGACTGCTCACCCATACATCATGTGTACTATTTTAATAGGTAATCAAAGTCTGGCCGCCCAGCCTCTTGTGCGGCCAATGGTTTTGCCGCCCAGACCCCTGGGCAGCCAAGACCTTGGCCTTCTTGTCCCCTTCAGCCCGGTTGGTTCATGATCCGTGTTTTGGTGTTCGGTGATGTCCGTAGGATGGGTGGCCTAGTGGAATGGGTGTCCGCTTGGTTCTGTGTGTTCTGCTGGTTCTGGATTAGGTGTGTGGGCCATCTCTATCTGTTGTGGAGTGTGGACAGTCCTTGTATAATGCCCCGGATTTTTTGGATCCTTGTTCGTGAGTCTCAGATCTGGTTTTTTCAGAGTGTCCGACTCCGTTGTGTCCGAAATTTCGTTTCGGACATCTTTCGTGTTCGGATCGGCGCGATCCGGAGTTGTTTCGGAGGCCCGGAAGCGTTCCGCGGCTTTTCCGCGTGTGTTTTCCGATTCCCAGTTTGTGTTTCGGTAATTCCTTCGGAACCTCGTTGCGGGTGACCTGGGCCGTTCACCAAGGCGAGTGTGGTACCGTTGCGATCAGTGCGTTCCGAGGATCGCGAGGGTGTGATTTTCTATTTTTTGGGATTTTTCCAAATTTCTGGATTTTCCTATATATATAACCCTTTTCTCTCTCTCCCCTCTCATTTCTCTCTTCTCTCCCTCTCTCTTCTCACGCTCTCTCCTCTCACTCTCTCCTCTCCGGCGGCCGACGGGGTGGAGCGTGGGCAAGGTGGGGACGGCGCGGGCGAGGTACGGGCGAGGATGAATGAGGATCGAGGCGGTGGAGGCACGGTGAAGCTCGGCCGTGGGTTCGTGGAAAGGCGAGGCTTCAACGACGTTTTCTTCGTGGATCGGCGTCCACGGTGCGCGAAATCTTCGGTGGAGGTAGGGAGATGGACCCCCAGCTCGTGCACTTCCTTCCCCGTGACTTTTGTAGGCCGTGGTGAGCCGAGCGGGTCATTTGGGACGTTTTGGGGAAAACCATGTTTTGGGGAGTGATGGCCCGATCTGGCGTTTCCTTGCGTTTTAGGCCGATCCGAGGCCATAGATGCATGCTAGGGTCTACTGGGGAGCTTCCCCTTTGTTTTCCCCCTCATCCGTGGATGTTTGGGGGCGTGGCGTGGATTTTGGGTGTTTTCCTACCATTCTCGATTTTCCGAAATGGTCGCGGTCTACCAGTAACCGCGTTCATTGGTCACGGTCCTGGAAGAACCGCGTTTGACCAAGAGCGTCGGCAAGCGTTGGGGACGTGCGATAGACCGTTTTCGTCTAGTCGCGGTCGTGACCTGACCGTGACTGTGTGGTCGCGGTCCTTGGGCGACCGCTACCATCAGGTTTACGCGTGGCTAGTTACGGTCGTGAGGTGACCGTGACTGCGTGGTCGTGGTCCTCGGTCGACCACTACTGTGTGGTCGCGGTCCCCAGTCGACCGTGACTATGGTCGCAGTCCCCAGGTGACCGTGACTACGTTGCGGTTCCCGTTTGCGTTGTTTTGTCCTCCGGTCGACCCGGTTGTGACTCAGTGGTTTACTTTAGGTCTTGTGAATGTCCTTGACACCCCGTGGAGTTCTGTGACCGTGTCTTTGTGTGTCCAGAGATTCCGTGTTACCTCGATTAGCATGCCCGTAGGTGTGGTGGGTCCGGGTGACCTCACGTGTTCCGGGCTTTTGTGTTACGCTTGATCGAGTCACCGTGTATCGGTGTGTGTGCGGTGGGATCTCCCCCGCATGTCGTGGGTCTCTTTGGAAGGTGATTCCCATGTGGGCCATGTTTTTGGTCTTGGACTGCGAGTCCAGTTATCCAGCCTGGGGCTAGAGGTTTCCCGCTGCCCTGGGATGGGAGATCGACATGGCGGCTTGTGTGCTACCTTGGGAATCGTGCTTCTGTGTTTTCAGTGTGGCCCGTCTGGGTGGCCTTAGTCCCTTGCATTCCCTTCCCGAGGGAGTGGTCTTGGCGGCTCGTGAGTTGTCTCGGTACTCGTGCTACCGTGGTTTTAGACCAAGAGATTGGACTAGATTGACGGACTTGTGCTGTTGCGTACAACGGTCTTGACCCCGAGTCTTGTGACTCAAGGACCGTTGGGTGTAGTGCGTCTAGAGGACTGTCTAGAGTCCAGTGGCTTAGCGCCACTTGAGTTTTCTCGACTCTCGCGCAGGGTGCGTGCGTGGCCGTGGACTGCGAGTCATGTTTCTTCTCCGACTGTGGTCACCGTGCGACGGGGCCGGTACGTGGGGTGGTCCCCGTACGTCGTCGGATGCGGACGTTGTTTTCCGTTGACTTGAGAGTCTACTCCTTCAGTGACCCTCCACTAGTCGTAGCCTACCAGTACGCGTGTGCTGGTCGCACCAGGGAGTGGTGTACGGGCTTACCCTTAGAGACGGTTTGTGACTGGTTTCCGTCGGGCCCCTCGTCTGTAGCCAGAGTCCGGCTGAGGGGAAAACCGGTCAGAGGGCCAGACCTAGGACGCGTGGTCTGTGTGTGCACACGTGGTTGGGGGCGGTTGGACCCACGTCGATGGGCGTGACCCCAGCTAGTCACTTGTTTGTGGTTACTTGTACGGTGTTCGTGCCTTTGGTAGGCGCTACCACGTCAGGCAGTTCACCTGCGGTGCGGTGTAAGACGTCAGGGGACGCTACCGGCTGTGCTTCTAGTGGGAGGTACTCCTGTCGAGTTGGGAGTGACAGACTGTCAGTTTCCGTGACTTTGACCTTCGGGTTTCGGTCGTGTCGACCGTTGAGTTTCGGTTGTTTCGCCGTGGCGCGTGTGTTGGTTTTCGCGCCGTCAGACTAGTGCTAGTGGCTTTACCGAGGTTGCGTCTTGTTGTGCGGTACCCGCGATCGGATGGTCGGGGTTGCACCTTGGACAGCGTGTCCAGGTCGGCTGTGTCCGGGGGACAGGCCTCTACGGCGTGGTTGCCGTGTGTTTTTACTTCGGTAAGCGGTACTAGTGTAGTTCGATAGCCTCGACCGCGAGGTCAGGGTGTGTTTCTGGTACAGTAGGAGTAGTTGTAGTGCCGTGTTTCGACCGGCCACTGGGTTTACTGTTCCTACTGTTACGGTTGCTCTCGTAGGCTTCCTTTTTGGTACCGCCGTTGTTTCCGGTTGGGGTTTCGCGGGATCCCTGCTGAGTCTCTGTTTTGGAGGCTCATTCCCTGCTTTTCAGGTGTGGTGGTTCTTCCTCGAGGTTCGAGGGCGCGGAGCGGAGGTTCTCAGTTGCCAGCTTGTCGGGCCAAGTGTTCACTTGGCATGTGGTACGTTTTACTGCCTTAGACTATACTTTCTGTTAGACTGGACTCTATTGTATCTGTAGTTGTTTATTTATTTCTGTTAATTGTTGAATTGTCCTGCTTTATTTCCTATTTCTTTGTGCCTCCACACTCCTTTTAGCCCTTCCGAGCCCTCCCGGCTCGTGGGCGGCGGTTCGAGTCTCGGGTTATCGGGCCTTCCCGGTAATCGGATTCTCGGGTCATTACAGCGGGTATCAGAGCGGTGGTTGTGGACGTACATAGGAATTTGAGATATTGCAGTGATCAGAGTCCATAAGGTCCAGTACAGTCGGCAGCTGGCTTAGGGTTTTGTGTTCGCTTTCCGCCTAGTTTCTCGCTTGAGAGCTTGAGTGCGCTGTGCGGCGCTGTGAAGGTGGTTGCTGTCCGCGGCTTTCGTGCCAGCATGGGGTCTAAGGATCGAGGTTGAGAGCCTTCTCCCTCATCGGTGGTGGCCCTGGTTGTGCTGCGTTGGGCAGAGGTTGCTGGCAGGCGCGAGCTCGCGGTGCTGCGTTCGAGGAATCTGCGGCGTGGTCAGGTGGCTGGGGAGGATTTTTCGTGGTTAAGTGGCCGTGAGCGTGCTCTGAGGGAGCTGCTGTCGGTTTTGGCCACTCCAGCTTGAGGTTTTTCCAGCCCCTGAGGTGTTCTGATCGAGAAGTGTGCTCAGGTGAGCGGAATATCTTCTCGGTGAGCTGTTGTTTCATCGAGCCTGATGTCCTTGTCGTGCTCTGTGGCGTCAGAAATGACGTGTCGGTCCCGATTGTTCTGCAGATTTCAAGGTAGGATTTGGCAGAGATGTCCCAGTAAGTCTTGCTCCTGCACTCTTGTGTACGAATGGGTTGTGTTTGCCCTGGAGTTGGCTTGAGATGTGAAGGCTCCACGGCGAGTTCGGGACTCGAGGATGAGCGTCGGCGGTTGTCGTTATGGCTTGTGTTGCAGATCTTGGCATGCCGTGTTGCAGTTCGAGGAATTGCAGCGGTGGTGCATCAAGAGATGTTGTGATTATGGTCCGATGTGACACTCGCCGAGTGTGTCAGAGGCGCTGACCTGATGGAAGCGATGGTTTTCCTTGGTACTGGATGGTGCTGTTTCCAGCATGCGCGAGGCTTGAGGTCAGGTCGAGCGTGGAGTTCTTCCGTTGGTCAGAAGTGCGCTGGTTTCTCCTTTGATTGGAGAGATTGTGTTGGGCTAACGTTCGTCGTCTCGCATTGTGTGTTCGGATTGGTTGGCCTTGTGTGCCATGAAGTCTGTGCGAGACGTGATCCGTGTTTTGGCAAGGTGGTTGCCTGTGAGAAGTCGTGCCCATTCCCTTGTCGTGTGAGGGTGCTGGCGCTGTTCCGGAAGGACGAGTGCTGGTTGGGCGGTGTTTACTTTCTCGGCTGTGCGCGCGGATCGGAGTGCACAGCGGAAGCATTGGTTGCTACGGGCGGATTCCTGAGTTTACGTTGAGCATCGGAGGATTGATTCCTTGGTGTAAAACGTGTTGTTGCCGTGCCGTTGCTTGAGGTATTATGGTTCTTGGCACTGGCAAGATGGAGTGTTGGGAAAAGTGCTGGCTAGTGCGCCGCATGAGTACCCTGTTCCTGTGTTGGAAGCCGTGTCAGGCGTCGGTGTTAGACCTGGATGGGGTTGTTGAGGATCTCGCCTGAGGGAGGTCGAGGACGTGTTGGTCAGAGTCGGTGGCTTGGTGTCCGACTTGTGTTCCCAGTCGTGTCCTTGAATGAGATCATTTTTGGAGAAGTGGTCTCTGGCAGACGATGGGTCCCGGTTGGCGGCTGTGAGTGGCTGGTGAGCCTAACCGTGTGACCGACCACAGCAGCATCTGTTGGTTCTACGGTCTTGTCAGATTGTGAAGGTGAGATGTATAATCGATCGGGGGACCTAGAGTGCTTTGGTCGTGGTGTCGGCAACCAGGTCGCCGTGAGCACTGTTCAGGTGGTGTTCCGTGGCTCTGTGGTAAGGGCGGAATCGGGATTGGCAGGTGTCCACTTGGATTGATCGAAGGATTTGATGAGACCAGATGGAAGAGTGACGCCTTTGGGCGAAGGCCTTTTTGTGAGATTGGCGTCGGTTTGGTGGTCCTTGATAGGACGTTGGTGTCGCAATGGTTATCCCTGGTTTGGTGACCAGCATGGGATGGTTCCCCTGTGAGTCTGAGTCCAGTGAGGTGATGACTGAAGACACCATGATCTTGTCGTTTGGCTTCGTTGTGCTCCCCGACAGGGTCGAGTTGGCGCGATGATCGAGTTCGGGCGCGATGTCCGAGAGGAGTGCAGCTCGAGATGTGGCATCAGTCTGTGTGGGAGTCGACGGATGGCTGCCGAGGTTTGGAATGTTTCCTTCGGACCCGGTCGAGGACCAGGAAAGAAGAATGAAGCTGAGCAAGCGGAGGTTTCCCGTTGACGAGCCGTCGGTGACCAGTGGATGGTCTTTTCACAGGCAGAAGGTGCTGGTTGTTGGAACTCGAGCGTGGCGAGAGCCGTGTGCTAGCGAGACCTTCAGTGGTCATTTCCGTGATGTGCCTTTCCGGATGGCATCTGGGCTTTGTCGAAGTTTGTCTTCTAACAAGAGTTGGCACAGTGTTATGTCCGGCTTTCGGCTTGCCATGTGTGAGATGTTTCTTCGTGCTGAGCCGATGTTCTGGTTGCGGTCTACTGAGAGGACTGCTTGAGCTGGTATAGGCTCTATTTTGGTTGCTCCCTTGAGGAGGGTGTGCGACCTGTCAGCTGACTACGAAGCTGATGTGCGATTTGTCTGCCGACCATAGGATGGATCGGTTGCTGTTTCTCGTGTCGAGTTGTGATTCCTCGGTGAGCAAGATTGTGGCTACGGTGCCATGGTGGATTCTCGCGTTGTCTGAGGTGATGTCGGACTGTACCCTTTGGGATATGCCTGCTCTGTTAGCCAGTGTGCTCGACGTGAGGAGCGAGGTGTTGTGTGTGATTGTAAGTCTGGATGTGTCCCTCAGGATTGGTGTTTTCATGAGGATCGAGGTTTTCTGTGCTGGGGCTCTGGCAGCGTGTCAGTTGGTTCAGTGTTCTTCCCCTATGACTTTGTGCTAGGTCCTGAATTTTGACGACGAATGTCCTTTAAGGGGGGAGGGCTATAATGCCCCGGGTTTTTCGGATCCTTGTTCGTGGGTCTCGGATCTGGTTTTTTCGGAGTGTCCGACTCTGTTGTGACTGAAATTTCATTTCGGACATCTTTCGTGTTCGGATCGGCGCGATCCGGAGTTGTTTCGGAGGCCCGAAAGCGTTCCGCGACTTTTCCGCGTGTATTTTCCGATTCCCGGTGTGTGTTTCGGTAATTCCTTCGGAACCTCGTTACGGGTGAACCGGGCCATTCACCTAGGCGAGTGTGGTACCGTTGCGATCAGTGCGTTACGAGGATCGCGAGGGTGTGATTTTCTATTTTTTTGGATTTTTTTGAATTTCCGGATTTTCCTATATATGTGACCCTTTTCTCTCTCTCTCCCCTCTCATTTCTCTCTTCTCTCCCTCTCTCCTCTCACTCTCTCCTCTCCGGCGGCCGACAGGGTGGAGCGTGGGCGAGGTGGGGACGGCGCGGGTGAGGTACGGGCGAGGATGGATAAGGATCGAGGCGGTGGAGGCGCGGTGAAGCTCGACCTTGGGTTCATGGAACGGCGAGGCTTCAACGGCGTTTTCTTCGTGGATCGGCGTCCACGGTGCGCGAAATCTTCGGTGGAGGTAGGGAGATGGACCCCCATCTCGTGCACTTCCTTCCCCGTGACTTTTGTAGGCCGTGGTGAGCCGAGCGGGTCGTTTGGGGCGTTTTGGGGAAAATCATGTTTTGGGGAGTGATCGCCCGATCTGGCGTTTCCTTGCGGTTTAGGCCGATCCGAGGCCATAGATGCATGCTAGGGTCTACTGGGGAGCTTCCCCTTTGTTTTCCCCCTCATCCGTGGATGTTTGGGGCCGTGGCGTAGATTTTGGGTGTTTTCCCGCCGTTCTCGGTTTTCCGAAATGGTCACGGTCTACCAGTAACCGCGTTCATTGGTCGCGGTCCTGGAAGAACCGCGTTTAACCAAGAGCGTCGGCAAGCATCGCGGACGTGCGATAAACCGTTTTCGTCTAGTCGCGGTCGTGACCCGATCGTGACTGTGTGGTCGCGGTCCTTGGGCGACCGCTACCATCAGGTTTGCGCGTGGCTAGTTGCGGTCGTGAGGTGACCGTGACTGCGTGGTCGCGGTCCTCGGTCAACCACTACTGTGTGGTCGCGGTCCCCAGTCGACCGTGACTATGGTCGCGGTCCCCAGGTGACCGTGACTACGTTGCGGTTCCCGTTTGCATTGTTTTGACCTCCGGTCGACCCGATTATGACCCAGTGGTTGACTTTAGGTCTTGTGAATGTCCTTGACACCCCGTGGAGTTCTGTGACCGTGTCTTTGGGTGTCCGGAGATTCTGTATTACCTCGATTAGCGTGCCCGTAGGTGTGGTGGGTCCGGGTGACCTCACGTGTTCCGAGCTTTCGTGTTACGCTTGATCGAGTCACCGTGTATCGGTGTGTGTGCGGTGGGGTCTCCCCCGCATGTCGTGGGTCTCTTTGGAAGGCGATTCCCATGTGGGCCATGTGTTTGGTCTTGAACTGCGAGTCCAGTTATCCGACCTGGGGCTGGAGGTTTCCCGCTGCCCTGGGATGGGAGATCGACATGGCGGCTTGTGTGCTACCTTGGGAATCATGCTTCTGTGTTTTTCGTGTGGCCCGTGTGGGTGGCCTTAGTCCCTTGCATTCCCTTCCCGAGGGAGTGGTCTTGGCGGCTCGTGAGTTGTCTCGGTACTCGTGCTACCGTGGTTTTAGACCTAGAGATTGGACTAGATTGACGGCCTTGTGCTGTTGCGTACAACGGTCTTGACCCCGAGTCTTGTGACTCAAGGACCGTTGGGTGTAGTGCGTCTAGAGGACTGTCCAGAGTCCAGTGGCTTAGCGCCACTTGAGTTTTCTCGACTCTCGCGTAGGGCGCGTGCGTGACCGTGGACTGCGAGTCCTGTTTCTTCTCCGACTGTGGTCGCCGTGTGACGGTGCCGGTACGTGGGATGGTCCACGTACGTCATCGGATGCGGACGTTATTTTCCGTTGACTTGAGAGTCTACTCCTTCAGTGACCCTCTACTAGTCGTAGCCTACCAGTACGCGTGTGCTGGTGGCACCAGGGAGTGGAGTACGGGCTTACCCTTAGAGACGGTTTGTGGACCGGTTACCGTCGGGCCCCACGTCTTGCAGCCAGAGTCCGGCTGAGGGGAAAGCCGGTCAGAGGGCCAGACCAGAAACGCGCGGTCTGTGTGTACACACGTGGTTGGGGGCGGTTGGACCCACGTCGATGGGCGTGACCCCAGCTAGTCACTTGTTTGTGTTACTTGTACGGTGTTCGTGCCTTTGGTAGGCGCTACCACGTCAGGCAGTTCACCTGCGGTGCGGTGTAAGATGTCAGGGGATGCTACCGGCTGTGCTTCTAGTGGGAGGTACTCCTATCGAGTTGGGAGTGACAGACTGTCAGTTTCCGTGACTTTGACCTTCGGGTTTCGGTCATGTCGACCGTTGAGTTTTGGTTGTTTCGCCATGGCGCGTGTGTTCGTTTTCGCGCCGTCAGACTAGTGCTAGTGGCTTTACCGAGGTTGCGTCTTGTTGTGCGGTACCCGCGATCGGATGCTCAGGGTTGCACCTTGGACAGCGTGTCCAGGTCGGCTGTGTCCGGGGGACAGGCCTCTACGGCGTGGTTGCCGTGTGTTTTTACTTCGGTAAGCGGTACTAGTGTAGTTCGATAGCCTCGACCGCGAGGTCAGGGTGTGTTTCTGGTACAGTAGGAGTAGTTGTAGTGCCGTGTTTCGACCGGCCACCGGGTTTACTGTTCCTACTGTTGCGGTTGCTCTCGCAGCCTTCCTTTTCGGTACCGCCGTTGTTTCCGGTTGGGGTTCCGCGGGATCCCTGCTGAGTCTCTATTTTAGAGACTCATTCCCTGCTTTTCAGGTGTGGCGGTTTTTCCTCGAGGTTCGAGGGCACAGAGCGGAGGTTCTTAGTTGCCAGCTTGCCGGGCCGAGTGTTCACTTGGCATGTGGTACGTTTTACTGCCTTAGACTGTACTTTCTATTGAACTGGACTATGTTGTAGCTGTAGTTGTTTATTTATTTCTGTTAATTGTTGAATTATCCTGCTTTATTTCCCATTTCTTTGTGCCTCCATACTCCTTTTAGCCCTTCCGAACCCTCCCGGCTCGTGGGCGGCGGTTCGAGTCTCGGATTATCAGGCCTTCCCGGTAATCGGATTCTCGGGTCGTTACACTTTGTGTCGGGCTGCTCGTGTTGACTGTCCCCGCGAGAGCCCCGTGACTGCGGAAGGTGTTTTCGCGTGAGGGCAGTGATCGCGGCTAGGTATCCTTGTAGGAATGTGGGCCGTGGTCCTTGTGCTTCTATCCTTCACATTGGTAGGTCTTCTGTTGTCTGACAGTCATGGTTGGCTGTCTGTTTAGTGGTCCTTGGTTCTCGTGCTTGTGAGCCGCCTCGTCGTGGCTTAGTGTGGACCGGTGGCACTCCGGTGATTTCCGTAGTTGCGGCAAGTTCGTGATGACTCTACCCACTTGACGTAGCTGACCTGGGCACGATGTGTGCCGACCCACCAGGGAGTGGTGGAGGCTTGTCCCGTGTACTGGTGATGTGACACAACCTCGGACCTAATGCAAGCAAGCACAATCGCATTCAAATGGGCCGAATTGGGCCACCGCTCTATCGACACTCACCCAAGCCCGAGGTAACTTGGCAATGCCAAGGTGAGGTTGAGGGGTTGGGCCCTTGCTGGTAGAGGGCCAGCAAGGCCAAGATGGGATTCCCAATGGGTATGGATGCCCAATTCAAGGGGGCAGACAAAGTGCCAAAGGCACCGGTTGCACTTCTCCCACGGTGATCACTCAAGACAACGGGGCTTGAGAATCGGCCTCTCACTAGCATAACCAGCGGAATTAAGAACTAATATTGAAAGACAAGCACTAAATGGAGTGAAGGTTTGAGCACTTACTCGACCGGTTTGAAGAAACTGGTCCCGGTCGGAGACGAGGGCGAGCGGGGAGGCGAGTGGATCCCCACACGCCGCGTCGGGGTAGCTTGACCTGCCCAAATAAGTTACAACACTACACCTCTCGCAGAAGGGGGATCTTGGGGTGGGGGTTAAGGGATATTACAACCAAAATTACTTCCGCACAGGGAGGGGCCTTCAGCCGGCCAAGCGGGGAGGGGAAACTAGGGTTAAAAGCATTGAACGATGAAGTCACCGGTTCTGCCTGCTCTCTCCGAATAGGGACAGGTAGTCGGTGTTGCTGCTTTAGAACTCGCTCAGGAATTTCACTGATGATGAGACCAGTGAGGAAATCTTCATAGCTGGGAAGGGAATGCCTCAGAATTTCTTTAATTTCTTCTGGAGCCGCTGCTGACTGGGATGGAGGTTTGAACAGAGCTTCAGATTCTCGGACCTGCAGTTGCAGACTTGTAGTAGAAAATTGCAGAGAACGCCCCGGCAGCTCCTGACCTCAGAATCAAGCGTCGTCAGAGTCGTTGGAATCGTGGACGAGTCCTCTTCGTAGAAAAACTGACGGAGAAGCCAACCGATGTCGGAGAAGACTAGGGAACACATAACAATGGTGACTGGTCGATGCAGACTGTGGGTAGCAGGACGACGGAGCTGAGGGAGAAAAATGATAACTTCTGCTACCGGATGCCGAACGGGATTCCGCTTCTTGATTCTGATAGTAGACAGGAAGGAGAGGAACTTTGTAGAAGAGCTCTC
Organism: Amorphophallus konjac; assembly: GCA_022559845.1. Classification (NCBI taxonomy): domain Eukaryota; kingdom Viridiplantae; phylum Streptophyta; class Magnoliopsida; order Alismatales; family Araceae; genus Amorphophallus; species Amorphophallus konjac. The sequence continues at coordinate 41,623,441 of CM040121.1, forward strand.
GAACTGATTCCTCTGGGGTTAGTAGTGGCAGAGCTTCTACTCAGGTTCAGGGATTCAACAGAGGCAGTTCTGAGCAGTCGTGGGAGAACGGAGCTCCCGAGTAGCACATCGCTCGGATGAAGACGAAACCACTTTTGTTGCGAAGGAGACAGGGAGACGCTTCTGTGGATGCCTCTTGGACCTTCAGATTCGCTGGGAGGAGGTCGTAGTGGCTTATGCAAGCTACTGGTTCATCAACATCATCTGGACTGCAAGCAGCAACTTTGACAAAGCCTTCATTTGACCTAGAAAGTAGAAGAAGAAGGAAGTATATGGTGGAAGGGGAAGAATGGGGGTGATGTAGAGGGTGTCTAATGGTGGAGGGGAGGTGGAGGAAGAAGGGGAGGTTGCAGGTTTCAGCAAGGGAGTATGGGGGTGGGGTGCAAGTGAATGGTGGGCATGGAGGGGAAGGGGGCGAATATGGCCTAAGGGGAGGGGATGGGGGCGGCCTAAGCTTGGAGGGAAGGAGTTTCAAATTCAAAATGACTTTGGAAGTTAGGGGATTGTGTGGGGAAGAGGGGTGATTGTGTTGGAATGGGGAAGGTGGTGTTGGAATGTGGAGGGTGGTGTTGGAATGGGGAGGAATCTCCTTGGAACTAGGGGGAAGTGGAGTAATGGTGGATATGGGAAATGGAGTGGCTTTAATGGGGTAGGTGGGGGTTGGAGGTGGTTGGAGAGGGGAGGAGAGAGGAATGGGGCGAACCCCACTTGGGGAAGAGAGAGAAAGAGAGAGAGGTGGGGTGGGGAATCACTCCCCTAGGGCTTCTCACCCAACTATAGGATTCACTCCACTAGAACTAAGTTTGAACACTCAAATGGAAATCTTTTGTATTGAATTATTCATTACCTCCAAATGAAGGAAATGGGGCCCTATATATAGGAAACCCACATTTTACAATAAGTCCCTTACAAAAGACTCAATAACAAATAACCGAAGGGGGTAGGGGGGGCTCATAGGCCAAGCCCGAAGAATTGGGCCCAATAGCACATTACACAATCTAATGACACTCAATACTTAGGAAAATAAATGCAAGACCTAGGGACATGACTCAAATAAATTGAAAATTACATCAAATGACTCAAGTAAATAGCATAAAAAGGATAAGTGGGCCTTTATAGAGAGAGGCCCGAACTCAAACGATGCCGGAGTGTGAAGAAGACCCCAGCCAAAGGGAATTGTGGATGATGCCTCCATCAAATCCCCTGGGCTGTGAAGAGCTCGACTCCGTCGAGTAGGGGTCCATCCGGCTGTGGTACTGCTCGAGGAGGTCCGGATCCAACCGCTGGAGATCCTCCCGACTCACGCAAGAATCCTCCGAAGGAGGCCGATCCTTCCACCTGACGAGATAGCGCTCATATACCTTGCTCCGAGTGGTAGTGACTTGTACATCCAATATTTGTTCAATTTGTTCACGCTGGGCTCTTGTGGTTGGTGGCCTCTCCTCACGGGTGGGTGCTCTCTCAATGGAAGAAGTAGGCTCAATCTTCTTACTAGGTACCACCGTGGGTCCCTTATATGGCACTAGGTCAGCGACATTGAATGTGGGACTTATTCCATACTCATCAGGGAGATCTAACTCGTAGGCATTTGCACCAATGCGCCTCAAGACCTGGAAGGGACCAGCCCCACGTGGCCTCAGTTTAGAGTTGGCTCCCGAGGAGAGCCTCTCCGTCCTTACCATCACAAAGTCACCCTCATGGATTTCTTGGTGACGCCGATGAGAGTCGGCCCGCCTCTTATAAGCCTCATTCTTTTTGCTTATGTGCTTGCAAAGGCTTTCATGCAATTTTGTGAATGTTGACATCTTAGGGGTGATGGGTGGACCTGGGCAACCAAAAGTAGACCAATCATGCTTTGATGCCAAGAAGACTTTGATGGATTTTGGAGGGCCGGGGCAACCATTTGTGGACTTATCATGCAATGCGGTGATGAATGTAGGGGGACCCGGACATCCGTAGATGCTTTTGACATGCTTAAGACCCATGATAAATGAAGGTGGACCAATACATCCGAATATGGGCCACTCATGCTTTCTACTTGACATGTGGGTGGTATGAATGAATGGACCCAACATAGTGTTCATGCCAAGTGTGTGGTAGGCCTAGACACATGCATGTTTTTCCTAAGGGTGACTTTCATGTGTATAGGTGTGGGACAACCTTTGAACTCCCATTGGAAAGGATCGAACGGATCTAAGAATGTGGTCATCATAGGGTGGAGCACAACCTCATTACCTAGGGAAATGTGGCCCAAGGTCATGGCTCCCAAGGTGTAACCCGGGTCATGGATGAGGTGGGTTTGGCCCAATATGGTGGGTGTGGGTAGGAAAGGGTGGGTGGTTGGTAAGATGGTTGGGTCATATAAGTCCCTTGACTCCCATTGGAATGGATCATATGGATCATAAAATGGGCCACCTAGGGGGAGGAACTCCATGTCCTCACGATCATTAAAAGGTGCTAAGTCATCCTTCTCCATGATAGTTGGGCCAATGTTCTTGACAAGTGGGTCGGCCATGAGTGGAGGGCTTGGCTTTCTACCCGAGATAAGAAGCTCTAAATCGAGTAGAAGGTTGGGCTCATCGGGTGTAGGGAGGAATAGAAGGAGGTCGCTTGTGTAGCAACCAATGGTGCAAACCGAGGTGATAGACCCTATGCATAGGTGTAGGAGGCTAAGGCTCCTAGGTTGTTCGACCATAGGGGTCATCATGCTAGTCATCTCTAATTACCATGCTATGCCCTTGAGAAGGTCCTCTAAGGTCTCCACTTGATAGGATGCTTGGATTGTGGTGTGATAGGAGAAGAAGGGCACTATGGGAAGGTCTCGTTCTATGGGAGGGAAAGCATGGGCCCGGGTCTCTCGAATTGGACTCTCCTTTAGCCAACTAATAATGGGTTCTCCTAAGATGAGCTCCGCCCCAACTAGAGAGGGTGGTGTAAGGTAAAGACCATCGTGTGAGGTTCCTTCTTCAGCTTGGACTTGGGTTTCCTCCAAAGTGGGGGGTGGGTTTGGAGTGCTCACAACTATTGGATTGGGTATGAGTTCTGCTACCAAGGAGGTGAGAGAGTCTTTTGGGGTGATGAGGGTTTGTGTGTGGTGTTCCCAGGGTAGAGGGTAAAGGGAAACTTGGATTGGGATTGGTAGGATGTGGTTTGGGAGTGGAAGTAGTGGAGGTCTAGGTTGGGGTAGGATTGGGTTTGGAAGTGGAAGGTGGGTTGGGTGACAGGATTTGGGTTGGGTGGTGGTGGCCGTCATGGTTCTAGGTGGAGGGATGGACACGGGGTCTACTTAGGTTTGAATGGTGAGAATAGGGTGAGTGGTGGTCCTTTTTGGGGAAACTGGGTCGGTTAGGGGTCTCTTCCACTTGGGATCGGCTGGTTGTGGAGGGGTGGTAGTGGGGGCCAATTGAGTTTGGATAGATAGGTTTGCGGAAGGAGGTTTTGGTTGGAGTGTGGGGATCCTCATGGGATTTGGGGGAGAGGTGGTTGTTTGGTTTATTTGGGTCTTAAGGGAGAGGACTTGGTCGCGAAGTGTTGTTATGATGGTTGAGAGATGAATTGTTGGGGGTGGTGGGGGTGGAGACCAAAGGTCGGTCTCAAGTTGGCCGGGTGGGGATGGAGGAGTGGTAGTGCTCCTCGGGTTAGGGGCGCTTGAGCAGGAGGGGTGGGAATGTTTGGGGATGTAGATCTTTCTAAGTTCTACCTTCATCTCTTCCCATGAGTGAATAGGTTCTTGTCTTCTAACCCTCCTTAAGCCCTCTATGTGTTCCCACTTACTTTTGGCTTTACCCCGAAGTCGTCCCTTGGCCTTTCGGACTCTCGCCGGTCCATATACCCAAGTCTTTTCGAAGTACTTTTCTATCGTAGCCTCCCACCTAAGATAGTCACTAGAATGTGATCCGTCAAAGGTAATATCCCTATCTAGGATGAAGTCTATGGGTGGTGAGTAGGCTAAGTAGGTGGTCATGATGAACGGGGGGATCAATGCAAGGGTCGGATTGATGATGACACCAATGCAAGCATGCCCTAGGACTTGACTTGATAGAGATAAGTCAATGACTTGCTCTGATATCACTTGATGTGACACAACCTCGGACCTAATGCAAGCAAGCACAATCGCATTCAAATGGGCCGAATTGGGCCACCGCTCTATCGACACTCACCCAAGCCCGGGGTAACTTGGCAATGCCAAGGTGAGGTTGAGGGGTTGGGCCCTTGCTGGTAGAGGGCCAGCAAGGCCAAGATGGGATTCCCAATGGGTATGGATGCCCAATTCAAGGGGGCCGACAAAGTGCCAAAGGCACCGGTTGCACTTCTCCCACGGTGATCACTCAAGACAACGGGGCTTGAGGATCGGGCTCTCACTCGCATAACCAATACTTAGGAAAATAAATGCAAGACCTAGGGACATGACTCAAATAAACTGAAAATTACATCAAATGACTCAAGTAAATAGCATAAAAAGGATAAGTGGGCCTTTATAGAGAGAGGCCCGAACTCAAACGATGCCGGAGTGTGAAGAAGACCCTAGCCAAAGGGAATTGTTGATGATGCCTCCATCAACTGGTCTTTAGGCCGGTTACATGAGGACCCCTTGCCTTTGTAGCCAGAGTCCAACTAGGAGTAAAATCAGCTAGAGGACCGACCTAGAGCAGATGATCTGTGTGTGCACACGTGGTCGGGGGCTGTGGACGCGTGTTGACGAGGATGACCCCGGTTAGTCCTTGTCTTGTGGTTCTGTGTTCGTGTCTCAGTTCTCTCCGGAGGGCGCGTAGGGAGACACGTGAGGCTGCGGTATAAGTCGTCGAAGGACGCTTCCGATCTCGTTGGTGCGGACACACGCCGCTATTCACAACGGTGGACTAGGACACAGCGGGACCCGGATAACTCGCGGAGGACGTGGACGCATCGGCCGAGCCTTCACCTTCATTTCCCATTTGTTTGGCCTTGTTGGGCCCTATTTGGAACTTGTGGACAATTAATGGGTTGTAATAGTGTGTAAAGGCTAATGGGCCTATGGTCTTGTAATGGGCTAGAGTAGTGGTCTAGAGTTATTGGGCTTTTCTATTGGACTTTTAAAAGGGCCAAGTGTGAAAAGGCCCATGGGCTAGGTATGAATGGGTCAAATGGGGTTAACCAATGTGAATAGGCCAAAGTGTGAAAAGGTCCATGAGTTTGGTGTGCTAGGTGTGAAAAGGGCATAGTGTGAACAGGGATCAAGTGTGAAAATGGGTATAATGTGAATGGGTTCACAAGTGTGAAAGGGTTAATCTAGTGTGAAAGGGTTAATCTAGTGTGAATGGGGCAAGGCTAGTGTGAATGCATGGGTGGCTTGGTGGCTAGTGGAAAGGGGCAGCCCTTTCTTGGTCCAAATGGTGGCTTGCCACCTTCCTTGACCAAAGGAAGGTTACTTCCACCTTCCCACCTTCCCACCTCTCTTGGATGACCAAAGACCAAGCCCCCACCCCCTCCCACTTGTCTAGGTCGCAGCCCCCCCTCTCCCCCTCTCCCCATGGCATTTTCCAACCCCCTCCCTCTTCCTTCCCTTCTATATAAACCCATGTATAGTGTCTTGTAAGAGTTAATGAGAATTTTAAGATTTGAATGAAGAGTGTTCTTGTGAAGAGAGTGATTCTCTTGTGTTATCCCTTGAGTGTGATGCTCAAGATCTAGTTCCTGCGACGGGATCTAGCCGGGGTGCGACTCCCCAAGCAGAGGTGCGACGTCGAGGCAACCGTTATCGTCTGTTCGTATGCTGTGCTGCTTCCGCCCATCTAGAATTCTTTCCTGGATCCCGAATCACCCACTGCCTCATCCTCCTCATATCCGGTCCTGCTAAAATTACCAGAGGTGCTTCTGTGAGTCAGAAAGACGTTGGCGCTGGTTTTACGTCGATCGAAGCTCTGGATTGTCGGCAACAATTCATCTCGTGAAGTCGCGCATATCTGCCCGAGCTTGCTGTCCAGAACCTGAGTTTCCTGATTCTGAATTTCTCCAGATCTACTCCCAAGCTTTTTGGAGCTGATCTTCTTGGTGATCATAGGATTTTGAGTCCTCTTCGCGTTGCCGCTGATTTCGTGTTGATCCGAGATCTGTGCTGATCGTGGCGGAGATTCTCGTGGGCCTGTGCAGACCACCCTGTGCAGATCCGACGCAGAAGACGAGGTGACTTCCAGAAGTTGCCCCGCCCTCCCCTTTGTAGATCTAACCAAACCCCTTTGTCAGATCCTTCCTCTAGATGTCACCGATGATCGGTAACAAACGGCATCTCATTCCGACACCGGGAGCCATTTTTCTAGTAATTAATTATCTTTCTATGCAGTTCTGTGAGCGCCTAACTAGAGGCTGAGAACTATTACTGTTGTGCCCAGATCTGGTAAGATCTGATCGCGCCCTTCATAACAGAGAAACTTCATCCTGTCGCCGACGTTCTCCAACAAACGGAACTCCGATCGGGTGTCGGATCTTGGCGTACCGGCCTCTGCAAGCTCGCTGCCCAGGGTGACCAGCGCGGGCAGAACCAAGTCGGCTTCCAATCGGCTCACCCGATCGGCCCCGACTCGCTTCCCTCGCCTCCTCCGAGTGCGGCCCTTCAACCCGGATTCCAGCAACCTCAAAATTATATTTGTAGCCCTTTACCTCCCTGCGTGGAGTGGGCATTAGGTTCTGAAATTGTACGATTATTATTTGTGTATTGGGGTTGTCAGATTCGGCCGGGGTTTTCTTCCCCACGCACTAGTCGTGGAGGTACGTGCTCGTTCCTATACTCATATTTGCTGATTTAGTATATTTTCTATCATGCTGTGTTTGTGAGAATAGGGCCGTTAGCTAGCTACAAATCACCATGATTGTGATTTGAGAGCGCCCGTTCCTTAGCTCCAGTCGAGCACCGAGCTCAGACTGCATTGCCCTAGGCGACAGTGGTTCCTTAACCGCTGCGATCCCACGTTTCCCTCGCAAGGGACGATCGTCGGGCTAGAGTGAGTTGCTATTGAGAGACGTCTCCACCCGGAGAATGCCACGGCGGTCAGCCGCCCGGCTTGTCTTTAGCGTGTTAGTGCTGGCCGCATTTCGAGTCGGTCGTTGGTCTTAGCCCGGTCGCGTCATCGTCCCACATCACTCGTGGTCAGTGGGTTAGTACTCCCGTCATCTGAGGGGTTTTCAGCGTGGCTTTCTCCTCGATATGGTTTACCATGCTGGTGGTTTGGTCTGTTCCGCTCTGTGATAGGCGTGATTCTTCCGCCAGTCTTAGCTCGGGATCCAGTGATTCTCTCGAGAGGTCCTTCCCTTGGTCTTATCTCGGGATAGAGAGATTCTTCCGAGGGTGTTGGTTTGGTGTGCGGCCGTGTGGCCTTGTCCGTGGTTCCGTCCACTAGGACGGACTGTGCGACTGTGGTTGTCGGGGTCATTTTGAGGGCGTGTGTGCGTGTGTTTCCCTGGTTGACTGTCTCCTGGTTTCGGTCACCGTGCTTGTGTTGTGCCGATGTTAGTGTACTGTGACTACTGCTATGGCTCTTTACTGTTGCTCCTACGCCCTTACTCTGTTGCTTCCGTAGTTGCTGTCCTTACTGCGTTCCCTTCTGTTGTTACTTCTGTTACCACTCTCGTGTAGTGGGGTTCCGCGGGACCCCAACTGAGCCTTTGAGATGAGGCTCACTGATGTGCACTAATACTCGTCGTCAAAAATGGTGCCATAATTTTATAAATAACTGCACTCACTCACCAAAAAGATATTAAATATAAGTAGAGTGATAAGAACGGGTCGATCCCACGGAGAAGAAAAGTTCTTATTTAAGCAAGTTGGAAAATCCTTATGTTTTGAAAACCGAATTTGAGTGAGTTTTATGCTAAAGGAAAATAAGATTGCATGGAAATAAAATAAACCTATCTAAAGAATATGAGAGGATTGAGAATAAAAATTTAGAAGGAGAGAGAAAGAATAAAAGGAACAATTGTACAAATTAACTTTTATTGTTAAGGAAAGATTACAATGTCTAAGAAAACTAAAAATTACAACTTGAATCAACTAAGGGAAAAAGGAAGAAATAGAGCCAAGAAATTTGAAGAATTGCGCCGCCGTCTCCTTGCCGAGCCTTGGAGGAAGATCGCCCGCCTTAGAAGTAGACGTTGCCTTCACAGCACCAAAAGAAGAATGTGGCGACCCGGATTCCGGATACCCGGTGCACCCTGTATAAATACCGAATACACGTGATACCAAATGGGACCCGCGAGGCCTCCCAAGCGCGGGAAAGCGCCGAAGGGAAAAAGGAGTGTGTGGAATACATTGAAGCCAGCAGATATAACAGTAAGCAATTAAATTTCATTAGATTGGATTGCTAAAGTAGCAGAAATAAAATTACTTTTTCATTAATAATTCAAATTTTACAATTATACACCAGAGTCTAGTCCAAAGGAAAAACAACAAGTACAGTCTGACAGAAAAGAACGTACACAGGAGTCGGGAGAAGCCCGACGCAGGTACAGCTGGCAGCTACAACGACGCGCTCCACCAGGAACAGCAGAGGCAAGCGGCGAAACCCACCTGAAAAGCAGGGGTGAGTCTCTAAACAGAAACTCAGTAGGGGTCACGCGGATCCCCACTGGAAAAACGCACAGTGCAACGGAAGCAACAGAAACAACGATGCCAGCAAACAGGAAAAGCTACACTACAAAGTTGTAAACAGACAGGGTACAGCAGGAGTAGGGAACATGCTAAGAGCAAGGGGAGCTCAACAACAAAGAAGAGCGAGGCCGTAAAACACGGAACAACGGCCACCGAGGAGAACTCGGCACCCTAAGCTACTCCAAACGGCAACAGACGGTCAACCCCAAACTCACACAGTAGGGTAACCCAGTCCGTCGGCCAAAGCAAAGGCGAAGGCAGACGCCGACGCCGAAAACACAGACAAACACGACTGGAGACGTCGTGCACGTAGCCCCACGCATGACAAGAACGTCATGCAAACGACAGAACACTGACCTCGAGTACAGCCACAAGCGGGCAACTCGAAAAGGTCACAGCGCGCAAGAAAACGCCGAGAGTCACCGCACCAAGTGACAGGAGCACCCTCCTCCCAGAAGAACAGCCAGATGCGTCCACTGACGTCTTACACTGCGCCACAAGTGTCAAGTCTCTCAAGGACAAGACACACCAAGAACCAGGTCCAAGGAACAACAGTTCCAAGGAAACAAGGTACCACAGCACGAAACTACAGCACCAACTGCGAGTGACTAGTCAGGGCCACGCCCGTCGGCGCAAGTCCCCAGTCCCTGACCACGTGTGCACACACCGACCTCTACCTAGGTCAGGCCTCTAGCTAGTATTCCCCTCGGTAGGACGCTACCGTTGGCCGGGGCCTACGGAACTAGCTTAAGAACCGTACGTACCAAACGCAACAGGAAACACCCCTCCACCACTCCCGGTGGGTCGGCAAAAGCCTAGGGCTACAACTAGTGGAGGCTCACAAGGCACAGACTCCGAAACACAGGTGCTAAAGCAGAGACAGCTAAGAAAAGCCCTGTCTCGTGCACAGCAAAGCACCCAGGCAGTCGAACAACCGCCAACAGACTCAGGATCAGGCAACTAGACCTACGACGTAACGATCCCTGAGTCGAACGACTCAAAGGCAAGATCGTCACAAGCAGCGAAACAAGCCGCCAATCGGTCTAATCCTAAGCCAGCAAAGCAACGCTCCGCAGAAAATGACACACGGAGACCTGAGGGAAACACCAAGAACCCTCGGCACACCTGGACACGCAAATCGAGGTAAGGTAACACCTCGAGGCATCCAGAAGCAGTGTCTCGAGCCGGCACAACCACCGAGACACACACACACAAGGTCACATGTCAACCACTGGGTCACACCGGGTTGACCAGAACCAGACCAAAACACAAGCAAAGGTAGGATAGAAAATCCTACCTCAAGTAAGAAGACTCCTTGCTACCTTACAACGTAGTCTTAGCCCTCATAGGACGTCGGAAGACATCCACGGGACAACGGGCAGACCACAAGGCCAAGCCAAGACAAGCAGAAATCGAAGCACGGAAATCGACTCACAGGGCAAGTAACGCACCACCCCTAGACCGCTACAAGCATATGACGGTCTAGACCCGGGCCGTTACACCTGAACGACGGACAGACGACAGGCCGTCGCACACACACCACCCTAACCACTCTAAAACACAAACACACGAATCAAGGCCAAGTAACGCACAAGGCCAAGTGCGTTACAAGCAAGCAACGCGGCAGGGGAGACGCGCCAGAACCAAATGACGCACAGGGGCAGGCGCGTTACTCACAACGGCACAGCCACCCTCAACCCAAAACAAAGGCTGAGCTAGGCCATGTAACGGTCCCACGAGGACGCGTTATAACCAAATAACGCACGGGGGCAAGGTCGTCACACACAAGACATCACACATCCACCCAGCCCTCAGCCAAACAGCATGTAACGGCCTAAGCACGGCGCATTACAACGCTGTGACGCACGGGGACACGACCGCTACATCAACCGCCTTAAACGGTCAACGCCAGCCAAACTCGGTCAAACACAATGTAACGGCCCAACCTGGGCGCGTTACAACACTCTGACGCGCCAGGACCAGGCCGTCAGAGGAACCGCCATACTCAATCCGCAAAACGACAAAACGGATGTAACGTGTCAAGCCATACGCGTTACAGGGCTTGTGACGCGCCACCTTTGGGCCGTCACACGCCCAAAGCCAGAAGAACCCAAAAACGCTAACCGATGTAACGGCCAGTCGGGGGGCCGTCAAAGACAAGTGACGGTCGCTGGCACGACCGCTACATCGATCACGGCGGGAAAACATAGGAATGGCCAAACCGGCCCGTTCCACGCCCCATTCACGCCGAAACGCAGGGGAAACAAACCCAAGCGATAATAAACAACATCAGGGGACTAAAAACCCCACATGCAAGCTCAAAAACTCAAGATCCGGGCGATTTCACAAATCGACCCTAAGTGGGTCACCGAGGTTCCCGGGCTTCTACCGGCCTCGAATGAACACTAAACGACACGAAATCAACGTGGATGGGATCCTAACATCCCAGCGGTCAGTTAGAAACTAACTACCCCACAAACAGTCGCCGTTTACCGGCCGACCCTAAAAACCACGAAAATCACGGTTTAGGCAAACCAAGCCCAAACTCGACCGTTTCCTAGCCGAACGCCGTGCAATGGCAGGGAAAACGGAGAGGACGAAGTAAGGATCAGTCACCCTACCTCCACCGAAGAAACCGTGCCCCGAAGGGACTAAACCACGCCGAAAATCACTCGCGAACCGATTTCACCGGCTTTGAATCCACCGTACGGGATCGCGCCAGAATCGATCCGATCCTCGCCCCATCGCGCACCTCGACAGCTCCGCCACATCGCCACCCAGCCCCTGCACCGCTCCGTCTGCAGTCGGAGGCGAGAGGGAGGGAGAATGAGAAAGAACGGGAGAGAGAGAGAGAGAGGAACGGCGAGAGTGAGGAGAGAGAGAGGAAAAGAAATAAAAAGAAAAGAAATTAGGAAATTTTCCTAATTTCCGAAATTTCTGAAAATGCGCCGAAAATGCACAAATTCAGAAAAATATGTAAAAATAGTCAAAACGACCGGCTCGAAGAGTTCATCGTCGCTGCAGCATCCACGAGTTCGAGAATTGACAAACAAACTCACTGTAGGGTTCTGTAACTAGTACGTGCGAAAAACTCACACGGCTCGTCAAACTCACTCGGAAGCTACAAAAGCGAACCAAAACTCAACGAAACCAAACCGAAACAGATCCAAAAGATCCTACAAAGATCCAACAAGACTTGCAAAGGATCCAGAAAAGATCCACCAAGGATCCAGGGCATTACATCCTCCCCTCCTTTAAGAAATTTCGCCCTCGAAATTAAGGACTAACAAAGGAGAAGCAGGGAAGATCAACCCAACAACACAAACACGATAAAACGACACAAATCTCGAAAAACACAGCTCAGAGGAACACCGTCAGACCACAATTACAATTACACGCTTTAGCTTCCAAGACAACAAGTCCACAGCACGAGCATGGCACCAAAGTGAACACATCTGACACCTCCGAAGCAAAGGCAACGTCGTTTACGTCTCACCAGGAACGGAGACACGACTGCCACAACAACCGATAACCAACACCGAGAAACCAACAACAACACGGCAAGCAGCAGCTTACACAAAGTGACACAGTCCTCACAGCTGACAGCTCGTAACATCATCCTGTCCAGTGCCAAAGGCAACAGGGAACACCTGGCACACAGGACACCAACGACAACAACAACACTGGACCACAAACACAATCAAGTCAACACTCAGCCAGCTATCATAACTGATCGAGTCGCAAGCTAACTCCACCAGAAAAAGAGAGCACAGCAAGCCAACTGACAAGACAAGACCATGGTCCAAGGCAAAGACACAAAATCATAAAGAAACAACGCCAGAACAACACAACGGCAACACTTGCAGAATTCCGGGTCTGCAGAACACACAGAACCACGGAACACACTGCAAGCAGGATCACATCAAGGCACAGAAACAGCTGAGCACACGACCACAAGGAACGGGTCACGTATCAGACTGCTCACCAAGAAAAAGACCCACAACAACAAGAAACGCCATCACTCTCGGGGAACGCATCTCAAGGACTTCAAACACGCCTTGAGAGCACAACACCCAAGAAAGAAATGCAGAGCAAAAGGGTACTCAATCAGCAAGGAATGCCGACAAATTACCCAACACTCGCACAATGCCGATGCCAACACAAGAAAACCACAAACAACGGCACGGCAACGGGCAAAGTCAAGGCGCAGGGAGCCAAGACGAAGCCACATCGAGAAGGAACAAAAACATCTCGACCAGTGGGTAGCCAACCCACACACTTCAGCTGTGCTCTTAACAACGCACACAGGCAATAAAACAACATCGGTAATCGCATTTCAGCACACACCAGGCGCCATCGCAATCAACAAAGATCACAATTAACACGCCACGAGCACCGATCTCGCGAATAACCGATCACAAGGAGCCTGAGTGCAACAAAGGAAGAGCACCAGCTTCCGCACAAAGCACGCGGAAAGCAGCAATCTCAGCTTACCTTCACGTCCTGAAACAACAAATGAGTCTTCACAACGCATCAGCCGCTGGACATGGCACGACAAATACGGTGCACAACAGCTCTTAACACCATTATGGAGTCCAAAGCCAAGCAACCGTAAAACAAGGAGCAGATCAGGCTCAAAACAATGCTGTCTACCCTTAAGCAGACACAGGACAAAAGGCATCACTAAGACAGTAATTCGAAGGAAACACTCGAAAAGATTGCACCAGAAGGGACAAGAAGCAAGAAGCTCAACCACAAAAGCTCACCAGGAAGGGGAATCCTAGCTTGCCTGAGCAACTTCTCTAACACGGGATCTAATCGAGCACTTCAACAGAAGCAAAACACATCAGGGGCTACACAGACTCAAGCCGGGACAACCAAAGCAACGTAAGAACGTGCATGGCCATCACACCAACGCTAAAAGTCACAAGCCACCTGAGCGAAACACAGAAACAGCTCGAACAATGCACTGCAGGTTCATGCCAACCGACAAACACTGCCAAGTGCAACACGATCGAGACCAACATCAAAACCGAACAAAGCACCTCGTCACACCCAGACGAGAGCAAAACCATCTCGTACAGTGCCAACAAAGCACGCACAAGACCACACATGGAAAACACCGCGACAAACATCGCAACACCTACACCAGCAAGAGACTGTACTGGACCTCAAGGACTCTGGTAACTGTATATCTGGATTTCCTTGCATCTCACACGACAATGATATGATAGCTCAGAAAAGAACTCCGAACATCTCAGAACACTGCTCTGATACCAGCTGTGGCGACCCGGATTCCGGATACCCGGTGCACCCGGTATAAATATCGAATACACGTGATACCACATGGGACCCGCGAGGCCTCCCAAGCGCGGGAAAGTGCCGAAGGGAAAAAGGAGTGTGTGGAATACATTGAAGCCATCAGATATAACAGTAAGCAATTAAATTTCATTAGATTGGATTGCGAAAGTAGCAAAAATAAAATTACTTTTTCATTAATAATTCAAATTTTACAATTATACACCAGAGTCTAGTCCAAAGGAAAAACAACAAGTACAGTCTGACAGAAAAGAACGTACACAGGAGTCGGGAGAAGCCCGATGGGGGTACAGCTGGCAGCTACAACGACGCGCTCCACCACGAACAGCAGAGGCAAGCGGTGAAACCCACCTGAAAAGCAGGGGTGAGTCTCTAAACAGAAACTCAGTAGGGGTCATGCGGATCCCCACTGGGAAAACGCACAGAGCAACGGAAGCAACTACGGAAACAGCAAGTGCAGCAAAGCAGGAAAAGCTACACTACAAAGCTGTAAACAGACAGGGTACAGCAGGAGTAGGGAACAGGCTAAGAGCAAGGGGAGCTCAACAACAAAGAAGAGCGAGGCCGTAAAACATGGAACACGGCCACCGAGGAGAACTCGGTACCCTAAGCTACTCCAAACGGCAACAGACGGTCAACCCCAAACTCACACAGTAGGGTAACCCAGTCCGTCAGCCAAAGCAAAGGCGAAGGCAGACGCCGACGCCGAAAACACAGACAAACACGACTGGAAACGTCGTGCACACAGCCCCACGCATGACAAGAACGTCATGCAAACGACAGAACACTGACCTCGAGTACAGCCACAAGCGGGCAACTCGAAAAGGTCACAGCGCGCAAGAAAACGCCGAGAGTCACCGCACCAAGTGATAGGAGCACCCTCCTCCCAGAAGAACAGCCAGATGCGTCCACTGACGTCTTACACTGCGCCACAAGTGTCAAGTCTCTCAAGGACAAGACACACCAAGAACCAGGTCCGAGGAACAACAGTTCCAAGGAAACATGGTACCACAGCACGAAACTACAGCACCAACTGCGAGTGACTAGTCAGGGCCACGCCCGTCGGCGCAAGTCCCCAGTCCCTGACCACGTGTGCACACACCGACCTCTACCTAGGTCAGGCCTCTAGCTAGTATTCCCCTCGGTAGGACGCTACCGTTGGCCGGGGCCTACGGAACTAGCTTTAAAACCGTACGTACCAAACGCAACAGGAAAACCCCTCCACCACTCCCGGTGGGTCGGCAAGAAGCCTAGGGCTACAACTAGTGGAGGCTCACAAGGCACAGACTCTGAAACACAGGTGCTAAAGCACAAACAACTAAGAAAAGCCATGTCTCGTGCACAGCAAAGCACCCAGGCAGTCGAACAACCGCCAACAGACTCAGGATCAGGCAACTAGACCTACGACGTAACGATCCCTGAGTCGAACGACTCAAAGGCAAGATCGTCACAAGCAGCGAGACAAGCCGCCAATCGGTCTAATCCTAAGCCAGCAAAATAATGCTCCACTGAAAACAACACACGGAGACCTGAGGGAAACACTAAGAACCCTCAGCACACCTGGACACATAAACCGAGGTAAGGCAACACCTCGAGACATCCAGACCCAGTGTCTCGGGCTGGACGGAACCGCCAAGAGACCCACACACAAGGTCGCCTGTCAACCCCTGGGTCACCCCGGGTTGACCGGAACCAGACCAAAACATAAGCAAAAGTAGGATAGGAAATCCTACCTCAAGCAAGAAGACTCCTGGCTACCTTACAACATAGTCTTAGCCCTCATAGGATGTCGGGAGACATCCACGGGACAACGGGCAGACCACAAGGCCAAGCCAAGACAAGCAGAAATCGAAGCACGGAAATCGAAGCACAGGGCAAGTAACGCACCACCCCTAGACCGCTACAAGCATATGACGGTCTAGACCTGGGCCGTTACACCCAAACGACGGACAGGCGATAGGCCGTCGCACACACACCACCCTAACCACTCTAAAACACAAATACACGAATCAAGGCCAAGTAACGCACAAGGCCAAGCGCGTTACAAGCAAGCAACGCGGCAGGGGAGACGCGCCAGAAGCAAACGACGCACAGGGGCAGGCGCGTCACTAACACAACCCGAAGATAGAAAACAAAGGCTGAGCTAGGCCATGTAACGGTCCCACGAGGACGCGTTATAACCAAATAACGCACGGGGGCAAGGCCGTCACACACAAGACAGCACACATCCACCTAGCCCTCAGCCAAACAGCATGTAACGGCCTAAGCACGGCGCGTTACAACGCTGTGACGCACGGGGACACGACCGCTACATCAACCGCCTTAAACGGTCAACGCCAGCCAAACTCGGTCAAACACAATGTAACGGCCCAACCTGGGTGCGTTACAACACTCTAACGCGCCAGGACCAGGCCGTCAGAGGAACCGCCATACTCAATCCGCAAAGCGACAAAACGGATGTAACGCGTCAAGCCATAGTTACAGGGCTTGTGACGCGCCACCATTGGGCCGTCACACGCCCAAAGCCAGAAGAACCCAAAAACGCCAACCGATGTAACGGCCAGTCGGGGGGCCGTCAAAGACAAGTGACGGTCGCTGGCACGACCGCTACATCGATCACGGCGGGAAAACATAGGAATGGCCAAACCGGCCCGTTCCACGCCCCATTCACGCCGAAACGCAGGGGAAACAAACCCAAACGATAATAAACAACATCAGGGGACTAAAAACCCCACACGCAAGCTCAAAAATGCACGATCGGGGCGATTTCCACGAATCGACCCTAAGTGGGTCACCGAGGATCCCGGGCTTCTACCGGCCTCGAATGAACACCAAACGACACGAAATCAACGTGGATGGGATCCTAACATCCCAGCGGTCAGTTAGAAACTAACTACGCCACAAACAGTCACCGTTTACCAGTCGACCCTAAAAACCACGAAAATCACGGTTTAGGCAAAACAAGCCCAAACACGACAGTTTCCTAGCCGAACAAAGTGCAATGGCAGGGAAAACGGAGAGGACGAAGTAAGGATCAGTCACCCTACCTCCACCGAAGAAACCGTGCCCCGAAGGGACTAAACCACGCCGAAAACCACTCGCGAACCGATTTCACCGGCTTTGAATCCACCGTACGGGATCGCGCCAGAATCGATCCGATCCTCGCCCCATCGCCCACCTCGACAGCTCCGCCACGTCGCCACCCAGCCCCTGTACCGCTCCGTCTGCAGCCGGAGGCGAGAGGGACGGAGAACGAGAGAGAACGGGAGAGAGAGAGAGAGAGGAACGGCGAGAGTGAGGAGAGAGAGAGGAAAAGGAATAAAAAGAAAAGAAATTAGGAAATTTTCCTAATTTTTAAAAATTCCGAAAATGCGCCGAAAATGCACAAATTCAGAAAAATACGCAGAAATAGTCAAAACGACCGGCTCGAAGAGTACATCGTCGCTGCAGCATCCACGAGTTCGAGAATTGACAAACAAACTCACCGTAGGGTTCCGTAACTAGTACGTGCGAAAAACCCACACGGCTCGTCAAACTCACTCGGAAGCTACAAAAGCGAACCAAAACTCAACGAAACCAAACCGAAACAGATCCAAAAGATCCTACAAAGATCCAACAAGACCTGCAAAGGATCCAACAAAGATCCACCAAGGATCCAGGGCATTACATCCTCCCCTCCTTTAAGAAATTTCACCCTCAAAATTAAGGACTAACAAAGGAGAAGCATGGAAGAACAACCCAACAACACAAACACGATAAAACGACATAAATCTCAAAAAATACAGCTCAAAGGAACACCGTCAGACCACAATTACAGGTACACGCTCTAGCTTCCAAGACAACAAGTCCACAGCACGAGCATGGCACCAAAGTGAACACATCTGACACCTCCGAAGCAAAGGCAACGTCGTTTACGTCTCACCAGGAACGGAGACACGACTGCCACAACAATCGATGACCAACACCGAGAAACCAATAACAACACGGCAAGCAGCAGCTTACACAAGGAGACACAGTCCTCACAGCTGACAGCTCGCAACATCATCGGCTCCAGTGCCAAAGACAACAGGGAACACCTGGCACACAAGACACCAACGACAACAACAACACTGGACCACAAACACAATCAAGTCAACACTCAGCCAGCTATCATAACTGATCGAGTCGCAAGCTAACTCCACCAGGAAAAGAGAGCACAGCAAGCCAACTGACAAGACAAGACCATGGTCCAAGGCAAAGACACAAAATCATAAAGAAATAGCGCCAGAACAACACAACGGCAACACCTATAGAATTCCTGGTCTGCAGAACACATAGAACCACGGAACACACTGCAAGCAGGGTCACATCAAGGCACAGAAACAACTGAGCACACGACCACAAGGAACGGGTCACGCATCAGACTGCTCACCAAGAAAAAGACCCACAACAACAAGAAACGACATCACTCTCGGGGAACGCATCTCAAGGACTACAAACACGCCTCGAGAGCACAACACCAAAGAAAGAAATGCAGAGCAAAAGGGTACTCAATCAGCAAGGAATGCCGAAAAATTCCCCAACACTCGCACAATGCCGATGCCAACACAAGAAAACCACAAACAACGGCACGACAACGGGCAAAGTCAAGGCGCAGGGAGCCAAGACGAAGCCACATCGAGAAGGAACAAAAACCTCTCGACCAGTGGGTAGCCAACCCACACACTTCAACTGCGCTCTCAACAACGCACACAGGCAATAAAACAACATCGGCAATCGCATTTCAGCACACACCAGGCGCCATCGCAATCAACAAAGATCACAATTAACACGCCACGAGCACCGATCTCGCGAATAACCGATCACAAGGAGCCTGAGTGCAACAAAGGAAGAGCACCAGCTTCAGCACAAAGCACGCGGAAAGCAGCAATCTCAGCTTACCTTCACGTCCTGAAACAACAAATGAGTCTTCACAACGCATCGGCCGCTGGACACGGCACGACAAATACGGTGCACAACAGCTCTTAACACCATTATGGAGTCCAAAGCCAAGCAACCATAAAACAAGGAGCAGATCAGGCTCAAAACAATGCTGTCTACCCTTAAGCAGACACAGGACAAAAGGCATCACTAAGACAGTAATTCCAAGGCAACACTCGAAAAGATTCCACCAGAAGGGACGAGAAGCAAGAAGCTCAACCACAAAAGCTCACCAGGAAGGGGAATCCTAGCTTGCCTGAGCAACTTCTCTAACACGGGATCTAATCGAGCACTTCAACAGAAGCAAAACACATCAGGGGCTACACAGACTCAAGCCGGGACAACCAAAGCAACGTAAGAACGTGCATGGCCATCACACCAACGCTAAAAGTCACAAGCCACCTGAGCGAAACACAGAAATAGCTCGAACAATGCACTGCAGGTTCATGCCAACCGACAAACACTGCCAAGTGCAACACGATCGAGACCAACACCAAAACCGAACAAAGCACCTCGTCACACCCAGACGAGAGCAAAACCATCTCGTACAGTGCCAACAAAGCACGCACAAGACCACACATGGAAAACACCGCGACAAACATCGCAACACCTACGCCAGCAAGAGACTGTACTGGACCTCAAGGACTCTGGTAACTGTATATCTGGATTTCCATGTATCTTACACGACAATGATCTGATAGCTCAGAAAAGAACTCCGAACATCTCAGAACACTGCTCTGATACCAGCTGTGGCGACCCGGATTCCGGATACCCGGTGCACTCGGTATAAATACCGAATACACGTGATACCACATGGGACCCGCGAGGCCTCCCAAGCGCGGGAAAGCGCCGAAGGGAAAAAGGAGTGTGTGGAATACATTGAAGCCAGCGGATATAACAGTAAGCAATTAAATTTCATTAGATTGGATTGCTAAAGTAGCAGAAATAAAATTGCTTTTTCATTAATAATTCAAATTTTACAATTATACACCAGAGTCTAGTCCAACGGAAAAACAACAAGTACAGTCTGACAGAAAAGAACGTACACAGGAGTCGGGAGAAGCCCGACGCGGGTACAACTGGCAGCTACAACGACGCGCTCCACCACGAACAGCAGAGGCAAGTGGCGAAACCCACCTGAAAAGCAGGGGTGAGTCTCTAAACAGAAACTCAGTAGGGGTCACGCGGATCCCCACTGAGAAAACGCACAGAGCAATGGAAGCAACTGCGGAAACAGCAAGTGCAGCAAAGCAGGAAAAGCTACACTACAAAGCTGTAAACAGACAGGGTACAGCAGGAGTAGGGAACATGCTAAGCGCAAGGGGAGCTCAACAACAAAGAAGAGCGAGGCCGTAAAACATGGAACACGGCCACTGAGAAGAACTCGGTACCCTAAGCTACTCCAAACGGCAACAGGCGGTCAACCCCAAACTCACACAGTAGGGTAACCCAGTCCGTCAGCCAAAGCAAAGGCGAAGGCAGACGCCGACGCCGAAAACACGGACAAACACGACTGGAAATGTCGTGCACACAGCCCCACGCTTGACAAGAACGTCATGCAAATGACAGAACACTGACCTCGAGTACAGCCACAAGCAGGCAACTCGAAAAGGTCACAGCGCACAAGAAAACGCCGAGAGTCACCGCACCAAGTGATAGGAGCACCCTCCTCCCAGAAGAACAGCCAGATGCGTCCACTGACGTCTTACAATGCGCCACAAGTGTCAAGTCTTTCAAGGACAAGACACACCAAGAACCAGGTCCGAGGAACAACAGTTCCAAGGAAACATGGTACCACAGCACGAAACTACAGCACCAACTGCGAGTGACTAGTCAGGGCCACGCCCGTCGGCGCAAGTCCCCAGTCCCTGACCATGTGTGCACACACCAACCTCTACCTAGGTCAGGCCTCTAGCTAGTATTCTCCTCGGTAGGACGCTACCGTTGGCCGGGGCCTACGGAACTAGCTTAAAAACCGTACGTACCAAACGCAACAAGAAAACCCCTCCACCACTCCCGGTGGGTCGGCAAGAAGATTAGGGCTACAACTAGTGGAGGCTCACAAGGCACAGACTCTGAAACACATGTGCTAAAGCACAGACAGCTAAGAAAAGCCCTGTCTCATGCACAGCAAAGCACCCAGGCAGTCGAACAACCGCCAACAGACTCAGGATCAGGCAACTAGACCTACGACGTAACGATCCCTGAGTCGAACGACTCAAAGGCAAGATCGTCACAAGCAGCGAGACAAGCCGCCAATCGATCTAATCCAAAGCCAGCAAAACAACGCTCCGCTGAAAATAACACACAGAGACCTGAGGGAAACACCAAGAACCCTCAGCACACCTGGACACGTAAACCGAGGTAAGGCAACACCTCGAGGCATCCAGACCCAGTGTCTTGGGCTGGACGGAACCGCCAAGACACCCACACACAAGGTCGCCTGTCAACCCCTTCGTCACCCCGGGTTGACGGGAACCAGACCAAAACACAAGCAAAAGTAGGATAGGAAATCCTACCTCAAGCAAGAAGACTCCTGGCTACCTTACAACGTAGTCTTAGCCCTCATAGGATGTCGGGAGACATCCACGGGACAACGGGCAGACCACAAGGCCAAACCAAGACAAGCAGAAACCGAAGCACGGAAATCGAAGCACAGGGCAAGTAACGCACCACCCCTAGACCGCTACAAGCATATGACGGTCTAGACCTGGGCCGTTACACCCAAACGACGGACAGACGACAGGCCGTCGCACACACACCACCCTAACCACTCTAAAACACAAACACACGAATCAAGGCCAAGTAACGCACAAGGCCAAGCGCGTTACAAGCAAGCAACGCGGCAGGGGAGACGCGCCAGAACCAAACGACGCACAGGGGCAGGCGCGTCACTAACACAACCCGAAGATAGAAAACAAAGGCTGAGCTAGGCCATGTAACGGTCCCACGAGGACGCATTATAACCAAATAACGCACGGGGGCAAGGCCGTCACACACAAGACAACACACATCCACCCAGCCCTCAGCCAAACAGCATGTAACGGCCTAAGCACGGCGCGTTACAACGCTGTGACGCACGGGGACACGACCGCTACATCAACCGCCTTAAACGGTCAACGCCAGCCAAACTCGGTAAAACACAATGTAACAGCCCAACCTGGGCGCGTTACAACACTCTGACGTGCCAGGACCAGGCCCTCAGAGGAACCGCCATAGTCAATCCGCAAAACGACAAAACGGATGTAACGCCTCAAGCCATGCGCGTTACAGGGCTTGTGACGCGCCACCATTGGGCCGTCACACGCCCAAAGCCAAAAGAACCCAAAAACGCCAACCGATGTAACGGCCAGTCGGGGGGCCGTCAAAGACAAGTGACGGTCGCTGGCACGATCGCTACATCGATCACGGTGGGAAAACATAGGAATGGCCAAACCGTCCCGTTCCACGCCCCATTCACGCTGAAACGCAGGGGAAACAAACCCAAATGACAATAAACAACATCAGGGGACTAAAAACCCCACATGCAAGCTCAAAAATGCACGATCGGGGCGATTTCCACGAATCGACCCTAAGTGGGTCACCGAGGATCCCGGGCTTCTACCGGCCTCGAATGAACACCAAACGACACGAAATCAACGTGGATGGGATCCTAACATCCCAGTGGTCAGTTAGAAACTAACTACGCCACAAACAGTCGCCGTTTACCGGCCGACCCTAAAAACCACGAAAATCACGATTTAGGCAAAACAAGCCCAAACACGACCGTTTCCTAGCCGAACAACGTGCAATGGTAGGGAAAACGGATAGGACGAAGTAAGGATCAGTCACCCTGACTCCACCGAAGAAACCGTGCCCCGAAGGGACTAAACCACGCCGAAAACCACTCGCGAACCGATTTCACCGGCTTTGAATCCACCGTACGGGATCGCGCCAGAATCGATCCGATCCTCGCCCCATCGCGCACCTCGACAGCTCCGCCACGTCGCCACCCAGCCCCTGCACCGTTCTGTCCACAGCCGGAGGCGAGAGGGAGGGAGAACGAGAGAGAACGGGAGAGGGAGAGAGAGGAATGGCGAGAGTGAGGAGAGAGAGAGGAAAAGGAATAAAAAGAAAATAAATTAGGAAATTTTCCTAATTTCTGAAAATTCCAAAAATGCGTCGAAAATATAAAAATTTAGAAAAATACGTAAAAATAGTCAAAACGACCGGCTCGAAGAGTACATCGTCGTTGCAGCATCCACGAGTTCGAGAATTGACAAACAAACTCACCGTTGGGTTCCGTAACTAGTACGTGTGAAAAACCCACACGGCTCGTCAAACTCACTCGGAAGCTACAAAAGCGAACCAAAACTCAACGAAACCAAACCGAAACAGATCCAAAAGATCCTACAAAGATCCAACAAGACTTGCAAAGGATCCAGCAAAGATCCACCAAGGATCCAGGGCATTACAAAGAATCTCCGCCTTGGGATGTGTGAAGAAAATAGAGGAGGGAAAGATAGATAGAAGATGGGGAAGAGAGTTAAAAACTTAAAAATAGAAATAAAAACAGAGCAAGATTGAAAGTAAAATAACTTTGAAACCAAAGAGAATTAGAAGATGTGGTAGAAAAGAAAGTCGGAGATCTAGATGAGTGGAAGAAGTTTAATGAAGAGTGCAGAGGGAGAAAATGCGAGCAAGAGGGTGAAAATTGAGCGAGAACATGGTGGTGTCTGCGCGGATAGACAGTAAATCAAAAAAACTGAACTTTGAAAAAGAGATTGTAACTTGAAAAATAGAAAGAATTGGAGGAAGAGGAAGATGAAGAAAATATAGATATAGGAAAAACGAAGAATGTTTATGAAGAGACTAAGATGAAAAGAAGAGTAGAAAGGGAAGAAAATTTGAGAAGAACAAAGTGTAGAACCACGGATGAACCGTAAAAATGTAGGATAGAATCTTAAAAAACTTGAAATAACTTAAAAATGGGATAGAATTAGAAGAATAGGAAGAAGAAGAAGTTGAAGAGCACGTAAAAACGAATAACTTTGTAGAATAAAGTAAATTGAAAGTATGAACAGAAGAGCATGTAAAGAGGCTAAGAAAGGGCTTAGATTTTTTTTCAGTTTGCTCAAGGCGACTTTTCATAGAGTGCATGGGCTTTCCACGATTGGGGGTTTTGGGATCAAGTCAAAATCTGACTTTTTAGCATCAAATCTTGCTCAAAGTAGGTCTCCTGCCATCAAAGAGTCCTCCTTGCATCAAAACTTTGGAAATATAACTTCCATTAGAGTAACTTGGTTCCGTTTCTGCTTCAAATTGTAAATGGCGACCACCTAGTGCCATTAATTCATAAAATAACGACTTTTCAAATGGGCGTAATTTTTTTTTTCCATATTTTGATATTTTTGACTTTTCCATATAATTGAATAGATAACTTTCTGGACGGACGCTCATTCCTTTTTCTATTTTTCTTAATTTTTATTCTAATATTTTCGTACAAGAAATGAGCGCCCCTTTGTATGGTCGTTCATTCTTTTCCAAGGAATTGACGCCTGAGTGAGCAGTCGTTCATTCTTCTTTCGTTTCCAGCATTTTTTTCTTTTCTATTTCCTGTACTTAAGGATTGAGCGCTCGCAAAAGCGGTCGCTATTTCTTCAATGAACTACAACACGAACAGCCGCTTATTCTTTCAGAATTGGCTTGAAAATGGCGACTTCTTGCGAAGTCATTTATTCCTGAATGGGCACCCTTTCAGAAGGGCGTTCATTAATTGGCGTCTGGACCTTGGTCGCACATTCCTAAAAATTCAAAAAATTCATATAATCACTCTTTTTGATTTAAAAAATGAATTGTGACAATTGTGCACTTTCTTCAATATTTCTCATGTTGTTATTTTGACTCAAAATGATGATAAAATCATGCAAACTCAAATTAATGGTGAGAATAAGATTTGTGTGATATTAATGTACAACTATGCTCATTGAATGCTCAAAGATGATAAATGTGATGTAAATTATAATATAAAATATAATATTTATCACACCCCCCAACTTACTCATTGCTAGTCTCTTAGCAATGCAAACAAATTAAAATTTAGGATTAACGAGAGTTTGCGAAGTCTATACTTTCATATCTAACTTTTCCTTCACAAAATTAACTAAAGATTAGGAATATGGAAACATTGATACACACTAGCCTTAGTTTGTAAATTTAAGAACATGATCAAGAATTCAAATCAAAGTTCAATAGCACTTGTGCATGTGTAACTACCAAATCCATAGCGTAGATAATTACATCCCTCATTTGCTATTCCAAACATGTGCCTTTCAAACATGCACCTCTTAATCAGAGTATTAAGCATATTAGCTTTTTGTTTGCCTTATTGCTTTGTCCCTTTTGAGATCTTTTTATTTTTCTACACACATGAAGCTGCACTACCCTTCACTGTCTAACATGGAACTCGACTCTTGTCTTAGGAGAAGGAGGCCCAATTACGCAGATCAAGATTCCCTTTTCTATTTGACGCAAATCTTAACACTTGTTAGATGCAGGAGGCCGAGTTACTAAGATTCGAGATATTTTTCACGGTGTTTCTTTTTCTCTTTTTTTTTCATTTTTTTCATTGTGCTTTTGCACTTATTTGATAGATAACTTTGACAGATAACTATATTAAAGATCTCTTTCTCAATAAGTGCAGAGTAGCAGACAACATATCCCAAATAGCAGAAGGCTTGTCTCGTTTATTTCATTAGCATGCAATGTGATTTCTTTTCTTTTGAAGTGCTAAAGGCCTTTAAAGAGATTCTTACATCAGTTTTCCATGGCTAGATCGAAGAAATTTTCCATCATCATTCTCCCTAGTCTTTCCTATCCTAGAATTACTTTCAATTCAAGCATGAATCAAGAAAACTTAATTAGGGATTTCATCTTTTCATTTTCTTGCAAAAATGTAGGACATTATGATCATACAAGAACTCCTATTAGGTTGTACTATATGTATCATGAAATAAAATTTTTCTCTCCCCCCAACTTGAATGACATTGTCCTCAATGACATATGTAAGCAATAGAAATAAAAGAACAATGTAACAATAAAGATTGATATGTGTGGCGAAACTCCATCATTGATATGGACGACGATAACTTTATCTCCTTGGCTCTTACCTATTTACTGAAAATTAAACTAAAACAAAACATGAAATAACAAAAATATTGGGTTGTCTCCCAGAAGCGCTAAATTTTTCATCTTCAGCCAGACGCATGCATAGAAGGTGCAAGCTTCATAACCAACGAGTTGAGTTAACAATGAACCACCACGTGATCTTATCTTCTTTCAAGTTCCACCATTCGTGCCATGCAAAGATAAGATCATGAAAAAGTATATGTGGCCAAAAGATAAGTTGGTTGTTAGCATGATTGAGTTTTTCGTGCAACGCGTATGCTAACAATCCTTCTTTCGTGGGCGTCATATAAAAATCAACATTCATTGGTTTGACCTTTATAGCATACCATGTTGAATCAAGCAAGCCAAAGGGACCGCCCCAGTCAGACAATGGAAGAGGAATTATCATATCATCAATTATAAAATATTCCTCTTCAAACTTAAGGTCATTATAAGTGTTGAAAACATTAATGCAGACCTTGTTATTAATAAGAATTTCTTTTACAACCTCAATTTTAAAATTTCCTTGTATATCATTGAGGTGAGAATAGATCAAAGGGTGAGGGGCTACCATCAAATGATTCGTGTCAAAGAGATTATCAATATCAAGAGTGAAATAAGCATGTTCCTCAACACAATACTCGTGAGACTCAATAGGATCAGATACATCGGCTAATTGAAGAATGTCTTCAATAAGATCAAATTTGTCGAAATCGTGAAGAAGTAGAAGATCAATACCCTCCCCTTGATCAGAAGATGTCCAATCGAGATAAAAGTCATGTGGGGTACCCGCCTCCTCCTTTACCCAATAGAGATCACTAATGGCCTTACTCAATTCATTCTCCACTCGCACATCCTCTTCATCCTTCCCTTAGAACAATGTCTCCTCAAATTCAAGAAAAGAAGCGAATGGGATTTGATCATGCACATTACTTTCCTCTGCTTCTCCCCCCAACTTGAGATCATCAACTTCGTTAGAACTCTCTACAAAAGGGCAATGGCGCTCCAGCTCCTCAAGCTTATCTTTTTGATCATCATCACAGCTATAGCTAACTCCCTCAAAAACATCATGACAAGACTCCTCCATATGTCCCACATGATCTAAATCGAGAGTGATTTGTGTAATGCCCTACGTATTTATAGTATAATATTTTATTTGATGAATGAAAATGCATTTATTTATGTCTCAAGGTTTATTTTATTAGTCTTATTATATTTATCTTAGTCATTGGTATAAAAAAAAGAGAAGAAAGAAAAAAACTAATAAATAAAAGTTTAAAAAAATATTTAGGGGTTAATTGTATAAAAAAAGGAAGAAAAGGGTTAAACAAAAATAAATGGTCATAAACACAAAAAAGAAAGGAGGTCAAAAATGAAAAAAAATAATAAAAAATAAAAAAAAGGATGTCGGCAGGGGCGGTCGCCCCCGCGCACGGGAGCGGGCGCTGCCCCCGCCTCCGCCCCTTTGACTGTCGCAATCGCGGCAATCATATATAACTTTTTTTTTGTTTTATTTGTTAAACCTACTTAGTTTAAAGCTCATTCTTCTTTAAGTCAAAATCCACATGTCTTATATATATAAATAAAGATAAAAATGTGGGATAGTCAAAAGAGTGGGCTGAGTGGGTTAGTGAAGGTTTAAAGGTCATATTTTAATTAAATAATATTGAATTAATTATTGAATCTCCACCTTTGATTAAATGAATGGTTAAGATTTGATTAGGCAAAATCCCTATAAATAGATGGGTAGAGGGCCTCATTTGCTCCTCTTGCTGGCTGGGTACGTGAAGGGCTGAAGGAGTGGGAGGATGGCTAATTAAGGAAGTGTTTAAGCGTCATTAAGGTAAGCGATTAAGCTTTTATCCCCTTAATTAGTATGTATTAGCATGTTTAAAATGATTTATGGTATGTTAATTAACATCTTTAGACATAATTAAATCCAAAGATCCTTATTTCACCATGGGTGATCATAGATTAGTCGAATTTCTATGAGATCATTAAGTTAAGGCATGTGATTAAGGGTAAAATCAAGTGATTAATGTCTTATAATTAGCAACGGTGTATGATAAACTTAGAAAGTTTCCAGAATCATAAAATCTGATATTCTAAACTTTCTGTAAAAATTTTCAAATCTGATTCAAATTATTTTCACGTTTAAAGATATTTTAATATTATCCTAAAGATGTTTAATTATACTAAAAAAATTAAAGGGGTGATATAAAATCATCACAAATTTTATGAATGTATCTTACTGTGAGATCCATGTTTAGAAAATTTTTCATTATTTTTGGATCACGATATTTCTGTTAATGATTTTTTATACATGATAAAGTAAATAAATAATTATACAAAAATTATAGAAATTAGAGATCCATATCATAAAAATCTTATAATTTCACAGTATGGTTCTTACATTGAGTTTGTTGTATTTTAAAAATATCAAAAAGTATTGATATCTGTAAGTGATATTACATAATTTTTTATATTTTATTAGAGGTATAAAATTATAGAGTAAATAGAAATTCTTTATGAAAAATCTTGAAATCCTTACTAGAAGACTTAAATACATGTTAGAACTATTTGATGAAAATTTCATTTTATTCTGATGATAGAATCTTTATTGGTATAATTATCAATATTTAAATAAATATTTAAATAATTAAATAAATATTAATATTCTGTGAAAAATCTTGAGAAAATGACAGAACTGATATATGCTATTCATAAGTTAATTCTCAGAATAGTTTAGTCATTTTAAATATTTTGTATAATTTTATCTATTTAAAAAGTATTATTATAAATTATTGTAAATTTTAGAAACTGTTATAAAATTTTAAAAATTAGACATACTGAATGAAAAATGATAAAATTTCTTATATATGATACTTCTGTCTAGAACAACGTTCTCTAAATTTTTAGAAATTATATGATCATTTTGGATATATTTAGTTGATTTATTCTTCATGATATATTTTTCTTACTTAGTGTGAAAAATAGTAATACAGTGTGAAAAATGGTAATGTAGTGTGAAAAAATATAAAAAGTTTCAAAAATAATATTTATGTTATGAATGATGGTTTGACAAATTATGGTGACTTTTAGAGTGTGTGAGTGAATTTAGTCAATTTTTCATGCATAGGAAAATTTATACAATTCTGGAAAAATCTGAATCCTTGCATGAAAATTTTTTTGTGTAATATTTCATATAAATGTGATATGCAAAAAAAGTTAAGTGATTTTCAAAATATGGTAGTTAAATTTAGTCAATTTATGATACATGTTGAAATACAAGTAATTCTGAAAAAATTATAACTACTGTCTGAAAATTGATGAAAATTTTATGTTTGGATTCTTCCTGTAAATGTATTGGTTCTCTGTAATTTTAATATATTCTGAGCACTGAGAACAAAATTAAAAAAAGTTGATGTATAAATGGTGTATAACTAATTATGGGAAACGTATAAATACTGTCTGAAAAATGATGGAAATTTTCTGTATTGATCCTTCTTGTAAATGTATTAATTTCTTGAAATTTCACAGCATTCTGAAATCTGTAAATAGAATTAGAAATTTTTGATATATATATATATATATATATATATATATATATATATATATATATATATATTATATATGTGTGTGTGTGTGTCATTATATTTGAATAAGTTGAGAATTTCAGAAAAAAATGATTCTCAGTAATGGCATATTTCATACTTAATATTCACATCACGATGTTTGAGTGACATGTATCCATTGGATATGAGTTGTATATAAATAATTACTGCACTGTTATTACTGTCAAATGTACACTGCCACCATAGGGGGAGATTGGAACCAAGCCATAGAAATGCCCATATGGGGAGGTTCACACTGTTTTGGCCCCGAGGGTAACGGGGATTGAAATCATGGAGGTGGATAAGTACCACTGGTTAAGGTGAAGAGGACTTCTCCCTGTTCTGCGCAGTAACCAAGACTCATCACTGTTTACCTAGGTGGTCGAGTACCGACTGACTGTCCTTCTAGTGGTGGTTTGGGCACTGTGTCTGGCTACTTATACCACTGTTATTGTTTATTGAACTGAAATTGAACGATTGTTACTGCCTACTGAATTGATACTGAACTACTGCTACTGTTCACTGAGTCGTTATTAATACGACTATTACTGCTCACTGAATTGATATTGGAACTGGTATTACTATTCATTGAATCAATACTGAAACTACTATTACTACTCAATGAAATGATATTGAAGTGTTATTGCTTATTGCATTGTCATTACATTTTACTGTTATTACACTGTAAATGTTTACTGTTAATGAATCTCCAGTATATCGAATGGTGATTTAGAAAAGGGCAAATTATATCTATCTGGATCCTTTCACTATGCGTGAGACTTTACTCCGCCTAGTACTGGAATCATTCGTTAATGTTTACAAATGATGAATTCTTATTTACTTTGTCATTGATAGAATAAAGTTTTAATATACATGTTTTCTTTGTAAAATGATAATAGCATGACTTATGATCGTAAAAATTGAAATTGGGTTAAATGTATTAATCTCATATGTGTCTAATTGAAATTATGCCTAAGAATGACTTTATGGAATAAAATACCGTAAATAACTTTGTATATGTTTATACATGTTATGACTGGGGACTATGCTTAGTATCTTACTGGGTCTATTCGTAGACTCATCCCGTTGAACATTTTCAGGAGAAACGATATAAGAAAGCGAGGAGTGATCTCGTAGTGTTCTGACCTCGGCTCGGAGTTACTACGAGTCATTAACTTAGGTAGTTATGTTATGAGTTATGTTAGTATGTTAGAAAAAAAAATGTGTGTGAAATTTGGATATGTAATAAAAGACATGTGAAATTGTTATCTTTATTTCTATCTATGTGGATGTAGTCTTTGACGGTAAGCTGATGATTCAGGAAGTTGTATTTCTGTTGTAATAATATCTCAGTGTTTATGTGAAAATTCTTAACCATAATGTACCGTTTGGGTTGTCCCACTGTGACGTTCCGATCGAAATCCAACGTGAGTCTTTACGACTGGATTGGGTTTGCGAGTCGGGACGTTACAGAGAGTGGTATCAGAGCCCAAGGTTGAGAATTTACATAAATGGTCATCAGCTTAATCCACATTCCTAAAAATCTTAAACTAGCAGGGAGTTATGATGAAAATTTAACCGTATAATTGTATTGTCAGACAATGGCGGGAGGAGGTCATCGTGCAGTTCAGAATGACGACACTCAAGAGGAGTCGAGAGGACTCCTGTAATATCCCGGACCTTTTGGATCCTTCTTTTTGGGTCTCAGATCTGGTTTTTCGGAGTGTCTGGCTCTGTTGTGTCTGAAATTTCGTTTCAGACATCTTTCGCGTTCGGATCGGCGTGATCCGGAGTCGATTCGGAGGTCCGGAGGCGTTCCGCGACTTTTCCGTGCGTGTTTTCTAATTTCCGATACGGGTTTCGACTTTTTCTTCGGAAGCTCGCTGCGGGTGGACCGGGTCGTTCACCTAGGCACGAGTCGTACCGTTGCGATCGGTGCGTTCCGAAGATTCCGGAAACGTATTTTTATATTTTTTGATATTTTTCTGAAAAATCAGATTTTCTATATATTCCCATTTCTTTTTCTTTTTTTTCCCTTCCTCTCTTTCTTGAGGATCGGCGGCGATCCGCCACATTTCGGACAACCCCGAGGTAGGGTGACGATCCTCTATCTCCGTTCTTTCCTTTCCCGTGATTTCTAGGCCGGCGGGGAGCCGAGAGGGGTTCGTTTGAGCTCGGGACGGGAAATGCATGCTTTGGGGGTTTGAGTGTCGATCTAGAGTTTTACTACGCCATTTGGAGTTTTGGGGGCATCATTCGATGCACTAGGGCGTGGGGACGAGTTCCCCCTTTATTTCTCCATCACCCGAGGGTGATTGGGGCGTGGAATGGTGTTTTCGGCCGTTTCCCGCCGTTCTCGATTTTTCGAATTGATCGCGGTCTACCAGTGACCGTTTTCACTGGTCGTGGTCAGGCGGGGACCGCTTTCAGCAGGTTTTGAACCGTTGGGGCTTTAGAGTGTCGGTGGGCTGACGCGGTCTTGCGACAGACCGCGACTGTTGGTCGCGGTCTGGTGGCAACCGCGTTCACCGTGGGGATCGGCACGGACCCCGCGGCATTTTTGACCATTGGTTTCCAGTCGCGGTCTCCTGGAGACCGCTACTGTGTGAACACGGTCACCGGGTGACCGCGTTCATTTTTCTTACGTCAGGGTGGTCGTGGTTCCAGGAGGACCGCGACTGTGTGGTTGCGGTCCAGGGCAGACCGCTACCACAGGAGGCGGTCCTCCGGTGACCGCGTCTCCCATCCCTTGCCGATTCGAGTCCCGGATGAGCGAGTCTCGATCCCTG
This sequence comes from Amorphophallus konjac, assembly GCA_022559845.1. Taxonomy (NCBI): domain Eukaryota; kingdom Viridiplantae; phylum Streptophyta; class Magnoliopsida; order Alismatales; family Araceae; genus Amorphophallus; species Amorphophallus konjac. Next base: position 41,655,927 of record CM040121.1, read on the forward strand.
TGCTGACCTGTGATCCGACTGATGCTGGGCATCATGTGGGGGGCCACACGTGAGGGTGCCGTGGGGTCCCGGGAGATGGTGATTTCGGCTTGTGTCACCGTGTGACGGAGTTGGTACAAGGAGCGTTCTGTGTACCTACGATTGTGACGTTATTTTCCGTTGACTTGAGAGTCTACTCCTTTAGTGACCCTCCACTAGTCGTAGCCCACCAGTACGGGATGCTGGTCTCACCTGGGAGTGGTGTACGAGCACTCACCCTTTGAGACGGTTTGTGGACCGGTTACTGTCGGGCCCCGCGTCTAGCAGCCAGAGTCCGGCTGAGGGGAAAACCGGTCAGAGGACCAGACTAGGGACGCACGGTCTGTGTGTGCTCACGTGATTGGGGGCGGTTGGACCCACGTCGACGGACGTGACCCCAGCTAGTCACTTGTCGTGAGTTTTCTTGTACGGTGTTCGCGCCTTTGGTAGGAGCTACCACGCCAGGCGGATCACCTGCGGCGCGGTGTAAGACGTCAGGGGACGCTACCGGCTGTGCTTCTAGTGGGAGATACTCCTGTCGAGTACGGAGTGACAGACTGTCAAGTCGTGTGGTTCCGACCTTCGGGTTTACCGGGTCGACCGTTGAATTTCGATTGTCTCACCGTGGCACGTGTGCCGGTTTGCGTGCCGTAGGACCTTTGTTTGGTAGAGTACAGGGCTTTCCTTTCCAAGGTACTCTCCTACCGCTAGCGTAGTGGTTTCCCATTTTACGAGGTAGGGTTCGAGTGATCCCTACTGAGTCTTGTTCCGAGACTCATTCCCCGTGTTTCAGGTGAGGCGTCGCCCCAGGGGAGCGCGTCTGGGGTGCAGCGTGGTGCGGGTGCCCAAAGGTAGTGTCAGAGGTCAGAGCCGGGGTATGCCCCGTGCAGCTGTACTTTTCTTTCTTGTCTCTGTGCTAGTTGTGGACTACTGTTGTTGTTATTTATTTTCTATTGTGGACCATGTAAAATGTTAATTTATTTCCTTCTTAATACTATAACCGTTTAAATTCTGCAATTACTTGTGATACTTGTGTAGTTTCCACACCATCCTTCTAACCCTTCAGAGTCTTCGGACTCGTGGGTGGCGGTGCAAGTCTCGGGTTATCGGGCCTTCCCGGTAATCAGATTCTCGGGTCATTACAGCTGGTATCAGAGCGCGGTTGTGGAATTATACAAGAATTATAAGTAATTGTAGTGGTCCACTAGTCCACAGCGATGACGTACAGATGACACTGGCATTGGGCACCGCGTGTTTGTTTTGACCATGCCGTTTTTCGTGTTTTCTGTCTTTTACTTCAGGAGCGAGCATGGCACCGAGGAGGAGCACTCGCTCTCAGTAGGGGCAGTCGGCTGGAGGTCAGGAGATCTAGCAGGGGGTCCAGAGGGACCAGGAGGAGCATAGCAGAGCGCCACCAGGGGCCACCGAGGCCGCGGATACCGCGAGAGTTCCGGGGGCCGAGGATTTCTTCCGTGGCATGTACCAGCTTATGTCTCAGCAGTTCGGTGGAGAGGCTGGTGAGGGCTCGTCAGTTAGTGGTGGGCCAGGCCGAGCAGTGAGGGACTTCATGCAGTTCCATCCACCTTACTTCAGCGGCCAGGCAGACCCTGATGCTGCTCGTGATTGGCTTGATGAGATGGAGCGGGTGTTCAGTTCTGCGAAGAGTGTTGCCGAGGACAGAGTGGTGTTGGCCTACAACCAGTTGCAGGGTACTGCTCGGAAGTGGTGGTATTCCGAGTGGAAGACGTCCTTTCAGCTTCGTCCACTTGAGCAGGTCGAGTGGGATGACTTCGTCAGTGCTTTCGAGCGTACGTACTGTCCAGATTATGTTGCTACACAGCAGATGCGGGAGTTTCTGGAGCTGGTACAGGGCGACATGTCCGTGTTGCAGTACAGGGCCCGATTTGTCGATCTGGGTCGGTATGCACCTCACATCATGGAGCATGAGAGGGTGAAGACCGCGCAGTTTGTTCAGGGCTTGAGGCAGGAGCTAAGGCACCATCTGATCGCGAACGGGGCCACTGATCTAGAGACAACATCTCGTGTTGCGGCTTCCTTGGAGATGGATATGCAGAGGACTCGAGGACCGATCAGCCAGGGGCAGTCTTTGTCAGGTCGCAGCCAGCAGTCGGCTACCCAGCAGCAGGGTTCCTTCCAGCTTGCGTCGGGTGGTTCGGGAGCGCCGGCACCGGCAGCATCGGTAGCATGATCTGCGTCCTTCGGCTTGAAGGTCAAGAAGTTCTTGAAGAAGAGTTTCCATAAGAAGCTCAAGGATCAGGGGCAAGCGTCATCGGGCAGTGTACAGTAGCCTATTCCTTTTCAGTGGCAGGGATCAGTGGGTGGATCGCGAGGACCGTGTTTACGGTGTGGTGGGACCCACCCAGGCAGGCAGTGCACGGCGTCGATCATCTATTTTCGATGTGACCAGCCAGGGCATATGGCGCGTGACTATCCTCAGAGGCCGCCGCAGCAGCAGTTTCCTCAGCAGCAGTAGGTTCCCCAGCAGCAGAGGCAGCAGCAGCAGCAGCAGTAGTAGGGACAGTATCCGCCGCTACCCAGGTCAGCTAGTGTGGGAGGCAGGCAGAGAGCTCGGGGCCAGATTACGCACCTGACCAGGGCAGAGGCAGTGGCGTCACAGCTCGTGGAAGGTACCGTTCAGATTTTGGGTTGTGCGGCTTGGGTTTTGTTTGATTCTGGCGCGTCTCATTCATTTATTTCGGAGGATTTCGCGCTGAGTATTAAGGAGCCGGTGACCCAGTTGTCCTGTGACTTGGCAGTGGAGTTGCCTTCGGGTGATTTTATGATCACTCCGTATTGCTTCGATCAGGTTCCGGTTTGGATCGATGGGCGGAGTATGCCAGGCAGGTTGTATGCGTTGCAGCTTCGGGATTACAATGTGATTCTAGGCATGGATTGGCTCAAGACTCATGGAGCGGTGGTGGATTGTGGAATGAAGCGGGTCTACTTCCAGCATCCGAGCAAGCGGACCTTCTATTTCCAAGGTATCCGTTCCACCTCTTCTCGATTCCTCATCTCTGCTATTCGAGCCCGTCGATTGCTTGATTCTGGTTGTCAGGATTTTCTCGCGTCCGTGGTTGTGTCTGACCGGATGGAGCTGAATGTTGAGGACATTTCGGTGGTGTGCGAATTTCTTGATATTTTTCCCGAGGAGTTGCCTGGACTGCCTCCTTAGCGGGAGATCGATTTTGTGATCGAGGTCGTGCCTGGTACGGGACCTTTGGCGAAGGCTCCCTACCGTATGGCCCCCGCTGAGTTGAGGGAGTTGAGGGCGCAGTTGCAGGAACTGTTGGCCATGGGGAACATTCGTCCTACCTTTTCCCCTTGGGGTGCGCCCGTGTTGTTTGTGAAGAAGAAGGACGGTAGTCTGCGCCTGTGCCTTGACTATCGGCAGCTAAATGAAGTGACCATTAAGAACAAGTATCTGTTGCCGCGGATTGATGATTTGTTCGACCAGCTTCAGTCTGCGCGAGTGTTCTCGCGGATTGATTTGCAGTCCGATTACTATCAGCTGAGAATTCGCGAGTCCGATGTGGAGAAGACTGCATTCAGTACGTGGTACGGGCATTACGAGTTTCTGGTGATGCCGTTTGGGCTCACCAATGCCCCTGCAGCCTTCATGGACTTGATGCAGAGGGTGTTCCATCCGTATTTGGACCAGTTCGTGGTCATTTTCATGGACGACATCCTTGTTTATTCGCAGTCTGCCGAGGAGCATGCGTACCATTTGGGTGTGGTACTGCAGACGTTGCGAGATCACCAGTTATATGCGAAGCTCAACAAGTGCGAGTTTTGGCTCGGCGAGGTGCACTTTCTGGGACACGTGATTTCTGGTGATGGCATTCCATGGACCCCGCCAAGGTCGAGGCAGTAATGTAGTGGCCGAGGTCGGTGACGGAGATCAGGAGTTTCCTGAGGCTTGCGGGCTATTATCGCCGGTTTATCCAAGATTTTTCTCGCATTACGGTCCCGATGACTAGACTCACGCAGAAGGATGTGCCTTTCGTCTGGTCTGAGGAGTGTGAGCAGAGCTTCAGGGAACTGAAGAGATTGCTCACCTCGGCTCCGGTGTTGGTTTTGCCTTCTGGATCGGGAGATTTCGTGGTGTGTACAGATGCTTCCGACGTTGGATTGGGTGCTGTGTTGATGCAGCATGGTAGAGTGGTGGCTTATACATGTCGGCAGCTAAAGCCCCACGAGGAGAACTTCCCTACCCATGACCTTGAGTTGGCAGCGGTGATCTTCGTGCTGAAGATCTGGAGGCATTATCTGTACGGCGAGAAGTTCGAGGTGTTCACTGACCATCAGAGTTTGAGGTATGTGTTTACCCAGAGGGACCTGAACCTCAGGCAAAGGCATTGGATGGAGTTCATGAAGGATTATGACTTCACCCTGTCTTATCAGCCGGGCAGGATGAATGTCGTCACCGATGCCTTGAGTCAGAAGGTTGCGGTCAGTCCCTTGATGTTTAGGAAATTAAGGCTCTGGGAGCAAGTGCCCGAAGTATCTTTCAGGCTCAAGATTCCCCAGGAGCCAGGGTTGGCGATGCTTGCGAGTCTGACTGTCACTCCTGCTATCCGTCGTCAGGTGACAGAGGCTCAGCATGAGGACCCGGAGTTGCCCCGGATTCTGGCGATGGCTGATGTGGAGCTCGGCGAGGGCGGCGCTGTGAGGTTTCGCGGCAGGCTGTATGTCCCAGCGGAGGAGCAGGTTCATCGTGCGGTGTTACGTGAGGCTCATGGGAGCAGGTACACCGTACACCCGGGTGCGACGAAGATGTATCGGAACTTACGAAGGTTATTTTGGTGGCCTGGCATGAAGAGAGATGTCACAGAATTTGTGGCCAGGTGCCTGATCTGTCAGCAGGTGAAGGCGGAGCATCAGCGACCAGGAGGTACTCTCCAGCCCTTGGATTTTCCTGCGTGGAAGTGGGACCACGTGACCACGGATTTTATGGTGGGGTTACCGAGGACCCCGAGTGGGCAGGACAGTATTTGGTTGCTGGTGGATCGGCTGACGAAGGTGACGCAGTTGTTACCGGTCAAAGTCAGCTGGAGCGTGTCCAAATTGGCTCGTCTGTATGTGGAACGGATCGTTCCGTTGCATGGGATTTCCGTTTCGATCGTGTCAGATCGGGATCTGCGCTTCACTTCTGGATTCTGGAGGAGTTTCCAGCGAGCTCTTGGCACGGAGTTTACATTTAGCTCGGCATATCATCCCCAGTCAGATTGTCAGTCAGAGAGGACCATCCAGACTTTGGAGGACATGCTGAGATCCTGCTGCCTGGAATGGCAGGGGAGTTAGATTAACCACCTGCCGTTAGTGGAGTTTACCTATAACAACAGCTATCATTCGAGCATCGGCATGGCTCCTTATGAGGCATTGTATGGGCGTCCTTGCCGGACTCCACTCGATTGGTTTGAGGTGGGTGAGCGTGTTTTGACGGGACCCGAGTTGGTGCAGTAATGTGTGGATGTGGTGCACGTGGTTCGTCAGAACATGTTGGCGGCCCAGAGTCGGCAGAAGAGCTATGCTGACCGTAGGAGGCAGCCCCTCGAGTTCGCCGTGGGCGATCACATGCTCTTGAGAGTTTATCCGATGAAGGGGGTGATGCATTTTGGACGGCGTGGGAAGCTGAGTCCCCGCTACATTGGTCCTTTTGTGATCTTGGAGTGCATCGGTGAGGTTGCTTACCGGTTGCAGTTACCCCTTGAGTTGGCGTCGGTGCATGACGTGTTCCACGTCTCGATGTTGCGGAAGTATATGCTCGATGACTCTCATGTGCTCGAGATTTCTGTTTGGCCCGAGGTGACTCCAGATCTTTCTCTCCCAGAGTTTCTGATCCGCGTGGAGGATAGGCGAGAGCAGCGCCTACGGACCACGGTCATCCCCTTGGTAAAGGTGGTGTGGCAGCGACACTCTGGTGGTGAGGCTTCTTGGGAACGTGAGGACGAGGTGCGTCAGCAGTTCTCATACCTGTTTGAGTGAGTTTTCCTCTTCTTTCCCCTTGGGTTGTTCTCAATTTCGAGGATGAAATTCCTTTAAGGGGGGAGGGCTATAATATCCCGAACCTTTTGGATCCTTCTTTTTGGGTCCCAGATCTGATTTTTCGGAGTGTCCGGCTCCGTTGTGTCCGAAATTTTGTTTCGGACATCTTTCGCGTTCGGATCGACGCGATCCGGAGTCGATTCGGAGGCCCGGAGGCGTTACGCGGCTTTTCCGTGCGTGTTTTCCGATTTCCGATACGGGTTTCGGCTTTTTCTTCGGAAGCTCGCTGCGGGTGGACCGGGTCGTTCACCTTGGCACGAGTGGTATCGTTGCGATCGGTGCGTTCCGAGGATTCTGAAAACGTATTTTTCTATTTTTTGGTATTTTTTCAAAAAATCAGATTTTCTATATATTCCCATTTCTTTTTCTTTTCTTTTCCCTTTCTCTTTCTTCTTCTTCCTCCCTTCTCTCCCGTGAGCGCTTCCATCGTGACCGGCCCCCTCTTCCGGTGCTAGCCCCGGCGCCATCCCCTTCGGCTGCGAACGCAGCAAGGCGACGGGGTCGTGGCATAGGCGGCGGCGTGGTGATCGTGGCGGTGTTCGGTGCTCGGTGAGGGCGTGGGGAGTTCGTGAAGTTTCAAGCGATTCTTGAGGATCGGCGGCGATCCGCCACGTTTCGGACAACCCCGAGGTAGGGTGACGATCCTCTATCTCCGTTCTTTCCTTCCCCGTGATTTCTAGGCCGGCAGGGAGCCGAGAGGGGTTCGTTTGAGCTCGGGACGAGAAATGCATACTTTGGGGGTTTGAGTGCCGATCTAGAGTTTTACCGCGCCATTTGGAATTTTTGGGGCATCATTTGATGCACTAGGGCGTGGGGACGAGTTCCCCCTTTGTTTCCCCATCACCCGGGGGTGATTGGGGCGTGGAATGGTGTTTTCGGCCGTTTCCCGCCGTTCTCGATTTTACGAAGTGATCACGGTCTACCAGTGACCGTTTTCACTGGTCGCGGTCAGGCGGGGACCGCTTTCAGCAGGTTTTGAACCGTTGGGGCTTTAGAGTGTCGGTGGGCGGACGAGATCTTACGACAGACCGCGACTGTTGGTCGTGGTCTGGTGGCAACCGCGTTCACCGTGGGGATCGGCACGGACCCCGAGGCATTTTTGACCGTTGGTTTCCTGTCACGGTCTCCTGGAGACCGCTACTGTGTGAACACGGTCACCGGGTGACCGCGTTCATATTTCTTGCGCCAGGGTGGTCGCGGTTCCAGGAGGACCGCGACTGTGTGGTTGCGGTCCAGGGCAGACCGTTACCACAGGAGGCGGTCCTCCGGTGACCGCGTCTCCCATCCCTTGCCGATTCGAGTCCCGGATGAGCGAGTCTCGATCCCTGTGCTGACCCGTGGTCCGACTGATGCTGAGCATCATGTGGGGGGCCACACGTGAGGGTGCCGTGGGGTCCCGGGAGATGGTGATTTCGGCTTGTGTCGCCGTGTGACGGTGTTGGTACAAGGAGCGTTCCGCGTACTTGCGATTGTGACGTTGTTTTTCGTTGACTTGAGAGTCTACTCCTTCAGTGACCCTCCACTAGTCGTAGCCCACCAGTACGGGGTGCTGGTCTCACCTGTGGGTGGTGTACGGGCACTCACCCTTTGAGACGGTTTGTGGACCGGTTACTGTCGGTCCCCGCGTCTAGCAGCCAGAGTCCGGCTGAGGGAAAAACCGGTCAGAGGACCAGACTAGGGACGCACGGTCTGTGTGTGCACACGTGGTTGGGGGCGGTTGGACCCACGTCGACGGGCGTGACCCCAGCTAGTCACTTGTCGTGAGTTTTCTTGTTCGGTGTTCGCGCCTTTGGTAGGAGCTACCACGCCAGGCGGATCACCTGCGGCGCGGTGTAAGACGTCAGGGGACGCTACCGGCTGTGCTTCTAGTGGGAGATACTCCTGTCGAGTACGGAGTGACAGACTGTCAAGTCGTGTGGTTCCGACCTTCGGGTTTGCCGGGTCGACCGTTGAGTTTCGGTTGTCTCACCGTGGCACGTGTGCCGCTTTGCCTGCCGTAGGACCTTTGTTTGGTAGAGTACAGGGCTTTCCTTTCCGAGGTACTCTCCTACCTCTAGCGTAGTGGTTTCCCGTTTTACGAGGTAGGGTTCGAGTGATGCCTACTAAGTCTTGTTCCGAGACTCATTCCCTGTGTATTTTCACCGTGTTTCAGGTGAGGCGCCGCCCCAGGGGAGCGCGTCTGGGGTGCAGCGTGGTGCGGGTGCCCAGAGGTAGTGCCAAAGGTCAGGGCCGGGGTATGCCCCGTGTAGCTGTACTTTTCTTTCTTATCTCTGTGCTAGTTGTGGACTACTGTTGTTGTTATTTATTTTCTATTGTGGACCATGTAAAATGTTAATTTATTTCCTGCTTAATATTATAACTGTTTAAATTCTACAATTACTTGTGATACTTGTGTAGTTTCCACACCATCCTTCTAACCCTTCCGAGTCTTCGGACTCGTGGGTGGCGGTGCGAGTCTCGGGTTATCGGGCCTTCCCGGTAATCGGATTCTCGGGTCGTTACAGCTCCCGACGCCGGCCCCACCCCCTTTGGTGGATTATGGAACATTCATGCAAGGATTGGTTGAAGCTATGCAAACTCAGGCTCAGACGCAGGCCGCACTTCAGGCTCAACTCCAGAATCAAGCGGCATCACCCCAGGAGCAGGTTTCTGGAGGGGTGACTATGATGGAGAGGTTTCGGCGGATGGCTCCACCGTCTTTTAAGGGGGAGAGTCAGCCAATCATGGCTGAAAACTAGCTCCGCGAGATCGAAAAGATTTTCCGTGTTATCCGGTGTGCAGATGAAGACAAAACAAGTTTTGCGGCGTACATGCTACATGGGAGAGCAGACGTATGGTGGGCGTCTGTGCTAAGGAATCAACCAGACAGGCTGGAGCATGAAATTACTTGGGAAGAATTCACGGAGCTATTCACGGCAAAACACATACCGGAACATATACAAGACATGCTGGATCAAGACTTCATGGCCCTAACTCAGGGGTCGAAGACCGTGCTCGAGTATGAAGCAAAGTTCGCGGTGTTGGGACGCTAAAGGGTGATCTAGAGGGGGATGAATAGATCAAACACCCGATAAAAAATTACTGCAGTAGAAACAAATGCGGAATGAAAACTTCTACTGAACAGATAGTGGGCACAATGCGAATACCAGCCAGAACAGATAAAGAACAGTTCTAAGCAAACATCTACTGCGCAAAAATAAAAATATAGAAGCTATGCAAACCACAAAATAATCACACAGTAGACAAAGGTTTTTAGGTGGTTCGGTCCTCCAGACCTACATCCACCCCACACTCAACCCGAGTGTGGATTACTGCTGACTCACAGCTTTAACCGCTGGGCCTCACAGCTTTCCTACAATCCGCTGAGCCTCACAGCTTGCTGTCCAGTGGAATCCTCCACTGCAACCGCTGGGGATTACAGCTTGACCCGTCCAGAGGCAGCACCTCTGCAAATGCTGACTAACAGCTTGAACACAAGAGTTTCGAAAATAAAACAAAAAGGCAAACAAAAAAAAAGGAAATGTATCCCTACAGGGAATATAGCTCAAACAAGTGAGCAAACCTCAGATCTGGTTTTGAACCAAAGATCTGAGGAACATCTCTCTCAACTCTCTTCCTTTTCTCTCTTTTCTCTTCTCTCTTCTTTTCTCTTCTGCTGGATCGAAAGGGGCTCTCTACTCTTCTGCTTTTCCTTCAAGGCTCCTGTATATTCGATCTGTCTTCATCTGTGGACGAAGGTTTCCTTTTATAATCAGTCACAGTAGGAGCAGCACTGGGCGCGTGTCTTCCACAGTTCCCGCCCAAGTGTTTTGGCCACGTGTCATCCTGTCAGCCCTTCCAGCCTCGGATCACGTGCCCAACGAACAGAGCCTGTCAGATAGAGAATTATCAGTTTAATGTCGACACCTTGTACAGACTTCGTTCGAAGCAATGTATAGACTTGACGCAGTGTATGCAGCACACCGATGCATTGTATAAACTTTGCAATGTGAAGACAATGTATAGACTTTGCAACGTGAAGACAATGTATAGACTTTGCAGTGTGTTATGCAGAATGCATCAAGCAAAGTATGAACAACAAGAACGAATGCACAATGACTGTATGGACTTTGCGCTGTAGAGACTTCGCAATGCGAAGACAAAGCATGTACAGACTATGCGTTATGCAACCAGACGATGTCTAGACTTGCTTATGACTGTCTAGACTCTAGTGAATGCATTCTAGACAGACCCTGTACAGACTTGATGAGACGATGCATGCACGATGTATGGACTTGTCCAATGTACAGACTTAGCATGAGACGCTAAGTGAGACGGAGGACGATGTACAGACTTGAAGGGTAATGCATGCGATGTATAGACTTGCCAATTCAAGGGCTGTAGAGACTTGAGCAATGAATGTGTAGACTTGATCCAATGCAAGGCAAACGAATGTATGGACTTCACGATGTGTGGACTTGTCAGCACACGATGTATAGACTTTGCCTCGTGCAAGCCAATCCAATGTAAAGACTTCAAGCTCATGCAAGCAAAGCCAATGTATAGACTTGGCGTTTGTGTGAGCATGCGATGTACAGACTTTGTGTTGTGAACACAGGCTTTACAGACTTGCTAACATGCATGAACAAATGGCATTGTATGGACTTTATGAGCGCTAGGCCAGTGTATAGATTTTGCGAGCGCTAAGTCGATGTACAGACTTCGAGATGCATGCTACAGTGTAATGTATAGACTTAGCAGACTTATGCATTGATGCACGAACATATGCAGTGTGTAGACTTGTGAGTGCATGATGTGCAAACGTTGCAGTAAAGGATGTATAGACTATATGGCATGCAACGCAGCAAGGCAGCAATGCAATGTATAGACTTTAGCGTGCAGACACTGTATATGCATGAGCAGCGTATGGACTTGCTAGCCAGACACTACAAAAACTCTGTATATGCTACTGCATGCAGCAACTGTTAATGCACTGATGCAGTGTATGCACAGAAGAAGCAATGCACCGATGCACCTGAAGAATGTACAGACTTCTTAACTGACGCATGCAACAACTGTTTGCACTGATGCAGTATATGCACAGAAGAAGCAATGCACCGATGCAATGTATGCACAAAGCAGATATTGAACAGAAGTAATGAATGTATAGACTTGAATCTGACATAATGCAATGCATCGACCAAGTGTTTGCATATGCAGTAACTAGCAGTAATGCATGTACACTAAACACAATGAATGGCTCACTGTGAAACTCTCACTGTGTTGCTATCATCAAAACAAGATACCATATGCTTGTGCCTAAGGGGCACAACATTCTCCCCCTTTTTGATGATGGCAACAAAGTGACAGTGAGTCACCAAACCAAATATTCTCCCCCTCTGACATGATCAAAAAGAAGGAATAACATGAGTACAAAATACAGAATACATGCAGATCTCCCTGAGAACAGCTCAAACTCCCCCTGAAAGAATAACTCCCCCTGAATTATTGCTCCCCCTTTGAGAAGGAATATGGACAGATGAAACAGATGATCAAAGGTAGGGAAGGAACATGAATAGTGTAAGGGGTCACTACACAACAGCTGAAGCATTGGTTCAGAAAATGAGCATGATTATAAACAACTGTTAAAGTATAAGACTCAGCAATATACAGTCTTGAAAAAGAATTCAGGTTTAACAATGATAAAGATAGAGTAAAGCAGCTGACCACTGAAAAAGAGTTAGAGACTCCATTTATAGCAATGAATCTAAGGCACATGGTTTTAATAGAAAAGTTAGAAATAATACCCTTTGTGATTAAACATGGAAGATCAAGAAAGGCAACTTGAATATGTATTGAGAAAAATAATTGTCACTCAATGACTTTTGATTTCAAAGGGTTACAACAGTTTATTTTTCATCATATTTTTTGTTAATTTTCAGAAACTAAGCTAAGTGAATAGACCAGTGACATTTATACTGTTGACATTAGGTGTACACCTTGATCAGAGGCAGGTACCCCCAGTTACTAGGCATAAACTACTAGATCTATTTCAGATCAAGACCCACAAGGAACAGTTTTCACCTTTGACATTAATAGTACACCTTGATCAGAGGCCAGTACCCCCAGTTACTTGGTGACAACTCCCCCTATAGAGTTGACCCTATGAACAGAGGTAGTCTGAAGCACTTCATGACTTATGAATTCTCCTGCTTCTTTGGAGGAGATCACAGTTTCTCAGTGCAATTCAGCCATTGCTCTGTCACTGTGTTCAGCTCTTTGCTTTTATGATCTTATTTACTACTGCCCTTATTTCTTTTAGAGTGATTGTTTAAAAAAATAGTACACACTCTATTTACCTTTTCTAGACATATCCCGTTTAACACATTCAGGCATTAAAAAAAAACTTTTTCTACTCTAACCATGAGACAAAGATTAAGAGCTATAAAAGTTTTCTTTTATCTCAAGTTCTGAAGTGCAGACACTTAACTCTTCAATTTATAAGGGTTAAACCTTTAGTTCCTTTCAATTTGTAAGTGTAATTCTTATAAATGAACAATTACAATAACCACAGCTCAATGTATTAAACCAGAAGCAATACTGTTGTTCAGTGAAGGTTAGGGAAATGATAGCAATTGTTAAACAGTGATGGCAATAGGCATGAAGGTCCAAGAGCATCTGATGTTAAAGAATATGAATGAATTGAATGGGGACAATGGGAAGTGAAAAGGATTCAAAGTACTGAACTTAACTCTCGGCTCCCCCTCACACCAAGATGCAAAACTATGCTATGCAATGATCATTTCTTTTCAGATTTTTCAAATATGATGCAGTACACTGTTCTACATGAGGACTTGACCCTTGGTACTTGGCGAAGAACCTGGTCTCAAGGACCATCTCACACATAGTAAGAACCTCCGGACAGATTTCCCTACCTTTTAGTAGCTTACCATTTGATATACCAGGGTTATGCAAGGAGATACAGTGCAAAGCAGATTTTACAAATAGTCATGCAAATAATATATGCAGACATGTGACACATGCATCGACTTCATGCACTAAATGACCCATTCTAACACAGTGCAAGGTATACATCGACTACAATAATGATTTGTGCAGTGCATCTAGCATCCTATTTACATAGTGCAATAAGTGCAAGAGAAGAGCATCAGATATGTGCAAAGTAAATTCAGTAGCTAAGTCTAGAATGCAGACTGATCAGCTAGACAAGAAGAGAACATCAAAAAATAAAGAACCAAATCAACATGACTTTCTCAATTCAATTCTGAAGGTAAACCACTTACCTGCTTTACCTGACTGATTTATTTTTACCCTTGGTGTTGCATCAGATTTTTGACAAGGCCTCCAATTTCTTTCAGCTCTTAGAATTTTCGCCCTGCCTCTTGTCATATGCCTGAAGTAGCTTTTTCTGTTTCATCAGTTTGTTCCCGGCTGCCAGGCATACCTGCAAACACACTTAGGGAGCAGGTTTTGGAACCCAAGATATTTTGGGCCCCAAGATAGAACCAGACATTTGAGAGTGAAAACATGACAAAAGCTATTTAGGGATCCACGTTTGTGTGAAAGTGGATGGTTTGGTGGATTCTACAGCTTGAGAGTTCTTCTTATTATTTTTCTTTTTCTCAGCACCAACAGGTTTAGCTTTCTTTTTCTGGTGCTGTGATGGTTTTTGTGTAGTCCTGGCATTCATTTTATTAAAAGCATTGTTGTTTTTCTGCCAGTGCCTTGGCCAATGAGTGTATTGGAAGTTGTGGCCCAAATTGGTCCTAGGCTGACCATAAAACCCCTGGTGACTAGGACTCCATGTCCTAAAATGACTATCCCATCTCCTAGCTGGCTGAGATCTATAGGGCTGATACCAAGTGGGGAAATTCTGATACCTAGACCTCATGTATGCAGGGTTCCACCCAAACCTATTAAGTGGTTGAGAATGAATGTTATGATAGACTTGGGCTCTAGGGAAATAGGGATGAGCAAATTGGTTCCTACCTGCACTTGGTCTCCCTGCCACCTTTGACCCTCCAGGTTTCTGAACTGACTTATATTGGGTCTTTTTCTGAGCAGTTGATGGTGATGGAGACTTAGCAACCTTGGGTTGGGGTTTTGATGTGCTAGCTGGCTGACCCCTAGCCTTGGACTTATCCTTGGAAGAAGAGCATGCAGCTCTAGGCTCTACAACTTTCTGCTTTCCCTTGTCTTTAGCACTAGACACTTTTGATTTTACATTATTGAAAGCAGATTTTTCATTGACCATTTTTATGAGTGGTCCTTTATTCTTTTCTCCCAAGAATGAGATGGTTTTCAGTTCAAAACTCTTTTGAGCTGAGGGATTAAAGCCGAGACCCTCCTTTCTGAAATTAACTTTTGACCCTAGCAAGGTATTTAGATTTTCTGTTCCTTGGGTCATGCTTTCAATGATTTTCATTTTGTCAGAATTTTCATTTTCCAGATTTTCAATAGTTTTCTTCATTTCAACATTCACTGACAAGACAGCTTCATATTTTTCATTTGAAATTTTTATTTCATTTTCAAACTTCTGAATTGACAATTTCAGTTCATCAATGACATTTTTCAGCAACTCATTTTCTTTCCTACAATCAATCACAACATGCTTTAATTCATCAAACTCAGAACATGCACTTTTCAATTTTTCATTCTCTGATTGTAAACATGCAACTTTATCAGTAAGTGTTTTATCATTAACCAAAGAATTCATTTTCTTCTTCAAGTGTCTGTTTTCCTTCTTTATATCATTCGCTTTATCTAACAGATCTCCATAAGCATCTTCCCAATCAGAAATAGTATAATATTCGAAAAGGGATGATACCTGATCAGACTCTTCTTCTTCTTCTCCATTCCTGGCCATCAAGCAGATGTCCTTTTCTGATTTTCCACTATCTGAGGAAGTGCTCAGCGTGCCTTCTTTCTCATCACTCCATGTACTGACCATGGCCTTTCCCTTCGTGGCCAGTCTTCCTGCAATGATAACAAGCATTATCGTCAGATTTTTCAGCAGGTTTAAATTTATACCTGTTTTACTTCCTGCTGTGGTATTTTCTGTAGACATTTTTCCCTTCTGTTCTAAGAAATCTTCTGAACTCTTTTATAATCATCGCTAGTTCATCCTTTTCAAAATCTGATCCATATTGGCTCCGATCACTGGATGATCCATTGCATCTGGACTATTTTAAACAGCTATGTTTGGCCTTTAGAGCAATAGGCTTCTTGTATTCGATCTCTTCAGCTTGAAGAAGATTCATCTCGTACGCCATCAAAGAGCCTATCAGCTCATTTGGTTTCATCTTCTGTAGATCTTTTGACTCCTCAATCACAGTTGCTTTGGTATGCCATATCGGAGTCAGCGATCGAAGAATCTTCCTCACAACATCATGATCGGTATAGCCTTTTCCCAGATATCTTAGACCATTTGTTATGATGGTCAGACGAGCATACATATCGGTCAATGTCTCACCGGGCTTCATCCGAAATGCTTCATACTTTGTCACTAGCATATTAGCCTGTGTCTCTCTCACTTGAGACGTTCCCTCATAAATGACCTCAAGAGTATCCCACATCTCCTTTGCTATCTTGCAGGCTGACACTCTATCAAATTCAGTGGGATGGAGTGCACATTGAATGGCGTTGATAGCGCTCCAATTCAGAGTAGATTTCCTAATTTCTTCTCTGGTCCACAATTCCTCATTCTCATGTAGCTCGTAGGGACCTTTGCTTATAATCTTCCAGATCTCATAGTCTTTGGCTCTGAGGAAGACCTACATCCGGTTCTTCCAATATGGGAAGTTGGATCCGTCGAAGAATGGTGGCTTCGTAGTAGACTGTCCCACTGCTGTTAACCCTCTAGCATCCAAGGCCGTTCCTCTTTAGGATGTTAGTCATGCACAAAGAGTTAGGCTCTGATACCAATTGTTGGGACGCTAAAGGGTGATCTAGAGGGGGGTGAATAGATCAAACATCCGATAAAAAAATTACTGCAGCAGAAACAAATGCGGAATGAAAACTTCTACGGAACATATAGTGGGCACAATGCGAATACCAGCCAGAACAGATAAAGAACAGTCCTAAGCAAACATCTACTGCGCAAAGACAGAAATATAGAAGCTATGCAAACCACAAAACAATCACACAGTAGACAAAGGTTTTTAGGTGGTTCGGTCCTCCAGACCTACATCCACCCCACACTCAACCCGAGTGTGGATTACTGCTGACTCACAGCTTGAACCGCTGGGCCTCACAGCTTGCCTACAATCCGCTGAGCCTCACAGCTTGCTGTCCAGTGGAATCATCCACTGCAACCACTGGGGATTACAGCTTGACCCGTCCAGAGGCAGCACCTCTGCAAACGCTGACTAACAGCTTGAACACAAGAGTTTCAAAAATAAAACAAAAAGGCAAACAAACGAAAAGGAAATGTATCCCTGCAGGGAATATAGCTCAAACAAGTGGGCAAACCTCAGATCTGGTTTTGAACCAAAGATCTGAGGAACATCTCTCTCAACTCTTCACTCTCTCAACTCTCTTCTTTTTCTCTCTTTTCTCTTCTCTCTTCTTTTCTCTTCTGCTGGATCGAAAGGGGCTCTCTACTCTTCTGCTTTTCTTTCAAGGCTCCTGTATATTCGATCTGTCTTCAACTGTAGACGAAGGCTTCCTTTTATAATCAGTCACAGCAGGAGCAGCACTGGGTGCGTGTCTTCCACAGTTTCCGCCCAAGTGTTTTGGCCACGTGTCATCCTGTCAGCCCTTCCAGCCTCGGATCACGTGCCCAACGAACAGAGCCTGTCAGACAGAGAATTATCAGTTTAATGTCAACACCTTGTACAGACTTCGTTCGAAGCAATGTATAGACTTGACGCAGTGTATGCAGCACACCGATGCATTGTATAAACTTTACAACGTGAAGACAATGTATAGACTTTGCAACGTGAAGACAATGTATAGACTTTGCAGTGTGTTATGCAGAATGCATCAAGCAAAGTATGAACAACAAGAACGAATGCACAATGACTGTATGGACTTTGCGCTGTAGAGACTTTGCAATGCGAAGACAAAGCATGTACAGACTATGCGTTATGCAACCAGACGATGTCTAGACTTGCTCATGACTGTCTAGACTCTAGTGAATGCATTCTAGAAAGACCCTGTACAGACTTGATGAGACGATGCATGCACGATGTATGGACTTGTCCAATGTACAGACTTAGCATGAGACGCTAAGTGAGACGGAGGACGATGTACAGACTTGAAGGATAATGCATGCGATGTATAGACTTGCCAATTCAAGGGCTATAGAGACTTGAGCAATGAATGTGCAGACTTGATCCAATGCAAGGCAAACGAATGTATGGACTTCACGATGTGTGGACTTGTCAGCACACGATGTATAGACTTTGCCTCGTGCAAGCCAATCCAATGTAAAGACTTCAAGCTCATGCAAGCAAAGCCAATGTATAGACTTGGCGTTTGTGTGAGCATGCGATGTACAGACTTTGTGTTGTGAACACAGGCTTTATAGACTTGCTAACATGCATGAACAAATGGCATGTATGGACTTTATGAGCGCTAGGCCAGTGTACAAACTTTGCGAGCGCTAAGTCGATGTACAGACTTGAAGAGATGCATGCTACAGTGGAATGTATAGACTTAGCAGACTTATGCATTGATGCACAAACATATGTAGTGTGTAGACTTGTGAGTGCATGATGTGCAAACGTTGCAGCAAAGGATGTATAGACTATATGGCATGCAACGCAGCAAGACATTAATGCAATGTATAGACTTTAGCGTGCAGACACTGTATATGCATGAGCAGCGTATGGACTTGCTAGCCAGACACTACAAAAACTCTGTATATGCTAATGCATGCAGTAACTGTTAATGCACTGATGCAGTGTATGCACAGAAGAAGCAATGCACCGATGCACCTGAAGAATGTACATACTTCTTAACAGACGCATGCAGCCACTGTTTGCACTGATGTAGTATATGCACAGAAGAAGCAATGCACCGATGCAATGTATGCACAAAGCAGATATTGAACTGAAGCAATGGATGTATAGACTTGATATCTGACAGAATGCAATGCATCGATCAAGTGTTTACATATGCAGTAACTAGCAGTAATGCATGTACACTAAACAAAATGAATGGCTCACTGTGAAACTCTCACTGTGTTGCTATCATCAAAACAAGATACCATATGCTTGTGCCTAAGGGGCACAACACGCGGAATTATCAAAATATGCACCACACATTGCTACATATGAAAGGAGGAAGGTGAAGAAATTTGTGGCGGGTCTACGACCGTCGCTTCGGACCCGCCTAGTTGTACTAGATCTTGCTACTATGGAGGCGACTCTTGGCGCGGCATGTCGTCAAGAGAACGACATGGAGTTATATCAAGAGGAGAAGAGGGCTTCGATAAAGAGACCATCGGCACCATTTCACCGGTATGACAAAGGCAAAAAGGTGATGAGCAATCCGTCACGATCGTTCGTGGCAGGGAAGACCACACCACCAGCTTGGGACAACAACAAACCAGAATGTAAACAATGTGGCAAGCGACATGGCGGGGAAGTATGCTGGATCGCCACTGGCAGATGTCTCCATTGTGGCGAGAAGGGCCACATGATTCGACATTGTCCGAAGATGATGCAACCTGTAGCAGCTCGGCCAGTAGCAGCAACAACAACTCTAATGGCAACCAGACCAGTAGTAGTAGCAGCCAGACCAGGAGCAGCGAGACCCATAGGGAGACCACGAGCACCAGCTCGGGTGTTTGCACTTGCTAGGGAGGAAGCTGAGCAGGCGGAGGACCTCACAGAAGGTACTATCTCTATCAATGGTATTCATGCTAGAGTATTATTTGACACCGGTGCCACACATACTTTCATTTTCGAGATGTTTGCTCGTCAATTGCATGAGGAATTTAGAATTGAGTCGTTAGACCTAGACGTTCCCCTATTAGTGCACACACCTGCAAGTGCAGTGTCTACCAAGAGACACATCCCCTCACTATCAGTTAATATAGAAGGAAGAACTCTGCCTGGTTGTTTTTGTTGTTTACCTATGCAAGACTTTGATGCTATCCTAGGATTGGATTGGTTAGAAGAGTAGTACGCTTTGATAGATTGCCGAAAGAAGAGAATTATTTTTCACATCCCTAAAGAGAAAGAGATTTCTCATCCCTTACGGAAGCATATGGCTGGAAAGAAGTTAGTAGTTTCTGCAATGAAGACTGTGCGAATGTTGAGGAAGGGCTACGATGCATTCTTGGCAAGCGTTGTCACAAAGTCTGATGCTGACCAGTCACCGACCGTAACAGAGATCGAGGTTGTTCGGGAATACCTTGATGTGTTTCCAGAGGATTTGCCCGGGTTACCACCTACAAGGGAGTTAGAGTTTGCCATTGACTTGTTACCTGGCACAGCGCCTGTCTCTAAGGCACCCTACAGAATGGCCCCAGTAGAATTGGCAGAGTTGAAAAAGTAACTTCAAGACTTGCTAGACAAGGGGTTTATCCGTCCAAGTGTGTCATCATGGGGAGCTCCAGTTCTTTTTGTGAAGAAGAAGGATGGTTTTATTAGGTTATGCGTTGACTATCGCAAACTTAACGAGGTGACCATTAAGAATAAATATTCGTTACCCCGCATTGATGACATGTTTGACCAGTTGTAAGGAGCCACGGTGTTCTCAAAGATTGATCTACGTTCAGGATACCATCAGTTAAGGATAAAGGAAGAAGACACATCTAAGACGGCGTTCCGAACGAGATATGGCCATTATGAATTCTTGGTGCTACCTTTTGGTCTAACAAATGCGCCTGCAGCATTTATGGACTTGATGAATCGGGTGTTTAGACCTTATCTTGACACCTTTGTGGTAGTCTTCATTGATGATGTGATGATATATTCTCCTGATAAAGCTTCGCACTGAGAACACTTGAGAATCGTCCTCGAGACACTAAAAGCGCATAAGCTTTATGCTAAGTTCGGCAAATGTGACTTTTGGTTGAAGGAGGTTCATTTTCTCGGGCATGTAATCTCAGGCAGTGGTGTTGCCGTTGACCCCACAAAGGTTCAGGCGATTTTGGAATGGGAGACTCCTAAATCTCCCACGGAGATTCGGAGTTTCTTAGGGTTAGCTGGTTACGATCGCCGCTTTATCGAGGGATTCACATCTCCAGCGGCGCCACTAACCAAGTTGACCCGAAAGGGAGTCAAATATATATGGTCTGAGAACTGTGAGAAGAGTTTCCAAGAGTTGAAGGCTAGGCTGACATCGGCACCAATTCTCGTTTTGCCTAACAATGAGGATGACTTCGCTATCTATTCTGATGCATCGAAGGTTGGGCTAGGCAGTGTATTGATGCAAAATGGAATGGTGGTCGCTTATGCTTCTCGCCAACTAAAGGAGCACGAGCGAAACTACCCGACTCATGATTTGGAATTGACTGCAGTGGTTCATGCATTGAAGATCTGGTGTCATTATCTTTACGGCGTCAAGTTCGAAGTGTTCACTGACCACAAGAGTATGAAGTACCTATTTTCTCAAAAGGAGTTAAATCTAAGGCAAAGAAGATGGGTCGAATTCTTGAAAGATTATGACTTCGAACTGCGATACCATCCAGGAAAGGCGAATGTAGTAGCCGATGCTCTCAGCAGGAAAAGAGTTATGATGCAGCAGGATTGGAAGATGATCAAAGATGCAGCGCAACTTATGGCTGTGATCGAGCCTCAGCTATGTCAGGTATTTGTGTCTCAACTGACCATTAGGTCAATAGTGCTTGACAAGATAATAGATGTGCAAACAGATGATCCCCAGCTGCAAGGATTGATCGGGAAGACTGGCTTTGCTCGTGATGAAGATGGAGTGATTCGGTTCCAGCACCGGATCTGTGTACCATATTTAGCCGATCTGAGAAGGCAAGTTCTAGAGGAAGCTCACCGATCAATGTTCTCTATTCATCCAGGAGGTGGTAAAATGTATCAAGACTTGAAACGGTCTTTTTGGTGGCAAGGAATGAAGAAGGATGTTGCCGACTATGTTGCTAGGTGCTTGGTTTGTCAACAGGTAAAGGCAGAGCACCAAAAGCCATCAAGGCTAATGTAGAAAATGAAAATTCCTCAGTGGAAATGGGAAGCAATTTGTAACTGGGTTACCCAGATCAGTAAAGGGTAATGACTCTATATGGGTGATCGTGGACCAATTTTTAAAGTCTGCACATTTCCTTCCTATGAAGGTGAACCAATAAGTGGAAAGTTTGACAAGACTATATGTTGATAACATCGTCAGACTTCACAGGATTCCAAATTCGATCATCTCCGACAGGGATCCCCGGTTCACTTCCAAACTATGGCAAGAGTTACAAGAATCTTTTGGTTCGCGACTCAAACTGAGTTTGGCTTTTCACCCGTAAACCGACGGTCAGTCTTAAAGGATGATTCAGACACGGGAGGACATGCTTAGGGCTTGTGTTCTTGATTGGAAGGGTGATTGGGAGCGACATCTACCTCTTGTGGAATTTTCTCATAATAATAGCGTCCACGCGAGTATAGGCATGGCTCCATTCGAGGCACTGTATGGTAGACCATGTAGGTCTCCGTTGTGTTAGGAGGAAACAGGAGACAAGCAGTATGTGGGACCAGAAATTGTTTAAGAAACTACGGAAAAGATCAGGTTGATCAAGCAGAGGTTGGTAACAGCACAAGATCGACAAAAGAGATATGCTGATAACCGAAGGAAGGAGTTGGCATTTGAAATTGGTGATCACATTTTTCTCAAGGTGTCTCCAACAAAAGTAATCGTTCGGTTCGGCAAACGTGGGAAGCTAAATCAACGGTACATCGGACCGTTCGAGATTCTGGAGAGATTAGGGAACGTGGCGTATCGGTTGGCTTAACCTTTGTCTCTCGAGGGAATACATCCGGTGTTCCACGTGTCCATGCTGAAAAGATACATACATGATCCGTCACACGTGATCAGTTCCGAATAGATACAGTTTCAACAGAACTTATCTTATGAGGAGTAGCCTCTTCGAATTCTGGACCGCAAGGAGCAGGTGTTGAGGACTAAAGGCATCCCATTGGTGAAGGTACTATGGAGGAACTTCTCGCATGAGGAGGCCACGTGGGAACCAGAGAAAGCAATGAAGAAGAAGTATCCTCATCTATTCGGTATGTGATCTAACCCCAAACTTCGAGGACGAAGTTTTCTTTAAGGGGGAGAGGGTGTAATACCCTATGTATTTATAGTATAGTATTTTATTTGATGAATGAAAATACATTTATTTATGTCTAAAGGTTTAATTTATTAGTCTTATTATATTTATCTTAGTCATTGGTGTAAAAAAAAGAGAAGAAAGAAAAAAAACTAATAAACAAAAGTTTAAAAAAATATTTAGGGGTTAATTATATAAAAAAAGGAAGAAAATGGTTAAACAAAAATAAAAGATCATAAACGCAAAAAAAGAAAGGAGGTAAAAAATGAAAAAAAAAATTAAAAAAGGATGTCGGCAGAGGCTACCGCCCCCGCGCGCGTCGCACGCGCAGGAGCGGCCGTCTCCCCCGCCTCTGCCCCTTTGACTGCCGCAATCGCGACAGTCATATATATATATATATATATATATATATATATATATATATATATATATTGTTTTATTTGTTAAACCTACTTAGTTTAAAGCTCATTCTTCTTTAAGTCAAAATCCACATGTCTTATATATAAAAATAAAGACAAAAATGTGGGATAGTCAAAAGAGTGGGCTGAGTGGGTTAGTGAAGGTTTGAAGGTCATAATTTAATTAAATAATATTGAATTAATTATTGAATCTCCACCCTTGATTAAATGAATGGTTAAGATTTGATTAGGCAAAACCCCTATAAATAGATGGGTAGATGCCCTCATTTGCTCCTCTTGCTGGTTAGGTACGTGAAGGGCTGAAGGAGTGGGAGGAAGGCTGATTAAGGAAGTGTTTAAGCGTCATTAAGGTAAGTGATTAAGCTTTTATCCCCTTAATTAGTATGTATTAGCATATTTAAAATAATTTAGGGTGTGCTAAGTAACAACTTTAGACATAATTAAATCCAGAGATCCTTATTTCACCATGGGGGATCATAGATTAGTCGAATTTCTATGAGATCATTAAGTTAATGCATGTGATTAAGGGTAAAATCAAGTGATTAATGTCTTGTAATTAGTAACGGTGTATGATAAATTTAGGAAGTTTTCATAATCATGAAATCTGATGTTATAAACTTTATGTAAAAATTTTCATGTCTGATTCAAATTATTTTCACGTTTAAAGATATTTTAACATTATCCTAAAGGTGTTTAATTATACTAAAAAAATTAAAGGGGTGATATAAAATCACCATAAATTTTATGAATGTATCTTACTGTGAGACCCATGAGTAGAAATTTTTTTATTATTTTTGGATCAGGATATTTCTGTTAATGAATTTTTATACATGATAAAGTAAATAAATAATTATACAGAAATTATAGAAATTAGAGATCCTTATCATAAAAATCTTAGAATTTCACAGTATGGTTCTTACATTGAGTTTGTTGTATTCTAAAAATGTCAATAATTATTGATGTCTGTAAGTGATATTACATAATTTTTGATATTTTATTAGACGTATAAAATTATGGGATAAATAAAAATATTTTATGAAAAATCTTGAAATTTTTACCATAAGACTTAAATACATGTTAGAACTATGTGATGAAAATTTCATCTTATCCTGGTGATGGAATCTTTATTACTATAATTATCAATATTTAAATAAATAATTAAAAAAGTAAATAAATATTAATATTCTTTGAAAATCATGATAAAATGACAGAACTGATATACGATATTCATAAGTTAATTCTTAATATATTTTAGTCATTGTAAGCATTCTGTATAATTCTATTTATTTAAAAGCTATTATTGTAAATTATTGTAAATTTTAGAAACTGATAGAAAATTTAAGAAATTAGACATACTGAATGAAAAATGATGAAATTTATTATATATGATACTTCTATCTGGAACAACGTTCTGTAAAGTTTTAGAAATTATCTGATCATTTTGGATATATTTAGTTGATTTATTATTCATGATATATTTTTCTTACTTAGTGTGAAAAATAGTAATACAGTGTGAAAAATGATAATACAGTTTGAAAAATAATAAAAAATTTTAAAAATAATATTTCTGTTATGAATGATGGTTTGACAAATTATGGTGATTTTTAGAGTGTTGTGGGTAAATTTAGTTAATTTTTCATGCATAAGAAAATTTATACAATTCTGAAAAAATCCGAATCGTTGCATGAAAAATTATGAAAACTTTTCTGTGTAATATGACATATAAATGTGATATGCTGAAAAAGTTAAGTGATTTTCAGAACATGGTAGCTAAATTTAGTCAATTTATGATACATGTTGAAATACAAGTAATTATGGAAATGTTATAATTACTCTCTGAAAATTGATGAAAATCTTATGTTTGGATTATTCCTGTAAATGTATTGGTTCTCTGTAATTTCAATGTATTCTGAGCTCTGAGAGCAAAATTAGAAATTTTTTATGTATAAATGGTGTATAACTAATCATGGGAAACGTATAAATACTGTCTGAAAATTGATGGAAAATTTCTGTATAGATCCTTCCTGTAAATGTATTGATTTTCTGAAATTTCACTACATTCTGATCTCTTTAAATAGAATTGGAAATTTTTGATATATATATATATATGTGTGTGTGTGTGTGTGTGTGTGTGTGTCATTATATTTGAATAAGTTGAGACTTTCAGAAAAAAATGATTCTCGGTAATGGCATATTTCATACTTAATATTCACATCACGATATTTGAGTGACATGTGTCCATTGGATATGAGTTGTATATAAATAATTACTGCACTGTTATTATTCCCAAATGGACACTGCCACTATGGGGGGAGACTGGAACCAAGCCATAGAAATGTCCCTATGGAGAGGTTCACACTGTATTGGCCCCGAGGGTAACGGGGATTGAAATCTTGGAGGTGGATAAGTACCACTGGTTAAGGTGAAGAGGACTTCTCCCGATTCTGCGCAGTAACCAAGACTCATCACTATTTACCTAGGTGATCGAGTACCGACTGACTGTCCTTCTAGTGGTGGTTTGGACACTGTGTCTGGCTACTTATACCACTGTTATTGTTTATTGAACTGAAATTGAATGATTGTTACTGCCTACTGAATTGATACTGAACTACTGCTACTGTTCACTGAGTCGTTATTAATACGACTATTACTGCTCACTGAATTGATATTGGAACTGGAGAGGGGGATTTCTGTAACCCATCTAAGAGCAGCCAAGCTAGGTCCATCAGGACCAAACGAGGCTCAGCTCATCCAAGTGACAGCCCCATCGAGCCCACTTAGGCTAAAAAGCCCAATAAGATTACTCAGGATCTCATCCTTCCTCGGCGGCCCTTAGGCTCGGAAGGCCCGAGCGTCGGTCAGAACGGAGGAAGACCCATTCCCGAGTTATCCCCTCATCCGGATAGAGGCAAGCGCTCAGCGCCCACTCCGACCTATCTTCATCCGAGCTATGCCTATCGTCCGGACAGGGTTGGCACCTTTTATGCTTGGACCGACCGACGATTGCTTATCCACGCTGCCGTTGTGAGCCCTTTATGAGCAGGAGTTTATGAGGATAAGAGATCCATGATCCTTCAAGGCTATGAAGATCCCACGATGAGGACGTAAAGATCCCACGATGAGAACGTAACTCCCGCCTGAAACTCCTCCGCTTATGGGACTCGTAAGGTGAGCACACTATATAAACCTGGGACTCCCTCCTGTGAAAGGTAAGGGCAATACACGCCTAAAATTTCTTGAGCAGGAACCACTTCACCACCTTGGTGTAGGGGGATCTCGTGCACCTCTTTCTACCTCCCTCCCTATCTTCCACCATTGCTCTACTGACTTAAGCATCGGAGGATTTTCCTCATGGAACCTCCCCTGGTCCCCCTGATCCGTTTCCCTTTCTCTACAATTCACTGTTCGGTGATCATCTACCCAGCTCAGGAGTCGCGCGAGATCACGCCCCTTCAGGAACTGTTATTACTATTCATTGAATCAATACTGAAACTACTGTTACTGCTCAATGAAATGATATTGAAGTGTTATTGCTTATTGAACTGTCATTATATTTTACTGTTATTACACTGTAAATGTTTACTGTTAATGAATCTCCAGTATATCGAATGGTGATTTAGAAAATGGCAGATTATGTCTGTCTATATCCTTTCACTATGCGTGAGACTTTACTCCGCCTAGTACTTGAATCATTTGTTAACGTTTACAAATGATGAATTCTTATTTACTTTGTCATTGATAGAATAAAGTTTTAATGTACATGTTTTCTTTGTAAAATGATAATAGTATGACCTACGATTGAAAAAATTAAAATTGGGTTAAATGTATTAGTCTCATATGTGTCTAATTGAAATTATGCCTAAGAATGACTTTATGAAATGAAATACCGTAAATCACTTTGGATATGTTTATACATGTTATGACTATGGACTATGCTTAGCTTCTTACTGGGTCTATTCGTAGACACATCCCGTTGAACATTTTCAAGAGAAACGATAGAAGAAAGCGAGGAGTGATCTCGCAGTGTTCTGACCGCGGCTTGGAGTTACTACCAGTCATTAACTTAGGTAGTTGTGTTATGAGTTATGTTAGTATGTTAAAAAAATGTGTGTGAAATTTGGATATGTAATAAAAAACTTGTGAAATTGTTATCTTTGTTTCTATCTATGTGGATGCAGTCTTTGACTGGAAGCTGGTGATTCAGAAAGTTTTATTTCCGCTACAATAATATCTCAATGTTTATTTAAAAATTCTCAACCATAATGTACCGTTTGGGTTGTCCCACTGTGACGTTCCGATCGAAATCCGACGTGAGTCTTTACGACTGGACCGGGTATGCGAGTCGGGATGTTACAATTTGTGTGTTATGATCTTGGGGAATCATAGATTGATCATAGTCAATATTAGGAATTTGATCAGTGGAATTGGAGCCCGAGTAGCCAAGCAATTGATCTTCCTCTGTCCTCTTGATCTCCTCCGTCATCCTATCAATTCGCACTTGGACTTGGAGAGAGTGATGTTGGATGGCTTGATTTTGAGCCATGATGAGTTGATAAAATTGATGAAAGCTCTCCTCCTTTTTTAGAGTTGGGCATGGAGGAGATAGAGTTATAATTTGAGAAGCAGAGTTCAATGGATAAGAAGTTGAATAATGATCAGATTGATAGTAAGAAAATGGGGTGGATGTGAGTTATCCTTTATAGTGGGCTTGATCATGAAAGTTATTTGAAGATGTAGCCCAATGTTGAAAGAATTGATCTGGAGGATTTTGGGCCGGACCGTGATAAGAATCCCGAGAACTATTATATTATCCTCCCCCATAAGAATCATAAGAAGGAATGGAGGGAGGATGGTCTTTGAGCAATTTGGGCTTAATCTTGGAGGCGAAATGAATTATAGAGCCCATGAAGGAATTGAGTGTGTTGGATATGATCTTGATTAAAGGAATGAAGTTGGGCCCTCATGAGTGATGGGCTTTCATTGTAGGTCGACTAAGAGTATGGGCTTTCGTAGTGGGTCGGGTCAGGTTGGGTGAATGGTAAAGGTTGAATTGGACTATTGGAAACATAATGGGCCAGTCTGGCCCACATTTCATTATGATCATGATAATAAGGTGAAGTGAAAGAGTTTAAATTCATAGCCCAAAGAATAGATCAAGAAACATGGGCCAACAAGTCCACCTCGATGAATTTATGAGTCCACTCAAACATTAGAATTTTCTCACCCATTTTTTATTAAATTTTTTTATTTTTTTCAAAATGATGCAAATGCAATAACAACTATATGAGCTATGTATGTAAAAATGATGATTTTTTTTCAAACTTCTAAGGGCAAGCTAACTTCAAGGTGCTTCTTAGTACAACCGGCCCGACGTCCGTGAGGGAATCCACGGGTGCGGGGACTTGTGGAAGTCTTGAAAAAGTAGATTCCAATCCAAAGAGACGGAGTGCTCAATGGAGGGTCCTTCCAATTCTAAGAATGGTGTGCCTATATTGCCTTGAAGAAGGGAGAAAGAGAATAAGAGAATGATAATTTTTTTTTCAATTGATGCAAGTAAATGAAGAAATAATCAATTAGATGCAACAATGCATGCAAGAGATATAACTAACATGAAAGCATGATATTATGATGATTTTTTTTATTTTTTTTTCTGATTTTTTTTAGAGATTTGTTTGAGTTTTTTTTCTAAAAAGATAGATGGATAAAAGACAACTAACAACTAAAAGCACTAAACAAGATGCAACCTACTGAATGATAAAGTCTAAAATCATGACCTCTATGTTTTTCTAGTTTTCTGATTTTTTTTATATTTTTAAAGTATTTTTATGATTTATTTTGAGATTTTTCAGAAATTGAAAAAATAGAACATGTATCTACGCTTACTGACCTTTAGCGACGCTTAATTCTCAGAATTTGTAGATTTTCAGAATTCTGTTCCCTGTTGTGACAGATGCAGACTTTCAGCGACGTTTTTTGACTTTCTGCAACACTTGATTTTCTGTGAATTTCAAGTCTGAATTTTCCTTTTTCTTTGATTTTCTGATTTTCTGATTTTTTTTTCTTTTTCCTGTAAAATAAAAAAATTAATATACAAATATACACACCAAACTAGGGCTGTCAATGGGCGGGGCCCTAGCCGGGCTTAGGTCGGTTCGGCCCGGGTCCGACTTATCCATATTAAAGTCCAAGCCTTGCCCGGGCCCATTCTATGTCGGGCCGGACCCGACATTATTTAAAAAATTCAAAGCCCGACTAAAGCCCTGCCCGGCCCGACAATTTAAATAAAATAATAAAAATTAAAATATTTAATAATATAAAATTTATAATATCACTAAATTAATTAAAATTTTGATATTAATTACATAATTTGTGTGAAAAGAGAGTTTAAAATTTTCTAATTAAATATATTAACATAATTTTAACTAAATATTTTTTAAAACTTAAAGTGAGAATAAAAAAAGAGAATGGGCCGGCCAGCGGGCCTAACTCAAAGCCCGAGCCCGACCGGCGGGCCAAGTCGGGCCGGGTTTTTAGGCCCGACTAAAAATTGACGGGCCAAAAAAGAGCTTGCGGCCCTACCCGAAATCGGGTCAAGCTCACGGGCCTGTCGGGTCGGCCAAGCCCATTGACAACCATACACCAAACACAAGAATATCCAACTATAAAAAAATCATTTCCTCTCTCGCAACGGCGTCAAAAATTGATGTGCACTAATACTCATCGTCAAAAGTCATGCCACAATTTTGAAAATAACCACACTCACTAACCAAAAAGATATTAAATATAAGTAGAGGGGTAAGAACGGGTCGATCCCACGGAGAAGAAAAGTTCTTATTTAAGCAAGTTGGAAAATCCTTATGTTTTGAAAACCGAATTTGAGTGAGTTTTATGCTAAAGGGAAATAAGATTGTATGAAAATAAAATAAACCTATCTAAAGAATATGAAAGGATTGAGAATAGAAATTTAGAAGGAGAGAGAAAGAATAAAAGGAACAATTGCACAAAGTAACTTTTATTGTTAAGGAAAGATTACAATGTCTAAGAAAACTAAAAATTATAACTTGAAGCAACTAAGGGAAAAAGGAAGAAATAGAGCCAAGAAATTTGAAGAATAGCGCCGCCGTCTCCTTGTCGAGCCATGGAGGAAGATCTCCCCGCCTTGGAAGTAGACGTCGCCTTTAAAGTACCAAAAAAAGAATCTCTGTCTTGAGATGTGTGAAGAAATAGAGGAGGGAAAGATAGATAGAAGATGAGGAAGGGAGTTAAAAACATGAAAACAAAAATAAAAATAGAGCAAGATTGAAAGTAAAATAGCTTTGAAACCAGAGAGAATTACAAGATGTGGTAGAAATGCAAGTTGGAGATCTAGATGATAGGAAGAAGTTTGATGAAAAGTGTAGAGGGAGAAAACGTGAGTAAAAGGGTTAAAATTGAGGAAGAACAGGGTGGTGTCTCCGCGGATGAACAGTAAATAAAAAAATTGAACTTTGAAAAAGAGATTGTAACTTGAAAACTAGAAAGAATTGGAGGAAGAAGAAAAATAAGAAAATATAGATATAGGAAAAATGAAGAATGTTTATGAAGAGACTAAGCTGAAAAGAAGAGCAGAAGGGGAAGAAAATTTGAGAAGAACAAAGTGCAGAACCGCGGATGAACAGTAAAAATGTAAGATAGAATCTTAAAAAACTTGAAATAACTTAAAAACGGGAGAGAATTAGAAGAATAGGAAGAAGAAGAAGTTGAAGAGCACGTAAAATCGAATAACTTTGTAGAATAAAGTAAATTGAAAGTATGAACAGAAGAACATGTAAAGAGGCTAAGAAAGGGCTTAGATTCTTTTTCAGTTTGCTCAGGGTGACTTTTTATAGAGTGCAGGGGCTTTCTACGATTGGAGGCTTTGGGATCAAGTCAAAATCTGACTTTTCAGCATCAAATCTTGCTCAAAGTAGGTCTCTTGCCATCAAAGAGTCCTCCTTGCATCAAAACTTGGAAAGATAACTTCCATTAGAGTAACTTGATTCCGTTTCTGCTTCAAACTGTAAATGGGGACCACTGTAGTCCCATTAATTCATAAAATAGCGACTTTTCAAACCGGCGTAACTTCCTTTTTTCATATTTTGATATTTCTGACTTTTCCATATAATTGAATAGACGACTTTCTAGTAGGGGGCTCATTCCTTTTTCTATTTTTCTTGATGTTTCTTCCAATATTTTCGTACATGGAATGGGCGCTCCTTTGTATGGTGGTTCATTCTTTTCCAAGGAATTGACGTCTGAGTGAGCAGTCGTTCATTCTTCTTTCTTTTCAAGCATTTTTTTCTTTTCTATTTCCAGTACTCAAGGATTGAGCGCTCGCGTAAGCGGTCGCTATTTCTTCAATGAACGACAACACGAACAACTGCTTATTCTATCAGAATTGGCTTGAAAATGACGCCTTCTTGCGAAGTCATTTATTCTTGAATGGGCGCCCTTTCAGAAGGACATTCATTAATTGGCGCCTAGACCTTGGTCGCACATCCCTGAAATTCAAAAAAATCATATAATCACTATTTTTGATTTAAAAAATGAATTGTGGCAATTGTGCACTTTCTTCAATATTTCGCACGTTGTTATTTTGACTCAAAATGATGATAAAATCATGCAAACTCAAAGTAATGGTGAGAATGAGATTTGGGTGATATTAATGCACAACTATGCTCATTGAATGTTCAAAGATGATAAATGTGATGCAAATTATAATATAAAATATGATACTTATCACTCACCCCCTATTTTTCAGGTGCGACGTCCTTCTCGGAGTGGAGCGGTTCAGTTGGAGGGTTCATAGTTGCCAGCTCGCCAGGTTTTCGGGGTGTGCCCGGGACAGTGTACGTTCTCTTGCCTTGGCTGTACTTGTGGACTGGACTCTGTAGTTGTTTACTTGCTATAAAATGTTAATTATTTCCTGTTAAAACTGTAGATTAGTTATATATATTTCCTTTCCTGCTATTGTTTAGAATTTCAATGCATAATCACACCAACCCTTAACCCTTCCAGGCCTCCCGGCCCGTGGGTGACAGTTCAGGATCCGAATGGTATCGGGTCGTTCCCGGTATACAGATCTTCCCCTCCCTTCAGCCCCCCCCCCCTTTTATGGGGGCGAAACGGGTTGATCTGGCGCACAATGGTGCCTAGGATCAGCGTGGGCTAGCTGCCCACGCCCAAAACGTGGTTCGCGCCTTCAATCGGCGCAACCAACTCATTTCGGTGCCGAAGTGATGCCCGATCGTTTCGTCTATCACACTTAATGGCGCCGGCTCGAGTATCTTTGGTATTTCGCCTTTCGCAGTCGGGTAGAAACGTGGCGTTCCCTTTCCCGAGACGTATCGTTGGGCGTGCAACGCTGCTTTGTAACCTGGGGGTTTAATCGTGCTTCACGGACGCGGGTTTTAAGTTATCTCGACGTGGGAGTGGTCTGAGGCCGGTTCGGATTGACTTTGACACTCAGAGTTTCACCGCCGGGAAGAGAGTGTCGACTCTTTTACCCTAGGTGCCTTATTGGGTGTACTAAGCACACTTGCAAACAATCCGGTTTCATCGACCTCTCTGGACACGGGTTTAGATCGACCCAGCGTGACTCTTCTGACGCCGTGTCAAAGCTTCCGTCATCGTTTCGGGAGATCTTTCTTGTATACGGCGCCGTATTTTAGGTGCCAACAGGGCATAACTTCTCATGGACAGTCGCATTGCCAAAACATAAAACACTTCTCAAAAAAACTCCTTGGCATACATAGGGAGGTCAACCAATCCAAACACATGATGGAAAATGACAAAATTCAAGTGAAAAGCAACCCTCTCCAACCTCCTACGAAGCGGAAGGTCTCCATGCTTGACCTGACCTGGAATCTCATGTATGATGGGAACCTCATCTTCCAGCACTAGGGAAGATCGTCGTTGCCATCAGGCTAGCTCCTCCAACGACGATTGCTGAGTGTCCCGCCGGACCACACTCGTAACATCTCCCGATACACCATCACAACTTGGCGAGCGACAACTCAACAAGCCTCGAGCACTGACTGTAATATCCCGGACTTTTCATATCCTTTTCGTGGGTCTCGGATCTAGTTTTTCGGAGTGTCCGACTCTGTTGTGTTCGAAATTTCGTTTCGGACATCTTTCATGTTCGGATCGGCACGATCTGGAGTTGTTTCGGAGGCCCGGAGGCGTTCCGCGGCTTTTCCGCGCGTGTTTTCTGATTTCCGGTGTGTGTTTCGGCAATTCCTTCGGAACCTCGCTGCCGATGAACCGGGTCGTTCACCTGGGCACGAGTGGTACCGTTGCGATCGGTGCGTCCCGAGGATTCCGGAAATGTAATTTTCTATTTTTCGGTATTTTCTGGAATTTCCGGATTTTCCTATAAATACCCCCCTATTTTCTCTCTCCCCCCACCCTCTTCTTCTTCTTCTTCTTCCTCCTTTCTCCCCCACCGTGAGCACCGCCCCCTCTTCCTCTCTTCTTCGTCTGGCGAGACCGCGGCGGCGTCCCCTCCAGCTGCAAACGGCACGGGGCGACGGCGTGGTGACGACAGCGGCGACGAGGTGATCGTGGAGGCGTTCGTGGGTCGTGGGAGCTCAAGGAAGAACGAGGGTTTTCAAAGCATTTTTCTTGCGATCGGGGACGATCCGGCGGAGCATTCGCTCCATTGAGGTAGGGTGACGTTCCCTAGCTCCCCGCAGTTCATTTTCGTGGTTTATAGGCCGAGGGGAGGCCGAGAGGGGCGTGATTGAGCGGGTTTGGGGTTTTCCATGATTTGGGGAGAGCTCGCCCGATCTATGGATTTAGCCCGTGATTTCACGTTTTGGTGGCTTAGATGCATGCTAGGGGTCCCTAGGGGTCTTCCCCTTTGATTTCCCCCTCTCCGGTGGAGGCACGGGGGCGTGGTCGAAGTTTTTGGGCGGTTCTGCTATTTTCGCCGTCGGGTGCGTGTAACGGTCCTTCCAGGGACCGTTACATGATGTAACGCGCCTTGGAGGGGCCGTTACATGCCCATTGTTAGCCTTTGGGGTCAGGGGCTGTGACGGTCCCCCGATAGACCGCCACAGCTATGTGACGCGCCTGGGAGGGTGCTGTTGTGCCCCTGAAGTCATTTGAGTCATTCTGTGGTCACTTGGGTCATTCGACATCATTCTATGGTCATATGCATTCTGTGGTATTCTTGGTTTTGATAATGGCTAAACACTATTAGTCAATGTTATTTTTCACTCCTATATGACTGACATATGTGATGTTGTGTTCATGACAGATATGCAAATGAAGGCTCAATGTTGCGTCCTCGCACGCGGATCGACCTGCGCGGTCAGGTCGCGGGGATCGAAAATTTGATTGAAGACTCAATAATAAAATCTTCAAGACTGTCAAGGGCGATGCCACAAACATGCACGGGCTGCTAATGGAGTTGAACGACGGAGCTGAAGGGGATAACGGACCGACCCGGGCAAGCCCGGAATCAGCCCAGCTGGCGGTCGATCGCCAGCACAGGGGCGGTCGACCGCCCCAGCCAGCATCCGCCAGTCTGCAGTCTTTCAGCTGGCGGTCAACTGCCAGCCAGTGGCGGTCGATCAAAATTCCCAGGGATCACCCGAATGCAAGTTTTACAGTAGCGGTCGACCGTCAGGAGCTACAGGTCGACCGCCAGCCCCGGGCCTTCAATGTTGACTTTGTTTCCAACTTCGACAAGGGCCATTCAACATGGATTTGTTTAATCCAAAAGTCACCTAAACACCCACAAATTGTGGATCTGGTCTGAGGCTTGTCTATAGACCATTCAAGGTCTATAAAACCAATACAAGAGTGTTGGAAACCCTACTGCTTCAAGGCTTCAAGAGAGATCAAGGGAGGCCATTTTCGAGGTACTGTAGCACCTCCGTGAATAGTACTTTGGGCTGGAGTTCTTCATCCATCCAAGGTGTTTTAAGGTGAATCTGAAGCAAGCAACCTCCACCAAAGCTAGAAGCACTCAAGGATAAGAAGGGCGATCAAAGGAAGCCACAAGGAGGGTGTTTCAAGAAGGAAATCAAGCTACTCTGGGAAGAAGTTCTTCATCAAATCTTCAAGTGATTGAAGCTACTTCAAGAGGAAATCAACTTCAAGCCAAGTGAAGAAAAAGGTGCAATCATCTTCCTCTTCCTCATCTCAAGGTGATCCATAGAAGCTGCAAGGGTGTGTTCAAGGGAAAGGAGTTCGAAGTACTGTAGCTGTGAACAGTACTCCGGGAAGAAGTTCTTCATCATATCTCCAAGTGATTCAAGCTACTTCAAGAGGAGATCAACTCCAACCAAGTGAATCATCAGATTCAAGCTCCAGCAAACTCAGACAAGATCTTTTCTCTTTGAACATATTTCATATCTTGTTTGAGTATTTTCATATCTTGTTCTTTTCCATTTCCTTCAAACATTTAGAACTGAAGATCATCCCTACCTGTGGTTAGTAGGAAGGCAATCGGAAGCTGTCCGATCTACGGTGTTGACGTCCCTACCGGCGGTTAGTAGGAAGGCAATCGGTGGTCTTTCCGATTTGCGGTTCAGTGCGTGGCACTAGTGGAGCCTCACCGGATTTGGTGAGGGGTGGACGTAGGACTGGAGATTCAGTCCGAACCACCTTAAAATCTTGTGTGTTGTGGTTTGCTTGTGCGATTACTTTGTGTTAGATGCATGCTTAGGTTCAATATCTATATTGCATAATCATCTTGTTAAGCAAATCATTGTGTTCTTCGTTTAACTAGTTATATTCCGCTGCTATTATCATTACCTAGCTATATAGAGGGTTGCATTACGAAAAGAGGGGCAGATCTATTCACCCCTCCCCTCTAGATCCGCTGTCCACTACACAACAGGTGCGTCACAGCCCCTGTTAACCAACTGGGGGCTGGGAGTGTGACGGCCCCCGCCAGACCGTTACATGCCTGTAACGCGCCTGGGGTGGACCGTCAGGGGCATCCGACCATTGGTTTGTGACCGTTGATTTGACCGTTGGGGGTCAAGGCGTGTGACGCACCAGGACTGGCGCATCACAGCCTTGTGACGGCCCAGGGTGGGTGCGCCAGAGCCGTTTTACCCCCAGGAAGTGTAACGCCCCAGGGCTGGGCCGTTACGTTCTGTGACGCACCTGCTTAGGCGCGTCACAGTTTGTAACGCGTCTGGACAGGCGCGTTACATTCTGTTTTGGCGCTGAGAGTGTGACGGCCTGCGTTGGACCGTCAGGCGCCTGTGACGGTCCTTCCTGGACCGTCAGGTGCCTGTGACGGTCCAGGGGTGGACCGTCAGGCGCCTGGTTGCCCCGAGAGGGCTGTAACCCCATTTTTAGTCCGGCTGTGGCCACCGTGCGACGGGGCCGGTACGTGGGGTGGTCCCCGTACGTCGTCGGATGCGGACGTTATTTTCTGTTGACTTGAGAGTCTACTCCTTTAGTGACCCTCCACTAGTCGTAGCCTACCAGTACGCGGTACAGGTCGCACCAGGGAGTGGTGGACGGGCTCACCCTTAGAGGCGGTTTGTGGATCGGTTGCCGTCGGGCCCCACGTCTTGCAGCCAGAGTCCGACTTAGGGGAAAACCGGTCAGAGGGCCAGACCAGGGACGCACGGCCTGTGTGTACACACGTGGTTGGGGGCGGTTGGACCCACGTCGACGGGCGTGACCTCAGCTAGTCACTTGTTTGTGGTTACTTGTATAGTGTTCGTGCCTTTGGTAGGCACTACCACGTCAGGCAGTTCACCTGCGGTGCGATGTAAGTCGTCAGGGGACGTTATCGACTGTGCTTCTAGTGGGAGGTACTCCTGTCGAGTACGGAGTGTCAGACTGTCAGTTTCGTGGCTTTGACCTTTGGGTTTTGCCGGGTCGACCGTGGAGTTTCGGTTGTCTCACCGTGGCACGTGTGCCGATTTACGTGCCGTAGGGTCTTCATTATGTAGAGTACAGGTCTTTCCTTTCTGAGGTACTCTCCTACCGCTAGCGTAGCGGTTTCCCGTCTTACGAGGTAGGGTTCGAGTGATCCCTACTGAGTCTTGTTCTGAGACTCATTCTCTACGTGTTTTCACCGTGTTTCAGGTGAGGCGCCGCCCCGGGGGAGCGCGTCTGGGGTGCAGCATGGTGCGGGTGCCCAGAGGTAGTGCCAGAGGTCAGAGCTTGGGTTTATCCCGTGTAGCTGTACTTTTCTTTCTTGTCTCTGTACTAGTTGTGGACTACTGTTGCTGTTATTCATTTTCTATTGTGGACCATGTAAAATGCTAATTTATTGCCTGCTTAATATTATAACTGTTAATTTCTGTAATTACTTGTGATACTTGTGTAGTTTCCACCCCATCCTTCTAACCCTTCCGAGTCTTCGGACTCGTGGGTGGCGGTGCGAGTCTCGGGTTATCGGGCCTTCCCGGTAATCGGATTCCCGGGTCGTTACAGCTGGTATCAGAGCGCGGTTGTGGAATTACATGAGAATCATAGGTAATTGTAGTGGTCCACTTGTCCACAGCAATGATGTACAGTTGACACTGGCATCGGGCATCGTGTATTTTTCTTGACCATGCCGTTTTCGTGTTTTCTGTCTTTTGCTCCAGGAGCGAGTATGGCGCCGAGGCGGAGCACTCGCTCTCAGCAGGGGCAGTCGACTGGAGGTCAGGAGATCCAGCAGGGGGTCCAGGGGGACCAGGAGGAGCATAGCAGAGCGCCACTAGGAGCTACCGAGGCCGCGGCTACTGCGAGGGTTCGGGGGCCGAGGATTTCTTCCGTGGCATGTACCAGCTTATGTCTCAGTAGTTCGGTGGAGAGGCTGGTGAGGGCTCGTCAGCTAGGGGTGGCCCAGGCCGAGCAGTGAGGGACTTTCTGCAGTTCCATCCACCTTACTTCAGCGGCCAGGCAGACCCTGATGCGGCTCGTGATTGGCTTGATGAGATGGAGCATGTTTTCAGTTCTGCGAAGAGTGCTGCCGAGGACAGAGTGGTGTTGGTCTACAACCAGTTGCAGGGTACGGCTCGGAAGTGGTGGTCTTCCGAGTGGAAGACGTCCTTTCAGCTTCGTCCACTTGAGCAGGTCGAGTGGGATGACTTCGTCAGTGCTTTCGAGCGTACGTACTGTCCAGATTTTATTGCTACGCAGCGGATGCAGGAGTTTCTGGAGCTGGTGCAGGGCTACATGTCCATGTTGCAGTACAGGGCCCGATTTGTCGAGCTGGGTCGGTATGCACCTCACATCATGGAGCATGAGAGGGTGAAGACCGCGCAATTTGTTCAGGGCTTGAGGCAGGAGCTGAGGCACCATCTGATCGCGAACGGGGCCACTGATCTTGAGACAGCGTCTCGTGTTACGGCTTCCTTGGAGATGGATATGGAGAGGACCCGATGACCGATCAGCCAGGGGCAGTCTTTGTCAGGTCGCAGCCAGCAGTAGGGTTCTTTCCAACATGCGATGAGTGGTTCAGGAGTGCCGGCACAGGCAGCGTCGGTGACAGGATCTGCGTCCTTTGGCACGAAGGTCAAGAAGTTTTTCCAGAAAGGGTTCGGCAAGAAGAAGACCAAGGATCAGGGGCAAGCTTCATCGGGTAGTGTACAGCAGCCGATCTCCTTGCAGGGTCAGGGATCAGTGGGTGGGTCGCGAGGACCGTGTCCACGGTGTAGAGGGTTCCACCCAGGCAGGCAGTGCACGGCGTCGATTATCTATTTTCGGTGTGACCAGTCAGGGCACATGGCGCGTGACTGTCCTCAGAGGCCGCCGCAGCAGCTGGTTCCCCAGCAGCAGAGGCAGTAGCAGTAGGGACAGTATCCGCCGCTACCCAGGTCAGCTAGTGTGGGAGGCAGGCAGAGAGCTCGAGGCCAGATCACGCACATGACCAGGGCAGAGGCAGTGGCGTCGCAGCTCGTGGAAGGTACCGTTCAGATTTTGGGTTGTGCGGCTCGGGTTTTGTTTGATTCTGGCACGTCTCATTCGTTTATTTCGGAGGATTTCGCGTTGAGCATCGAGGAGTCGGTGACCCAGTTGTCCTGTGATTTGGCAGTGGAGTTGCCTTCGAGTGATTTCATGATCACTCCGTATTGCTTCGATCAGGTTCCGGTTTGGATCGATGGGCGGAGTATGCCAGGCAGGTTGTACGCGTTGCAGCTTCGGGATTATGATGTGATTCTAGGCATGAATTGGCTCGAGACTCATAGAGCGATGGTGGATTGTGGAATGAAGAGGGTCTACTTCCAGCATCCGAGCAAGCGGACCTTCTATTTCCAATGTATCCGTTCCACCTCTTCTCGATTCCTCATTTCTGCTATTCGAGCCCGTCGGTTGCTTGTTTCTGGTTGTCAGGATTTTCTCGCGTCCGTGGTTATGTTTGACCGGATGGAGCCGAATGTCGAGGACATTCCGGTGGTGTGCGAGTTTTCCGACATTTTTTCTGAGGAGTTGCCTGGATTGCCTCCCCAACGGGAGATCGATTTTGTGATCAAGGTTGCGCCTGGTACGGGACCTTTGGCGAAGGCTCCCTACCGTATGGCCCCCGCTGAGTTGAGGGAGTTGAGGGCGCAGTTGCAGGAGCTGCTGGCCAAGGGGTATGTTCATCCTAGCTTTTCCCCTTGGGGTGCGCCCGTGTTGTTTGTGAAGAAGAAGGACGGTAGTCTGCGGCTGTGCATTGACTATCGGCAGCTGAATGAAGTGACCATTAAGAACAAGTATCCGTTGCCACAGATTGATGATTTGTTCGACCAGCTCCAGTCTGCGCGAGTGTTCTCGCGGATTGATTTGTGGTCCGGTTACTATCAGCTGAGAATTCGCGAGTCCGATGTGGAGAAGACTGCATTCAGTACGAGGTACGGACATTATGAGTTTTTGGTGATGCCGTTTGGGCTCACCAATGCCCCAGCAGCCTTCATGGACTTGATGCAGAGGGTGTTTCATCCGTATTTGGACCTGTTCGTGGTCATCTTCGTGGATGACATCCTTGTTTATTTGCAGTCTGCCGAGGAGCACGCGTACCATTTGGGTGTGGTGCTGCAGACGTTGCGAGATCACCAGTTGTATGCGAAGCTCAGCAAGTGCGAGTTTTGGCTCGGCGAGGTGCACTTTCTGGGGCACGTAATTTCTGATGATGGTATTTTCGTGGACCCCTCCAAGGTCGAGACAGTAATGCAATGGCCGAGGCCGAGGACGGTGACGGAGATCCGGAGTTTCTTGGGGCTTGCGTGCTATTATCGCTGGTTTATCCAGGATTTTTCTCGCATTGCGGCCCCAATGACTAGACTCACGCGGAAGGATGTGCCTTTCGTCTGGTCTGAGGAGTGTGAGCAGAGCTTCAGGGAACTGAAGAGATTGCTCACCTCGGCTCCAGTGTTGGTTTTGCCATCTGGATCGGGAGGTTTCGTGGTGTGTACAGATGCTTCCGGCGTTGGATTTGGAGCTGTGTTGATGTAACATGGTAGAGTGGTGGCTCATGCATCTCGGCAGCTAAAGCCCCACGAGGAGAACTACCCTACCCATGACCTTGAGTTGGCAGTGGTGATCTTCGCGCTGAAGGTCTGGAGGCATTATCTGTACGGTGAGAAGTTCGAGGTGTACACTGACCATCAGAGTTTGAGGTACGTGTTCTCGCAGAGGGACCTGAACCTCAGGCAAAGGCGTTGGATGGAATTCATGAAGGATTATGACTTCACCCTATCTTATCAGCCTGGCAGGATGAATGTCGTCGCCGATGCCCTGAGTCGGAAGGTCACGGTCAGTCCCTTGATGTTGAGGAAGTGGAGGCTCTGGGAACAAGTGCCCGAAATATCCTTCACGCTCAAGATTCCCCAGGAGCCAGGGCTGGCAGTGCTTGCGAGTCTGACTGTCACTCCTGCTATCCATCGTCAGGTGACAGAGGCTCAGCATGCGGACCCTGAGTTGCCCCGGATTCTGGCGATGGCTGATGTGGAACTCGGCGAAGACGGTGCTGCGAGGTTTCGCGGCAGACTGTACGTCCCAGCGGAGGAGCAGATTCGTCTTGCGGTGCTGCGCGAGGCTCATGGGAGCAGGTACACCGTACACCCGGGTGCGACGAAGATGTATCGGAACTTGCGGAGACAGTTCTGGTGGCCATGCATGAAAAGAGATGTCGCAGAATTTGTGGCCAGGTTCCTGATCTGTCAGCAGGTGAAAGCGGAGCATCAGCGACTAGGAGGTACTCTCCAGCCCTTGGATGTTCCTGCGTGGAAGTGGGACCACGTGACCACGAATTTTGTGGTGGGGTTGCCGAGGTCCCCGGGTGGGCAGGGCAGTGTTTGGTTGCTGGTGGATAGGCTGACGAAGGTGACTCGGTTGTTACCGGTCAAAGTCAACTGGAGCGTGTCCAAGTTGGCTCGTTTGTATGTGGAGCGGATCGTGCCGTTGCATGGGATTCCCGTTTCGATCGTGTCAGATCGGGATCCGCGCTTCACTTCTGGATTCTGGAGGAGTTTCCAGCGAGCTCTTGGCACAGAGTTGGCTTTTAGCCCGGCGTATCATCCTCAGTCTGATGGTCAGTCTGAGAGGACCATCCAGATCTTGGAGGACATGCTGAGATCCTGCTGCCTGGAGTGGCAGGGGAGTTGGATCCACCACCTACCGTTGGTGGAGTTTGCCTATAACAATAGCTATCATTCGAGCATTGGTATGGCTCCCTATGAGGCTCTGTATGGGCATCCTTGCCGGACTCCACTTGATTGGTTTGAGGTTGGTGAGCGTGTTGTGACGGGACCAGAGTTGGTGCAGCAATGTGTGGATGTGGTGCACGTTGTTCGTCAGAACATGTTGGCGGCCCAGAGTCGGCAGAAGAGCTATGCTGACCGTAGGAGGCAGCCTCTCGAGTTCGCCGTGGGCGATCGTGTGTTCTTGAGAGTTTATCCGATGAAGGGGGTGATGCATTTTGGACGGCGTGGGAAGCTGAGTCCCTGCTATATTGGACCTTTTGTGATCTTGGAGCGCATCGGTGAGGTTGCTTACCGGTTGCAGTTACCCCTTGAGTTGGCGTCGGTGCATGACGTGTTCCACGTCTCGATGTTGTGGAAGTATATGCCCGATGACTCTCATGTGCTCGAGATTTCTGTTGGGCCTGAGGTGACTCCAAATCTCTCTCTCCCAGAGTTTCCGATCCGCGTGGAGGATAGGCGAGAGCAGCACCTGCGGAACAAGGTCATCCCCTTGGTAAAGGTGGTGTGGCAGCGGCACTCTGGTGGTGAGACTTCTTGGGAACGTGAGGACGAGATGCGTCAGCAGTTCCCTTACCTGTTTGAGTGAGTCTTCCTCTTCTTTCCCCTTGGGTTGTTCTCAATTTCGAGGACGAAATTCCTTAAGGGGGGAGGGCTGTAATGTCCTGGACCTTTCGTGTAACGACCCGAGAATCCGATTACCGGGAAGCCCCGATAACCCGAGACTCGCACCGCCACCCACGAGTCCGAAGACTGGGAAGGGTTAGAAGGATGGTGTGGAAACTACACAAGTATCACAAGTAATTGCAGAAATTAAACAGTTATAATATTAAGCAGGAAATAAATTAGCATTTTACATGTCCACAAAATAACAACAGTAGTCCACAACTAGTACAGAGACAAGAAAGAAAAGTACAGCTACACGGGGCATACCCCGGCTCTGACCTCTGGCACTATCTCTGGGCACCCGCACCACGCTGCACCCCAGACGCGCTCCCCCGGGGTGACGCCTCACCTGAAACACGGTGAAAACATGCAGGGAATGAGTCTCAGAACGAGACTCAGTAGGGATCACTCGAACCCTACCTCGTAAAACGGGAAACCACTACGCTAGCGGTAGGAGAGTACCTCGGAAAGGAAAGCCCTGTACTCTACACAATAAGGACCCTACGGCACGTAAACCGGCACACGTGCCACGGTGAGACAACCGAAGCTCAACGGTCGACCCGGTAAAACCTGAAGGTCAAAGCCACGAAACTGACAGTCTGACACTCCGTACACGACAGGAGTACCTCCCACTAGAAGCACAGCCGGTAGCGTCCCCTGACGACTTACACCGCACCGCAGGTGAACCGCCTGACGTGGTAGCTCCTACCAAAGGCGCGAACACCGTACAAGTAGCCACAAACAAGTGACTAGCTGGGGTCACGCCCGTCAACGTGGGTCCAACCGCCCCCAACCACGTGTGCACACACAGACCGCGCGTCCCTGGTCTGGCCCTCTGACCGGTTTCCCCCTCAGCCGGACTGGCTGCAAGATGTGGGGCCCAACGGTAACCGGTCCACAAACCGTCTCTAAGGGTCAGCCCGTACACCACCCCCTGGTGCGACCAGCACACGCGTACTGGTAGGCTACGACTAGTGGAGGGTCACTGAAGGAGTGGACTCTCAAGTCAACGGAAAACAACGTCCGCATCCGACGACGTACGGGGACCACCCCACGTACCGGCCCCGTCGCACGGCGACCACAGTCGGACTAAAAATGGGGTTGCAACCCTCTCGGGGCAACGAGGCGCCTGACGGTCCACCCCTGGACCGTCACAGGCAAGTGACAAAAGCTGACAACGACATCTCCCGGTACACTCTGTACGACGAGAGACACGCCGACGCAAACCGTCCCCTTGAACGGTCCACACCGGGCCGCTCATGGATGTGCGGTCACACAGGGACCGCACAAGGGTTTGAACGTTCAGATCTGGACCGTTCCACCCAGGGTCCAAATGGCAGATGAACGGCCAACACAGGACCGTTCAAACAGATGTGCGGTCAACTATTGACCGTACGTGGGTGAGGAACGGTTAGCTCCTGGCCGCTCGTCTCCCAATGATAAAAAGCCTGGACGGTTAGTCCTTATCCGCACTTGGGGAAGAGTGGCTACGGCTTAGCCGTTCAGGGGTTGTGCGGTCAAGACCAGACCGCACCTCCAACCATAGCACTAGGGGAAGTACGGCCAGCACCTGGCCGTACAAAGG
The DNA here is from genome assembly GCA_022559845.1 of Amorphophallus konjac. Taxonomy (NCBI): domain Eukaryota; kingdom Viridiplantae; phylum Streptophyta; class Magnoliopsida; order Alismatales; family Araceae; genus Amorphophallus; species Amorphophallus konjac. The sequence goes on from CM040121.1 coordinate 41,699,583, forward strand.
GTTATGCGGCCAGCTCCTGGCCGCACATCCCAGTGCACTGCACAACGGTCACAACCAACAGTCAAAAACCCTAGGGTTGGGCGGTCGCTGTGGGGCCGCACATTAGGATATGTGGTCCCACGATAGACCGTCCAAGCCCACTGCGCGCCAAGCCCCAGCCAAAGCGCGCCGAGCCGATGAACGGTCCAAACAGGACCGCATAAGGGTTATGCGGTCACTGGTTCGACCGCACATCGCTCACCGGCGCGAAAACGGCGAACCCCGCCGGAATCGCCCAATCGGCCTCAAAACAAGCCCCATGGAGGGGGAAATGGCAAGAGAAGAACACCCAAGCCCCCTAGCATGCTCCTGCGCCCTTAAACCGTGAAATCGGGGCTCAAAACGATGGATCGGACGAACTCACCCCACGGCATGATCAACCCTTCCCGGCTCAAAATAAACCCCTCTCGACCTCGTCTCGAGCCGAAACTCACGGGGAAGGAAGACAAGAGGCTAATTAAGGAACGTCACCCTACCTCCGGTTCGCGACGAAACGCTCCGATCCGAGCTCAAAGCCGTGAAGAACGCCGTTAGAATCTCGCCTCCCCACGCTTCCCACGCTCGCCGTATGCCTGCACGATCGCCACTACGTCACCCACATCCTCGTGCCGTCGCACCGCCGCCGTCTGCAGCCGGAACGGAGGTCGCCGCGCTCGAACGGGAGAGAGAGAGAGAGAGTGAGAGGGCGGCCATGGTCGTGAGAGAGGAAGAAGAAGAAAGGAAGAAGAAGAAGAAAAAGAAAAGAAAATGGGGGGTTTAAATAGAAAATTCGAAAAATCCAAAAAATACCGTAAAATAGAAAATTACATTTCCAGAATCCTCGGGACGCACCGATCGCAACGGTACCACTCGTGCCCAGGTGAATGACCCGGTTCACCGGTAGCGAGGTTCCGAAGGAATTGCCGAAACACACACCGGAAATCGGAAAACGCGCGGAAAAGTCGCGGAACGCCTACGGGCCTCCGAAACAACTACGGATCGCGCCCACCCGAACACGAAAGATGACCGAAACGAAATTTCGGACACAACGGAGCCAGACACTCCGAAAAACCAGATCCGGGACCCACGAAGAAGGATCCGAAAGGTCCGGGATATTACATTTCGGATCCTTTTCGTGGGTCTCGGATCTGATTTTTCGGAGTGTCCGGCTCGTTGTGTTCGAAATTTTGTTTCGGACATCTTTCGTGTTTGGATCGGCGCGATCTGGAGTTGTTTCGAAGGCCCGGAGGCGTTCCGCGGCTTTTTCGCGCGTGTTTTCCGATTTTCGGTGTGTGTTTCGGCAATTCCTTTGGAACCTTGCTGCGGGTGAACCGGGTCGTTCATCTGGGCACGAGTGGTACCGTTGCGATCGGTGCGTCCCGGGGACTTCGAAAATGTAATTTTCTATTTTTTGGTATTTTCCAAAATTTCCGGATTTTCTTATAAATACCCCCCTATTTTCTCTCTCCCCCCACCCTCTTCTTCTTCTTCTTCTTCCTCCTTTCTCCCCCACCGTGAGCACCGCCCCCTCTTCCTCTCTTCTTCGTCCGGCGAGACCCCGGCGGCGTCCCCTCCGGCTGCAGACGGCACGGGGCGACGGCGTGGTGACGACGGCGGCGACGAGGTGATCGTGGAGGCGTTCGTGGGTCATGGGAGCTCAAGGAAGAACGAGGGTTTTCAAAGCATTTTTCTTACGATCGGGGATGATCCGGCGGAGCATTCGCTCCATTGAGGTTGGGTGACGTTCCCTAGCTCCCCGCCGTTCATTTCCGTGGTTTATAGGCCGAGGGGAGGCCGAGAGGGGAGTGATTGAGCGGGTTTGGGGTTTTCCATGATTTGGGGAGAGCTCGCCCGATCTATGGATTTAGCCCGTGATTTCACGTTTTGGTGGCTTAGATGCATGCTAGGGGTCCCTAGGGGTCTTCTCCTTTGATTTCCCCCTCTCCGGTGGAGGCACGGGGGCGTGGTCGAAGTTTTTGGGCGGTTCTGCCGTTTTCGCCGTCGGGTGCGTGTAACGGTCCTTCCAGGGACCGTTACATGATGTAACGCGCCTTGGAGGGGCCGTTACATGCCCTTTGTTAGCCTTTGGGGTCAGGGGCTGTGACGGTCCCCCGATAGACCGCCACAGCCGTGTGACGCGCCAGGAGGGTGCGTCACAGCCCCTGTTAACCAGCTGGGGGCTGGGAGTGTGACGGCCCCCGCCAGACCGTTACATGCCTGTAACACGCCTGGGGTGGACCATCAGGGGCATCCGACCGTTGGTTTGTGACCGTTGATTTGACCGTTGGGGTTCACGGCGTGTGACACACTAGGACTGGCGCGTCACAGCCTTGTGACGGCTGAGGGTGGGTGCGTCAGAGCCGTTTTACCCCCAGGAAGTGTAACGCCCCAGGGCTGGGCCGTTACGTTCTGTGACGCACCTGCTTAGGCGCGTCACAGTCTGTAACGCGTCCGGGCAGGCGCGTTACATTCTGTTTTGGCGCTGAGAGTGTGACGGCCTGCGTTGGACCATCAGGCGCCTGTGACGGTCCTTCCTGGACCGTGATGTGCCTGTGACGGTCCAGGGGTGGACCGCCAGGCGCCTGGTTGCCCCGAGAGGGCTGCAACCCCGTTTTTAGTCCGGCTGTGGCCACCGTGCGATGGGGCCGGTACGTGGGGTGGTCCCCGTACGTCGTGGATGCGGACGTTGTTTTCCGTTGACTTGAGAGTCTACTCCTTCAGTGACCCTCCACTAGTCGTAGCCTACCAGTACGCGGTACATGTCGCGCCAGGGAGTGGTGTACGGGCTCACCCTTAGAGGCGGTTTGTGGACCGGTTGCCGTCGGGCCTCACGTCTTGCAGCCAGAGTCCGGCTGAGGGGAAAACCGGTCAGAGGGCCAGACCAGGGACGCACGGTCTATGTGTGCACACGTGGTTGGGGGCGGTTGGACCCACGTCGACGGGCGTGACCCCAGCTAGTCACTTGTTTGTGGTTACTTGTACGGTGTTCGTGCCTTTGGTAGGCGCTACCACGTCAGGCAGTTCACCTGCGGTGCAGTGTAAGTCGTCAGGGGACGCTACCGACTGTGCTTCTAGTGGGAGGTACTCCTGTCGAGTACGGAGTGTCAGACTGTCAATTTCGTGGTTTTGACCTTTGGGTTTTGCCAGGTCGACCGTTGAGTTTCGGTTGTCTCACCGTGGCACGTGTGCCGGTTTGCGTGCCGTAGGGTCTTCATTGTGTAGAGTACAGGGCTTTCCTTTCCGAGGTACTCTCCTACCGCTAGCGTAGTGGTTTCCCGTCTTACGAGGTAGGGTTCGAGTGATCCCTACTGAGTCTTGTTCTGAGACTCATTCCCTGCGTGTTTTCACCGTGTTTTAGGTGAGGCGCCGCCCCGGGGGAGCGCGTCTGGGGTGCAGCGTGGTGCGGGTGCCCAGAGGTAGTGCCAAAGGTCAGAGCCGGGGTATGCCCCGTGTAGCTGTACTTTTCTTTTTTGTCTCTGTACTAGTTATGGACTACTGTTTCTGTTATTCATTTTCTATTGTGGACCATGTAAAATGCTAATTTATTGCCTGCTTAATATTATAACTGTTAATTTCTAGAATTACTTGTGATACTTGTGTAGTTTTCACACCATCCTTCTAACCCTTCCGAGTCTTCGGAATCGTGGGTGGCGGTGCGAGTCTCGGGTTATCGGGCCTTCCCGGTAATCAGATTCTCCGTTCGTTACACTGACTCCGCTGATCGCCAGCCACACTCTGCCAAAGCGGTTGAGCTATCCGCTGCCGCACGCTCCCTTCCTATGCCTGTCTCTCATCCCAGAATCTCTAACCTGACAAAAAGCTTATTGGCGAGTGAAGAAATCACTAAGGATGCCATGCTCGAAGGCTGCTACACCTCTAACCACTGGACATTATTCCCTTGAATTTGTCCTTGCTGACACCAATCCATTCTCAATTTCCAGGTCTCAAAATATCCACCTCCTGTGCTATTGCGGTGTGGACCACCATGCCAAGAGCCACAACATGAATCATGATCGGCACCTGCATTCAGCTTATCATCAAGTCCCGAATCTGCCGCTGAACCTCCACACTTCCTCTACTACCTCTTTCGGCGCATCTAGTGCGGTGCATAATGGCGCTAATTCCAAAACTTGGGCCTAGAACTAAGCCACCGCCATACACTCCCAAATCGTTCCCGAGCTAACACAACCCATTCATATGTAGACACACATGACTTAGAACTCACTTGGGCATCTCTACCCAATCTTGCCTCGAAATCTACAAAAATAGTCGGGACTGACACATCATCTCTGACACCATAGAGCATGACAAGAATGTCAGGCTCGACAATCAACAGCTCTCCTGGAAGATCCACCATTCGTTTGAGCACTTTCTCGATCAAGGCATTCGCTCCACCACCTCAAACCACGACCTTGACGCCTCTGGGGCTGGCTAAATCTCGAACTGGGGTGGCCAAAATAACACTAACACCTTCGGAGCACACTCATGGTCACCTAGCCACGAACTATCCTCTCCAGCCACCAGTCTCGTCACTGGTACCTCTGATGTTGCATCACAAACTCGCACCTGTCGGCAAAACTCTGCCCAACTCAGCACATCCGAGGCCACCACCACTGGGAAAGATAACTCTCTATCTTACTTCTCAGGCCCCCTACTGGCACTCTGACAATAACCGAATCCGCCTTCACAGCACCACCACTGTGCACTCTAGCTCCCACGCGAGAAACAACACGGTAAACAAACACAAAAACCCTATGCCAGCTGTTGACTATACTAGACACTCTAGATATGGAACACTACAATTATCTTAAATTCCCATGTACATCTACAACTCCGCTCTGATACCATCTATAACGACCCAAGATCCGGACACCGAGAGTTACCCGATACCATTTGAATCCAGGCCTACCACCCACGAGTCGGAAGGCTCGGAAGGGTTATTTGGGTGTTGTGGAGAAACATTGAAATTTAAAATAATATAGAAAATACTACAAAATTAGTTCTTTAAATAACAAAAAATAAATTATATTTTCAATTAACAAATTAACTACAGAGTCCAGTCCATAAAGTATAATCTACAGGGAAAGAAATGTACTCAATCATCAGGTACGCCCCCGGCTCTGGCAAGCTACCAACTACGAACTTCCATGCTGAACCTCTGAACCTCGAGGCGGAACCACAACACCTGAAAAGAAAGGGGTGAGCCTCATCTCATTGGCTCAGTAGGGGTCCCTCGGATCCCCACCACGAAACAACGGCAGTAAAACAGCAGCGATAACAGAAATAACAACAACAGCAATAATAGGAGTAGTAACAACAATAATAACGACGGAAGTAACGGCCGTAGCAAGAAAAGTAACGGCGACAGTCGGTGGAACCACGTCTCTCTAAGCTACTCCTAATGGCAACGAAAAATAAACCCCGATCTCACAATCGAGACCACCGAACGACCGATAAAGCCACGACTATGCTATTGCAAGAAAAACCATGACATCTCTGTCGTGAAGGCCCGACCTCACAGACGGAGGCCCAACTAAGACCACGTGGTCTAAGGGTACAGTCATGACCTCGCCGTCGTGAACCCTAAACTATCTATAGGTGAAACCTCGATGACTCTACCGGGATCCCTAGACCTCAACATCGGGAAACATACACAGAAGCCACCAGAAGAACCACGTCCTCGCTGATGGGAAACCAAACCTCAAGTCAAGAGAGTCACGTGTCGCGTGACGGGAGAACTGTCCACTAGAAGCAAGGCTGGGGGCGTCCACTGACGACTTAGTCTTTGCCTCAGGTGTCTCCCTACTCGTCCCAGGCAGAAACTGAGACACCGTACAAGTAACCGAAGACAAGGGTCTAGTGGGGGTCGTGCTCGTCAGCACGCGTCCGCAGTCCCCGACCAGCACACACACTGACTGACTACACTACGTCAGGTCCTCTAGCTGATTTTCCTCCTGGCCCGGACCCAAGCCGCCACAGTGGGAGGCCCTACGGCAACCAACCTAAAACTGTCTCTCCTAGGTCTAGCTCTCCACCCCTCCCAAGTGGGTCGGCACACGCGTGCCCAGGCAAGCTAAGACTAGTGGGAAAGTCACTCGACGTGAGAACTCTCCGTAGAGAGGAAACACCGAAGTACCAACGGGCTATGCACGCACCCATCGCAAGTATCACGAAACACAGGGTGGCATGGTGCCACCAGACTCAGAACGACTAGCTAGAATCGCTAATCCAATAGCCATAGAGTCACGCGACTCATCCCAAGGCCGTTGTACCATACCACACCATGCCGTCAAATTATCCTAGTCCAAGAATCAGACACCACGGTCACGAGGACTCATGAGGTGGCTCACAACCGCCCAGTCCATGCCCTCTTTAAGGGAGACTAAGAAGCCCCCAGCACCCCTGGCTGGGTCACGAGACTCACAGTCATTGGCCATACTTATGGCCCACACAGAAATCTCTTTCGGGGAAACAGGAATAACCCTCTGCCCGTACTAGAGTGTACGGTGACTCGAACTTGCGTAACGAAGATGCCCGGAACACACGGGATCACCTAGACCCTCAAGATCATACGACACATTAATCGAGGTATTATGACTTCCACAGACACCCAAAAACACGAACTCAGGCTAACGAGGTGTCTGGGACATCCACAGGACAAAGGGTCGACCCATGGGTCTCAACCGGGTCGACCAGTGTCCAAAACGGGCGAAGAAACTACATTTCGGTCGACCAGCCCACTGGGTTGATCGACCTACACAAGGGGTTGGTCGACCGGCCCACTGGGTCGGTTGACCTAGCCCACAGTCAAGCTACACCCTGGCCTGGCCGGTCGATCGAACCAACTGGGTCAGTCGACCGAGCCATGCCAGTTCGCCCACAGTGGCGAACGCCAAACCGGTCGACCGAACTGTCCCGTTGGTCGACCAATTCCAACGATGCACCTATGAAACCCCATCCGAGGGGACATAATCCATGCCCCCAATCACCCCAGGTGATGGGAAAATTTTGGGGCAACAATTCCCCGACCTCTAAACTACCGGAAGGCCCCATTTATACCACAAAAACTTGATCGGATCGACAAATCTGTCGCTCACCCCAAAATCATGCATTCGTGCCCCGATGTGAAGGAAAAATACCCTCGGCCTACAAAATGTGGGAAAATGGAATACACGAGCTATGGATTCATCCCCCTACCTCTCACAATAAAATCCCGCGCCGAGGACGCCGATTCCATGCGAAATCGACACTCGAACCACCATCGGCTCCATGAATCTACTGACGAAGCACGCCGCGCTACTGCCCCATTCATCGCTCCATCCTCGCCGCTCGCCGTCACGTCGCCCTCACCTCATCCATGCCATCCTTCATGGGCCGGGAAGGAGTGTGACGACCAAAGATACTGATACCAGGAAGAACCCGATACCATTCGAATCTTGGCCTGCCGCCCAGGAGTCAGAGGGCTCGGAAGGGCTAAAAGGAGTGTGGAGGTACAAAGAAGTAGGAAATAAAGTAGGATAATTCAACAATTAATAGAAATAAATAAACAACAACGATAGAGTCCAGTCCAATAAAAGTACAGTCTAAGGCAGAGAAACGTACCCAACACCGAGCGAACACTCGGCCCAGCGAGCTGGCAACTAAGAACCTCCGCACAGCACCCTCGAATCTCGAGGAAGAACGGCCGCACCTGAAAAGCAGGGGTGAGCCTCCTATCATTGGCTCAGTAGGGGTCTCGCGGAACCCCAACCGTAAACAATGGCGGTAGTGGAAAGCAGCAACGACAGCAGGAACAGCAAACCGGTGGCCAGTAGAAACTCGGCACTATAGCTACTCCTACTATACCGGAAAACACGCCCCGATCTCACCGTCGGGGGACCACTAGACTACAAACCATCCTGGTCACGCTGCCAGGGGAAACATCACGACAACCCTATCATGGACTGAACACTGCCTAGGGAAAACCCTCGGAAACGCCCACCGGAACCCTAGACCACTACCTCGGGAACACACCCAGAAACTACACGCAAAACCACGTCTCACAGACGTGAAACGAAAACTCGAGTCACTAGAAACTCACGTCACGTGACAGAAGCACTGTCCACCAGAAGCAAAGTCAGATGCGTCCACTAACGTCCTACACCGCACCTCAAGTGTCTCTGTATGACGCCCCAGGCGGAGACCGAGACATCGTACAGTAACCAGGAATATAAAACAAGGACTAGCTGGGGTCGCGCTCGTCAGCGCGGGTCCGACTACCCACAACTACGTGTGTACACACAGACCATGCGCTCTAGGTCAAGCCCTCTAGCTGGTTCTTCCCCCCAGCCCGGACACAGGCTGCAAAGACGAGGGGCCCTACGGTAACCAGCCTAAAAACTCTCTCTCTCGCGTAACGCTCTCCACCACTCCCAAGTGGGTCCGCACACGCGTGTGCAGGAAAGCTACGACTAGTGGCAGGTCGCTCAACGTGAACACGGAAAGCCACACAAGCACCCATCGCGAGTAACACAGAGTAACAGGTGGCTCGAAGTCACCCGACTCTGGACAGTCCACTAGACCTGATAAACCAACGGTCATTGAGTCACAGGACTTGGGTCAAGACCGTTGTACAGGACAGCTCCACGCTGTCAATCTGGCCTATCCCTAGGTCTAAAACCATGATGACACGAATACCGAGGTAGCCCACGAGCTGCCAAGTTGATCCTTCATCCAAGGATCACACAGAAGACCTCTAGCCCCAGGATGGTTAACTGGACTCACGGTCCAAGGCCACACGCATGGCCCACTCGGAAACCACCTTTCGGAGAAACCCACGCCGTTCGGGGAAAGCCCACCACACTCATACCGACCTACGGCGACTCAATCTAGTGAAAACACAGAAGCCCGGAACACATGGGGCCACCCAGACCTACCAAACCTACGGGCACGCTAATCGTGATAAAACGGTATCTTCAGACATCCCAAAATCAAGGACACAGAACCCTCGGGGTGTCCGGGACATCCATGAGATCGAAGGTCGACCACTCGGTCACAACCGGATCGACCGGAGGTCAACACGATGTAATAGGAACACAACCTGCACGGAAAATAAGGTGGCGGTCCTCCCTGGACTGTCACGCACCTGTCGGTCTACCCTGGACTGCAAGCCGCAGCCTAGCGGTCTACCTCTAGACCGCTAAGCCCAACCTAGCGGTCCAGCCAGGACCGTTGCGCCCCAGAAACACCGGACCTCAAGCGGTCATCCCCAGACCGCAAGGCCGCCTGGCGGTCCACAATGGACCGCAAAACCTCGCCTAGCAGTCCAACCAGGACCGCTACACCCTGAAACACACGAACGACTAGGGCATGAAAACGGTCATACCCTGACCGCTAAGCCCTGCCTGGCGGTCTCCTCGAGACCGCTAAGCACAGTGGCAGTCTATCGTGAGACCGCAAGGCTCGAACTGACATAAGGGACCCATGGCGGTCTCCACATGACCGCCAGGTAGCCTAGCGGTCCCTGAAAGGATCGCTAGGCCGTCCCGAGCACGAAAATGATGAATCTCATAAAGAACCTCATTCCACGCCCCTTTCACACCCATGTGAAGGGGAAACTAGTCCCCAACCTTTCTGGCACCGAGAGGACCCGTTTAAACCCAAAAAATGTGATCAAAAAGCAAGATCCGACTCACACCCCACAATCATGTATTTCTCCCAAAATGCGGAAATAACCCCGCTCGGCTCATCACGGCCTACCAAAATCGCGGGAAAGGAAGTACCATGGTTAAAGATCCATCCCCCTACCTCCACCGAAGATTCCACGCGTCGAGGACGCCGATCCGCCGAAAAAATGCCGTTAAAGCTCCGTTGGTTCACGAACTCGCCACGAGCTCCACCGCGAGCCACCTCCTCCCGATCCTCGCCCATGCCCAGCCGCTCCTCGCCCGCGTCGCCCCCGCCTCATTCCGTCGGCCGCCGGAGAAGAGAGGGTGAGAAGAGAGAGCGTGAGAGAAGAGAGATGGTGAGAGTGAGAAATGAGAGATGTTGAGAGAGAGAGAGAAAATGAGGTTTTATATACTGAAAATTCAAAAATTTTGGAAAATACCAAAGATAGAGAAAAATACTCCCCACGATCCTCGAAAAATGCACAACGCGATGGTAATGTCCCGGAGTCGAAGAACACAACGGTTCTCCCTATACGGGGCTCCGAAGGTCCGACAGGTAAAAATACGCATAAATCGCAAAACTCAATCTGGGACCCATAAAAACGATCCGAAACCCATGGATCCTGATCCGATAGATATCCGAAAAAGGACGGTAGTCTATCCGATAGATACCGTTCAGATTTTGGGTTGTGCGGCTCGGGTTTTGTTTGATTCTGGCACGTCTCATTCGTTTATTTCGGAGGATTTCGCGTTGAGCATCGAGGAGCCGGTGACCCAGTTGTCCTGTGATTTGGCAGTGGAGTTGCCTTCGAGTGATTTCATGATCACTCCGTATTGCTTCGATCAGGTTCCGGTTTGGATCGATGGGCGGAGTATGCCAGGCAGGTTGTACGTGTTGCAGCTTCGGGATTATGATGTGATTCTAGGCATGGATTGGCTCGAGACTCATGGAGCGGTGGTGGATTGTGGAATGAAGAGGGTCTACTTCCAGCATCCGAGCAAGCGGACCTTCTATTTCCAAGGTATCCGTTCCACCTCTTCTCGATTCCTCATTTCTGCTATTCGAGCCCGTCGGTTGCTTGTTTTTGGTTGTCAGGATTTTCTCGCGTCCGTGGTTATGTCTGAACGGATGGAGCCGAATGTCGAGGACATTCCGGTGGTGTGCGAGTTTCCCGACGTTTTTTTCGAGGAGTTGCCTAGATTGCCTCCCCAGCGGGAGATCGATTTTGTGATCAAGGTTGCGCCTGGTACGGGACCTTTGGCGAAGGCTCCCTACCGTATGGCCCCCGCTGAGTTGAGGGAGTTGAGGGAGCAGTTGCAGGAGCTGCTGGCCAAGGGGTATGTTCATCCTAACTTTTCCCCTTGGGGTGCGCCCGTGTTGTTTGTGAAGAAGAAGGACGGTAGTCTGCGGCTGTGCATTGACTATCGGTAGCTGAATGAAGTGACCATTAAGAACAAGTATCTGTTGTCACAGATTGATGATTTGTTCGACCAGCTCCAGTCTGCGCGAGTGTTCTCGCGGATTGATTTGTGGTCCGGTTACTATCAGCTGAGAATTCGCGAGTCCGATGTGGAGAAGACTGCATTCAGTACGAGGTACGGACATTATGAGTTTTTGGTGATGCCGTTTGGGCTCACCAATGCCCCAGCAGCCTTCATGGACTTGATGCAGAGGGTGTTTCATCCGTATTTGGACCTGTTCGTGGTCATCTTCGTGGATGACATCCTTGTTTATTCGCAGTCTGCCGAGGAGCACGCGTACCATTTGGGTGTGGTGCTGCAGACGTTGCGAGATCACCAGTTGTATGCGAAGCTCAGCAAGTGCGAGTTTTGGCTCGGCGAGGTGCACTTTCTGGGGCACGTAATTTCTGATGATGGTATTTTCGTGGACCCCTCCAAGGTCGAGACAGTAATGCAATGGCCGAGGCCGAGGACGGTAACGGAGATCCGGAGTTTCTTGGGGCTTGCGGGCTATTATCGCTGGTTTATCCAGGATTTTTCTCGCATTGCGGCCCCAATGACTAGACTCACGCGGAAGGAGGTGCCTTTCGTCTGGTCTGAGGAGTGTGAGCAGAGCTTCAGGGAACTGAAGAGATTGCTCACCTCGGCTCCGGTGTTAGTTTTACCTTCTGGATCGGGAGGTTTCGTGGTGTGTACATATGCTTCCAGCGTTGGATTTGGAGCTGTGTTGATGTAGCATGGTAGAGTGGTGGCTCATGCATCTCGGCAGCTAAAGCCCCACGAGGAGAACTACCCTACCCATGACCTTGAGTTGGCGACGGTGATCTTCGCGCTGAAGGTCTGGAGGCATTATCTGTACGGCGAGAAGTTCGAGGTGTTCACTGACCATCAGAGTTTGAGGTACGTGTTCTCGCAGAGGGACCTGAACCTCAGGCAAAGGCGTTGGATGGAATTCATGAAGGATTATGACTTCACCCTATCTTATCAGCCTGGCAGGATGAATGTCGTCGCCGATGCCCTGAGTCGGAAGGTCACGGTCAGTGCCTTGATGTTGAGGAAGTGGAGGCTCTGGGAACAAGTGCCCGAAATATCCTTCACGCTCAAGATTCCCGAGGAGCCAGGGCTGGCAGTGCTTGCGAGTCTGACTGTCACTCCTGCTATCCATCGTCAGGTGACAGAGGCTCAGCATGCGGACCCTGAGTTGCCCCGGATTCTGGCGATGGCTGATGTGGAACTCGGCGAAGACGGTGCTGCGAGGTTTCGCGGCAGGCTGTACATCCCAGCGGAGGAGCAGATTCGTCTTGCGGTGCTGCGCGAGGCTCATGGGAGCAGGTACACCGTACACCCGGGTGCGACGAAGATGTATCGGAACTTGCGGAGACAGTTCTGGTGGCCATGCATGAAAAGAGATGTATCGGAACTTGCGGAGGTACTCTCCAGCCCTTGGATGTTTCTGCGTGGAAGTGGGACCACGTGACCACGAATTTTGTGGTGGGGTTGCCGAGGACCCCGGGTGGGCAGGACAGTGTTTGGTTGCTGGTGGATAGGCTGACGAAGGTGACTCGGTTGTTACCGGTCAAAGTCAGCTGGAGCGTGTCCAAGTTGACTCGTTTGTATGTGGAGCGGATCGTGCCGTTGCATGGGATTCCCGTTTCGATCGTGTCAGATCGGGATCCGCGCTTCACTTCTGGATTCTGGAGGAGTTTCCATCGAGCTCTTGGCACAGAGTTGGCTTTTAGCTCGGCGTATCATCCTCAGTCTGATGGTCAGTCTGAGAGGACCATCCAGACCTTGGAGGACATGCTGAGATCCTGCTGCCTGGAGTGGCAGGGGAGTTGGATCCACCACCTACCGTTGGTGGAGTTTGCCTATAACAATAGCTATCATTCGAGCATTGGTATGGCTCCCTATGAGGCTCTGTATGGGCATCCTTGTCGGACTCCACTTGATTGGTTTGAGGTTGGTGAGCGTGTTGTGACGGGACCAGAGTTGGTGCAGCAATGTGTGGATGTGGTGCACGTGGTTCGTCAGAACATGTTGGCGGCCCAGAGTCGGCTGAAGAGCTATGCTGACCGTAGGAGGCAGCCTCTCGAGTTCGCCGTGGGCGATCGTGTGTTCTTGAGAGTTTATCCGATGAATGGGGTGATGCGTTTTGGACGGCGTGGGAAGCTGAGTCCCCGCTATATTGGTCCTTTTGTGATCTTGGAGCGCATCGGTGAGGTTGCTTACCGGTTGCAGTTACTCCTTGAGTTGGCGTCGGTGCATGACGTGTTCCACGTCTCGATGTTGTGGAAGTATATGCTTGATGACTCTCATGTGCTCGAGATTTCTGTTGGGCCTAAGGTGACTCCAGATCTCTCTCTCCCAGAGTTTCCGATCCGCGTGGAGGATAGGCGAGAGCAGCGCCTGCGGAACAAGGTCATCCCCTTGGTAAAGGTGGTGTGGCAGCGGCACTCTGGTGGTGAGACTTCTTGGGAACGTGAGGACGAGATGCGTCAGCAGTTCCCTTACCTGTTTGAGTGAGTCTTCCACTTCTTTCCCCTTGGGTTGTTCTCAATTTCGAGGATGAAATTCCTTAAGGGGGGAGGGCTGTAATGTCCTGGACCTTTCGTGTAACGACCCGAGAATCCGATTACCGGGAAGGCCCGATAACCCGAGACTCGCACCGCCACCCACGAGTCCGAAGACTGGGAAGGGTTAGAAGGATGGTGTGGAAACTACACAAGTATCACAAGTAATTGCAGAAATTAAACAGTTATAATATTAAGCAGGAAATAAATTAGCATTTTACATGTCCACAAAATAACAACAGTAGTCCACAACTAGTACAGAGACAAGAAAGAAAAGTACAGCTACACGGGGCATACCCCAGCTCTGACCTCTGGCACTATCTCTGGGCACCCGCACCACGCTGCACCCCAGACGCGCTCCCCCGGGGCGACGCCTCACCTGAAACACGGTGAAAACACGCACGGAATGAGTCTCGGAACGAGACTCAGTAGGTGTAGACACGCCAAAATTGACATTATTTTGAGTATATTTCATATCGCTCTGCGATGCCCCATTTGACCCTCAAATCAGCTTATTTGAGTGGTTTTCTCACTTTTTCTTGAATTTCTTGAATTTTTCCCCATTTATCTCCTTTTTCCTATTTTTCTGGATTTTTCTGGGCATTTATCTCTATTTTATGAATTCACGCCCTCATCAGGGGCGTGTTTTTGAAACACGCCCTTGTCTAGGGCGTGTCTTTCCCATTTTATCTATTTCTCCCCATTTTTCTATTTTCTGAATTTTTTGAATTTACGACCTGGGTAAGGGCGTGTTGTCTTCAAAACATGACTTAACCAAGGGCGTTTCTTAAAGAAGGACGACCTCACCTGAGGGCGTTAATTCTTTTGGTTTTGACCGACTTCCCCATTTGAGCTCTTGAAATTAACGCCCTTCTCAGGGGCGTGTTTTTTAAAAGTGGCTTTTCTTAAGGCGTGGTTCACATTTTTCAAATATGGGGAGTTTTTATTGCTAAATTTGGTTTTTGAGAAACGCCCTTGTGCAGGGCGTGTTTTTGAGAAACGCCCTCTAGTCAAGTCGTCAATTCATTAATTGACGCCCTGACCTAAGGCGTGTTTCATCTTCTGGCTTCGCAGCTCTTTCCCCAGAGAGTCCTTGCTTCGTTAGACTCCTCCCCTTTTGGACTCTTGCCCATTCTTATCATTTCCCCCCTTGGACTCTTGCCCATGTCTATCTCTTCATCCAATTCTTATCAATAGAGCTTCCGAGCTCTGTTAATGGGTTGGACTCCTCTTCTTCGGTTCCCGTTTTTCTTCTTCCGTTCTTCTGCTTCGGTGTTATTTTTTCTTTTTTTTTCATTTTTCTTGTTCTTCTTCTGCCGTCTTCTTCTTCTGTCTTTTTTCTTCTGTTTTTCTTCTTCCCCTCCTCTCTTCTTTCTCTTCTGTTTTCTTCTTCACAGGTGCTGCTGCTGCGGTTGGCTCAGGAGAAGCTGCACGAATCCATCTTCATCCTATTTGAAGCTTCCTCCCCCTTGAGCATCAAAGCCAACGCACAGGCTCCTCCTCTCTTTTTTATTTCTTTTGTTTATTGCTTTGTTTTGTGCATGCATGCCCATCTCCTATTGATTTTCATTATTCTCAACCCCGTTGAGTATCTCCCCATAGTGCATACTTGCACTCTTTCCTCTTGTTTTATTTTGCATAACATTCATACATTCCCATACCCTTTTTGCATAGGGGTTTAAGGGCTAACCACCCACAAGGTGTGTCTTAATCCTATGATATTTCATGCTCATCTATTCAAGAATTTGATGCTACACCCACCTTGTTTCTAATTCAATTCTTTTGGTGGTATTTGTTTGTTTTGCAAGGGTAATAAAAGTGAAGAACTCTCTTCATCGGCCGGCCGATTTGAAGAGAAAGGAAGTACCTACAATCAACCGTGTTTCAAGAGGTATTTTGCGATCATCTCCCCACATTATTTTCCACTTGAGACCCTCGTGTCTCTGGCGATCACACACTCCCCTTAGCACCTCGTGCTCATGCTTATTATTGTTATCATTTTTTTATTGATATTTCTTCTAAGTGTGGATTTTAAAAGAGATCTACAAATTGGCGATCACGGTGGGACACTTTGTGTTCTTCTTTCATTACCCCTTTCCCCTTAGGCACCCGCGCGTGCCGTCTCCCCTATTGCACCCTCGGTGCGTCTCCCTTTTGTGCCCCTCGGGCACCCTCCCTTGTGCATTGCACTCTCCCCAAAGTGATCTGCCAATTAGCTAGATTTGTTTTAAAACTTTCACTTGTTTAAAATCTTGATGAGCATGCTTCTGTGTTAATAATTATATTTGTTGATTGCCTGTGTGAGTGCTTCTCTACTTTGATATTGCTGGCCGCGAGGGTTTCCTGGAAGAAGGTAATTAACGCCTCTGACAGAGGCGCTTTTTTTAGTTAACGCCCTATCGCAGGGCGTCTTTTTCCTGTTTAACGCCTTCTGTCAGGGCGCTTTATATCATATCTTCTTATGCTGTGAATTCACACCCTCCCACAGGGCATTTCTTTATTTGGTAGCGCCTCTCTTCAGGGCGCGTTTTCATGATTTGACGCCCCCACCACTGGGCGTCTCTTTATTTGGTTGAGCATCCTTGATAATTAACGCCCTGCCCGAGGGCGTCTCTTTTATTGGTAGCGCCCTGCCCCAGGGCATCTTATTCCTGTGTTTTCACCGAACTCCTTTGTTTATCACTGTATCATATTTCTGCTTATATCTTGCATTCATTCATTCATTTTGCATTGGTTTGAGAGGCCTTATCTCTTTATACTAGGAGCCACACACCCCCTTGGTGAAGGAACGACCCTCCATTGAGCATTCCGTCTCTTTAGATTGGAAATTCCTAAACCAAGCCTCCATAAGTCCCCGCACCCGTGGATTCCCTCACGGACGCCGGGCAGGTTGTACCCTTTTGGAGTCCCGAATTAGTTGGCCTATACGTGGTGAGAGAATGTTCCTAGTTGGCATTGGAGTTAAATCTCATTTTGAAACTAGGACTCTCCTTGTGTGAATCTTTCCAAACTTTATTAAAATTCATTAATTCACCAAGGTTCAAACATAAGAAATCAAGGTAACCATTCTAACTTGTGTGATTCTTTGCAAATTGTTTGCACATTAAATTGATTGCATAATGGCTTACTTTGATAAACAAAACAACATGTTTAATTCAATTCATGAGGATGATCAACCTAGCACATCTTATAATCCTCAAATTCAACATGTTCATCAAAATCCTCACCATTCTTTCAAAGGACCACGTCCTCATTCTTATGGTCATGCCCGACCCATGGGCAATGTCCAATCCAATGGTCCTTCAACTCAATTGCGAACCACTATTCCTCCAGGACCGTCTCGTCCCAATGATGAGAAGGTCTCCCAAATCTTACATGCATTAGATCATCTTACCCCTCAACAGATCCAAGCCCTTAAGGCTGCCGTTGAGGGTACATCTCATGCATCTCCTCCTCCTTCCAATTCTATTTGGGTGGTCCATCACCCATCTCCCTCCAATTCTGTTCGGGTGGCCCATCACCCATCTCCCCCCAATTCTACACGGGTGGCCCATCACCCACCTCCTCCTTCCAATTCTATTTGGGTGGTCCATCACCCATCTCCCTCCAATTCTGTTCGGGTGGCCCATCACCCATCTCCCCCCAATTCTACACGGGTGGCCCATCACCCACCTCCTCCTTCCAATCCTGATCGGGTAGCCCATTACCCATCTCCTCCTGTTCATTCTACTCGGGTGGCCCGACACCCGCCTCCTCATATTCCTCCTCCATCACGGCCCCAAGGCCCATTTACTCATTGCAATCCGGCCCGTCCGGGTCCTTTTACGGGTCATCCCGTCAACTCCCCTCCACGGCCTTTTTATACGGCCCCTCCTCCTCCAAGGCCCTGCCAACCCTCTATTGTTCATGTTACTCCCCTCCAGCAAAACGTCTTGGATAAGATTGCTTCTATGGAGGAACAATTAAAAAGGGTCACGGCTCCTCCTACTCCAGTCAATCCTCTCTATGCGGCTTTGGATGATATTACAAGAATGGAGAGAGAATGGAAGGATAGGATAGACGACTATGGCGTTGATATTCCAAGTGAGCAAGAACCGGCAATCGAAGAATACCAGCCGGTATATGATGATGAAGCTCCGCAGGCACCCTTTCCGAGTTTCCATAATTTCCCACTCCCCCCACCATCATTTGATGAACCTCCTGCTTAGGATGAAACCATCCCTGATCCAACCCCTACTTATGAGATTAATTGGTGTTACGATGATGGGTCGATACTTCAATCACCCACACCGGCACATTGTAAGTCTCCTCCTATCCTTCACACCGCATACATTACACCTCCTCCAGTTATACCATTAACCTTCACACCAACCTCCCCTAAACCTTCCATTAAACCTCCACCAACTACACCTCCACCCACTATACCATTAACCTTCACACCAACCTCCCCTAAACCTTCCATTAAACCTCCACCAACTACACCTCCACCCACTATACCATCAACCTTCACACCATTAGCCACCGCTGAGCCTTCCATTATAAAACCTCCACCTATTAAGTCAGTAACCTCCACATCGGCCTACACCGAGCCTACCACTGAACCTCCTCCAATTGACCTCCCATTACCACCATCCCTAAAAATCACCTTACCTACCCCACTATTTAACCCTCCACCTTTACCTATGGCTAATTCTGAGCAGGACCCACCACTTTTTGCACTCGAGCTAACCCTAACCGCTTGCAAGCAAAGGGAGAAACTCGATGTGTTTGAACCTCCGCCTCCACTTACGCCAACACTTTCCATTATACCTCCACCACTCACAAAGCCTTCCGCCTCCGCTTCACCTCCTTTTACTACTCGGAATGGGAGTGCTTCTGCAAGTATTTGTGCCGAAGCTGATCAAGAGCCGGGCAAGGCAGATGTGGCCACGGTTATGCGATTCAAGATTCAAGAAGTCATTTACCGGATGCCAATCCGGATTATTGTGCCGAGCATGGTCGCAGAGGCCAAGTCACCGCCATTGCTCAGGGAAGAATGCCAAGAATTGATGCCATCCAAGGGCCAGGGAGGGCACCCTTTGTTCCCTCTTCCAAATCTTGATTCCATTCCTCCATACAAGGGGCGAATGCCCAATTTGTTCAACACTTCCTATACACCACAATTAATGGGCATGGCAATGCTTCATGTTCCAATTTTCCAACTCCCTCACACCATTACTTTGCACTCTCCAAGGGAGTTGTCATTCACCATTGAAGCCTCGGCAGGGGCTATTTCTCATACACTTTCACTGCCGTGGAGGGGCAGTTATCTTGATGCCAAAAGGCCTTCCATTATTTCATCCATATTCTTGTCTATCACGTTTTCTTCATGGGCCACTCCCAGGGGAAAGAGGAGGATTTCACCCTCTCACCCTTCACATTCCTCATCTTATTTGCATTTCATTGCGTTCATGCATTCACTGCATTCATCACGTCCATTCTATTGCATTCATATGCATTTGCACCTCCTGCTTCCCGGGTCTCCAAACCCGTATCTTCCCAGCCTTCTGGCACCTCCGGATATTCCGCACTTCCCATCTTATTCATCTTCATCTTTTTATCCACTATCCCTGGGGCATCGCGTCCCTTTTCCTGCTATCTCCCTGGAACCTCCAGGAATTTTATCCCTCCTCTTTGGGCATCTCGCCCTTTCTGATTCTATTCCTCCGGAACCTCCGGACTTTCTCCCAGGGCATCGCGCCCCTTTCCACCTTATTCCTCCGGAACCTCCGGATTTTCCCTTTGGGCACGACGCCCCTCTCCACCTTCTGTATTTGCTTCCTCCGGAACCTCCGGACTTTTCTCTCGGGCACGACGCCCCTTTCCACCTTCTCCTTTCTGATTTCATTCCTCCGGAACCTCCGGATTTTTCTCTCCCTGGGCATCGCGCCCCTTTCCATCCTCTTCCTCCGGAACCTCCGGACCCTCCCTCTTTCTTCCGATTCATCTTTCTGCTCCTCCGGGATATCACATCCTTCATTTTCTTCCTCCTTTTTCATCATCTTTTTCTTTATTTCTTCCCAGGACATCGCGTCCCTTCTTTCGTTATCCCTCCGGAGCCTCCGGATAATTTCTCCTATCAGGATTCTCCTCCACCGCCTCCGGACCCTCCGGATCCGCCTCTTTCTATCTACCAATTTCTTCTTCTAATTCCTCCTGATCTTGGGTCTGATCCAACTTCTTCCGCATCCACTGCCTTGGGCATCTGCCCATTCTCCCATTGCTTTCGAGGCTTTAGTCCTCACTCATCCTTCTAGTTCTCCTCTCCTTCTGTAGACTGTTCCATGTGATCAGGGTTTCCACATCTTAGCAAGGGAGTTCTAGCCCTCTCCTCTCTTCCTGTTTTCCTTATTCGTCTGGGTCTGGTTTGGGCGCCACTCCTTCTTGTTAAGCCACTTTCAAATCCTTTGCTTCCAATCCTTTTGACTGCTAAAGAGGACAAATCCCATGATGATCACCTCTCGCACCAGCTGCTTCTACAAAGGTTGCAAGGTAACATATTGGCATAAGTATGCATTTTAATGATATCATTTTCTCATTACTTCACGTATGATTTTCAAAATCAAGTGCTTCTTAACGAGATTAAGAGTGGTGTTTTAAACCTTTATCTTAGATTTTTGTTTAAATAAATCACTCTCAAAAGAGTCTTTAGGCTTGCTATGCAGCACCTTTGGTTAATAAGAACCCCGCGCTGGGAATTCGACATTCTCTCCCCGCTTGTTAAGAGCAACCCTTAGCTGGGCATTCCACACACTTCACGGCGTCCTTAGCCGGCTTCTTTGGTTAAACACCGTTGCTACCTTGGCCATGCCATGAGTATATCTGAAAGTCTTTTCTCTTCTCTACTCGGCCGAATGCAGGTGCAAGAGGTTGACGGATGAGATAACCAACTTTGGTAAATCCCAATACGAGAGGAGTCTCAAATAGGGGCAGTCTTGACCCAAAATCAATATGAATTTCATGATACATCTCGCCACAAAGGGCAATTAAGAATCAAGTCGAACTTTCGATAATTGAATTATGAATCATGGCATGACAAGAGTGGCAAAGTCCCCGCAGGGAAAATCCTGGTCGTATGCATGTCAAGGGTCTAAAAATCAAAGGCACAAAGCCCCGGCGCAACAGACGACCCCTTTGAGGGTTAATACTTTGGAAGGAATTCAAGTCTTGATATCTCCCATCCTGTATAAAGCTTATCTCTAATTATTCTTCTCTTCTTCCTCCAAGACCGAATGTTTCTCAGGTATGGCCTTGCTAGGGGCACCGTTAATCAAGGGCAGTCAATTATAGGACGCCACTTTCAATGCACGTCCAGCTTTGGACAGTTTTAAGCAAAAAGGGAAAGAACGAGGATCCCTAGCCAGTGGTTCAAAACAACCCTTTGATGCTGCTTTAACAATGTCTAAACCAAAATCCAAAAAAAATTGAATATTTCCCCATCAAAATCCCAACAAAAATTCAAAATATTTTTCCAAAAAATCTCCATAAAAATTCAAATATATTCAAAATCCATAAAAATTTGCATATTCCAAAACTCATAAAAATTTGCATATTTCCAAAAGCCAAAAATTTGCATTGTATTTTCTGATGTTGTTTTGCAGGAACAGCTTTCCAAGGACCAAGAGCGCGGGATAAGTCCTATCTCCACTCATTGCTATTGATTCTTCCCAATATTCTCATGCCACCTTGGGCATTTTGGTTATCATCTCCTTATATCATTCTGATTATATCTCCTGATTTTTATTCATCTCCATATCTTGATCATTCCACTCCAAATCTCGATTAGCCAGATTGTCATCCTCATGATGAAACAACAAACAATGATGTTCTGCAATACCATGATTTAATTCGTGCTATTCATGCCATATACATGCTATTGATGCTTTGATTCATGCTATGCTTGCTACGCTTGAATGCCTTATTCATTGCTTGTTATCTTTTATATCTTGGCTGATGAATTTTGAGCGCAGGATAAGAAGCTCTTGGTCCCACCGACTGGGCATCAACATTCAAGTCCCACGGTGCTGGCACTTCAGTTCTCAATCCCCCTGTGCTTATTGCTATCACCATCTCCCTGTATGCATTCTACTATATGTTACATACGCTACTAGATTATATCAAGGACCTTGTGGCTTTGGTAAATCTGGGATTTGAGTTCCCCTTCATCAAAAACAATGATGATTCCAGAGGCATCTTAGTCACACGGATAGGCCGTTGAGCCGTCCAAGGCTGGGGACGATGGTTCCTTTTTGCGAATTGGTGCGTGGATAAACGGGCTTCGGCTTAGTATCAGCTCGTAGAATGGGTTTCTTGACCCAGTCTGGGCAGTTTAACAATATTATCCTTGATTATATTATATTTTCATTTGTTATTTTTCCCTTTAGCCCAGCATGCATTCATGTAGGACTTTGAAGCAATTGTTGAAAAATCATTTTTGATAAGCTGATGTGAGAGTTGAATTGATCTTAATCTTTCCCGATATGAGATTTTCACTGCCGAATTGAATCCTCAGTACGTTTTGTCGCTGTTTTGGGTCTTTTCTCGAAAGCTCCTTGTTTGGATTTTTATCATCTTATTTTTAATCTCCTTTCCTTTGATCCACCTTGGCTGCAGCACGTCCACTGGCTGGTAACCGCTCCCCAATGGTGAAACCTACAGGTTTGTGACCTGGGATACTTCCACCGCGTTGGAAGTTGATCATTTATTTTATCTCCTTCGTGCACCGCGTGCGCATCTCCCCTTTTTATCCAAACATTGTTGATTTCCTTGAATTTCCCGAGATTTTCTTCATCTCGTGCTTTTGATTTGATTCTCATCAAGTGATGTTGATTGCGTGTCTCATCACACCTTGGTATCAACTTTTCAGCTTGCTACGCTCCCTTGCAAAGCAGACGCCAAGGCGGGGCAGCTGTAGACACGCCAAAATTGACATTATTTTGAGTATATTTCATATCGCTCTGCGATGCCCCATTTGACCCTCAAATCAGCTTATTTGAGTGGTTTTCTCACTTTTTCTTGAATTTCTTGAATTTTTCCCCATTTATCTCCTTTTTCCTATTTTTCTGGATTTTTCTGGGCATTTATCTCTATTTTATGAATTCACGCCCTCATCAGGGGCGTGTAGGAAACACGCCCTTGTCTAGGGCGTGTCTTTCCCATTTTATCTATTTCTCCCCATTTTTCTATTTTCTGAATTTTTTGAATTTACGACCTGGGTAAGGGCGTGTTGTCTTCAAAACATGACTTAACCAAGGGCGTTTCTTAAAGAAGGACGACCTCACCTGAGGGCGTTAATTCTTTTGGTTTTGACCGACTTCCCCATTTGAGCTCTTGAAATTAACGCCCTTCTCAGGGGCGTGTTTTTTAAAAGTGGCTTTTCTTAAGGCGTGGTTCACATTTTTCAAATATGGGGAGTTTTTATTGCTAAATTTGATTTTTGAGAAACGCCCTTGTGCAGGGCGTGTTTTTGAGAAACGCCCTCTAGTCAAGTCGTCAATTCATTAATTGACGCCCTGACCTAAGGCGTGTTTCATCTTCTGGCTTCGCAGCTCTTTCCCCAGAGAGTCCTTGCTTCGTTAGACTCCTCCCCTTTTGGACTCTTGCCCATTCTTATCATTTCCCCCCTTGGACTCTTGCCCATGTCTATCTCTTCATCCAATTCTTATCAATAGAGCTTCCGAGCTCTGTTAATGGGTTGGACTCCTCTTCTTCGGTTCCCGTTTTTCTTCTTCCGTTCTTCTGCTTCGGTGTTATTTTTTCTTTTTTTTTCGTTTTTCTTGTTCTTCTTCTGCCGTCTTCTTCTTCTGTCTTTTTTCTTCTGTTTTTCTTCTTCCCCTCCTCTCTTCTTTCTCTTCTGTTTTCTTCTTCACAGGTGCTGCTGCTGCGGTTGGCTCAGGAGAAGCTGCACGAATCCATCTTCATCCTATTTGAAGCTTCCTCCCCCTTGAGCATCAAA
Organism: Amorphophallus konjac; assembly: GCA_022559845.1. Classification (NCBI taxonomy): domain Eukaryota; kingdom Viridiplantae; phylum Streptophyta; class Magnoliopsida; order Alismatales; family Araceae; genus Amorphophallus; species Amorphophallus konjac. The sequence goes on from CM040121.1 coordinate 41,723,273, forward strand.
GCCAACGCACAGGCTCCTCCTCTCTTTTTTATTTCTTTTGTTTATTGCTTTGTTTTGTGCATGCATGCCCATCTCCTATTGATTTTCATTATTCTCAACCCCGTTGAGTATCTCCCCATAGTGCATACTTGCACTCTTTCCTCTTGTTTTATTTTGCATAACATTCATACATTCCCATACCCTTTTTGCATAGGGGTTTAAGGGCTAACCACCCACAAGGTGTGTCTTAATCCTATGATATTTCATGCTCATCTATTCAAGAATTTGATGCTACACCCACCTTGTTTCTAATTCAATTCTTTTGGTGGTATTTGTTTGTTTTGCAAGGGTAATAAAAGTGAAGAACTCTCTTCATCGGCCGGCCGATTTGAAGAGAAAGGAAGTACCTACAATCAACCGTGTTTCAAGAGGTATTTTACGATCATCTCCCCACATTATTTTCCACTTGAGACCCTCGTGTCTCTGGCGATCACACACTCCCCTTAGCACCTCGTGCTCATGCTTATTATTGTTATCATTTTTTTATTGATATTTCTTCTAAGTGTGGATTTTAAAAGAGATCTACAGTAGGGATCACTCGAACCCTACCTCGTAAAATGGGAAACCACTACGCTAGCGGTAGGAGAGTACCTCGGAAAGGAAAGTCCTGTACTCTACACAATAAGGACCCTATGGCACGCAAATCGACACACGTGCCACGGTGAGACAACCGAAGCTCAACGGTCGACCCGGCAAAACCTGAAGGTCAAAGCCATGAAACTGATAGTCTGACACTCCGTACTCGACAGGAGTACCTCCCACTAGAAGCACAGCCGGTAGCGTCCCCTGACGACTTACACCGCACCGCATGTGAATCGCCTGACGTGGTAGCTCCTACCAAAGGCGCGAACACCGTACAAGTAGCCACAAACAAGTGACTAGCTGGGGTCACGCCCGTCGACGTGGGTCCAACCGCCCCCAACCACGTGTGCACACACAGACCGCGTGTCCCTGGTCTGGCCCTCTGACCGGTTTCCCCCTCAGCCGGACTCTGGCTGTAAGACGTGGGGCCCAACGGTAACCGGTCTACAAACCGTCTCTAAGGGTCAGCCCGTACACCACCCCCTGGTGCGACCAGCACACGCGTACTGGTAGGCTACGACTAGTGGAGGGTCACTGAAGGAGTGGACTCTCAAGTCAACGGAAAATAACGTCCGCATCAGACGACGTACGGGGACCACCCCACGTACCGGCCCTGTCGCACGGCGACCACAGTCGGACTAAAAATGGGGTTGCAACCCTCTCGGGGCAACGAGGCGCCTGACGGTCCACCCCTGGACCGTCACAGGCAAGTGACAAAAGCCGACAACGACATCTCCCGGTACACTCTGTACGACGAGAGACACGCCGACGCAAACCGTCCCCTTGAACGGTCCACACAGGGCCGCTCAGGGATGTGCGGTCACACAGGGACCGCACAAGGGTTTGAACGTTCAGATCTGGACCGTTCCACCCAGGGTCCAAATGGCAGATGAACGGCCAACACAGGACCGTTCAAACAGATGTGCGGTCAACTATTGACCGCACGTGGGTGAGGAACGGTCAGCTCCTGGCCACTCGTCTCCCAATGATAAAAAGCCTGGACGGTTAGTCCTTAGCCGCACTTGGGGAAGAGTGGCTACGGCTTAGCCGTTCAGGGGTTGTGCGGTCAAGACCAGACCGCACCTCCAACCATAGCACTAGGGGAAGTACGGCCAGCACCTGGCCGTACAAAGGGTTATGCGTCCAGCTCCTGGCCGCACATCCCAGTGCACTGCACAACGGTCACAACCAACGGTCAAAAACCCTAGGGTTGGGCGGTCGCTGTGGGGCCGCACATTAGTATATGCGGTCCCACGATAGACCGTCCAAGCCCACTGCGTGCCAAGCCCCAGCCAAAGTGCGCCAAGCCGATGAACGGTCCGAACAGGATCGCATAAGGGTTATGCGGTCACTGGTTCGACCGCACATCGCTCACCGGCGCGAAAACGGCGAACCCCGCCGGAATCGCCCAATCGGCCTCAAAACAAGCCCCATGGAGGGGGAAATGGCAAGATAAGAACCCCCAAGCCCCCTAGCATGCTCCTGCGCCCTTAAACCGTGAAATCGGGGCTCAAAACGATGGATCGGACGAACTCACCCCACGGCATGATCAACCCTTCCCGGCTCAAAATAAACCCCTCTCGACCTCGTCTCGAGCCGAAACTCAAGGGGAAGGAAGACAAGAGGCTAAGGAACGTCACCCTACCTCCGGTTCACGACGAAACGCTCCGATCCGAGCTCAAAGCCGTGAAGAACGCCGTTAGAATCTCGCCTCCCCACGCTTCCCACGCTCGCCGTATGCCCGCACGATCGCCACTACGTCACCCACGTCCTCGCGCCGTCGCACCGCCGCCGTCTGTAGCCGGAACGGAGGTCGCCGCGCTCGAACGGGAGAGAGAGAGAGAGAGTGAGAGGGCGGCCATGGTCGTGAGAGAGGAAGAAGAAGAAAGGAAGAAGAAGAAGAAAAAGAAAAGAAAATGGGGGGTTTAAATAGAAAATCTGGAAAATCCGGAAAATACCATAAAATAGAAAATTACATTTCCGGAATCCTCGGGACGCACCGATCGCAACGGTACCACTCGTGCCCAGGTGAATGACCCGGTTCACCCGCAGCGAGGTTCCGAAGGAATTGCCGAAACACACACCGGAAATCGGAAAACGTGCTGAAAAGTCGCGGAACGCCTCCGGGCCTCCGAAACAACTCCGGATCGCATCCACCCGAACACGAAAGATGACCGAAACGAAATTCCGGACACAACGGAGGCAGACACTCCGAAAAACCAGATCCGGGACCCACGAAGAAGGATCCGAAAGGTCCGGGATATTACATTTTGGATCCTTTTCGTGGGTCTCGGATCTGATTTTTCAGAGTGTCCGGCTCCGTTGTGTTCGAAATTTTGTTTCGGACATCTTTCGTGTTCGGATCGGCGCGATCTGGAGTTGTTTCGAAGGCCCGGAGGCGTTCCGCGGCTTTTTCGCGCGTGTTTTCCGATTTTCGGTGTGTGTTTCGGCAATTCCTTTGGAACCTCGCTGCGGGTGAACCGGGTCGTTCATCTGGGCACGAGTGGTACCGTTGCGATCAGTGCGTCCCGAGGATTTCGGAAATGTAATTTTCTATTTTTTGGTATTTTCTAGAATTTTCGGATTTTCTTATAAATATCCCCCTATTTTCTCTTTCCCCCCACCCTCTTCTTCTTCTTCTTCTTCCTCCTTTCTCCCCCACCGTGAGCACCACCCCCTCTTCCTCTCTTCTTCGTCCGGCGAGACCGCGGCGGCGTCCCCTCTGGCTGCAGATGGCACGGGGCGATGGCGTGGTGACAACGGCGGCGACGAGGTGATCGTGGAGGCGTTCGTGGGTCATGGGAGCTCAAGGAAGAACGAGGGTTTTCAAAGCATTTTTCTTGCGATCGGGGACGATCCGGCGGAGCATTCGCTCCATTGAGGTAGGGTGACATTCCCTAGCTCCCCGCCGTTCATTTCCGTGGTTTATAGGCCGAGGGGAGGCCGAGAGGGGAGTGATTGAGCGGGTTTGGGGTTTTCCATGATTTGGGGAGAGCTCGCCCGATCTATGGATTTAGCCCGTGATTTCACGTTTTGGTGGCTTAGATGCATGCTAGGGGTCCCTAGGGGTCTTCCCCTTTGATTTCCCCCTCTCCGGTGGAGGCACGGGGGCGTGGTCGAAGTTTTTGGGCGGTTCTGCCGTTTTCGCCGTCGGGTGCGTGTAACGGTCCTTCCAGGGACCGTTACATGATGTAACGCGCCTTGGAGGGGCCGTTACATGCCCTTTGTTAGCCTTTGGGGTCAGGGGCTGTGACGGTCCCCCGATAGACCGCCACAACCGTGTGACGCGCCTGGGAGGGTGCGTCACAGCCCCTGTTAACCAGCTGGGGGCTGGGAGTGTGACGGCCCCCGCCAGACCGTTACATGCCTGTAACACGCCTGGGGTGGACCATCAGGGGCATCCGACCGTTGGTTTGTGACCGTTGATTTAACCGTTGGGGTTCACGGCGTGTGACACACCAGGACTGGCGCGTCACAGCCTTGTGACGGCCGAGGGTGGGTGCGTCAGAGCCGTTTTACCCCCAGGAAGTGTAACGCCCCAGGGCTGGGCCGTTACGTTCTGTGACGCACCTGCTTAGGCGCGTCACAGTCTGTAACGCGTCCGGGCAGGCGCGTTACATTCTGTTTTGGCGCTGAGAGTGTGACGGCCTGCGTTGGACCATCAGGCGCCTGTGACGGTCCTTCCTAGACCGTGATGTGCCTGTGACGGTCCAGGGGTGGACCGCCAGGCGCCTGGTTGCCCCGAGAGGGCTGCAACCCCGTTTTTAGTCCGGCTGTGGCCACCGTGCGATGGGGCCGGTACGTGGGGTGGTCCCCGTACGTCGTGGATGCAGACATTATTTTCCGTTGACTTGAGAGTCTACTCCTTCAGTGACCCTCCACTAGTCGTAGCCTACCAGTACGCAGTACATGTCGCGCCAGGGAGTGGTGTACGGGCTCACCCTTAGAGGCGGTTTGTGGACCGGTTGCCGTCGGGCCCCACATCTTGCAGCCAGAGTCCGGCTGAGTGAAAAACCGGTCAGAGGGCCAGACCAGGGACGCACGGTCTATGTGTGCACACCTGGTTGGGGGCGGTTGGACCCACGTCGACGGGCGTGACCCCAGCTAGTCACTTGTTTGTGGTTACTTGTACGGTGTTCGTGCCTTTGGTAGGCGCTACCACGTCAGGCAGTTCACCTGCGGTGCAGTGTAAGTCGTCAGGGGACGCTACCGACTGTGCTTTTAGTGGGAGGTACTCCTGTCGAGTACGGAGTGTCAGACTGTCAATTTTGTGGCTTTGACCTTTGGGTTTTGCCGGGTCGACTGTTGAGTTTCGGTTGTCTCACCGTGGCACGTGTGCCGGTTTACGTGCCGTAGGGTCTTCATTATGTAGAGTACAGGGCTTTCCTTTCCGAGGTACTCTCCTACCGCTAGCGTAGTGGTTTCCCGTCTTACGAGGTAGGGTTCGAGTGATCCTTACTGAGTCTTGTTCTGAGACTCATTCCCTGCGTGTTTTCACCGTGTTTTAGGTGAGGCGCCGCCCCGGGGGAGCGCGTCTGGGGTGCAGCGTGGTGCGGGTGCCCAGAGGTAGTGCCAGAGATCAGAGCCAGGATATGCCCCGTGTAGCTGTACTTTTCTTTCTTGTCTCTGTACTAGTTGTGGACTACTGTTGCTGTTATTCATTTTCTATTGTGGACCATGTAAAATGCTAATTTATTGCCTGCTTAATATTATAACTGTTAATTTCTGTAATTACTTGTGATACTTGTGTAGTTTCCACACCATCCTTCTAACCCTTCCGAGTCTTCGGAATCGTGGGTGGCGGTGCGAGTCTCGGGTTATCGAGCCTTCCCGGTAATCAGATTCTCCGGTCGTTACACTGACTCCGCTGATCGCCAGCCACACTCTGCCAAAGCGGTTGAGCTATCCGCTACCGCACGCTCCCTTCCTATGCCTGTCTCTCATCCCGGAATCTCTAACCTGACAAAAAGCTTATTGGCGAGTGAAGAAATCACTAAGGATGCCATGCTCGAAGGCTGCTACACCTCTAACCACTGGACATTATTCCCTTGAATTTGTCCTTGCTGACACCAATCCATTCTCAATTTCTAGGTTCTCAAAATATCCACCTTCTGTGCTACTGCCGTGTGGACCACCATACCAAGAGCCACAACATGAATCATGATCGGCACCTGCATTCAGCTTATCATCAAGTCCCGAATCTGCCGCTGAACCTCCACACTTCCTCTACTACCTCTTTCGGCGCATCTAGTGCGGTGCATAATGGCGCTAATTCCAAAACTTGGGCCTAGAACTAAGCCACCGCCATACACTCCCAAATCGTTCCCGAGCTAACACAACCCATTCATATGTAGACACACATGACTTAGAACTCACTTGGGCATCTCTACCCAATCTTGCCTCGAAATCTACAAAAATAGTCGGGACTGACACATCATCTCTGACACCATAGAGCATGACAAGAATGTCAGGCTCGACAATCAACAGCTCCCCTGGAAGATCCACCATTCGTTTGAGCACTTTCTCGATCAAGGCATTCGCTCCACCACCTCAAACCACGACCTTGACGCCTCTGGGGCTGGCTAAATCTCGAACTGGGGTGGCCAAAATAACACTAACACCTTCGAAGCACACTCATGGTCACCTAGCCACGAACTATCCTCTCCAGCCACCAGTCTCGTCACTGGTACCTCTGATGTTGCATCACAAACTCGCACCTGTCGGCAAAACTCTGCCCAACTCAGCACATCCGAGGCCACCACCACTGGGAAAGATAACTCTCTATCTTACTTCTCAGGCCCCCTACTGGCACTCTGACAATAACCGAATCCGCCTTCACAGCACCACCACTGTGCACTCTAGCTCCCACGCGAGAAACAACACGGTAAACAAACACAAAAACCCTATGCCAGCTGTTGACTATACTAGACACTCTAGATATGGAACACTACAATTATCTTAAATTCCCATGTACATCTACAACTCCGCTCTGATACCATCTATAACGACCCAAGATCCGGACACCGGGAGTTACCCGATACCATTTGAATCCAGGCCTACCACCCACGAGTCGGAAGGCTCGGAAGGGTTATTTGGGTGTTGTGGAGAAACATTGAAATTTAAAATAATATAGAAAATACTACAAAATTAGTTCTTTAAATAACAAAAAATAAATTATATTTTCAATTAACAAATTAACTACAGAGTCCAGTCCATAAAGTATAATCTACAGGGAAAGAAACGTATTCAATCATCGGGTACGCCCCCGGCTCTGGCAAGCTACCAACTACGAACTTCCATGCTGAACCTCTGAACCTCGAGGCGGAACCACAACACCTGAAAAGAAAGGGGTGAGCCTCATCTCATTGGCTCAGTAGGGGTCCCTCGGATCCCCACCACAAAACAACGGCAGTAAAACAGCAGCGATAACAGAAATAACAACAACAGCAATAATAGGAGTAGTAACAACAATAATAACGACGGAAGTAACGGCCGTAGCAAGAACAGTAACGGCGACAGTCGGTGGAACCACGTCTCTCTAAGCTACTCCTAATGGCAACGAAAAATAAACGCCGATCTCACAATCAAGACCACCGAACGACCGATAAAGCCACGACTATGCTATTGCAAGAAAACCATGACATCTCTGTCGTGAAGGCCCGACCTCACAGACGGAGGCCCAACTAAGACCACGTGGTCTAAGGGTACAGTCATGACCTCGCCGTCGTGAACCCTAAACTATCTATAGGTGAAACCTCGATGACTCTACCGGGATCCCTAGACCTCAACATCGGGAAACATACACAGAAGCCACCAGAAGAACCACGTCCTCGCTGATGGGAAACCAAACCTCAAGTCAAGAGAGTCACGTGTCGCGTGACGGGAGAACTGTCCACTAGAAGCAAGGCCGGGGGCGTCCACTGACGACTTAGTCTTTGCCTCAGGTGTCTCCCTACTCGTCCCAGGCAGAAACTGAGACACCGTACAAGTAACCGAAGACAAGGGTCTAGTGGGGGTCGTGCTCGTCAGCACGCGTCCGCAGTCCCCGACCAGCACACACACTGACTGACTACACTACGTCAGGTCCTCTAGCTGATTTTCCTCCTGGCCCGGACCCAAGCCGCCACAGTGGGAGGCCCTACGGTAACCAACCTAAAACTGTCTCTCCTAGGTCTAGCTCTCCACCCCTCCCAAGTGGGTCGGCACACGCGTGCCCAGGCAAGCTAAGACTAGTGGGAAAGTCACTCGACGTGAGAACTCTCCGTAGAGAGGAAACACCGAAGTACCAACGGGCTATGCACGCACCCATCGCAAGTATCACGGAACACAGGGTGGCATGGTGCCACCAGACTCAGAACGACTAGCTAGAATCGCTAATCCAATAGCCATAGAGTCACGCGACTCATCCCAAGGCCGTTGTACCATACCACACCATGCCGTCAAATTATCCTAGTCCAAGAATCAGAAACCACGGTCACGAGGACTCATGAGGTGGCTCACAACCGCCCAGTCCATGCCCTCTTTAAGGGAGACTAAGAAGCCCCCAGCACCCCTGGCTGGGTCACGAGACTCACAGTCATTGGCCATACTTATGGCCCACACAGAAATCTCTTTCGGGGAAACAGGAACAACCCTCTGCCCGTACTAGAGTGTACGGTGACTCGAACTTGCGTAACGAAGATGCCCGGAACACACGGGATCACCTAGACCCTCAAGATCATATGACACATTAATCGAGGTATTATGACTTCCACAGACACCCAAAAACACGAACTCAGGCTAACGAGGTGTCTGGGACATCCACAGGACAAAGGGTCGACCCATGGGTCTCAACCGGGTCGACCAGTGTCCAAAAGGGGCGAAGAAACTACATTTCGGTCGACCAGCCCACTGGGTTGATCGACCTACACAAGGGGTTGGTCGACCGGCCCACTGGGTCGGTTGACCTAGCCCACAGTCAAGCTGCACCCTGGCCTGGCCAGTCGATCGAACCAACTGGGTCAGTCGACCGAACCATGCCAGTTCGCCCACCGTGGCGAACGCCAAACCGGTCGACCGAACTGTCCCGTTGGTCGACCGATTCCAACGATGCACCTATGAAACCCCATCCGAGGGGACATAATCCATGCCCCCAATCACCCCAGGTGATGGGAAAATTTTGGGGCAACAATTCCCCGACCTCTAAACTACCGGAAGGCCCCATTTATACCACAAAAACTTGATCGGATCGACAAATCTGTCGCTCACCCCAAAATCATGCATTCGTGCCCCGATGTGAAGGAAAAATACCCTCGGCCTCACCTCGGCCTACAAAATGTGGGAAAATGGAATACACGAGCTATGGATTCATCCCCCTACCTCTCACAATAAAATCCCGCGCCAAGGACGCCGATTCCATGCGAAATCGACACTCGAACCACCATCGGCTCCATGAATCTACTGACGAAGCACGCCGCGCTACTGCCCCATTCATCGCTCCATCCTCACCGCTCGCCGTCACGTCGCCCTTACCTCATCCATGCCATCCTTCATGGGCCGGGAAGGAGTGTGACGACCAAAGATACTGATACCAGGAAGAACCCGATACCATTCGAATCTTGGCCTGCCGCCCAAGAGTCAGAGGGCTCGGAAGGGCTAAAAGGAGTGTGGAGGTACAAAGAAATAGGAAATAAAGTAGGATAATTCAACAATTAATAGAAATAAATAAACAACAACGATAGATTCCAGTCCAATAAAAGTACAGTCTAAGGCAGAGAAACGTACCCAACACCGAGCGAACACTCGGCCCAGCGAGCTGGCAACTAAGAACCTCCGCACAGCACCCTCGAATCTCGAGGAAGAACGGCCGCACCTGAAAAGCAGGGGTGAGCCTCCTATCATTGGCTCAGTAGGGGTCTCGCGGAACCCCAACCGTAAACAATGGCGGTAGCGGAAAGCAGCAACGACAGCAGGAACAGCAAATCGGTGGCCAGTAGAAACTCGGCACTATAGCTACTCCTACTATACCGGAAAACACGCCCCGATCTCACCGTCGGGGGACCACTAGACTACAAACCATCCTGGTCACGCTGCCAGGGGAAACATCACGACAACCCTATCATGGACTGAACACTGCCTAGGGAAAACCCTCGGAAACGCCCACCGGAACCCTAGACCACTACCTCGGGAACACACCCAGAAACTACACGCAAAACCACGTCTCACAGACGTGAAACGAAAACTCGAGTCACTAGAAACTCACGTCACGTGACAGAAGCACTGTCCACCAGAAGCAAAGTCAGATGCGTCCACTAACGTCCTACACCGCACCTCAAGTGTCTCTGTATGACGCCCCAGGCGGAGACCGAGACATCGTACAGTAACCAGGAATATAAAACAAGGACTAGCTGGGGTCGCGCTCGTCAGCGCGGGTCCGACTACCCACAACTACGTGTGTACACACAGACCATGCGCTCTAGGTCAAGCCCTCTAGCTGGTTCTTCCCCCCAGCCCGGACACAGGCTGCAAAGACGAGGGGCCCTACGGTAACCAGCCTAAAAACTCTCTCTCTCGCGTAACGCTCTCCACCACTCCCAAGTGGGTCCGCACACGCGTGTGCAGGAAAGCTACGACTAGTGGCAGGTCGCTCAACGTGAACACGGAAAGCCACACAAGCACCCATCGCGAGTAACACAGAGTAACATGTGGCTCGAAGTCACCCGACTCTGGACCGTCCACTAGACCTAATAAACCAACGGTCATTGAGTCACAGGACTCGGGTCAAGACCGTTGTACAGGACAGCTCCACGCTGTCAATCTGGCCTATCCCTAGGTCTAAAACCACGATGACATGAATACCGAGGCAGCCCACGAGCTGCCAAGTTGATCCTTCATCCAAGGATCACACAGAAGACCTCTAGCCCCAGGATGGTTAACTGGACTCACGGTCCAAGGCCACACCCATGGCCCACTCGGAAACCACCTTTCGGAGAAACCCACGCCGTTCGGGGAAAGCCCACCACACTCATACCGACCTACGGCGACTCAATCTAGTGAAAACACAGAAGCCCGGAACACATGGGGCCACCCAGACCTACCAAACCTACGGGCACGCTAATCGTGATAAAACGGTATCTTCAGACATCCCAAAATCAAGGACACGGAACCCTCGGGGTGTCCGGGACATCCATGAGATCGAAGGTCGACCACTCGGTCACAACCGGATCGACCGGGGGTCAACACGATGTAATTGGAACACAACCTGCACGGAAAATAGGGTGGCGGTCCTCCCTGGACTGTCACGCACCTGTCGGTCTACCCTGGACTGCAAGCCGCAGCCTAGCGGTCTACCTCTAGACCGCTAAGCCCAACCTAGCGGTCCAGCCAGGACCGTTGCGCCCCTGAAACACCGGACCTCAAGCGGTCATCCCCAGACCGCAAGGCCGCCTGGCGGTCCACAATGGACCACAAAACCTCGCCTAGCAGTCCAACCAGGACCGCTACACCCTGAAACACACGAACGACTAGGGCATGAAAACGGTCATACCCTGACCGCTAAGCCCTGCCTGGCGGTCTCCTCGAGACCGCTAAGCACAGTGGCGGTCTATCGTGAGACCGCAAGGCTCGAACTGACATAAGGGACCCCTGGCGGTCTCCACATGACCGCCAGGTAGCCTAGCGGTCCCTGGAAGGATCGCTAGGCCGTCTCGAGCACGAAAATGACGAATCTCATAAAGAACCTCATTCCACGCCCCTTTCACACCCATGTGAAGGGGAAACTAGTCCCCAACCTCTCTGGCACCGAGAGGACCCGTTTAAACCCAAAAAATGCGATCAAAACGCAAGATCCGGCTCACACCCCACAATCATGTATTTCTCCCAAAATGCGGAAATAACCTCCCTCGGCTCATCACGGCCTACCAAAATCGCGGGAAAGGAAGTACCATGGTTAAAGATCCATCCCCCTACCTCCACCGAAGATTCCACGCGTCGAGGACGCCGATCCGCCGAGAAAATGCCGTTAAAGCTCCGTTGGTTCACGAACTCGCCACGAGCTCCACCGCGAGCCACCTCCTCCCGATCCTCGCCCATGCCCAGCCGCTCCTCGCCCGCGTCGCCCCCGCCTCATTCCGTCGGCCGCCGGAGAAGAGAGGGTGAGAAGAGAGAGCGTGAGAGAAGAGAGATGGTGAGAGTGAGAAATGAGAGATGTTGAGAGAGAGAGAAAATGAGGTTTTATATATAGAAAATTCAGAAATTCTGAAAAATACCACAGATAAAGAAAATACTTCCCACGATCCTCGGAAAACGCACAACGCGGTGGTAATGTCCCGGAGTCGAAGAACGCAACGGTTCGCCCTACACGGGGTTCCGAAGGTCCGACAGGTAAAAACATGTATAAACCGCAAAACTCAATCTGGGACCCACAAAAATGATCCGAAACCCACAGATCCTGATCCGATAAATATCCCAAAAATTCGGAACGTTACAAAGAGAGAACGAGAGAAGAGAGAGGGAGAGAATGAGAGAACTAGGGGAGAGGGGGGGCATATAGGGGTTTATATAGGAATTATTTTGGGGTTTAAAATATAAAAAATAGGAAAATAGGAAAAAAATCGTCTTCACGATCATCAAAAAATACATAATACACCTGTAACGTCTCGGAGCCCGAAAATCTAACAATTCATCTCATACGGAGATCCGAAGGCTCAACGGTTAAAAATCTAATTTAATTATAAAATATAATCCGAGACCTAAAAAAACACTCCAAAATCCACATTTTCTGATCTGAAAATCTTAGTTCATTACACCCGTGCTACTGTGGTAAACACACGGATCATATTATTGTTTGCTGGCTCAAACCAACCAGATCGCGATACAAGCTTAATGTGGATGGGGGGCGTTCAAGAGAGGTGTTGGCCTTGTCGGTGATGGTGAAATCCTCGGGGATTGCAATGGTGACTTTCTCTTTACTTTTTCCCACCCATATGATATTCATTCCAGTTTAGGTGCTCAAGCTTTGGCTTTGTTGGAGGGTCTTCGCAGCTGCCAGCGCCATGGCTATGCAGACATCTTGGTGGTGTTGGACTCGACTGTGCTCATTGGCATCCTTAATGGCACCTACTCCTGTCCATGGCAAATCCTTTCCTTAGTTCGGGCTATTCAGCATACCGTGGAGTTTATGCAGATTTCCTTCACACATATCTACAGGGAGGCAAATCATTCAACAGACCATTTGGCTGACCATGTTTGTTCCTGTTCATCTAACTTTGGACCTCTTATGTAGTTTTGCCACGCGATGTAAGGGGCGCATTCAGACTTGATAAAATTGGATGTCGGTCCCTCGAGGTCTAATTTCTTGCTCTCTCCTATCTTGGTTCTTCGAGGGGATGCCCCGGTGACTATGTATTTATTCTTTTTGTAATTAATAATACGACCTTGATATGATTTGATAGAGTAGGTCCATGCCACTCTTTCGAAGTGATTCTCATCTTCTTATTCCCATTTTTTCCCTCTATTATTAGAGATAATTAATCTTATTTATATTGATTAATAATATTAGTGTTAATTGATCATGTTAATTAATCTCATTAGTGTTAATTAATAAATATATTATTTAATTATCATTTAATAATTAATTATAATAGTGCTACTTAATCTGATTAGTGTTAACTAACTGTATTAATTAATCTTAGTAGTGCTAATGAATAAATATATTATTTAATTATTATTAAATAATTAACTATTACAATGCTACTTAATCTTATTATGCTAATTAATATTATTAGTGATAATTAATTATACTAATTAATAATCTTATTATGTTAATTAATATTATTAGTGATAATTAATTATACTAATTAATATCATTAGTGCTAATTATTGATATTAATTAATTTTTTAGTGCTGATTAATGTTATTAGTGCTAACTATTCATGTTAATCAATCTTATTTGTAATAATTAATAATTATATTATTTGATTATCATTAAATAATTAATTATTACAATGTTGCTTAATCTTATTGTGATAATAAATGTTATTGATACTAATCAATTATGCTAATTAATGTTATTAGTGCTAATTATTCATACAAATTAATCTTATTTATGTTCATTATTAAATATATTACATAATTATCATTGCATAATTAATTATAACCACCTCGTTGTTACTAATGAAGAATTAATCATGCTAGAATTAAGAATATTAGTGATAATTATGATCATTAAGAATAAATATATTAAATAATATTAGTGTTATTTATGATCATTAAGGAGAAATATTAACATTAATCATAATCAATAATAAAGGTAAAATAGTCTTTTTTTAATACTTATTCTCATTTGTATATCTATTTTTTACCAAACGAGTAATAAGGATATCACCATATTTATCCCTTGCACACCAAGCATACATGAGAATAAGGATAGTGACAAATTAACCCGGAATGATTTGCATATATTCTCCTCAAAATTTATCCCCGAACCAAACGGGACCTAAAAGAACATAGGAGTTGTCACGCCTGATGGTCTGAAGCGAGATGCGAAGTTGGAGCACATGAGCACGCGAGCATGAGGCGAACACGTGCGATAATGCCTCCTAGATGGTGTGTGATGTGGGAAGATCAATAACCATGCAATGAACCAACTGAGGATGAGTTGGTCTATCTTGACCCCTGCTATATAAGTCAGATTACAGAGCGAGGCATCCTCTAGAGTCGCCGATGGAAGCATGAGGGGTGGGCGTGGGTCGGAGCTGTCGACAATGCCAACGTTGTCATAACGTTGCCGGAGAGGAAGAAATTGACCACGCTAGAGCAAGAAGTTGTAGGACGTGAGTAGGTCTCACAATTATCCGTTTAAAATTCGAACCAAATTAGAATTCGTATTCGTTTAATCGGATAATTATCCGAATAAAATATTCGATTGATAAATTAATCGGATACGAATTCAGATATTGAGATATCCGTGTTAGATATTATCCGACCGAATATGAACCCTTAGATAAAAATCTAAGGATACGCATATTCTATATATAATCAATTTAAATCTTAATATAGTGTTTGATTACTCTTTTTTATTTTTTTGTCTCAAAATATAATTTAAAAATAAGAAATCTACTCACACCCCTTTGGTAAGTTATATCCTATTTTTTAGGATGAAGTCTAATCTTTTGATGACATATCTACAATAAAAATAACTTTCACTCTTTTTTTTTGAGAAAACAACATATGACGCTCTAACACGGCTCACACGATTCACCTCTAATTAGACTTAATAATTATCCGTTTAAAATTCGAACTGAATTTAAATTCGTATTAATTCGATAATTATCTTAATAAAATATCTAACTGATAATTCGATTATTAATCAGATAATTCGATTATTAATTATATATGAATTCAAATGTCACACTGTTCACTGAGTTTTGGAGGTAGGTAATGGAGAACATTGGTGGGAAGTGCAGCAGGTTCAATGGTGGTGGAGGAGAACTGCACTGTAGGAGAGGCTGATGCAGAGGAAGAGCCGTTAGTATGGGCCATGGCACAGGGTAGGCGGAGGAGAGCGGGGCTGCGGGAAGAAGGGCGCTCAGGGAAGGAGAAGGATGATTAGCCTAATAACTCTGATACCTCGAAAACACACAGTAAAACAACCACAAACCGAATCTCAACAATGGTGCATGCTCTCCCCCACGACAATGGCGACTTTGGGTTTTATATGTGGAAAGATTCCCAAATAAATATAGGATACAATAATATACCAGAGTCCATATAGGACAAGGAAGCCCATAAATGGGGTATGCACAAAAGACACAGCACGCACATACGGTGAGGACGCGTGAGAGTCTTCCAGCTTGAGGAGATCATACAGGAGCTGGTGGTGAGGCCGCAGTTGCCGTGGACGTTCCTGGTTCGTTAATAACGTCCAACCGGTGCTGTCCACCGGCACATATACATGGCGCCGGCGGACAGCGGACCCGCGAGGACAGGGGTGCCCGCCGGGACGGCTCCCCCACACGCCTCACCTCTCACCTCTCCCCATCGATCGCGATCTGGGGATGTTGCGCTCGCCACCGGCAAGGCTGTGCGGCAGCCGATTCGCGTCAACATTACACGCTCTGCAGGACCACCCGTCGTTCGCCATATGCAGAGAAACTCCCCCGCGCCCACACGCCCGCCCGTGTCGGCGAGTCAATGTTGGGTCCGTCCCCCTCCTCTCCGTCCACCCCGTCCTCTGGTCCACGATGCGGTGATGGGGGACCCTTCTGCTGAGGCAGCTGGTCTTCCCCTCCGGGCCGCGACCTGCCGACAGCTGCCCATCAAGAGCTGTCCTCGTACGGCGTTGTCGACGGAGAGCATTTCCAAAGCTGCGATCCCGCCCCCCACACAGAGTGGCGTGGACGGTGGCTGCCGTGTGAGGGGAAGGAGGAGGTGGGGGGTTCGGCGACTTGTCCATCCTCCGCTTGCCGTATGCCGACGAAGGGGCCCCGTGCTTATCCACCCAGGACCTGCCCTTCTGAAAAAGCGCACGTGGGGGATGGGAGGAGACCTCTTACCGCTGCTGCTGGTCCAGCGAGCTACGGAAACACAAAGCCGCCAGTGGATTCCCCGAAGCTTGCATCTTCTCCTCTGTGGATGCCCTCGCCGCACTCGGAGCTCTCTTGAGTAGCCACAGACAGACTTCGGGCTGCTTGGTTTCCTCCTCTTCACGAAGGGGATTAGTGTGCATTTGTCTGCATTTGCTGGAGAAGAAAACCAGAAGCCGACTAGCTATCCGAGTGGACCGAGCAAAGTCGTCGGTTGGACCAATCCGAGATTAGGCGTAGTGGTTCGTGTTGCATGAAGCAGCCGGAGGTGACCCCAGGCCCGTGCTGGCCCATTCGGCCCAACATCAACAACTGCGAAGGTCCACAACTCTGCAGCCCCAACAGAAAGATTAAGAGAATGGACTTTGCTGATATGGTGAGGTCGGCGACCCCAACCCAGGGTGTACAGCAAGTCATTCCCATTAATAACAGCCATGTTACAGCTATTCAAATCAAGTCAAGCGACGAGGGCATGGACACGTCGCATGCAGTAGGGAGACAAATTGGCCAAACATTAGATCCCGGTTTGAATTACGACGATCCCGTACAAGGGCATGCAGGGGCACATCTCATATATAGTTTGACGCAGTTCAGAGAAATCTGCATTCACGAAGATAAAGAAAAGAAGGCTTCCGCCTTCAAAGAATCCAACAATCTCTCATTAACTTAATTTTTAGCGAGTGGTTAATTTCAAGAAAGCCATTCCAGGCAGTCCAATGACTCGATGCTCCTGGTGCAAAGGAAAACTCAGGGGGAGGGGGGGGGGCCTAAATCTGAAAATGCAAACCTTCAAATATAGGGAAGATAAGAGCCCATCTGATTAGGGAACGTAAATTTAACAGACCTACTTGCCCTTTCAATGGAGAAACGCGCGGCCTCCCCCATTGATATTAATCTCTATGGTCTGTCTGGCGTTATGAGAGTTCGATCAGGCATATATCGCGCGGTCATCAGGTTGCCCTGAGATGAATGAAGAGCCCATTGAATAGTATATATATCTTGGAGCAGATGAATTCAAATGTGCATCCCGCGGCTTGCGTCGTACTCATATGTAGCATTACACGTTCGGGGCCGGCCGGCAACACAAAACTTCATCCATTTATTATAATATCGAGGCAGCAACCCAACTTATCCGGATTAATTACTTGGAGACCTGCAGAGGGTACGTACCTGAGAAGACGTCAAATAATCGCGATTAGATTAATCTCTGCGCGCAGCAGGAATCTAGTTCCTGCCAGATGAGCCAAAAAAAAGTTATAATGGCGGTAAGCTTCTTATATAATAGCCGAGCGGAGATTTGACTGAGTTTAATAATCAGCCTCTCGAGCAATGTCAGTGCATGGTTTGATACCCTTTGAATTTATTTATCACGTTTAGGCCGGGCGTACTCTCATGCACGTATGGTTCTTGTATAATTAGGTATAGAGGCGACCAACGTCGTCACTGCTGGTTCCTAATATTCATCATCGTTGCAAGAATTTCTTACCCAAAACATATTAAAAGAACGTGATGCTTACATTGTTATGGGCCACGGGCATCTGGCATCATACTCAAAACTTTCGGCGGCGGATGGCATTCTTGTGCAATAACATGTGGACATTTAAACATGTGGACAACATGCGCAAACGTAGCTTAACTCTATGCGCAATTAATAACTTATAGCATCCGGTTCAATGGCTACGTATTAGCCTCAACTTGTCTTCTACTGTAGGGAGTGGGTCAATTCGGGCCATGAGTTTTGGGTGTGACTGATCCAGGTGCTCGTGGCCCATTCATAACTATGTAAACATCACGTTCTTTCATGTGTATTTTGAATGAGTGGTTTTGAAAACAAAGATGAACATTAAATTTTTATCACGCGGACTATTACAAAACGTGGTCTCATTAATAATGGCACACGCCTCGTTCAGACAGAGACCAATTAATGGCCTGCGCCGCCGTAAGTTTTGGATGACCAAAGCCCTGGGCGAGCTTTACGCCTACAACTTGTCCACTGGATTAGTCGCCCCCACGTGAATATTACTATCATAATCACATTAATTTGCTGGCGTAATCATATGTTAAACGGGAGTTGTCTTGTCTCATCTTTTATCCTCCACACGAAGAGATTGAAAGCAAAACTAAGATTACATATACATTTATTAGTTGGCACTTTTATTTATTAATCCCTATAAATATATGTATTTATTTATTAGTCCCCTGAGCTACAACTATTTGTCAGAAACCTCTTTCAATCATTTCCGTTTTAATAAAAAGTCCATGACGTTCCCTCCGCATAGTATGGTTCACAAAAAAGTTAACCCACGTATAATTAACTTCACCCATGTGGAGTAAAGGACAAAAAAGTCCCTTGTTATTGAGAGAGAGAGAGAATGGGAGGAAGAGAGAGAGAGAGAGGGTGGGGGAGAGAGCAGAGAGAGTTAAGAGACCAGAGGAGGTTTTCGGTCACCCTCTCAACAAGAACAAAACCTAACCCTAATAGAGATATTTTAGAAGAAGAAGCAACCTGATCACCAAGGAGAGCCAGAGCCTTCTTTACTATGGCTCAAGGGGCGTGGAGTGCCTTGGTAGCGGCGCTGCCATGTCGGTCACCCTAGTTGAGCTCACCTTGGATGGCAGCGACGGGAGGACAAAGGGATGGGCCGGGGAAGGGAGAGAAGGTGCGGAAGCAAAAGAGAGTTGAAGAGCGAGCAAAGAGAAAAATGGACCGAAGAGGATTTTTGGCCACGTCCTTAGTCTCATGTTGCTCCTAGGCCCACCGGGAGAGAGAGAGAGAGAGAGAGAGAGAGAGAGAGAGAGTTTTCATTCACCCCCTCTACCTCCTGTTGATTTTAAGCCCGTTGCAGAGAGAAATTGAGTCTTTGCCTTCCATGCCACGTCCAAGTGCTCTAGCCTTCCCCTCCATATCCAATGTCAATGGGGACGACATCGACAAGGGAAGTCACATTACGTTCGACGCAGCGGGATGAGAGAGAGGAGGATTAGAAAAGAGAGAGAGGAAGGGAATGGAAGAGGTTTCTGATCACTCCCTCCGCCTCATACTACTCCTAAGCTCGTCAAAAAGAGCAATTGGTAGTCCCAACCTAACTTAATTCCCCACCATGTCAAAAAGCTATGGCCCTCCCTATCATGTTCAACTGTCGTCGGGGATAACATCGACACGCGAGATCATAGCACGTCTGACATAGGGGGTGAGAGAGAGGAGGATTATTTTGATATTTTTTTTTACCTAGATAGAATATTTCTTACACTATTAATGGCATATTAATTTTTTCCATTGCCTGCTAACCACGTAGTCTTTTTACGAAAAAGTGAGAAGATTGTAAGGGAATGCAGATAAATAATTATAAGTTAGAGACTCATAAATAAATGCATATATTTGTAGGAACTAATAAATAAAAAGCCATTATTAACTGTAGCACATGGTTACGCACAATCTTTGTCAACTTTGCAAGGTATATGGTCAAAGTCCACCGGATAAAGTAGCGGGCCGGCGTGTGATTGGACTAAGCAGCACACAAAAGGGAAAATCGTTGTCTGGGAACTGTCGGTACGTATATTCCAAATTCTTTCCGGATCCCCCTCGTAGATTCGAGAGTGTCATATGCTAATAGCAAGAAATCAATAATGACAAGGTTATGCCATCGCCTCTCTCACCTTCCTAGGCTTAATGTGCCATGCATAACCTCTCTCTCGCTTTCTCTATGTTTCAATGACGCAGAGGCCGCCTCTACATATTCTACATGGATAATTAAGGATCACCATTGGCACGTACTTACCATTATTCGATGTTACGATATATCATTTGTACGTCGGGTATAGGACCCCTCCAGAACACACGCAGCTAACTAGCTAGTGTGCGAAAGAATTGAATCGTTAGTTCCACAACATTCCCTGGCCTTCTTATTCAAGAAGAAGAAAAGATATTACATGCATGTGACTCAAGCCACATTAATTTACAGACATATAGCAGTCATCCGATTCAGCCCCCTGTACGTATTGTGAAAGCATGTACGTAATTATAATTTTTCCTGCATGCAGGGTTTCTTCTCAAGCTCTCCCTATGGCGTCCACTTTCGGTTGCCATTGAAGCTCCATTTTTATGTCTGCTCAAATCCATGGGCTCATAAAGCCAAGCATAATTTCTGCTGTACAAAAGGAGCTCCGAATGTCACCAACCAGCTGTTAGGCTTCCCCCCACTTTTCTTTCCATTTCCACCTCTCCTTTGTCATGTTACTTGGCCTTCCCCCAAGCAAGCTTATTGGAGTCCAAGGTGAGGGTTTAACAGCATCTGCTGCTGTAGGAAATGTTGGCCGAGCACGGTGCACTGAGGAGAACTGTTGTCCACCTGATTGGCCGGAGCGGTGTAACTGGTGTATGGACTGTCGTGTTTCTCGGTAGGCGGGTAAAGGGGGTTGCCACGGTCCTCTGTGAAGTCCCATGCCATTCTCTGCCGCTTGTGGCAGCTGTCGATGACAGAAGCAGGGGTTTCCATCGGGGCCGGCTTCTGTGGCGAGAAGCTTAGAGCACCGTTCCCGCCGCCGTGGAGAAGGGAAAGGTGGCTCAGATTGGCGTGACCCAGGTGGGAACTGAGGTCACGGCTGGCCACGTCCGACGGGTTCTCATAAAGTAGGCGCGACAAGACGGTGTAGTCAGCATCATCAACGAGCAGTTGGCTGAAGGAGGAAGATTTCTGTAGCCTAACATCATCCTGGGAGGGGCCGCCAACAGTTCCCGGCGGGAAGTAGGCCTCCTCAGAGTTGGTGTCCTCGTGGTCGCCATCGGCCGACGAAATGGATGGGTTATTGGATTTCTTGTAAATCCGGCAGAGCACCCAATCATCTAGCTGCAACACCAAAGCAGGAAGGGCACAGGAGAAGCGTTAAAAGTGCAAGTACTCTCACGAGGGCTGCCTCATGACGCGCCACACATGGGCAATAATTGTACATGTGTGTTAAGTTAAGACTCGGTCATTTTAATATGTAAGGGTGCACTTGTACAAAGTCGAAGGAGAGGGCGAGTATTAGATTTTATTGGAAATGATTATCTGATTCAAAATTTCAAGACGTCGAGTGAAAATAATTTTATTATTATAAATATATTTTATTTTTTCACGTGAAATTATTCTATGACACTTTCGTACTTACACGCCGACTTAAATTTTTATCACGCGGACTATTACAAAACGTGGGACGCAATTCAGATCATAATTATAGACTCTGATATCGTATTAAAGTTTATTAGATTTGATCATCTAACTCAAAATTAATTTTAAGATGTTAAGTGGAGAGTTATTCATTATTATAATCATATTATATTATATTTTATTTTATTTTTTATATAAAATTATTTTAATAACTACGAGAAAATCTAATATGAGCAAGAGTAGACATGCACGAATTCAACCTCTAGGCGCGCATGTAGTCAGGACAAGGCAATTAACAACAATATCGACTTGACATATATAAAAATAGAAACAGGTAGAGATGATAAAGATACGAAACATCTAATCAAGGATGCTACGGGGGCAAGTTATCAGGGGCCCCGCCCGCCCTTTAATTTCACAACTAAAGAGAGATGAATCTCACCCTCATGGAGTCCCGGTGCTTCATGGGCCTGCTGTGCGTGGAATCGGGGGTCTCGGCCAATCGGTACTCGTGCATGATCCACTTGGTCTTGATACCCTTGGGGGGCTTCCCCCTGTAGAACACCAGCGCCTTCTTCACCCCGATGATCTCCTTCCCGGGGCCCGACGTCAGGATCGGCTTGTCCGTGCCCGTCGCCTTCCAGTACCCCGACGCCGCCGCCCGGTTCGGCCGCACCCCGTTCGGGTACTTGCGGTCCCTTGGGCTGAAGAAGTACCACTCCCTGTCCCCGAACATCGCCTTGGCTGCATCATCATAGGATGTATACACACACCACCGGCGGCATCACCCCATTAGCAACCATATTAAAGAACAAGAGAAAGCGAGGCAATATATCTCAAGGGAAAACTCGAGATTCATGGATGAGGTCACAGCTAGTTGACTGGGTCTGTACGTCTTCTCACCTGGTAGATGCCACGGATCGAACTTGTATATGTCGACTTCGGCGATGATGGAGACCGGGCAGGGCAGCGAGGTCGCCTGGTTCCTCAGGTAATAGCGGATGAGCTCCTCGTCAGTGGGGTGGAACCGGAAGCCCGGAGGGAGAACCGCCTCTGGATTCGCCATGCTTCTCTCCGGCTGCTCTCTCTTGCTCTTCACTGGCGCCTTAGTGAGGAACAAAAGAAGGTTGTGATGTGAAGGTGGCGTGAAGAAGATGGGAGAGAAGGGGTGTGAGAAGGAGATCGATGTGGGCAGACGATCGATCGAGGAAGAGGAGGAGGAAGAGGGCGCTGAAACTTTCGGGAGATGAGGCGGGGGTGGTGATTATATGCTCGTGGATTTTTGTCCTCTAGCGCGAGGTTTCGGGTCTTTGGTTTAAGGGTCAGCACTCGGCTATTTCTCCACCCGATGCTAAATTATCGGACTGTCCAACTTAAAATTCCTAATATTATCCGCTGAAATAAATAAATGTTTATTATTTCATCATGATTCTTCTTCGTTTTAACTGATGACCGCAAAAATCATGTTTTTTTTATCACAACCGCATAAATCATGCCCTGAGATTGATGCTTCTTAAATATTATCTCTCTTATTACTTGTTCGACTACTCTGACATTGGATACGTATTTCTGCGCGAACGAGAGGGGGGCCGTGTTGGATAACCCGACGTGATGTCAGATTGCTGACGCCACCACCGACGACACGTGTGGCGCCGGCCTCTCTCTGGCGGACACTGATTGGGTGAGAAAGGCCGATTCCCCTGGGGCGCGCGGTGGACGCGCACGTCTTCCTCCGATGTGTTTAAGTTCTCCCCTCGGTTCAACCTATGACAGCCACGGGCAGAACCTCTGATTCGGGACCACGTGCGCCCCCTCAGCCGCGATGTCTCGATCTTGCAATCACAGTCTGTCCGCCCATCGAGCCTTCGTCGACCCCTGCGCCGATGCGGCGAACTACTGTGGAGGGAGATAAGGCGAGCATGGTCAGGAGAGGGTACACGTTAGAAAGATAGCATATAATCTCGCGCGCCTTATGGTCACAGAGAGTAATATGCATGCTTGGTGGGGGTGTAATCTTCTGTGATTTGTGGAGGGGGGGTTAATTTTGTCTTCCTTACCCTGTGACTGCTGCATGCATGGCCAGTGCTCTAGTGGTCTCCCTTCTTACCCAGGAAGAAATAAAAAACACAGGCTAGCTGCAAGCACCACTTAATTTCTAGCTAGCAGATGGGTCCTGGGTTAGCATGCACATTGATTCGATTGGAGTTGGGATGGAATTTACCAATACGGTGGACTGGGGAGGGGATCTGCTATAGACTAAAAAGCCCGGTCT
The DNA here is from genome assembly GCA_022559845.1 of Amorphophallus konjac. NCBI lineage: Eukaryota > Viridiplantae > Streptophyta > Magnoliopsida > Alismatales > Araceae > Amorphophallus > Amorphophallus konjac. Next base: position 41,746,876 of record CM040121.1, read on the forward strand.
TTTGTCCCATATTATGACTTTGTTAACAATTTCTTTGCTCTCTCTTAGATCCTGGTGTTATCTCCTAACTTTATTTAAATCGCGCACGCGAGTTAGGCTATCTGGGGGGAGTCGGAGAGCGACGTGGGGCGGGATAACCATGTCAAACGTACGCTTCAAGTAGATACGTGGGTTGGTCCTGCGTGTCATCGCCGCGTGGCGTGGCATATCGGATCTCGTTGTTTTCGTCCATCCCCCCTAACCCAATTTCTTCTCCTCACCTTTCGCAATCTCTGCGCACCCATGCACACACACACACACACACACACACATTCTTGTTCTCGTTCACCTTCCTGTCGTTAAACCAGGGATGTTAGTGCAAAGGCCACGCCGAGGAGATCCGGGTGCTGTGAAGCCATGATAGTCTGCGACGAATGCGAAGTGGGTCCTGCCACCAGCTGGAATTAGGCATGCGCCAGGCCCGGTTAACAACGTCGTCTTCCTTAACCTCTAATTAATCCAAAAGGATTGGAGCGCCCTGCATTAGTGGCGAGCATTAGGGCGGAGAGCTGAGTGGCACTCATGAAAGGATCCTCTCCTCCCCATGCAAACAAAGCCTTCGCCATCCATGTAGGAGAAGATGAGAAGGGACGAGAGAGAGAGCAGAGAGAGAGAAAGAGAGAGAGAGAGAGAGAGAGAGAGTGACGGCGACACATGGGAGGTGGACACTGGGTAGCCCAAGACCAGCAACCCACGATGCCTCCATCTGCGGGTGCTTTTGAATTGAAAGGTATATGGAGTCATGGGGTCTTGGGGCGACGGTGGTGTCGCCTTCACCTCCACAAGCATTTATTCTAATTAAAGCGGGGGGCCTCGGGCTGTCCTCCATTTGTTTTCGCCCCCCACAATGATAAGGTGTGAATCCACCTCGCCGCCATGGAGGTGGGATGGATCGCGATCGGTGAGTGAGCCCAAGCTGGATGGCCGGGGTGAACTCGGAACCCCCTGCTGACGACCCAGATGACGATGGAAGTGCTGGGGGCGAACCTACCCGGAAGGTCTCCTCCGGGCGAGGGAAACGTGAAAGGGGACTAAAATGCTGAAAGAGTAGACGACGACCGAAGGGAAAGGAGAAGTGAAATATATCCACTGCATGCTTACTACCGGTTGGGCCGCAGGAACGTTGCGGCGCGGACTGTTGTCTGATCCGATACTGATACCCCGAGGAAGAAAAATGAGAAGGTGAAAGAAAATCTAAAAGCAGGCAAGTGGGGGACAGAGCAAGGGATTCTAGGGGAGAGAGCATCTGGGAGTACTCGTAAGAACCTGTGTAGATTTTGTCCAACCTCATTTGACATTTGTTGCTAATGTTACACTTGTATTAGACTCGAAAGCGGAGTTGAAGTACCGAAGAAGGAACGTAGAATCTCAAGACAAGGATCCTGAGCGCGGAGGAATGTTTGTTGAGCCCCAAAGCCGTGTCTCATGCACAGGAAAAGAAGTTCACACCAAGAGTTAGGATTTTTGGGATAATCTTCCGACACTTAAGACATCAAGAACATAATAATATAATAACATATAAAGGGAGCTAGAGAGAGCAATTCTTACATACTTTGGGGAGAGTCCATGACTAACTTTTTATAGGAGATAAGTCTGAATTCCATCACAACCTTCCTTCATTGGAGATATAGCATGCATGATCGGGAAAATAAGGTAAAATGTGCGAAGATCTTGGACCGATCGACGGTAGGAGCACCAAATTTGGGTAACCGTCACCGGATCATGAGTTGTCATGCCTTGGTAACGTGCGTAGGATCCGTACGTGTTCTTCAAGAGAGGTTAGGGAGGTTTCCTAGTGACACCGCTGTGATCACGCGACGTCAACGTCATATGGAGATATGTTCCTTGAGCCATCATATCGTTTGGAAGTCAGGGTACGGCGATAGTCCACCTAAGAGAGAGAGCATGTCATGTGTCGGTGCCAACTGTGATCTATTCGCCGTTAGAAATAGTAATCTTGAATTGTTAAAATCGATGATTTGGTCTTTGCAAAAGTGTTAGGTGGAGAATGGAAGTTTACTTCTTGCCACCCATTATTATTTTCTTATTTTATTTTTTTATTTTCATCTATTCTTAGCATGTCTAGGTATTATATAAAGGCCTTCATAGCCTCCTGTAAGATCTATCGAGTTGAATAGAAGCTAGAGGAGTTCACCCATTCTTCATCTTTCTTTCTTGTGCCTTGTGTCAATCTTTTGTCCTTTAGTACCTTGATCATCTAGTGAAAGGATACCTAGAGTTGTGCTTCTAGTCTGCCCAGTTCCAACAAAGTGGTATCAAAGCTAAAAATCCTTCTAGGTGTTCCTTATCTCGTTCTCTAGTTGTTGAAGATGGCATCCAACTTGGTCCAACCCTCTATTCTCAAGTTGATGAATGACAACTATGAGAATTGATGTATCCATATCAAGGCGTTGTTCGAGTCGCAAGATCTATGGGAGATACTACAAGAAAAATCGCGGATAGCGACCGACCTAGCGGTCGCTATTCAGTCGTAGATCGGTCGCAAATCTGCATTGCGACCGAACAGAGACTATCTAGCGACCGAACATGTCGGTCGCTATATACTAGTCGCTATATAGCGACCGACATAATTCGGTCGCAGTATCAGTCGTTACCAGAGACCGATTATAATCGGTCGCCTGATCGGTCGCTAATTAAGTCGGTCTTAATTCGGTCGCTATTCGGTCTCTAATTATGTTGTATTTTTAAAAATAAAATTAACCTATTGGATTTATTCGGTCTCAATTCGGTCGCTAGTCGGTCGCCAAGTATAATTATTTAATAAAAGAAATATAACGTATAGTCGCTATTCGGTCGCAATTCAGTCTCCATGCGGTCGCTAATTTTGCATTATTTTTTTTTTAAAAATTTATTTAAACTGATAAATAAATTACCTGATAAATAACAAATTCATAACATAAATATAAAATCAACTACACAGACAACAATATCGACAAATCTCAAATTCATCACATACAAGCACCTGATAAATAACAATTTCATAAAACAATAATAAATCAACTACACGGATCACAATCTCCACGAACCTCAAATTACACACAATTAAAATAAAATCACAAATTAATCATACATCCATAATAATAAAATGACAACATACACAACTAAAATAAAATCACAAATCCTCCACATATGTCTCATCCTGGTCGTCGTCTCGTCCAACATCATCCTGGTCGTCGTCTCGTCCAACATCTCGCGACGGATGATCCTGTATATCATTTAAAAAAATTATAATCAAATCCTTAATAAAGAAATCAAGCATTAACAAGACTTAATAAAGAAATCAAGCATTAACAAGAGTATGCCAATAGTTTAAGCCAGCTCATTTTCATATATATAAATACACACACACAATATAAGTTCAAATTTCATCTTGTATTTTAAAAATGAAGTTTGAGCGCCGAGCTCAAACCGGGCATCCGATTTGGATTCCGTCAGTTCTGACAAGTCACTTTCATCTCCCCGGTCGTATTGGAATGATCGGCACGGCCATCCGACCGGTATTTCGAATTTTAGACCCCCGGACCCGTCCTAACAGTTCATTTGAACTAAGTGTATTTTAAAAATGAAATTTGAGCGCCGAGCTCAAACCGGGCATCCGATTTGGATTCCGTCAGTTCTGACAAGTCACTTTCATCTCCCCGGTCGTATTGGAATGATCGGCACGGCCATCCGACCGGTATTTCAGATTTTAGAACCAAATGCCCCGTCCTAACAGTTCATTTGAACTAAGTGTATTTTAAAAATGAAGTTTGAGCGCCGAGCTCAAACCGGGCATCCGATTTGGATTCCGTCAGTTCTGACAAGTCACTTTCATCTCCCCGGTCGTATTGGAATGATCGGCACGGCCATCCGACCGGTATTTCGAATTTTAGACCCCCGGACCCGTCCTAACAGTTCATTTGAACTAAGTGTATTTTAAAAATGAAGTTTGAGCGCCGAGCTCAAACCGGGCATCCGATTTGGATTCCGTCAGTTCTGACAAGTCACTTTCATCTCCCCGGTCGTATTGGAATGATCGGCACGGCCATCCGACCGGTATTTCAGATTTTAGAACCAAATGCCCCGTCCTAACAGTTCATTTGAACTAAGTGTATTTTAAAAATGAAGTTTGAGCGCCGAGCTCAAACCGGGCATCCGATTTGGATTCCGTCAGTTCTGACAAGTCACTTTCATCTCCCCGGTCGTATTGGAATGACCGGCACGGCCATCCGACCGGTATTTCAGATTTTAGACCCCCGGACCCGTCCTAACAGTTCATTTGAAATAAGTGTATTTTAAAAATGAAGTTTGAGCGCCGAGCTCAAACCGGGCATCCGATTTGGATTCCGTCAGTTCTGACAAGTCACTTTCATCTCCCCGGTCGTATTGGAATGACCGGCACGGCCATCCGACCGGTAACTTATGACCTATGCTCCTTTGTATGAACTGCCCTTCCTTTGCTTAGAGGTGCTGTTCCTGGCTTCCTGCCATGACAGTTACCAGACTTTGGGGAGATCTTTTCACCTAAATTGGCATATTTTATTCATGTCTACATGTTACTTTCCTTATATTACTTTCCTTATATTACTTTCCTGGCTTCCTGCAAATTGCACTTTTGAGCGTCGGGCTCAAACCGGATGTCCGATTTAGAATCCGTCAGCTCTGACAAGTCACGTCTACCTCCCAGGTCGTGTTGGAATGATCGGAATGCCGATCGGATCAGTATTTCACATTCTCGACCCCCGGACCCCGACGGCTTTGATTATAAACCAAGTGCATTTGCAAATTGCACTTTTGAGCGTCGGGCTCAAACCGGATGTCCGATTTAGAATCCGTCAGCTCTGACAAGTCACGTCTACCTCCCAGGTTGTGTTGGAATGATCGGAATGCCGATCGGATCAGTATTTCACATTCTGGACCCCCGGACCCCGACGGCTTTGATTATAAACCAAGTGCATTTGCAAATTGCACTTTTGAGCGTCGGGCTCAAACCGGATGTCCGATTTAGAATCCGTCAGCTCTGACAAGTCACGTCTACCTCCCAGGTCGTGTTGGAATGATCGGAATGCCGATCGGATCAGTATTTCACATTCTGGACCCCCGGACCCCGACGGCTTTGATTATAAACCAAGTGCATTTGCAAATTGCACTTTTGAGCGTCGGGCTCAAACCGGATGTCCGATTTAGAATCCGTCAGCTCTGACAAGTCACGTCTACCTCCCAGGTTGTGTTGGAATGATCGGAATGCCGATCGGATCAGTATTTCACATTCTGGACCCCCGGACCCCGACGGCTTTGATTATAAACCAAGTGCATTTGCAAATTGCACTTTTGAGCGTCGGGCTCAAACCGGATGTCCGATTTAGAATCCGTCAGCTCTGACAAGTCACGTCTACCTCCCAGGTTGTGTTGGAATGATCGGAATGCCGATCGGATCAGTATTTCACATTCTGGACCCCCGGACCCCGACGGCTTTGATTATAAACCAAGTGCATTTGCAAATTGCACTTTTGAGCGTCGGGCTCAAACCGGATGTCCGATTTAGAATCCGTCAGCTCTGACAAGTCACGTCTACCTCCCAGGTCGTGTTGGAATGATCGGAATGCCGATCGGATCAGTATTTCACATTCTCGACCCCCGGACCCCGACGGCTTTGATTATAAACCAAGTGCATTTGCAAATTGCACTTTTGAGCGTCGGGCTCAAACCGGTAGTCCGATTTAGAATCCGTCAGCTCTGACAAGTCACGTCTACCTCCCAGGTTGTGTTGGAATGATCGGAATGCCGATCGGATCAGTATTTCACATTCTGGACCCCCGGACCCCGACGGCTTTGATTATAAACCAAGTGCATTTGCAAATTGCACTTTTGAGCGTCGGGCTCAAACCGGATGTCCGATTTAGAATCCGTCAGCTCTGACAAGTCACGTCTACCTCCCAGGTCGTGTTGGAATGATCGGAATGCCGATCGGATCAGTATTTCACATTCTGGACCCCCGGACCCCGACGGCTTTGATTATAAACCAAGTGCATTTGCAAATTGCACTTTTGAGCGTCGGGCTCAAACCGGTAGTCCGATTTAGAATCCGTCAGCTCTGACAAGTCACGTCTACCTCCCAGGTTGTGTTGGAATGATCGGAATGCCGATCGGATCAGTATTTCACATTCTGGACCCCCGGACCCCGACGGCTTTGATTATAAACCAAGTGCATTTGCAAATTGCACTTTTGAGCGATTTGCTCAAACCTAAATCTAAAATCCTAAAACCTAAACCTATTCCCAAATCCCTAAACCTTAAACCCTAAACCCGTAAAAATTGTAAACCCTATAGAAAAAAAAACGTAAGCCCTAAAACCCCTAAAAACACTAAACTGCAGACCCCGAACCCCCTAAATCATAAAACCATAAAACCCTTAAAAATTATAAATCTTAAACCCTCCCCTAACCCCTAACCCCACTACGATCCCTTAAACTCCTAAACTGCTAAACCACCGATTGCTAAACCCCAAACCCTCAAACTAAAAATCCCAAACCCTAAACCTTAAAACCCTAAATCTTGAGTTACCCCTAAAACTAGAAACTCTAAAATCCTTAAAAACCACAAACATAAAAGACTAAATCTGAAAAACCCTAAATCCTAAACCTTAAACCCTAAAACTCCTAAACCTAAAAATCAAAAATCTTAATACTATAAACTCTAAACCATAAACCATAAATTTAAAATCATAAACCCTAAAATCACTAATAACATCAAACCCTAAATAAAAGAAACCCAAAAATGTAAACCTATATGTAAAACCCTAAAAGCCCCAAGAACCTTAAACCTTAAAAACATTAAACCCTAAACTCAAAACATTAAACCATAAATCTTGAAAACCTTAAACCCTAAACCCTAAACCTTAAAAATATGAAACCATAATATCTATAAACCATAAAAACTCGAAAAACCCTAAACCCTAAAAATCCTAAATTGTAATAACTATAAACCCTAAAAACATGAAAAACCCTAAACCCTAAAACCTAAAATCCTTAGAAACTAGACCCACTAAACCAAAAACCCCTAAAGCCTAAACTCTCAAAACCGTAATCCACCCCCCTAACCGCTAAACCAAAAACCCCAAATGCTAAATCCAAAACCCTAAACTCATATGCCAAATATAAAATGCAAACAAACCTAAACACCAAACAACTAACCCTAAACCCAAAAACCTAAACCCTAAATAACCCTAAACCTTAAACCCTAACCCTATATGTTAAACCCTAAACATAAAAAAATAAACTCATAACCCCCTAAACTGTAAAACCCTAAAATAATTAAAAACCATAAAATTTAAAACACTAAAATCCTAAACCCACATTGAACCCCTTACCCCACCCCTAATACATAAACTACTAAACCTCAAAACTGTCAAACCTTAAACTTTAAATCTTAAAACCGTAAGCCCTTAAACCTTAAACACTAAACAGCCCCTCAACCCTAAGCCTAGCAACCGTAAACCGAAAAACCCACACTTAAAATCGAAGTCCAAAAACCTGTAGCCCTGAAACCCTTCCTAAACCCTAACACCTAACCCTTAAATCCTAACCCTAAAGCCCCAAACCCTAAACCATAAAGCTTAAAATCCTAAACCCTAAACCCTAAAAGCCCTAAACACCTTAAACCCTAAAAATCCTAAACCTTAAAAGAGTAAAACCTAAATCTAGTACCTAAAACCTAAATCTAAAACCCTAAACCTTAAACACTAAACACTAAACCCTTAAAAACCTTACACTAATCATTAGGAAAGGAGAGGTGAGGCCAATCCAAATACAACACATGTTTGTGAATATATTATCATGCTAACACACAAAAATGACTATTTACATGCACTGGTATTTTACTACAAAAAATGGAAGGTCCATATGACTGTTAATAAAGGCAATATAAAGCACCCAAACACCTGAAAAGTGCACAAAATAATATTCTATCATATTAACAATAACATGGACTATGAAATGGCCTAAACAAAAAATTAGCATGGCCTAAAAAAAATTAGCATGGCCTAAGTAATTTCATCTTGTATTTTAAAAATGAAGTTTGAGCGCCGAGCTCAAACCGGGCATCCGATTTGGATTCCGTCAGTTCTGACAAGTCACTTTCATCTCCCCGGTCGTATTGGAATGATCGGCACGGCCATCCGACCGGTATTTCGAATTTTAGACCCCCGGACCCGTCCTAACAGTTCATTTGAACTAAGTGTATTTTAAAAATGAAGTTTGAGCGCCGAGCTCAAACCGGGCATCCGATTTGGATTCCGTCAGTTCTGACAAGTCACTTTCATCTCCCCGGTCGTATTGGAATGATCGGCACGGCCATCCGACCGGTATTTCAGATTTTAGAACCAAATGCCCCGTCCTAACAGTTCATTTGAACTAAGTGTATTTTAAAAATGAAGTTTGAGCGCCGAGCTCAAACCGGGCATCCGATTTGGATTCCGTCAGTTCTGACAAGTCTGCCAGACATTCCAAAAAGGCCTACAGCAGTGTCAGCACAATTTGAAGCTACTTGAATGTAGAAGTTACTGGATGCATACAAGAAGTAAGAAGCAGAAGTTCAACAAAGAGTAAGGTTGGATACTTGATCATTGGTAAAGTTAAGATTTTGCTTTCTTGGTTTAAAAACAGATTTTCCAATCTGGCTTATGAGTGCATTGCCAGTATTAGGTCATACATAGACTTAAAGGCCAGATATTGAATTGGGGTTGAGGTAAGAAATTTCAAGAACAAAAAAATGGCACATTATGCCGGAACAGAGAAATCTGGAAATTATGATGCTGGGGCTGTCTAACGGGTAGGAAAATCCTATATTTTATCCTTGCTTTTAAGGACTTCTATACCACAAGGCGTTAAGGGAGTATATACAGCTAATTAGATTTTCTTAGAATTGACGGGTTTCAATTAAAAATTACTAGATTGCAGAAGCACTGTTTTCAATTAATATTTAAAAAAATCAACTATGTATTTCCTTATTAGGGCTGGTTTAGGGGCTCATTTTGGGTGAAGACTCCATAAACTCTCCATGTGACTTTTTGAAAACATTAATAGTGGTTGCCGTAAATATTTATCTTTCTCAGCCTTAATCTTGTTTTCTCTCCTTCATAATTCATTTCCACGAGCTTGCAATACACCAGCAAACAACAATCATCCTCTGTCCCCCAAATTCTATGTTCTAAGGTGATTGGTGCTTCATCCAATTGCTTAAGCAATCCTCAGAATTTCACATGACATATAACGCCCATTTTTTTCCTTCCTGACTTGCATCTCTATGTCAGGCATCCAAACCGAAGATGTTAACATACAATATATATGTACGAAGAATCCAAATTATGAGACAGAGTTCTGAGAAAAGGGCACTTGAATGTCTATAAACTAGAGTATGGAAGAAAAGGTATATGGACTAGTTGCATTATATAGGTAATGCACATTACATGATGATGGTTCTAGAAACTTTTGGTAATGTTACCTTCACATCAGAAGAAAAATTGTTTATAGGCTTCTTGTAGCCTGCTTTCTTAAGATGGAAATTCATCCATCGAAGTAGAACTTTTTCTGGTGCTAAGCTCATTAGCTCCTCCATATCCTGTCCATTTTAAAAAATAAGCAAAATTCAATACTCTTCAACCAATTTAAAAAGGTTAAAAAGAGGCTAACAAATGGTTTTTACAACCTGACTGTCATCCACTAACTCAACTAGTTGAGGTGTCTTTTTTAGGTTGAGATCTGCTAACAATTGTATCTGGTAATAGGATCAATAACAACAAATCAAAAAGAAACTGATGGAGATACATGGACAAAGAAGAATAAGCAAAGAAAAAGAAGACATCCTTAAAGCATTCCTCGATTCCTGAACCAAAAGGTTCATCCCTCAAATGAGATCCCATGATCTTCTTACCACACAACCATCCACTTTCATTTCTAATAGACTTTGGAGTACTGATACATTTGCTCCATTTTTTTACATTAAAGAAAGAGGCTTTTCTCTTTCTTACCTTAATCATTTGAGATATCAATCCAACCACCAAGTGAGGCTGCATAGAAAGAATTGAACTACTCAGACTTCAATTCATAAGCAAGTATTGACCAAATTACAGAAAATTTTTACATGCAACAATAACTCATGTGGTGGAATTCAAGATAACCAATTGGTATCAAATAAAACTAGTAACAGTGATGAAGACATCTCCATTCATGTTCATTACACATATCTTGACTAGAACTCTGCAACTATAGAGATTCACTTAGCAGTCAACATCCTTCAGTAAAAAGTGGTGATTTACTGAGCAAAGCATTAGTTTTTCTGGTCTCCTCCAACACATGATGAGAACTAAAAGGTCCAGGAGATACAGAGCAGACCTCAGGAGAATGCACCAGCAGATATTGGCATCTTTTGAAAGCTAAGAAAGATGCACTATAGAAGGCAAGTATAAAGATAATGATACTTACCCTTCCTTCAACCAAGTCTTGTGTTCCAATGTTAACTACTGTGCAACCAATGGCTTTTGCAGAGTTAAGGCAAAGAGTGTGATTCTCATTCCTCTCCCAAGGGTTTAATATCTGCTTTGTGTTGATTGCTCTCTCATCTATTGTCCCGGGGACAGCAACATTGATTAGTTTACTGTAAAAAAAGAAGCAAAATGAACAACAACCAAAGTAAAGTAGCTAGTTTCATCCCATAAGGACAACAACAAAAGAAATACATATGAACGCCAAGAAAGCTTCATATACTGATGCAGTTTCCACAAGAAAAAAGGAAAACTGGCAAGCCACCACCATTTTGTTTCCATTAATCAAGAAAATTTTAAACCTCCTGAAGTAATTATAAACCTATTTTCTTTTTGTTTGTTCCTCTTTCTCTAAGGGTTTGATAGACTACAAAAAGAACTAATGAATTGTACTTTTCGGACCTAAAGAGAATGTGAGGGGAAAGTGACAAAACGGCATCGGCGTACCATAGAAGGACACCATCTTTTGCAAGATTGAAAAGATCATTCGTTGCAGGGTCCAACGGCAGATATTTCTTCAGAACGTGACAAAACAAATATATAGTCATCATGTTACCATTGTCTCTCTTTTTTTTTCTGGTAGAATATCTTGCGTGCTCTCCTTCGCAGTTCACACCAAAGTTGGGCAAAGAGCCATTCCTTCATCTGTTATTATAAGACCTTTTTTAAGTATATTGCAAGGGTGCGCGTGATGGTGTGAGCAGCCAAGTGTTCGTCATCGTAAAACCATAGCATTCTTCGTATCAATGCAGGAGATAATTTTCTTTTACAGAAGATGGTTGGTTCTTTTTCTCTACATATTTGTTCTGTGTCGAGAAGGTTACTCAAAAATATGCGCCGAGTCCGGATCGTTAAGATTTTACTATTACCAATGTGCATCACGTTCCCGACTGATAGACATGTAACTCTTGAGACGAAGAAAATCGTTCTCATTAGCAGCATTTTATGGACAACACGGGAGATACGCCATTGTCGGCTGAGGGCGTATTCTAATGAAAGTGGACCAATGGGACAGAGTGGCTGCGGAGCACATTTCCAAATGCATGCTCAGCCGAGGAGGTGGCTGCGGAGCACATTTGGCTGTCCAGTAATGGCACCCGTGATGATTGCCGAGAGAGGACGAATGGTGGGTTCACGTGCCGCGCCTCCGCCCTGCAACTGCGCACCCACCGCGACAAGAAAAAAGGGGGACGGGGGCGCAGGCCGCAGGGGGGAGGGGAGGGGAGCAAGCCGGCGACGGGGCCGCAGGGGGGAGGGGAGTAGGCCGGCGGGGGAGGGGAGCAGGCCGGTGACGGAGGGGGAAGGGAGAGAGAGAGAGAGAGAGAGAGAGAGAGAGAGAGAGAGAGGTACCTGCGGAGGGCGACGACGGCAGGGCGAGCGGCGACGGCGACTCGACGCGAGCGGCGCGGCGACGGGCTCCGGCGGAGGGGGGCTCGGGCGGGAGGCAGCACGGGGAGGGGGGCTCCGGCGGAGGAGGGGGGCTCGGGCGGGAGGGCTCGGGCGGAGGGGGGGCTCCGGCGGAGGGGGCTCGGGCGGGAGCAGGGAGGGGGGCTAGGGCGGAGAGGGGGCCGCAGGGGAAGGGGGCTCGGGAGGGGGGGCTCGGGCGGGAGGGGGGGGGCTCGGGCGGGAGGGCTCGGGCGGGCGGGGGTCGTAGTAGGAAGTATAACGGCATCAGCGACCGACTGGAGACCGAAGTTAATTCGGTCGCAAGAATAGAGACCGATTAGCGACCGATATACATGCGGTCGCTGAAACGGTCTCTGCTATGCGACCGATTATTTCGGTCTCCGAATTGGTCTCTATTTGGGACCGACTAGCGACCGATTAAATCGGTCGCTAATTCGGTCGCTATAGCCACTTTTTCTTGTAGTATATATAGTCTGCGATGGGTATGTGGAACCCACTACCGAGGAAGAGGTTGGTTTTACTCCAGTGCAAAGAAATGCTCTCAAAGACCAGCGGAAGAAGAACAAGAAGGCCTTATTCTTACTCTATCAAGGGTTCGATGAGGCGAATTTTGAGAAGATTACCGGGGCGACATCGAGCAAGCAAGCATGGGACACCCTAGGCACGGTCTACAAAGGCGTAGATCGAGTGAAGCAAATTCACCGTCAAATTTTGAGGGCGGAATTCGAGGCTGCTCATATGAAGGAGGATGAGAACATCTCCGACTATTCGTCACGATTACTTGTGATCAGGAGTAACGAAATGTGTGGTTTCTTGATTCAGGAGCAAGCAACCACATGTGCGGGAGGAAGGAGCTCTCTATTAATGCCCATGGTACTGTCAGCTTCGGAGATTCATCTAAGCTAGCAGTGGAAGGCAAAGAAAAGATCAAAATCTTCCAAAATGACGGTATGCCTCAATACATTTCTAATATATATTATGTACCTAACATGAAAAGCAATATCCTTACTATTGGGCAACTCCTCGAGAAAGGATACTCAATACAAATGGAGAACTGCATACTTAGATTGGCAGATGCAAGAGGGAGACTGATTGCACGAGTTCAGATGGCTAAGAACCGGATGTTCCCTCTCCACCTCAAGACAACACTAGAGAAGTGTTTGTACAGACTCAGAAAGGATGAGTCATGGAAGTGGCAATTGTGGTATGGACAGCTCCACTTCCACAATTTGAAGTAATTAGCTTCTAAAGACATGATGCAAGGCTTGTCGTCAATTAAAGAACCAGATGACATATGTGAGGCGTGCACACTCGGAAAGCAACACCGGCACCCTTTTCAAAAGGGTAAGTCTAAGAGGGCATTGGCACCACTCGAGCTGATGCATACAGACATTTGTGGTCCTCTTGAGCCTATATCTCTTGGAGGTAATCGTTACTTTATTACCTTCATTGATGATTATAGTAGAAAAATATGGATTTATTTTATAAAACAAAATTTAGCTACTTTTGATGTATTTAAACATTTTAAAGCTTGTGTTGAGCGAGAGAGGGGTTGTAAATTAAAAGTTCTTAGATCTGATCGAGGTGGAGAATATACTTCGAATATGTTTAAGAACTTTTGTAGACCGGAAGGTATCAGACAGCAGTTTACAACTGCTTATACACCGCAGCAAAATGGCATCGCCGAAAGGAAGAATCGCACTATCCTTGAAATGGTGAGTACCATAATGAAGGAGAAAGGTCTGCCTAAAATATTTTGGGTGGAAGTTGCTGCATATACAACCTACCTACTCAACCGAAGTCCAACGAAGGCATTACAAGGCGTGACGCCTCAAGAAGCATGGAGTGAAAAGAAGCCAAGTGTTGACCACCTCCGCATTTTTGGGTGCATTGCATATGCACAAGTACCAGAAGAGAAGAGAAAGAAGCTAGATGATCGTGGAGGAAAGTGCATCTTTGTTGGTTATAGTGGTGATTCAAAAGCTTACCCACTCTACAATCCACTTACTAACAAAATAGTGGAAAGTAGAGATGTTATTTTCAGTGAAGCTGAGACTTGGAGCTGGAATGAGATTGCCGACAAAAGGATGGTGATGGAAAAATCAGAAGTTGAACAACAACAACCTTCTGAATAACAACCTCCACCACGGCAAATGTCATCATCTTCTCCATAAACTCCTTCCTTGGAAGGGAGTGAGGCATCATCCCGTGATACTCCATCTACATCGCAAGGCCCTAGTTCTTCTTCAAGTCATTTTTCTACAAATATGAGAAGCTTGAGGGAGATCTATGAACAATCAAAAGCAGGTGGAGTGACAAATCTCTTCTCTCTGTTTGTTGATCACGAGCCTCTAACTTTTGACGAGGTTGTACATCAAGATTGTTAGAGGACAGCAATGAAGGAGGAGATCCATGCGATTGAGAAGAACAAGACCTGGGAGTTAGTCACACTCCCAGCAAGTCACAAGACCATCGGTGTTAAATGGGTCTACAAGACCAAGCGCACCGCTGATGGAGAAATAGAGAAATACAAAGCGAGACTTCTAGCTAAAGACTACAAACAGAAATATGGCATAGACTACGATGAAGTCTTTGCACTTGTTGCTCAACTTGACACTGTAAGATTGTTAATTTCTCTTGCAGCTCACCATAGGTGGAAGATCAACCAGCTAAATGTCAAGTCAAATTTTCTAAATGGACCCCTTGAAGAAGAGGTCTACATTGAACAACCAGAAGGTTTCATTGTTGAAGGCGAGGAGCACAAGATATATCGCCTAAAGAAAGCTCTCTATGGGATAAAACAAGCACCGCGGGCCAGGAATTATATTCATGCATAGATGGTTATCTACATAAGAATGGCTTCATTAAATGCACGTATGAACATGCCGTCTATGTGAAAAACGGCAATCATGGAGAACTTCTCTTTATATGTCTTTATGTTGATGATCTATTGTTCACAAGAAACAACTAAGAAATGTTTGAAGATTTTAAGAAAATCATGTTTAAAGAATTCGAGATGACAGATTGTGGACTTATGTCCTACTTTCTCGGCATAGAAGTGAAGCAAAAAGAAGATGAGATTTTTATATCTCAGAGAAAGTATGCAAAGGAGATCCTCGAAAAATTCAGAATGAAAGATTGCAAGGCTATAAACACACCTGTGACAACAAGCTTGAAGCTGACAAAGAATGCATAAGGAGGAGCTACTGAACCTACTCTATACCGAAGTTTGGTTGGCAGCTTAAGGTACCTTACTATCACTAGGCCTGATATTATTTATGCTATTGGTCTCATGAGTAGGTACATGGAAACACCAAAGAATTATCATTGGCTTGCTGCAAAGAGAATTTTAAGATATATTAAAGGTTCCATAGAATATGGTCTCTTTTATCCCTATGATAGAGAAGCCAAATTATTTGACTACTCCGACAATGATTGGGGTGGTGATCTTGATGAAAGAAAGAGTACCACAAGTTATGTTTTCTTCTTTGGACTAACAATTTTTTCATGGAGTTCAAAGAAACAAAGTGTTGTGACCCTATCAAGTTGTGAAGCCAGCTTCGTGTACTGTGTGTGAAGTATTATGGCTGAGGAATCTACTGAAAGAGTTATATCATCCATAATAAGAGTCCACAGATATTTTTGTGGATAACATGTCTGTAATAAAACTTTCGAAGAATCCAGTAGAGCATGGACGGAGCAAACACATTGACACTAGATGTCACTTTATTCGAGACCATCTGAAACTGAAGAATGTGAAGCTACAATATTGTAGCACTACAGAGCAAGTGGTAGATATTTTTACCAAGACATTATCTATTGACAAGGTTATAAAGTTCCGAGACATGCTTGGTATGAAAGAAATTCAAGTTTAAGGGGGTCTGTTATAAATAGTAAACTTGAATTGTTAAAATCAATGATTTGGTATTTGTAGAAGTGTTCGGTGGAGAATGGAAGTTTGTTTCCTGCCACCCATTATTTTCTTATTTTATTTTTTATTTTCATCTATTCTTAGCATGTCTAGGTATTATATAAAGGCCTTCATAGCATACGGTAAGATCTATCGAGTTGATTAGAAGTTAGAGGAGTTCACGCATTCTTCATCTTTCTTTTTTATGCCTCGTGTCAATCTTTTATCCTTTAGTACCTTGATCATCTAACTAGTGAAAGAATACCTTGAGCTGTGCTTCTAGTCTGTCCAATTCCAACGCCCGCATCAACGATATTCTCCGCATTTCAACCGTACGTGGAATTTGATCATCCATATTGACGAGGGTTGAATAGTCACCACACATGCACGGTGAGAAAAGTCACAATGCCATTCTTTAATTTTCTTAAGGCCCTCTTTGATAATCGAATAAGCCGGGTTAGGGTAGCATATTCTCTCTAACCTACTTTGGGACGTGGGTTAGCGTGCTCAGGCTCGGTTAGGGTAAGCCTGGGTTAAGGGGCTTAATCGGGGAACAACTCATTCGACCTCTTCTGGTCGAATGTCGTAACCTGGTGACTGGGTTAGGCACGAACAGCGATCGTGCGGCGAGTCGGCAGCTACGTCCGGCGTCAGCTGCGGGATTGGGGTGCACGGCATCGTCCGCGGCATCTCTGGCGTCGACCGGCGCTGGTTTCATCGTCATCCATCGCAGCCGGCGGCGTCTGATCGGGCTTCTTCTCCAGGAGTCTGGCGGTGGTTGCAACGAGGAGGCGAGGGCGCCCAGCGTCGGTGGTGGCTTTGGGCAGTACGGCGACGTCCGGCGGCATCTCCGTCGTCGTCCGGTGTCGATTTCCTCACCTCCCATGGCCGCCGTATGTGTTTGTTCTGGCTTCTTCTCCAAGGCATCCGGCGTTGAGCACAAATAGGGCGATGGTTGCAGCAAAGAGGTGGCGGTGTCCGGTGTCGACAGTGGATTTGGGCTGTACAGTTGTGTCCAGCGGCATCTCCAACATTGACCGGCGTTGATTTCCTCATCTTCCATCATCGCCGTACGGCATATCCAGCGGGCTTCTTCCCCGCCTCTGGCGTTGAACACACGGAACTCTAGTTAACCTTGTTTAGAGACTATCAAAGCAGGTATATGGGCAAGGTCGGTCACGCCACGCCGGGTTAAATTATTCCCCTTGTCCTAACCAGTTATCAAAGAGGGCCTAATTACAATATTCCTCACTTTTATCTCGATCATATGATTCTAAGATCAAATGATCGAAATGAGAACAACGGTCTACGTACGTACGTAAGTCCAGTGTGCTCTGCACAACGTTTTTCATCGTCAGAATTTTAAATCATATGTATGGTTGGAGGAGATAATAGACTTTTGCGTTGTTGGCTCTAATTGAGAAAAGAAAATTCCATTGAAATTAACAACATCGATCAACTTGTTATATAAAGTTATTTAATAAAAAATTGGTGATTAATTAAAATATACGGTGTTTCATTTGGGCATCTAATTTGATCTCACCTGAGGGGGGAAAAAAAAGATATCGTGTCAACGACGGGATGGGATTCGTGAGATTAATTAATTAGTACTACTCCAGTTTGAGGGCTAAGAATTCTGTAGGCCGGTGGTGCCACTCTCTCTCTCTCTCTCTCTCTCTCTCTCTCCCTCTCTCTCTCCGGCCTCCCATTCCTTATGTTACAGCTAATTTTACTGGACGTTGAATTATCTCCAAGCTTTGACTTGGGATTTCCTATTTACCTTTGTTCTCCTGCGCTAATTTTACTCATGTGGAAGAGTACTAGTTCTCTCTCTCTCTCTCTCTCTCTCTCTCTCTCTCTCTCTCTCACACACACACACACACACACACACACACACACACACACACACACACACACACTTGTGTATGCGAATTTCTATCGTTCAAGGATCTAATTAGAAATTAATTTGCTTTGAGAAGGTCAGATTATAAGTGCTCTATTTATGTGGGCCAACCAAAAGGAATCAAACAAAAATCATGGGGTTAGAAAATGATTAGATAACCCCTCATAAACAACCTTAATTAAGAATAATGTTCTCTATACGGTTTTTAGATTTTTAGTCCCTTTCATCAGTCAACTACTGGAAAGCTCTCTCCAAAGGTTTTCGAATAACCTGGCATATTGAGAGGCCATAAATCAATAATTAGATTAGAAGAATTCATTACGAAAAATGAATATTCGTGGGGATTGATATCTGGATAATCATCAACTTAATTTATGACCTCCTACGATGTCAGGTTATTTGAAAAACACTCTAAAAGTTCAATAAAATATCAATGATTCAGAAAGTGCTTTTTCTTATAATTAATGAAAGTGAGATTGTGGAGGATTTTACAAAAATAAATGCATTGCCAAAAAATTTATCAAAATCATGTAAGTTATAGGGTGCTACGTACTATACAAAAATGCCAACAAAGATATCATTACAAGTACGTAGACTAATATAACGTGAAGGTCCGAAACTATGGAAGACATCCAAGAGGAGGGTTGAATTGATTGTTGACATTTTTTTAAGTTTTAATGTAGATCACACAATCGATAATCACAAAGAAGGGAGGTAGGAATGATGGAGCCAATCACACAAGGAGACAAGATAATTTTTATAGAGGTTTGACACAGTAAGGTGGTGATTTAGATCATCTCTCCAAGATCTCTGGGGTATCTACGGTTAGAAATTCTAGTAAACCACACATATGTCTGACATCAAGGTACTGGCTCAACTTCCACACACACACATGTGTCTCAGCACACACCCTTAGAGTAGGGTGCTCAAGAACACTCACACACTTTTTCACACACACCACAAAACGTAGATTTAAATCAAGATGAGAAAGTAAATCTAATCATAGTTCGCCGATAGATAGCCTATTGAGTCGTCCTTCACATTCTTGCACAAGAGGAAGCTTCAAAGATTGAAGACTGAGCCAAAATAGGGCACAACACCAGAGCAGCCGCCTTCTTACAAATTTCTAGTCCCTTTGCCACTTTAATCCTCTCGATAAGATATATTTATAGTGTTATGACATCTTAATTAGGGCTCTCTAGCTAGGAAGAGTTTAAGAAGTCTCCAGCCCAAAGAACGGCTGAGATCTCCCAAGAAAATAAAGTAGAAGATCACCCAGATCCGGGTCGAATTAGTAGGGTGTCGACACTTTTTCCTTTGCATTCTATTTGCATAAATCTAGACTCATAAAAAGAACAGTTAGTGTCGACACTATCAGTGAAGCTCAATTGTCTGAACTCGCCAACTTTGAATAGACATATATATCCTCTAGCATGCTCATCCAAAAAATATGATCTTGGATTTGTTGCGAAGAGCTAAATTATCACAACACATTACCATCGGTTCTCATCTTGAGAGACCACCATAGCACAATTAAATTCTCCACTAAAGATTGGCTTTCAGTCATTTAACATTTGGTCAATTTTTCCAGACTGGCCTATTCCGCATTACTTAAACCTGTCAACATAAAGATATCATAACTTCACGTACACACTTCCAAAATTTCAGTTCTTAGGCTCATTACGAAGAGGTGAATGAACATAACACTTTACTGGTACCTCAAGCACTCATCTCCAAAATCAATTAAAACCCCAATCAAATTCTCCATCAAAGATCAGCTTTTAGCTATTTTAACACTTGATATAGTTTTTCCAGAATGACCTGTTCTCTGCACATCCACTTGGAAACTTGATTAGTCTAATATGAATGGACTTTGTTATCATCAAAATACGAAGGGATCACAATAATCTCCTCATTTTTTATGATGACAAAACCCTTGGCAAATCAAGCATAGAAAACCCACAAAGTCCATTAGGAATTTATCACATATTGCAAGTATCACAAGTTTCAAGTTATGTGCATGCATAAGTTTCTCTCCCCCTTTTTGTCAGCATCAAAAGGGGTGTATGTAGAGGAAAAAGGAGAACAATAGAAACTCTAGGATATAACATATTTCTCCCCCTTATTGAAAAGAGACCCACAATGTTGCACCTCAAAAGAGTATGTCTAGTAATTCCATTCAAAGATGTGAACTCGTGAAACGAATTTAGCAAGCTAAAAAAGTTATAATTGTAGCGGTTGGGAAATGGTCGCCCACTTCTCGATCCACACCTTCATAAATTTGTTTGCTCTAGACTTGAAGCCTCGCCAGAGAGGGACTTACAACTAACAGGGGAAGGTCAAAAGGAGCCCTGGGAGTTATCCTAGGAGATAACCCTCCGACGGTCAAGTCAGGTAATGGTGGAGTGAAAGGAGAGTGTTTGGGAGAGGGAGAGACAGAGGATAAGAGAGTTCTAGGAAAGGTTTCTCGCATGTACCTCCTGGCCGTTGGGTCAGGGTCCTACTTATAACATCGTGGGGGGAGTTGACTGTTGGGTTGTCGTAGTTGGGGGAGACGTGAGCCACCCAGCTCATAAGCCTCATATGCCTGATGAGGCAAGGAGGCATGGGCGTTGACTCGTCATTTTCCGTCAGGGAGATGGCTCCACCATTAATGCGATAGGGGTGCCGACCATTAATGAGGCAGAGCTCATCAGAGAGGGTGTGAGCCTGCGCTGATAGGGGGAGTGGCGTGGGCACTATTAGTGTTGGTGTGCTACAGGCCAATTTCGGGTCAAGTAGGCCCAATAGTTGTACGATCTTGTTCATTAATAAAGTGATGTTTGAGCGTAAATATGCGATTGTGTTACTTTACGTTGTCCCTAAGATATGTGGTTGTAAAGTCAGCTCGAGATTGGATCTCGAACATGAGACTTACTTTACATGAACACATACCTTAAATTGTTCCTGGTTGGAGGGTAATCACTCGGGGACTTTGATTACCTATTAAACCAGTACACATGATGTGTCAGTGACCAGTCTCATGGTCATTGGTGCGGGGCACCAACACATATGTGTGGTGTATGTCCTTGGAGGATGTGCACTGAACTGATCCGCTATTGGATCTTCAGATGGTTGATTATACCTAATGTCAACTGAAGATCCAACGGTCACAGTAGCATCGTTGGTCCTTTGACCTGAGACATTGATCGAATCTTACACGAGGATTGGAATGGTTTAATTACTTGGCTAAGTGACTTTAAACATAAGTCATGAGTTGCCAAGTCGTTAACCACTCCAGGATACGTGTGAAGATCGTCAATGGTCAAGAAGGGATCGCTCACTGTCAGGTATATATCAGACAGTTAATGGGTCATGACATTGACGCTCCGTTAAATCCCTGGCCAGGGTCGTGTGAGTTTGTTTAGAACGGACGTCATACACTTTAAGGAGGTCATAGTCAAATGGTATGATCATGGGGTTTGACAGAAATCGTACCCTCGATCGTACCAGACTCATAGAAGGAGCGAGGGATTATATCGATGCGGTAACTGTGGACTTACAGGTACCAGACAAGCTGGTTTAAACCCGGGGTCAGCTAGGATCACGCGGATTTACTTGACCCAAGTGATCAAAGGTTCGGAATAAATTAAACTATTGTTCGGCTCTAGTAGAAGTGAAGAATACGTTTAATTTACTTCTAATTGGGAATTAGAAGTTAATGGACCTTAAACTAGAGTGACTGTGGGCCTAGAGGATCACACACAATAGATTCTTGGGTGACGGTTTATTATTATACAAGCGTATGTATTAATTCCCTTTAATTCCTTTTGGAAAGGAGTGTAAATGGGGCTTAATACATATGTATAATAAAGGAAAGGTCATATATACAATTTTGGTCCTTTGGAGGTCTTTTGAAAAGGGCCAAAACTCTATATATATGGCACCTACGTGAGTTCATTCGAACTCTCCCTTCCAACCCCCCTTAATGCTAATCAAGCATTAAGCATTAAGGAGAGGTTAAGCCTCCCCCCTTTCTCCCCCTTACTCTCTCTCTCTCTCCAAAAGGTGATAGAGTCGGGGAAAGTTGCGCCGGGGAGGTACCGTCGCTGCGCAAGGGTCCGTGTGGATCTGCTCTAGAGGCCGTACAGCTGTGCGGCTCGGTTTCTCTGCATCGGGCTTAGCGGACAGCGTCGTTCCGCGCAAGGTGAAACACGCAACCCGTAATTAGGGTATTAGAAACACCGATTAGAGCACAGATTAAGCTTTCCATAACACCGGGATCGGACAAATGAATTTTTGTTATCCGCTGCGTAGCCCGTAGGTGCTGTGCGAAACCTTACAGGCACTCTCTGATCTCATCGTTGGACTGGAGCGTCGTTCGCCCTTAATGCATAGTAGCTACTGAGTACCATGGCCGCTGTAGGAGAAGGTACACATAGGTACAGTCTCTACTCTGGGCTTGCGTCGGGGCAGGGGGAGTATTGGGCAGCCCAAGCAGTGTAGTGGGCCTGGAGAGTCAAGCTCTTCTGTTGGGGTTGAGGACGGGCGTTATTGGGCCGCCAAAATGGGACCTCCTCACTAGCCCCCCATTCCCGAGTAACAACGGTGCTCAATGATCAGGAGGACCGCGGGCCCCTTCTTATCTCAGGAGAGAGAGAGAGAGAGAGAGAGAGAGAGAGAGAGAGAGAGAGAGAGAGAGAGCGAAGCTTGGCCTCCACCCTTGGTGCCCCGGGGTCTAGGAGTGGAGCTTATGCGCAGGTCGCTGCGACCGGAGGACCAAGGTGGGCCAGATAGTATGTTACTGGCTGACAACTGGAGGACCATGGCCTCCCGGGGACTGACGGAGGTGGCTTAGGTGCTCGCCTTCCTGGACGACCGGCCCCGAGTCCTTGAGGTGGATGAGTCCAAGGCAAAGGCGATGCGGTAGGATCGGAGTTGCAGTGGCTGGAGGATGCGCGAGAGGAAGAGAAGCAGATCTTCCAAGCACTCTTGGAATCCCTGACCAAGGCTAATGATGCAATGCAACGATAGCTGGCGGTTGCTCGGCAGGAGTAGCTGCGGATGGAGATGGCATGGAGCGCGGTGGAGACACGAGCAATGGCGACCGAGTTGAGGGTGGTTGTTTTGAAGGTAAGGTTGAAGGGGGTGATGGTGGCGGCGGTGGAGGTGAAGGCGGGTGCGGACGCTAAGAAGGTGAGGGCGTTGGCCAGGGAGAGGGGGGTGGAAGCGGTGGTGGCGATAGCCATCGAGCAATACAAGGACTCCATAGAGTCTATCGATGAGGTGAATGAACTCACTTACTCCATCTTTCACCCTACCCGAGACCTCGACTTCCGTGATGGGTTGGCAGCTGCCTTGAAGGTCAGCACCAAAGCCGCCGATGTGCCTGCGCCTAATCTACAGCCCCCCGCCAACCCTTAAGAGGTATGAGCCGCTAAGGAGGAGGGGGAGTCTACAGCTCTCAGCGCGGCCGACGAGGGGGTAGCATGGGCCATGGAAGCCCCCGTGGCGTGGTCGGTGAGCGGGTCGTCGTCCCCAACAGCCCCAAGTCATCTACCGAAGGTGCTCAAGACCCGACCCCGACCGCTGGCGTCGAGCCCCCTGTCGAAGCTTGAGGAGTCACCGGTCTGCTGCGTGCTCGTCACCTGCCCTTTCCTTTTCTCCTTTTCTTTTGTTTTCTCTTCTCTTTCTTTTCCTTCCCTTTTCTGAGGGGCCCATCCAAATAGCATGCCCAAAATTGTAATTTAACTTTTACGGAATGAAAGGAACCTTCTTTGGTCCACTCTGCCTTTGCGTTCTTCGCATGGTTTCGAAGTTGCTTGGGAAGTTGGAGTGTGCCTCAGTCTTTGGTCCATCACATCAGAGTTAGGGGTGTGACTAGCGAGGTTACTTTATCACGTGGCTCGAGGACTATGCACCTACGCCAGCCGTTGGGTGGCCCTCCTGTGACCTCAAGAGGTGCTCTCTTTCTGCTATAAATAGAGGCATCAAGGGCCTTAAGGTCGGAAAAGGACTTTGTCATTCTTCACAGAGGCATAGCATGTAACGACCCGAGAATCCGATTACCGGGAAGGCCCGATAACCCGAGACTCGCACCGCCGCCCACGAGCCGGGAGGGCTCGGAAGGGCTAAAAGGAGTGTGGAGGCACAAAGAAATAGGAAATAAAGCAGGACAACCAACAACAACAAGCTGAAAGAAAGAACAACTACAGCTACAACAGAGTCCAGTCCAACAGAAAGTACAGTCTAAAGCAGTAAAAACGTACCACATGCCAAGTGAACACTCGGCCCGGCAAGCTGGCAACAGAGAACCTCCGCTCCGCACCCTCGAACCTCGAGGAAGAACCGCCACACCTGAAAAGCAGGGAATGAGTCTCCAAACAGAGACTCAGCAGGGATCCCGCGGAACCCCAACCGGAAACAACGGTGGTAGCGGAAGAGAGAGCTACAACTACAGCAGGAACAGCAAACCGGTGGCCGATCAAAAACTCGGCACTACAGCTACTCCTACTGTACCAGAAGGCACACCTCGACCACGCAGTCGAAGCTACCAAACCACGCTAGCACCACCTACCGAAGTAAAAACACACGGCAACCACGCCGTAGAGGCCTGTCCCTCGGACAGCCAACCTGGACACGCTGTCCAAGGTGCAACCCCGACCATCCGATCGCGGGTACCGCACAACAAGACCCAACCTCGGTAAAGCCACTAGCACTAATCTCATGACGCGAAAACCAACACACGCGTCACGGCGAACCAACCGAAACTCAACGGTCAACACGACCGAAACCCGAAGGTCAAAGTCACGAAAACTGACAGTCTGTCACTCCGTACTCGACAGGAGTACCACCCACTAGAAGCACAGCCGGTAGCGTCCCCTGACGTCTTACACCGCACCGCAGGTGAACCGCCTGACGTGGTAGGTCCTACCCGAGGCGCGAACACCGTACAAGTAACCACAAACAAGTGACTAGCTGGGGTCACACCCGTCGACGTGCGTCCACTGTCCCCAACCACGTGTGCACACACAGACCACGCGTCCTAGGTCTGGCCCTCTGACCGGTTTTCCCCTCAGCCGGACTCTGGCTGCAAGACGTGGGACCCGACGGAAACCAGTCTAAAACCGTCTCAAAGGGTGAGTGCCGTACACCACTCCCAGGTGAGACCAGCACCGCGTATTGGTGGGCTACGACTAGTGGAGGGTCACTGAAGGAGTAGACTCTCAACTCAACGAAAAATAATGTCCGCATCCGACGACGTACGGGGACCACCCCACGTACCAGCACCGTCGCACGGTGACCACAGTCGGAGAGGAAATAGGACTCGCAGTCCACGGTCACGCACGCACCCTACGCGAGAGCCGAGAAAACTCAAGTGGCGCTAAGCCACTGGACTCTGGACAGTCCTCTAGACGCACTACACCCAACGGTCCTTGAGTCACAAGACTCGGGGTCAAGACCGTTGTACGCAATAGCACAAGGCCGTCAATCTAGTCCAATCTCTAGGTCTAAAACCACGGTAGCACGAATACCGAGACAACTCACGAGCTGCCAAAACCACTCCCTCGGGAAGGGAATGCAAAGGACTAAAGCCACCCGCACGGGCCACACAGAAAACACAGAAGTACGATTCCCAGGGCAGCACACAAGCCACCACGACGATTTCCCATCTTGAAGCAAGCGGGAAACCTCCAGCCCCAGGCCGGATAACTGGACTCGCAGTCTAAGGCCAAGCACATGGCCCACATGGGAATCGCCTTCCAAAGGAAACCCACGACATGCGGGGGAGACCCCACCGCACGCACACCGATACACGGTGACTCGATCAAGCGTAACACGAAAGTCCGGAACACGTGGGGTCACCCGGACCCACCACACCTATGGGCACGCTAATCGAGGCAACACGGTCCCTCCAGACACCCCAAAAACACAGACAAAGAACCCATGGGTGTCCGGGATACTCACAAGGCCGGAGGTCGACCACTGGGTCACAACCGAGTCGACCGGAGACCAACACAACACAATCGGAGCGTTAAAAGGTCACTTGGACCCTTAAGCTCTAGACATGCAAAACGAGGTAAGTGGGACCTCTGGACAGCCAAAGACACGGTCACGGAACTCCACGGGGTGTCCGAGACACTCACGAGACCTAAAGTCAACCACTGGGTCACAACCGGGTCGACCGGAGGTCAAAACAGCGCAAACAAGAACCAGAACATGGTAGTGGTCACCTGGTGACCGCGACCAGATGGTAGCGGTCGACCGGCGACCGCGACCATGCTGTCACGGTCGCCTCACGACCGCGACCAGCCACGCTCAACCCCGCTGGTAGGGGTCGCCCGAGGACCGCGACCAGGTGGTAGCGGTCATCCCCTGACCGCGACCAGACAAAAGCGGTCTATCGCACGACCGCGACGCTCGAAGGCCTTCCGACCCAAACACAAGGGTGAAAGCGGTTCTCCCAGGACTGCGACCAGATGGTAGCGGTTTCTGGTGGATCGCGACCAATTCGGAAAATCGGGAACGGCGGGAAACCCCAAAAATCCAAGCCACGCCCCCAAACATCCACGGATGAGGGGAAAAACATAGGGGAAGCTCCCCAACAACCCCTAGCATGCATCTATGACCTCGGATCGGCCTAAAACGCAACGAATTGCTGGATCGGGCGATCACTCCCCAAAACATGATTTTCCCCAAAATGCCCCAAACGACCCGTTCGGCTCACCACGGCCTATCAAACTCGCGGGAAAGGAAGAGCACGAGCTGGGGGTCCATCACCCTACCTCCACCGAAGATTTCGCGCACCGTGGACGCCGATCCACGAAGAAAATGCCGTGAAGCCCTCACCGCTCCACGAACCCGCAGCCGAGCTTCCACGCGCCACCGGCCCTCGATCCTCGACCCGTTCCCCGTTCCTCGCCTCCAGCCATCGCCGCCTCGCCCTCCTCCGCCACCGTCGGCCGCCCGGGGAGAGGGGGAGAGAAAGAGATGAGAGAGAGTGAGAAAGAGAGAATGAGAGGGGGAAAGAGAAAATGGTTAGTATATATAGGAAAACCCGAAAATTGCATAAATTCAGAAAATTACGAAAAATTACCTCCGCGATCCTCGGAAGGAACACAACGCAGTGGTAACATCCCGGAGTCGGAGAATGCCACGGTTTGCCCTGCAAAGAGTTCCGAAGGCACATCAGGGAAAAACACGTGTAAAGCACAAAATACACTCCGAGACCCACTAAAATGATCCGAAAAATATCCGAAAAATCTGGGGCATTACTGCCCTCCCCCCTTAAAGGAATTTCATCCTCGAAATTCACGACAAATCACGAAGTCCCAGGGGAAGAACACTGAATCAACTGACACGCTGTCAGAGCCCCAGCACAGAAAACCTCGATCCTCACGAAAACACCGATCCTTAGGGACACAGCCAGACTTACAGTCGCAATCAACACCTCGCTCCTCGCGCCGAGCACACTGGCCAACAGAGCTGGTATATACCAAAGGACACAGCCCGGCATCACCTCAGTCAACGCGAGAATCCACCATGGCGCCGCAGCCACGATCTCGCTCACCGAGGAAACACAACCCTCGTCACGAGAAACAGCTACCGATCCATCCAAAGGTCGGTAGACAAAACACACATCAGCTTCACAACTAGCTGACAGGTCGCACATGTAACGACCCGAGAATCCGATTACCGGGAAGGCCCGATAACCCGAGACTCGCACCGCCACCCACGAGCCCGAAGACTCGGAAGGGTTAAAAGGATGGTGTGGAAACTACACAAGCATCACAAATAATTGCAGAAATTAAACAGTTATGATATTAAGCAGGAAATGAATTAACATTTTACATGGTCCACAATAAAATAACGACAACAGCAACAGTAGTCCACGACTAGTACAGTGACAAGAAAGAAAAGTACAGCTACACGGGGCATCCCCCGGCTCTGACCTCTGGCACTACCTCTGGGCACCCGCACCACGCTTCCGCTGCGCTCCCGACACGCTCCCCGAAGGTGGCGCCTCACCTGAAACACGGTGAAAACACGCAGGGAATGAGTCTCGGAACAAGACTCAGTAGGGATCACTCGAACCCTACCTCGCAAAACGAGAAACCACTACCCTAGCGGTAGGAAGGTACCTCGGAAAGGAAAGCCCTGTACTCTACAGAACTAGACCCTAACGGCACGCAAACCGACACACGTGCCACGGTACGAGAAGACCGAAACTCAACGGTCGAACCGTCAAAACCCGAAGGTCGGAAACACACGACTGACAGTCTGACACTCCGTACTCGACAGGAGTACCACCCACTAGAAGCACAGCCGGTAGCGTCCCCTGACGTCTTACACCGCACCGCAGGTGAACCGCCTGACATGGTAGGTCCTACCCGAGGCGCAAACACCGTACAAGTAACCACAACAAGTGACTAGCTGGGGTCACGCCCGTCGACGTGGGTCCAACCGCCCCCAACCACGTGTGCACACACAGACCGCGCGTCCCTGGTCTGGCCCTCTGACCGGTTTTCCCCTCAGCCGGACTCTGGCTGCAAGACGTGGGGCCCAACGGTAACCGGTCCACAAACCGTCTCTAAAGGTCAGCCCGTACACCACTCCCTGGTGCGACTAGCACACGCGTACTAGTAGGCTACGACTAGTGGAGGGTCACTGAAGGAGTAGACTCTCAAGTCACGGAAAACAACGCCCAAGCCCGACAACGTGTGGGAATCACCCCACGCACTAGTCCCGTCGCACGGAGACCACGGTCGGAGAAAAGCGAGGTTGCCACCCTCATGGGGCAACACAGGAAGTGGCGGTCCGACCCTGGACCGTCACAGCCAAATGGCGGTCCACTCTAGGGCCGTCACTTACAAATGGCGGTCTAAGGCAGACCGTCACACGGCCAGAGGGGTAGGGGAAGTGACGCGCCTGCTCAAGTGCGTCGTTTGAAAGTAACGCGCCTGAGACAGGCCGTCACACGGCGCCCCACACCCTCCAAAACCACAGGGAAAGTAACGCGCTTACCCTGGCGCGTCGCTTGCAAGCAACGCGTCGGGCTCAGTGCGTTACTCGCATGTGACGCGCCTAGACCAGCGCGTCGCATGGCCCTCACGCTCGGGATGGAAAGGGAAGTGACGCGCCTGCCCCAGCGCGTCGCTTGTAAGTAACGCGCTGGGCCCAGTGCGTCGCTTGGCCCATCCACATGGGGGACAACAGGAAGTAACGCTCCTGCCCCAGTGCGTTACACGCATGTAACGCGCCTATCTCGGTGCGTTACATGGCCTGACCCCCAACGGTCAAAAACCAACGGTCGAAACGCATGTGACGGCCCAGGCCAGGGGCGTCACTAGCAAACGGCGGCCAGTCGCAGGACCGTTACAGCCCTCGACCCCAAAGGCCAACACCCAGGGAAGTAACGCACCCCTCTAGGGGCGTTACAAGCATGTGACGGTCACTGGAGTGACCGTCGCTTGCCCCAGAGCACGCTACGGCGGGAAAACCCCAAAAACACCAACCACGCCCCCGTACCTCCACCGGAGAGGGGGAAAACAAGGGGGAAGACCCCTGGGGACCCCTAGCATGCATCTAAGCCACCAAAACATAGAATCATGGGCTAAAACCATAGATCGGGCGGCTCACCCCAAAACATGGAAAAACCCCAAAAACACCCAAACATGCCTCTCTCGGCCTCCCCGCGGCCTACAAACCACGGAAAAGAACGGCGAAGAGCTAGGGAACGTCACCCTACCTCAATGGAGCGAATGCTCCGCCGGATCGTCCACGAATCGCGAAGAACGCTTGAAAACCCTCGTTCTTCCTTAAGCTTCCCACGCTCGCCGCACGCCCCCACGACCGCCTCGCCGCCGCCCACGTCACCGCGCCGTCGCCCCGCCGCCGTCTGCAGCCGGAGGGGAGCTCGCCGTGGCCAACCGGGAGGAAGAGAGGGAGAGGGAGGGAGACACGGTGGAGGAGGAAGGAGGAAGAAGAAGAGAGGAAGAAGAAGATGGTGGGGGGAGAGAGAAAAGAAAAAGGGTTTTATAGAAAAACCCGGAAAATCCGTAAAATTCCAAAAATTAGGAAATCACACCCCCGCGATCCTCGGAACGCACCGATCGCAACGGTACCACTCGTGTCCGTGTGAACAGCCCGGTTCACGCGCAACGAGCGTCCGAAGAGAAAAGCCGAAACACACACCGGGAATCGGAAAACACGCGCGGAAAAAGCCGCGGAACGCCTCCGGGCCTCCGAAACGACTCCGGATCGCGCCGATCCGAACACGAAAGATGTCCGAAACGAAATTTCGGACACAACGGAGCCGGACGCTCCGAAAACTAGATCCGGGACCCATGAAGAAGGATCCGAAAGGTCCGGGATATTACAGCCCTCCCCCCTTAAGGAATTTCGTCCTCGAAATTGAGAACAACCCAAGGGGAAAGAAGAGGAAGACTCACTCAAACAGGTACGGGAACTGCTGACGCATCTCGTCCTCACGTTCCCACGAAGCCTCACCACCAGAGTGTCGTTGCCACACGACCTTTACCAAGGGAATGACCTTGTTCCGCAGGCGCTGCTCTCGCCTATCCTCCACGCGGATCGGAAACTCTGGGAGAGAAAGATCTGGAGTCACCTCAGGCCAAACGGAAAACTCGAGCACATGAGAGTCATCGGGCATATACTTCCGCAACATAGAGACGTGGAACACGTCATGCACCGACGCCAACTCAGAGGGTAACTGCAACCGGTAAGCAACCTCACCGATGCGCTCCACAATCGCGAAAGGACCAATATAGCGGGGACTCAGCTTCCCACGCCGTCCAAACCGCATCACCCCCTTCATCGGAGAAACTCTCAAGAACACATGATCGCCCACGGCGAACTCGAGGGGCTGCCGCCTACGGTCAGCATAGCTCTTCTGCCGACTCTGGGCCGCCAACATGTTCTGACGAACCAGGTGCACAACATCCACACATTGCTGCACCAATTCCGGTCCCGTCAAAACACGCTCACCCACCTCAAACCAATCAAGTGGAGTCCGACAAGGACGCCCATACAATGCCTCATAAGGAGCCATGCCGATGCTCGAATGAAAGCTGTTGTTATAGGCAAACTCCACTAACGGTAGGTGATGAATCCAACTCCCCTGCCACTCCAGGCAGCAGGATCTCAGCATGTCCTCCAAAGTCTGAATGGTCCTCTCAGACTGACCATCTGACTGTGGATGATACGCCGAGCTAAATGCCAACTCCGTGCCAAGAGCTCGCTGGAAACTCCTCCAGAATCCAGAAGTGAAGCGCGGATCCCGATCCGACACGATCGAAATGGGAACCCCATGCAACGGCACGATCCGCTCCACATAAAGACGAGCCAACTTAGGCACGCTCCAGCTGACCTTGACCGGTAGCAACCGCGTCACCTTCGTCAGCCGATCCACCAGCAACCAAATACTGTCCTGCCCAGTCGGGGTTCTGGGCAACCCCACCACAAAATCCGTGGTCACATGGTCCCACTTCCAAGCAGGAACATCCAAGGGCTGGAGAGTACCGCCTGGTCGCTGATGCTCCGCCTTCACCTGCTGACAGATCAGGCACCTGGCCACAAACTCGGCCACATCTCTCTTCATGCCAGGCCACCAGAACTGCCTCCGCAAGTTCCGATACATCTTCGTCGCACCCGGGTGCACAGTGTACCTGCTCCCATGAGCCTCGCGTAACACCGCACGACGAACCTGCTCCTCCCCTGGGACGTACAGCCTGCCACGAAACCTCGCAGCACCGTCCTCGCCGAGCTCCACATCAGCCATCGCAAGAATCCGGGGCAACTCAGGGTCCGCATGCTGAGCCTCTGTCACCTGACGACGAATAGCAGGAGTGACAGTCAGACTCGCAAGCACTGCCAACCCTGGCTCCTGGGGAATCTTGAGCCTGAAAGATACTTCGGGCACCTGTTCCCAGAGCCTCCACTTCCTCAGCATCAAGGTACTGACCGCAACCTTCCTACTCAAGGCATCGGCGACGACATTCATCCTGCCCGGCTGATAAGACAGGGTGAAGTCATAGTCCTTCATGAACTCCATCCAACGCCTCTGTCTGAGGTTCAGATCTCTCTGCGAGAACACATACCTCAAACTCTGATGGTCAGTGAACACCTCGAACTTCTCACCGTACAGATAATGCCTCCAGATCTTCAGCGCGAAGATCACTGCCGCCAACTCAAGGTCATGGGTAGGGTAGTTCTCCTCATGGGGCTTTAGCTGCCGAGATGCATAAGCCACCACTCTACCATGCTGCATCAGAACAGCACCCAATCCGACGCCGGAAGCATCTGTACACACCACAAAACCTCCCGATCCAGAAGGCAAAACCAACACCGGAGCCGAGGTGAGCAATCTCTTCAGTTCCCTAAAGCTCTGCTCACACTCCTCGGACCAGACGAAAGGCACATCCTTCCGCGTGAGCCTCGTCATCGGGGTCGCAATGCGGGAAAAATCCTGGATAAACCGGCGATAATAACCCGCAAGCCCCAAGAAACTCCGGATCTCCGTCACCGACCTCGGCCTCGGCCATTGCATCACAGCCTCGACCTTGGCGGGATCCACGGAAATGCCATCACCAGAAATCACGTGCCCCAGAAAGTGCACCTCACTGAGCCAAAACTCGCACTTGCTGAGCTTCGCATACAACTGGTGATCTCGCAACGTCTGCAGCACCACACCCAAATGGTACGCATGCTCCTCAGCAGACCGCGAATAAACAAGGATGTCATCCACGAAAATGACCACGAACTGGTCCAAATACGGGTGGAACACCCTCTGCATCAAGTCCATGAAGGCTGCTGGGGCATTGGTGAGCCCAAACGGCATCACCAGAAACTCATAATGCCCGTACCTCGTACTGAACGCAGTCTTCTCCACATCGGACTCGCGAATTCTCAGCTGATAGTAACCGGACCGCAAATCAATCCGCGAGAACACTCGCGCAGACTGAAGCTGGTCGAACAAATCATCAATCCGCGGCAACGGATACTTGTTCTTAATGGTCACTTCATTCAGCTGCCGATAGTCAATGCATAGCCGCAGACTACCGTCCTTCTTCTTCACAAACAACACGGGCGCACCCCAAGGGGAAAAGCTCGGACGAATGTACCCCTTGGCCAACAGTTCCTGCAACTGCGCCCTCAACTCCCTCAACTCCGCGGGGGCCATACGGTAGGGAGCCTTCGCCAAAGGTCCCGTACCAGGTACAACCTCGATCACGAAATCGATCTCCCGCTGGGGAGGTAATCCAGGCAACTCCTCAGGAAAAACATCGGGAAACTCGCACACCACCGCAATGTCCTCGACATTCGGCTCCATCCGGTCAGACACAACCACAGACGCGAGAAAACCCTGACAACCTGAATCAAGCAATCGACGGGCTCGAATAGCAGAGATAAGAAATCGAGAAGAGGCGGAACGGATACCTTGGAAATAGAAGGTCCTCTTGCTCGGATGTTGGAAGTAGACCCTCTTCATCCCACAATCCACCACCGCTCCATGAGTCTCGAGCCAATCCATGCCTAGAATCACGTCGTAATCCCGAAGCTGCAACGCATACAACCTGCCTGGCATACTCCGCCCATCGATCCACACCGGAACCTGGTCGAAGCAATACGGAGTGACCATAAAGTCACCCGAAGGCAACTCCACAGCCAAATCACAGGACAACTGGGTCACCGGCTCCTCGACGCTCGACGCGAAATCCTCCGAAATGAACGAATGAGACGCGCCAGAATCAAATAAAACCCGAGCCGCACAACCCAAAATCTGAACGGTACCTTCCACGAGCTGCGACGCTACTGCCTCTGCCCTGGTCAAGTGCGTGATCTGGCCACGAGCTCTCTGCCTGCCTCCCACACTAGCTGACCTGGGTAGCGGCGGATACTGTCCCTGCTGCTGCTGCTGCTGGGAAACCTGCTGCTGCGGCGGCCTCTGAGGACAGTCGCGCGCCATGTGCCCTGGCTGGTCACACCGAAAACAGATGATCGGCGCCGTGCACTGCCTGCCTGGGTGGGTCCCACTACACCGTGGACAAGGTCCTCGCGATCCACCCACCGATCCCTGTCGCTGCAAAGGAAACGGCTGCTGCACACTGCCCGATGAAGCCTGCCCCTGATCCTTGGACTTCTTCTTGCCGAACCCCTTCTTGAAGAACTTTTGACCTTCGTGCCAAAGGACGCAGATCCTGTCACCGAAGCTGCCGATGCCGGTACTCCTGAACCACCCGACGCAGACTGAAAGAAACCCTGCTGCTGAGTCGCCGACTGCTGGCTGCGACCTGACACAGACTGCCCCTGGCTGATCGGTCCTCGAGTCCTCTGCATATCCATCTCCAAGGAAATCGCAACACGAGACGCCGTCTCGAGATCAGTGGCCCCATTCGCGATCAGATGGTGCCTCAGCTCCAGCCTCAAGCCCTGCACAAACTGCGTCGTCCTCACCCTCTCATGCTCCATGATATGAGGTGCGTACCGACCCAGCTCGACAAATCGGGCCCTGTACTGCAACACGGACATGTCACCCTGCACCAGCTCCAGAAACTCCCGCATCCGCTGCGTAGCAACAACATCTGGACAGTACGTACGCTCGAAAGCACTGACAAAGTCATCCCACTCGATCTGCTCAAGCGGACGAAGCTGAAAGGACGTCTTCCACTCGGAAGACCACCACCTCCGAGCCGTACCCTGCAACTGGTTGTAGGCCAACACCACTCTGTCCTCGACAGCACTCTTCGCAGAACTGAACACCCGCTCCATCTCATCAAGCCAATCACGAGCCGCATCAGGGTCTGCCTGGCCGCTAAAGTAAGGTGGATGGAACTGCATGAAATCCCTCACTGCTCGGCCTGGCCCACCCCTGACTGACGAGCCCTCACCGGCCTCTCCGCCGAACTGCTGAGCCATGAGATGGTACATGCCACGGAGAAAACCCTCGGCCCCCGGAGCCCTCGCAGCATCCGCGGCCTCGGTAGCTCCCGGAACTCTGCTATGCTCCTCCTGGTCCCTCTGGACCCCCTGCTGGATCTCCTGACCTCCAGCCGACTGCCCCTGCTGAGAGCGAGAACTCCTCCTCGGCGCCATCCTCGCTCCTTAAGCACAAGACAGAAAACACAGAAACGGAAGGTCAGAATAAAACACGCGGTGCCCAATGCCAGCGTCACCTGTACATCATCGTCATGGACTAGTGGACCAATACAATTACCTATGATTCTCATGTAATTCCACAACCGCGCTCTGATACCAGCTGTAACGACCCGAGAATCCGATTACCGGGAAGGCCCGATAACCCGAGACTCGCACCGCCACCCACGAGCCCGAAGACTCGGAAGGGTTAAAAGGATGGTGTGGAAACTACACAAGCATCACAAATAATTGCAGAAATTAAACAGTTATGATATTAAGCAGGAAATGAATTAACATTTTACATGGTCCACAATAAAATAACGACAACAGCAACAGTAGTCCACGACTAGTACAGTGACAAGAAAGAAAAGTACAGCTACACGGGGCATCCCCCGGCTCTGACCTCTGGCACTACCTCTGGGCACCCGCACCACGCTTCCGCTGCGCTCCTGACACGCTCCCCGAAGGTGGCGCCTCACCTGAAACACGGTGAAAACACGCAGGGAATGAGTCTCGGAACAAGACTCAGTAGGGATCACTCGAACCCTACCTCGCAAAACGAGAAACCACTACCCTAGCGGTAGGAAGGTACCTCGGAAAGGAAAGCCCTGTACTCTACAGAACTAGACCCTAACGGCACGCAAACCGACACACGTGCCACGGTACGAGAAGACCGAAACTCAACGGTCGAACCGTCAAAACCCGAAGGTCGGAAACACACGACTGACAGTCTGACACTCCGTACTCGACAGGAGTACCACCCACTAGAAGCACAGCCGGTAGCGTCCCCTGACGTCTTACACCGCACCGCAGGTGAACCGCCTGACATGGTAGGTCCTACCCGAGGCGCAAACACCGTACAAGTAACCACAACAAGTGACTAGCTGGGGTCACGCCCGTCGACGTGGGTCCAACCGCCCCCAACCACGTGTGCACACACAGACCGCGCGTCCCTGGTCTGGCCCTCTGACCGGTTTTCCCCTCAGCCGGACTCTGGCTGCAAGACGTGGGGCCCAACGGTAACCGGTCCACAAACCGTCTCTAAAGGTCAGCCCGTACACCACTCCCTGGTGCGACTAGCACACGCGTACTAGTAGGCTACGA
The DNA here is from genome assembly GCA_022559845.1 of Amorphophallus konjac. Classification (NCBI taxonomy): domain Eukaryota; kingdom Viridiplantae; phylum Streptophyta; class Magnoliopsida; order Alismatales; family Araceae; genus Amorphophallus; species Amorphophallus konjac. The sequence goes on from CM040121.1 coordinate 41,782,915, forward strand.
CTAGTGGAGGGTCACTGAAGGAGTAGACTCTCAAGTCACGGAAAACAACGCCCAAGCCCGACAACGTGTGGGAATCACCCCACGCACTAGTCCCGTCGCACGGAGACCACGGTCGGAGAAAAGCGAGGTTGCCACCCTCATGGGGCAACACAGGAAGTGGCGGTCCGACCCTGGACCGTCACAGCCAAATGGCGGTCCACTCTAGGGCCGTCACTTACAAATGGCGGTCTAAGGCAGACCGTCACACGGCCAGAGGGGTAGGGGAAGTGACGCGCCTGCTCAAGTGCGTCGTTTGAAAGTAACGCGCCTGAGACAGGCCGTCACACGGCGCCCCACACCCTCCAAAACCACAGGGAAAGTAACGCGCTTACCCTGGCGCGTCGCTTGCAAGCAACGCGTCGGGCTCAGTGCGTTACTCGCATGTGACGCGCCTAGACCAGCGCGTCGCATGGCCCTCACGCTCGGGATGGAAAGGGAAGTGACGCGCCTGCCCCAGCGCGTCGCTTGTAAGTAACGCGCTGGGCCCAGTGCGTCGCTTGGCCCATCCACATGGGGGACAACAGGAAGTAACGCTCCTGCCCCAGTGCGTTACACGCATGTAACGCGCCTATCTCGGTGCGTTACATGGCCTGACCCCCAACGGTCAAAAACCAACGGTCGAAACGCATGTGACGGCCCAGGCCAGGGGCGTCACTAGCAAACGGCGGCCAGTCGCAGGACCGTTACAGCCCTCGACCCCAAAGGCCAACACCCAGGGAAGTAACGCACCCCTCTAGGGGCGTTACAAGCATGTGACGGTCACTGGAGTGACCGTCGCTTGCCCCAGAGCACGCTACGGCGGGAAAACCCCAAAAACACCAACCACGCCCCCGTACCTCCACCGGAGAGGGGGAAAACAAGGGGGAAGACCCCTGGGGACCCCTAGCATGCATCTAAGCCACCAAAACATAGAATCATGGGCTAAAACCATAGATCGGGCGGCTCACCCCAAAACATGGAAAAACCCCAAAAACACCCAAACATGCCTCTCTCGGCCTCCCCGCGGCCTACAAACCACGGAAAAGAACGGCGAAGAGCTAGGGAACGTCACCCTACCTCAATGGAGCGAATGCTCCGCCGGATCGTCCACGAATCGCGAAGAACGCTTGAAAACCCTCGTTCTTCCTTAAGCTTCCCACGCTCGCCGCACGCCCCCACGACCGCCTCGCCGCCGCCCACGTCACCGCGCCGTCGCCCCGCCGCCGTCTGCAGCCGGAGGGGAGCTCGCCGTGGCCAACCGGGAGGAAGAGAGGGAGAGGGAGGGAGACACGGTGGAGGAGGAAGGAGGAAGAAGAAGAGAGGAAGAAGAAGATGGTGGGGGGAGAGAGAAAAGAAAAAGGGTTTTATAGAAAAACCCGGAAAATCCGTAAAATTCCAAAAATTAGGAAATCACACCCCCGCGATCCTCGGAACGCACCGATCGCAACGGTACCACTCGTGTCCGTGTGAACAGCCCGGTTCACGCGCAACGAGCGTCCGAAGAGAAAAGCCGAAACACACACCGGGAATCGGAAAACACGCGCGGAAAAAGCCGCGGAACGCCTCCGGGCCTCCGAAACGACTCCGGATCGCGCCGATCCGAACACGAAAGATGTCCGAAACGAAATTTCGGACACAACGGAGCCGGACGCTCCGAAAACTAGATCCGGGACCCATGAAGAAGGATCCGAAAGGTCCGGGATATTACAGCACACCCTCCTCAAGGGAGCAACCGAAACAGAGCCTCCACCAACTCAAGCAGTCCTCTCCGCAGACCGCAACCAGAACATCGGCTCAGCACCAAGAAACACCTCACACATGGCAAGCTGAAAGTCGGACATAACACTGTGCCAACTCTTGTCAGAAGACAAACTTCGAAAAAGCCCAGATCCCATCCGGAAAGGCACATCACAGAAACGACCACCAAAGGTCTCGCTGGCACACGGCTCTCGCCACGCTCGAGCCCCAACAACCAGCATCTTCTGTCTCTGAAAAGACCATCCACTGGTCACCAACTGCTCGTCAACGGGAAACCTTCGCTTGCTCAGCTTCTTCCTTCTTTCCTGGTCCTCGACCGGGTCCAAAGGAAACATTCCAAACCTCAGCAAGCCATCCGTCGACTCCCACACAGACTGATGCCGCATCTCGAGCTGCACTCCTCTCGGACACCGCATCCGAGCTCGAACATTGCTCCAACTCGACCCTCTCGGGGAGCACGACGAAACCAAATGACAAATCATGGTGCCTCCAGTCATCACCTCGGTCGACTCAGACTCACAGGGGAACCACCCCATGCTGGTCACCAAACCAGGGATAACCATTGCGACACCAACGTCCTATCAAGGACCATCCTCCGACTCCAATCTCACAAAAGGCCTCCGCCCACAGGCGTCACTCATCCATCTGGTCTCATCAAATCCTTCGATCAATCCAAGTGGACACCCGCCAATCCCGATTCCGCCCTTACCACAGAGCCACGGGACACCACCTGAACAGTGCTCACGGGTCCCTAAGCAATAAACATCTCACCGTTACAATCCGATAAGACCGTAGAACCAACAGACACTGCTGTGGTCGGTCACACGGTTAGGCTCACCAGCCACTCGTAGCCGCCAACCGGGACCCATAGTCTGCCAGAGACCACTTCCCCAAAAACGATCTCATCCGAGGACACGACTGGGAACACAAGTCAGGCGCCAAGCCACCGACTCTGACCAACACATCCTCGACCTCCGTCAGGCGACATCCTCAACAACCTCATCCCGGTCCAATACCGACGCCTGACACGGCTTCCTTCACAGGAACAGGGTACTCATGCGGCGCACTAGCCAGCACTTTTCCCAACACTCCATCCTGCCAATGCCCACCACCACGATATCTCGGGCAACGGCACGGCAACAACATGTTTCACACAGAGGAACCAATCCTCCGATGCTCAACGCGAACTCAGGAATCCGCCCGTAGCAACCAACGCTACGATCCTGAACCAATGGGTCTCAAGCCCACCACGCTTCCGCTGCGCACTCTGATTCACGTGCACAGCCGAGAAAGCGAACACCGCCCACCTAGCACTCGTCCTTCCGGAACAGCGCCAGCACCCTCACACGACAAGGGAATGGGCACGACTTCTCACAGGCAACCGCCTTGCCAAGACAAGGAGCACGTCTCGCACGGACTTCATGGCATACAAGGCCAACCAATCCGAACACGCAATGCAAGACGACGAACCTTAACCCAACACAATCTCTCCAACCAAGGGGAGACCAAACGCACTTCCGACCAACGGAAGGACTCCACGCTCGACCTGACCCCGAACCTCGCGCACGCTGGAAGCAGCACCATCCAGCACCAAGGAAAACCATCGCTTCCATCAGGTCAGCGCCTCCGACACACTCGACGAGTGTCACGTCGGACCAGAATCATAGCATCTCTCGATGCACCACCGCTGCAATTCCTCGAACTGCAACACGCCACGCCAAGAGCCGCAACATGAGCCGTAACGACAACCGCCGACGCTCATCCTCGAGTCCCGAAACTCACCGCGGAACCTTCACATCTCAAACCAACTCTAGGGTGAAAACACCCCATTCGCACACAAGAGCGCAGGAGCAAGACTTACTGGGACACCACAGCCCAATCCTGCCTCAAAATTCGTAAAACAACTGGGACCGACACATCATTTCTGATGCCACAGAGCACGACAAGAACATCAGGCTCGACAAATCAGCAACTCACCGAGAAGATCCTCCGCTCACCCGAGCACACTTCTCGATCAGAACACCCGCTCTGCCACCTTAAACCACAACCTGAACACCTCAGGGGCGGGATAAATCTCAAGCTGGAGTGGCCAAAACCCGACAGCAGCTCCCTCGAAGCACGCTCACGGCCACTTAAACACGAACCGTCCGCACCAGCCACCTGACCACGCCGCAGATTCCTCGAACGCAGCACCGCGAGCTCACACCTGCCAGCAACCTCTGCCCAACGCAGCACAACCAGGGCCATCACCGATGAGGGAGAAGGCTCTCAACCTCAATCCTTAGACCCCATGCTGGCATGAAGGCCGCGGACAACAACCACCTTCACAGCGCCGCACAGCGCACCCAAGCTCTCAAGCGAGAAACAAAGCGGAAAAATAAGCACAAAACCCTATGCCAGCTGCCGACTGTACTGGACCTTATGGACTCTGATCACTGCAATATTTCGAATTCCTATGTACGTCCACAACCACCGCTCTGATACCAGCTGTAACGACCCGAGAATCCGATTACCGGGAAGGCCCGATAACCCGAGACTCGCACCGCCGCCCACGAGCCGGGAGGGCTCGGAAGGGCTAAAAGGAGTGTGGAGGCACAAAGAAATAAGAAATAAAGCAGGACAACCAACAACAACAAGCTGAAAGAAAGAACAACTACAGCTACAACAGAGTCCAGTCCAACAGAAAGTACAGTCTAAAGCAGTAAAAACGTACCACATGCCAAGTGAACACTCGGCCCGGCAAGCTGGCAACAGAGAACCTCCGCTCTGCACCCTCGAACCTCGAGGAAGAACCGCCACACCTGAAAAGCAGGGAATGAGTCTCCAAACAGAGACTCAGCAGGGATCCCGCGGAACCCCAACCGGAAACAACGGCGGTAGCGGAAGAGAGAGCTACAACTACAGCAGGAACAGCAAACCGGTGGCCGGTCAAAAACTCGGCACTACAGCTACTCCTACTGTACCAGAAGGCACACCTCGACCACGCAGTCGAAGCTACCAAACCACGCTAGCACCACCTACCGAAGTAAAAACACACGGCAACCACGCCGTAGAGGCCTGTCCCTCGGACAGCCAACCTGGACACGCTGTCCAAGGTGCAACCCCGACCATCCGATCGCGGGTACCGCACAACAAGACCCAACCTCGGTAAAGCCACTAGCACTAATCTCATGACGCGAAAACCAACACACGCGTCACGGCGAACCAACCGAAACTCAACGGTCAACACGACCGAAACCCGAAGGTCAAAGTCACGGAAACTGACAGTCTGTCACTCCGTACTCGACAGGAGTACCACCCACTAGAAGCACAGCCGGTAGCGTCCCCTGACGTCTTACACCGCACCGCAGGTGAACCGCCTGACGTGGTAGGTCCTACCCGAGGCGCGAACACCGTACAAGTAACCACAAACAAGTGACTAGCTGGGGTCACGCCCGTCGACGTGCGTCCACTGTCCCCAACCACGTGTGCACACACAGACCACGCGTCCTAGGTCTGGCCCTCTGACCGGTTTTCCCCTTAGCCGGACTCTGGCTGCAAGACGTGGGGCCCAACGGTAACCGGTCCACAAACCGTCTCTAAAGGTCAGCCCGTACACCACTCCCTGGTGCGACCAGCACACGCGTACTGGTAGGCTACGACTAGTGGAGGGTCACAAAGGAGTAGACTCTCAAGTCAACGGAAAATAATGTCCGAATCCGACGACGCACGGGGACCACCCCACGTACCGGCCCCGTCGTACGGTGACCACAGTCGGAGAAGAAACGGGACTCACAGTCCACGGCCACGCACGCACCGTGCGCTAGAGTCGAGAAAACTCGAGTGGCACTTAAGCCACTGGACTCTGGATAGTCCTCTAGACACACTACAGCCAACGGTCCTTGAGTCACAAGACTCGGGGTCAAGACTGTTGCACGCAACAGCACAAGGCCGTCGATCTAGCCCAATCTCTAGGTCTAAAACCACGATATCACGAATATCGAGATAGCACACAAGCCACCAAGACTGTTCCCTCAGGAAGGGAACGCAAGGGACCACGGCCACACGGAAAACACAGAAGTACGATTCCCAGGGCAGCACACAAGCCACCACGACGATTTCCCATCTTGAAGCAAGCGGGAAACCTCCAGCCCCAGGCCGGATAACTGGACTCGCAGTCTAAGGCCAAGCACATGGCCCACATGGGAATCGCCTTCCAAAGGAAACCCACGACATGCGGGGGAGACCCCACCGCACGCACACCGATACACGGTGACTCGATCAAGCGTAACACGAAAGTCCGGAACACGTGGGGTCACCCGGACCCACCACACCTATGGGCACGCTAATCGAGGTAACACGGTCCCTCCAGACACCCCAAAAATACAGACAAAGAACCCATGGGTGTCCGGGATACTCACAAGGCCGGAGGTCGACCACTGGGTCACAACCGAGTCGACCGGAGACCAACACAACACAATCGGAGCGTTAAAAGGTCACTTGGACCCTTAAGCTCTAGACATGCAAAACGAGGTAAGTGGGACCTCTGGACACCCAAAGACATGGTCACGGAACTCCACGGGGTGTCCGAGACACTCACGAGACCTAAAGTCAACCACTGGGTCACAACCGGGTCGACCGGAGGTCAAAACAGCGCAAACAAGAACCAGAACATGGTAGTGGTCACCTGGTGACCGCGACCAGATGGTAGCGGTCGACCGGCGACCGCGACCATGCTGTCACGGTCGCCTCACGACCGCGACCAGCCACGCTCAACCCCGCTGGTAGGGGTCGCCCGAGGACCGCGACCAGGTGGTAGCGGTCATCCCCTGACCGCGACCAGACAAAAGCGGTCTATCGCACGACCGCGACGCTCGAAGGCCTTCCGACCCAAACACAAGGGTGAAAGCGGTTCTCCCAGGACTGCGACCAGATGGTAGCGGTTTCTGGTGGATCGCGACCAATTCGGAAAATCGGGAACGGCGGGAAACCCCAAAAATCCAAGCCACGCCCCCAAACATCCACGGATGAGGGGAAAAACATAGGGGAAGCTCCCCAACAACCCCTAGCATGCATCTATGACCTCGGATCGGCCTAAAACGCAACGAATTGCTGATCGGGCGATCACTCCCCAAAACATGATTTTCCCCAAAATGCCCCAAACGACCCGTTCGGCTCACCACGGCCTATCAAACTCGCGGGAAAGGAAGAGCACGAGCTGGGGGTCCATCACCCTACCTCCACCGAAGATTTCGCGCACCGTGGACGCCGATCCACGAAGAAAATGCCGTGAAGCCCTCACCGCTCCACGAACCCGCAGCCGAGCTTCCACGCGCCACCGGCCCTCGATCCTCGACCCGTTCCCCGTTCCTCGCCTCCAGCCATCGCCGCCTCGCCCTCCTCCGCCACCGTCGGCCGCCCGGGGAGAGGGGGAGAGAAAGAGATGAGAGAGAGTGAGAAAGAGAGAATGAGAGGGGGAAAGAGAAAATGGTTAGTATATATAGGAAAACCCGAAAATTGCATAAATTCAGAAAATTACGAAAAATTACCTCCGCGATCCTCGGAAGGAACACAACGCAGTGGTAACATCCCGGAGTCGGAGAACGCCACGCTTTACCCTACAAAGAGTTCCGAAAGCACATCAGGGGAAAACACGTGTAAAGCACAAAATACACTCCGAGACCCACTAAAATGATCCGAAAAATATCCGAAAAATCCGGGGCATTACATAGCAGCTCTTTGGGGAGGCTCATGTTGGCTGGAGAGATGGCGAGCCAAGCACATGAGTCATCTTCAAGCACGGAAGAGGAAGTGTCTAAGCGCCCACGCCTCTGAGACAAGCCACTACTCGAAGGGAGCTCCTCGCAAGTGGGGAGAGAGGAGGAAGGCTCCGATGACTTCCGACAAGGCTACCTGGTGGGCTGGAAAGCAACCTTGTACAAGGTCCATGTACCACCTATACGATATCAAAGGGGTGCTAAAGATCACCCCTGACTTGTATGACTTGAAGACCGATGACTAAAACCTTACCTTATACTCTTCCCCGAGGGGACAATGAATGGTTCTTCTCCTTCTTCACTTTTCTCTTTGCTTGTGGTCGTCGTGCTCTGTGTTCTTCTTTTTTCTGACTTGGTGAGCTGAGAGCATTATCCTGCAAGGGTTGTGAAGGAACGATATTACCCAGTAAATGGCTGTTAACCCAATGGGGGTGAATGGATTTATAAAAATTAATCACAGTAAGATATTACTTAACCAAGGTGATAATGATTAATCCAATCAAATCATTTAAGTGATAGTGGAAACTTGTGTATAGCGAAAGCTAAATATGCAGGAATATAACAACAAAAGTAATCACATAAGGGATGCAAGGAATTTATACTGGTTCGACGTTAATCTATATCAGCCCTACGTCCAGTACTCGTAACTACTAAGATTTTCACTATCTCCCCCAACCGGGAATAAGAAAAATGTTATTTTTGGCAAGGTGTTCAGCTCACCACTGACATCCTCTCACTAGAACCCCAGTTGACTTATGGGTTAGCCAGATCCAGCCATTTTTGATCAGGTGTTCGGTGACACCGCAGGTATCTTTTCACAAAGACCCCAACTAACTCTTAGGTTCAGCCCGACCTATAGGATATATACCAACCTCCTGCATGTTGTCTTGCCCTCAAACAAGACCTTCTCTCTGCAAGGAGAAGAACACCTCTTTAAAGGAGGTTACATAGATAATGTCTCTACAAAAGACAGGGTGTGTACAATAAGCACAGTATGTTCAAGACGAAGAAATCAGAATAAGATACAGCGGTCTTGAACGGAAAGTAAAAGCTTTAAGAGAAGAAGCAAGGTTGGAGTGAAGATCTTGTTCAGCTTCTTCCTCATGTCGAGCACTCTGTAGCAATGATGGTTGAGACTGAAGTTGGCTTTCAACTTTTCTCAACGCACACAATGTGAGCCTACTGGAAAAGATGTGATCGTGGATGTACTTGCTCGGCCTTGCTCGGCTACTTGGCTGAATGGGTATGTGCATATATGCTCTAATTAGCGTAGCTCGTTTCTTGGTTGCTTGGCTTGCTCCTTTTATAACTCTTTTGAATAATGGTCCATTACAGACTCTACCTAGAGAACGTTAGACACAGTTTGCCAACCGTTAGACTCATCCAGGAGATCTTTAGAGAGAAAGTGAGAGCTTCATTTTCTTCCTAAGCTTGTTTCCATTACAGAGCTTTATGTAGCTACTTTGCAAAGATATGCGTACTTTCTAAGTGATGGGACATGCATAAGATCTCTCTATTTGATTTCAAATATTTTTTTGAAGAGAAGATCTTCCATTTCAGCATATCCTTTGTGTTAGCGTCTTTTTTTGTAGGTCTTCCTTTTTCCTGGGATTGTCAGACAATAGAAGGGTACTTATTTATTTTGTAAAAATGAGAAGGCCAAGTAATGTCATATTAAAATACTCACTTCAATTCTGCTACTACTAAAACATGTCTCGGAGTATTATGCTTTTGTTAGACAGCCTGAAACATAATAAAGAGCTTGACCTTTCCAAACTTTTAGTCAAGTGTTTATCAGAAGCAGAAAATAGAGTATCGTTTCTCATATGTTCTGCAATAGCTGTTATTTGAATTTCAAATTTTACTAAGATAGTCGTTCAACCTTTTTGTCTTTATATAACATAGTCGTTTAGATGGAAGTTTATCAACGACTTAGTGAATTTATTAACATACAGCTATCTACTGAATAGAGAGCAATATAAGATAGATAGCTGATATATGCTAAGTATTTAGATTGATAGCTATCTTAAAAATATCAGACAGATAGCTTGAATTCAAAAATAAATGTTTTTGATCTTAGTCTTAGAAGTATAGAATCTTTTAACCATATGACTAAGATGAAATTAGATATCTTAAGAATTCAGAGCTATAAGATAGAGTCATAAGCAATTGATTTTCTTAAATAATTTATTGAGCTATCAAGAATAATGAAAGAGATGCAAGCAATAAGATAATTGAATAAATAATTCGCCTAAGAAAAATTATATTAATTAAGTTTATTTATAATAAGACATCCATCAAAAGAATAATGAATTAATACAAAGATTTCCTTGAGCGGGATGCTCAAATTAGGCTCGTGTTTTTCTGAAACACTCATTTATCACTCCATTGGGCTCCCTTGGAAAATGGACGTTCCGAAGGGGCATTTGTAGATGCCTAATTTCGGCCATCCCATAGACCTTGATTTAGTCACCATATAAGTGACACAATTTTTTGGATGTATTATGTAATTAACGACCCAAGATTCAGATACCAGGGATTACCCGATACTATTCGAATCCTGACCCACCACCCATGAGTCGGAAGGCTCAGAAGGGTTAATTGGTGTGTAGAGGTACATTGAAATTAAAAATAATGAAAGAAATAACTACAAATATAACTGTTTAAGTAACATGAAATAAATTATATTTTTAATTAATAAATTAACTATAGAGTCCAGTCCACAAAGTACAGTATACAGGGAAAGAAGCGTACTCAATCGTCAGGGACGCCCCCAGCTCTGGCAAGCTGGCAACTCCGAACCTCCGCGCTACACCTCTGGATCTTGAGGATGAATCGTAACACCTGAAAAGAAAGGGATGAGCCTAATCTTATTAGCTCAGTAGGGTCCCGCGAATTCTCACCACGAAACAACGGCGGTAAATAGCAGCGATAACGGAAATAACGATAACAATAGCAACAGGAGTAGCAACAGCAACAATAACGACAGAAGTAACAGCCATAGCAAGAACAGTAACAATGGCAGCCAATGGAACCACGGCCCTCTAAGCCGATAACGGTAACGAAACGAAAAGTAAACCCCGATCTCACAGTCGGGGATCGCCAAACCAACGAGAAACCCTAACTACACTACTAGGAAGGAAAAACCACGACATCTCTATCGTGAAGGCCCGTCCTCACTGACGAAGGCCCAACCCAAAATCATGTGCTCTTAGGTACAGTCACAACCTCGCTGTCGTGAACTCTATGTTGTCCACGGGTGAAACCTCAGTGACTCTACTAGGAACCCTAGACCTCAACATCAGAAAAGGTATATAGAAACCACCCGAAGAACCACGTCCTCGCTGACGGAAAACCAAACCTCGAGTCAAGAGAGTCATGTGTCACGTGACGGGAGAATTGAACCTGCCCACTAGAAGCAAGGCCGGATGCATCCACTGACGACTTAGTTCACACCTCAGGTGTCTTCCTGCTCACCCTAGGCGGAAACTGAGATATCGTACAAGTAACACAAGGACAATGGTCTAGTCAGGGTCATGCTTTTCAGCACGCATCTGAAGTCCCCGACCACGTATGCACACATTGACTAACTTTGTTACGTCAGGCCCTCTATCTGATTTTCCTCCCGGCCAGACTCGAGCCACCACAATGGGAGGCCCTACGACAACAGCCTAAAACCGTCTCTCCTAGGTCTAGCTCTCCATCGCTCCCAAGCGGGTCGGCACATGCGTGCCCAGGCAAACTACGACTCGTGGGTAAGTCACTCGGCGTGGGAACTCTCCGTAGAGAGGAAACACCGAAGTAGAAATGGGCTACGCACGCACCCATCGCAAGTATCACAGAACACAGGGTGGCATAGTGCCACCAGACTCAGGACGACTAGCTAGACTTGCTAATCCAACGGCCATAGAGTCATGCGACTCATCCCAAGGCCGTTGTATCATACGGCACCATGTCGTTAAACCACCCTCGTCCAAGAGTCAGAAATCACGGTCAAAAGGACTCTTAAGGTGGCTCACAACCGCCAGGTCCATTCCCTCTCTAAGGGAGACTAAGCCCCCAACTCCTTGCTAGGTCACTGGACTCTCGGTCACTGGCTATACGCATGGCCCACACAGAAATCACTTTCCGAAGAAGCTAACAATGTGCAGGGACAGCCCTCCTAACGTACATGAATACACGGTGACTCGATCTAGCACAACGGGGAAGCCTGGAATACACGGGATCACCCAGACCTCAAAACCATATGGGCATGCTAATCGAGATATCATAATTCCTCTAGACACCCAAAAACACGATCTCGATCCCCACAGGATGTTTGGGACATCCACGGGGCCAAAGGTCAACCAGAGGGTCTCAACCCGGTCGACCGGCGGCCAAAAAGGGCAAAAGAATTGGGTTTCGGTCAACCTACCCCTGGGGTCAGTCGACCTACCAACAGGGGATCGGTCGACTGGCCCTCAGGGGTCGGTCGATCGTTCCAACACGGTCAGCCCACCATGGCGAACCGATTCAGTCGACCGAACTCCCCCGGTCGGTCGGCCGAAACCAGCGATGTTTCAACCCGACCCCGACCGAGGGGTCCTATTCCACGCCCCACTCGATCCCGATCAAGGGGGGAAACATCGGGGACCTTGCCCCAGCTCCTAAACCACAAAATGCATGTAAATAAATGGGGAAACATCGCCTGATCTGGTGAAGATCGACACTCACCCTAAACATGGAAAAACCGCCCCGAATTGAAGGAAAACCCACTCTCAGCCTCACCGCGGCCTACAAACCATGGGAAAATAGAATGCAAGGACCAGGGATCCATCCCCCTACCTCTCACGATGACTTCCCATGCTGAGGACACTGATTCCATGAGAAAACGGCCCTCGAACCAACGTCGGCTTCATGAATCCACGGAAGAAGCACGTCGTGCCACCACCCCATTCCTCGCTCTATCCTCGCCCCTCACTACCCCACATCACCTCCACCTCACCCGCCTCAAGCTCCATCGGCCGCCCGGAGAAGAGATGGAGAGAAAGAGAGAAACGGGAGGAGAGAGGGAGAGAAATGAGAGAATGAGGGGAGAGGGGGTGTTTAGGGGTTTAAATAGGAAAATGTTTTGGGATTTAAAAATCCAAAAAATAGAAAAATGAGAAAAATCATCCCCACGATCCTCGGAAAACGCACAACGCGCCTACAACGTCCTGAAACTCGGAAACACAACGGTTCACTCTACACAGGAGTCTGAAGGTCTGATAACTAAAAATCAGATTTAATTACACAACGCAATTCCGGACCCACAGAAATGCTCTGAGACCCATGGATTCCTGATCCAAAAATCATGGGTGTTACATATTGATTTCTCGAGCTTTTAAGTCCAACCTGATACCTTTATTGGGCCCAAAACATTGAAAATGGGCTAAATCCATGGGCTGGGTGGCCAGATCGATGGCCGCCCATCAAATCCTGGATGGCCAGACCAATGGCCACCCAGATCGGAAGAAGGTCAGTGATCTAGCCGTCTATCTCATGTAAACGGTCAGCGATCTGGCCACCTTCTGGTCACCTCCTATCAAACTCACGTCCCACGTTCTCCTCCACTCCGGGGACACTTCCCACGGTGCCACCCACTCTAGGGGGATGCTGCACGAGCAAGCACGCACGTCCTTGCCCTGAGATTGGCCCAGGAGTTGTTTACACAGATCTCGACATGCTTTTTAACATCAAATCACGGAGGGAAATGTCCTATCCCCGGAAAATGCCCCATGGCGCCCTAGGGGTAGGGGGAGAGGAGGATAGATCAAAGGAGAGAGCCTAGAGCATAGGAACAGTTCGAGGGAGCGACCCTGTGAGCTGTGAGTAATCTCCACTTTTTTCTGCTACCTTCCTATAGCGAGACGAAAGCCAAGAGATGCACAAGAGTTCTCTACGGGTGGTCATCAGCGCGTGTTATCGGAGTTCCTTTCTCCAACAGAGGATGACCACATCCCTGGCCGCCTAGTTTATCTGAACAATTAGGACGTTGGTTGCCCAGCTCCCCGAAATGGCCATGCATCTGGCCGCCTTCCTGATTTGACGAGCAGTCCTCTCTTCTTCCTCATCCATTTTCATTCTGCTACATACATAGTTGCTTGTTTGCATAGTTTATCATTTACTTCGCATGTTAGAACTCCCTTTAGCACCCAAAATATAGAGGTCTGAATCCAAAATAAAATGGGAGGTGTGTAGTCGAAAGTCTTAGCTATCCCCCCTTCCCAACACCCGCTCTAGGTAAACACCACTACCAATTTTTACTTCACCATCATTTTCTGAACATTTACTGCACTTTACTAGTTCTAATGGTAGTCTTTTCTCTCCTTTTGTAACTGTGTTTCAGGATTTTGGTGCAACGAACAATAGGGCTCTTCGTTCTTGACCGGCCGAGAATGGAGAATGCGGAACACCACGATCTCCCACCCTAAAGGCTACTGCGCGATCATCCTTCCTGTGGGAAGCAGGTAAAATTCTTTGGCGATCACTTTCTAGCATTGCACTGTAGTGTTGAATTCGTCTCGGTAGAGTTCTACATTTGCGGTTCAGCCTAGTGTCCATTTCTGCCGATCAGTGCACTATCATCACCCGGATCCAATTTTTGGCGCCTACACTCTCGTGTGTCCTAACTTTTTGAACTTGTAGCAAATAACTTCATTGGTCCTAGGGGTCTCCCCCTTAAAAAAAAGGAATGTTTGCTCACCTTTAGTTTACCATCATGACCGAGTCATCTTTTTTAGGAGGAATTTTATTACTTTTCTTAAGAGGAACGCTATTTCTTCTTTTTCTAGACTATCACTTACCTTATCCTCGCTTGAAGATATATTTTTAGATGCAAACTTGAAGGTCACATTGTTCTTTTTCTTGTTTGATTCTTCCTCTTGATTTCTTCTCATGCTTATTTCATAAGTTAGTTCATCCAAATCAAGAGTAGACAGGTTTTTAGCTTCCTCAATAGCAGTGACTTTGGCATTCCAAGAAGATGGTAAAGAATGGGGAATTTTACGAACAAGATTGGAGTTTGAGTATATCTTACCCAATGTCTTAAGCCCATTTATAATATCACCAAATCTTGTGAACATTTGCCCGATGCTCTCGTTTTTCTCCATCTTGAACAATTCATATTTGGGGACAATAAGATTTATCTTTATCTTCTTGACTTGAGAAGTATCTTCGTATGTGACTTGAAGTTTCTCCCATATCTCTTTGGTTGTTTCACACATGTAAATTTGATTATATTCATTAGCACCAAGTGTACAATGAAGAGTTTGTATGGCTTTAAAATCAACTGACATTTTTCTAAAGTCCTCAGCTCCCCACTCTTCGAGTTTCCTTATTGGAACATATAGACCAACCTCTACTACTCTCCACATCTCATAATCAATGACTTTCATGTAAGTAGTCTTACAATTTTTTCAGTAGCTATAATTGGATCCATTGAGAAAAGGAGGACTAACAGTAGATTATCCTTCACCAAACAAGAAAGTATTCCTAGTGTGAGCTATAGCTTTGGATCCCTCTAAAGGTAGTTACACCCTTAATTTAGAGACCTTGGTTTGATACTAATTGAAGGTCCGGAGCTATAGAACACACGCAAGAGGGTGGATGAATTGGGTGTTGACAAATTTTTAAAGTTTTAATACATATCACACAATTGACAATCACAAATAAGGGAGGTAGGAGAGATGGATCCAATCACATAAGGAGACAATACGATTTTTATAGAGATTCGGAACAGCAAGGTGTTGACTTACGTCATCTCCCCAAGATCTCTTTAGTATCTACTACTAGAAACTCTAGTAAACGACACACATGCTAGACATTAAGGTGTTAGCTCACCTTCCACACATACATATATACACGTGCCTCAGCACACGCACCCTTAGAGTGGGGCGCTCAAGAACACTCACATACTTTCTCCCACGCACACACACACCACAAAACGCATATTTAAGTCAAGATGAGAAAGCGAATATGATCATAGTTTGCCGATGGAGTGCCTCCTAGGTCATCCTTCACGTTCTTGCACAAGAGGAAGCTTCAAAGATTGAAGAACTGAGAGAAAATAAGGCACAACACCAAAGCAACCGCCTTCCTACAAATTTCCAATCCCTTTTTCACTTTAATCCTTTTAATTAGATGTATTTATAGTATTAGGGCATCTTAGGATTCTCTAGGAAGAGTTTAGGAAGTCTCTAACTCAAACAATGGTCAAGATATCCCAAGAAAATCAAGTAGAAGATCACCCATATCTGGGTCAAATTCACAAGGTGTAGACACCATTTTGTTTTCATTCTGTTTGCAAAAAATCAAACCCAGAAGAAGAACATGTTGAGTTATGGTTTTGATGATTGTTGGCATTATGGTTTTGATGATAACTAAACTTAATGTGTGATTGAGTGATGATAACTAAACTTATGGTTGATTGCACATGTTCTTGATGACTGTGTAGATTCATGTTTAAATATGATCGAGATGGCAAATGGCAACGGTACATGGTCTCGATTCTTGCTTGATTGAATTGATTTTACAAGAGGCAAGAGGTTTCACAACCTCTTTAATGTGAACAAGCATGGTATTAACCCTGACTATCTTGCTTGCATGATCAAACTCATGGCAGTCACCTGGTGAACCAAACGTGTGGATAAGCACCCTGCTCCTCTACAATCCAAAACAGGTGGTATATGTCATGTACTGTCAAGAACCATTGGTAAGACTCTTACCCTGTTATACACTCCTTGTTATTGAGTGTTCCATGAGGTTATTTCATGAATAATTTACTTGTGATGATTGAGTTTTATCTCTTGATTCTTATCCCAGAACTTTATCCTCACCTCAGAACATGTGTGTTTCAAAGTGTTCATATGCACCTAGTTCATGAGGTTTCAAGCCCTTGCAAAACTCGTTATCGTGCGCCCTCGCACGCGGATCGACCTGCGCGATCAGGTCGCGGGGATCGACCTTTAATTTGTTAACTTCAAGAGTGAGCATTGAACTTGTTTCAGAAGATTTCATATAATGAGAAATGCTCAAATGGTCTAATGCATAAACCAAGTTGAATCCAATCCCAAAATTCATGGAATTGATAAGGACATAAAGCCCTTGACTTATGGACATGTTTCTTTGGGCTAACACTTCATTTTTGCAAGTATGAGTCATTTCGGTCGACCAACACACCAGGGCCGGTCGACCAGAATTAACAGAATCGAAAAGATGGGATTTTTACAGGTTTCGGTCGACCGCCACCATAGGGTCGGTCGATCGGTTTTGCCAGAACCAAAATGTTCTGGCTGCAGCAAGTTCCGGTCGACCGCCCCATAAATTCTGGTCGACTGCCAGTCCCGAGGCCCCCTTTGTTGACTTCATGTTTCAAGCTCGTGGAGATGAATCTTCACCCATTCGTTTAATCCTAAAGTCACCCAATCTCCCATGATTTGTGGATCTGGTGTGGGGGGGTGTCTATGGACCATTCAAAAGATATAAAACCAACACAAGAGGGTTAGAAACCCTAATGCATCAAGAGAGTTCTAAAGGGGGAGAGGCTATCCAAGGGAGAGAAGAGGTACTGTAGCAGTGAACAGTACTCCGTGCAGTAAGTGTTCTTCATCTATTCTCAACCCATTGAAGGCATATCTGAAGCCAACCTCCTCCAAGGAAGAGAAGAAGCAAGTAAGCAAGCAAGGATTCCAAGAAGAGTGCCTAAGGGAGAAAGAAGAGAAGCCAAGCAAGCAAGCAAGGAGAAAAGCTAAGCAAGCACGGATTGAAGCCCCGGTCAAGTGAAGATTGAAGATACGTTAAAGATTCGCAACATGCATTCAAGGGGAACCCAAAACATGAGTTTTCTAAACTAAGCCTCATCGTCTTTATGCTGTGGGTGTTGTATTTGTGTTCGTCATAAACTGAAGAACTTGTGTATGTGTGGATCGTTGTTGGATCTGTGGTCGTGTGTGTGTGTGTCGTATTTGATTCGCGTGTGTGTGCGTGGATCTTCCTAGATCTGCGTTTGTGTGTGTGGGTCTATTTAGATCCGTTCTGTCTCGTGTGTGTGGATTGCTGCACTTGTGGCAGCGGGTGTTTGTGTTGGTGATCCGGTTGTCGGATCGTGTTAGAGACTTCGTCTCCGTGTGTGTGTGTGTGTATTGGGGCGC
Organism: Amorphophallus konjac; assembly: GCA_022559845.1. Taxonomy (NCBI): domain Eukaryota; kingdom Viridiplantae; phylum Streptophyta; class Magnoliopsida; order Alismatales; family Araceae; genus Amorphophallus; species Amorphophallus konjac. Next base: position 41,800,616 of record CM040121.1, read on the forward strand.
GTCCCCGTGTGTGTGTGCAGGCGTCGTCCTGCGTGTGTGGTTGGAGCGTCGTCTCCGTTTGGGGATTTATCCCCGAGTGAAGCCTCACCGGGTTTGGTGAGGGGTGGACGTAGGTTGCCGTCGTTGTATCCGAACCACCTTAAAAACCGTTGTGCATCGTGTTTTCAATTGTGGTTTGGTCCTTTTCTCCCATCCCCATTCTACGCGAGTGTGAGTGTATATCATTGTTCAGGATTTATCCACGTTCATCTTGCATAATCTATCTCTCACCATATAGAGTTTGATAAATCCAATTTATGTTCAAATAGTTTTGAATCTTTTAACTAGCATTCTATCACATATTTCAAAAAGGCCAAAACTTTCCATAAAATTTCTTATCACCCAATTCACCCCCCTCTTGGGTGTCATTGATCGTGGGACTTCAAAACAGATGGTGTCAACACTGTAATAGAACCTTGACTATCTGAAATCGTCAACTTTGAATAGCCATATCTTCCAACACGCTCATCTAAAAAATATGATCTTGGGCTTATTGCCAAGAGCTAAGGTATCACAACAGATTACCACTAGCTCTCATCTTGAGAGACCACCAGAGCACAATTAAATTCTCCACTAAAGATTGGCTTTCGGTCATATTAACACTTGGTCGATTTTTCCAGACTGACCTATTCTGCATTGCTTGAACCTATCAACTTAGAGATGTCATAACTTCTCGTACACACTTCTAAAATTTACGTTCGACTCATTACAAAGAGGTGAATAAACACATCACTTTACCTCTATCACTCATCTCCAAAATCAATTCAAAACCCAATCAAATTCTCCATCAAAGTTTAGCTTTTAGTCATTTTAACACTCGAGAGTTTTTCTAAAATGACATGTTCTCTGCACATCCACTTATAAACTTGGTTAGTCCAATATGAATGGACTGTGTTATCATCAAAATATGGAGGGTTCACAACATAACACCACGTTAAAACTTCTAACCCAGAATTAACTAAAGTGCCCGTTTCATATAAACCATTGATGATAGAATCTGTAATATCATATTTTCCCCTCTTAGAGATATAAAAACTTGCATATCATCACGAAGAAATATGTTCAAATGCCACTTGAGTTGTTCAACACGATTAGACTATGTTACGAATGTTCACTCATATAATTATTCTCTCTCAATGGCTAGCTAATGAGATGGCTCACATTGAATCTTAAACAAGTGAATGTCCTTATTAGTCACATAGCATTAGCGACATTTTCCAACGTGGTTAAGGGATAACCAAGTAAGATAAAGTCAAAGAAACAGTTGATATCGGGGCCTCATCTGTAACAATGAGTGGGGCAAGGGTATTGTGGTGTTGAGTTAATTTGAGCTACCCCAAATGAGGGGAGTGCTCAACGGTCTCAACATCGCCCCAATTGCCTCCCATCGAGAAAGCACAAGGTTTTACATATACTCCGACTTAAGATAAGGGCAACCTCGAGACTGAACATCCACAGCAAGGAAGCCAAGTAGGTCTACTAGAGAAGTAAAGTTCTAGAATAATTAGGTTGTTTATGTAGGGCACGAGGAGTCCAAAAAAATAGATGATGGTAGTGGGGACGTCACTTCAGGTGCTGGTGGTGTAGCCGAGGAGGGAGCATAAGATTGTAAGGAGGTTACTGACGACGTTAGAGGTGAGAAGCTACCGATGTAGAAGAGGGTGCATATGGCAATGGTGAGGGTAGAAGGGGGTCCAAGGAGGCAAAAAGAGTAGAGTTGGGGGTTGCGATCCATGGAGAAGGAGAGTGACAAGATTAGTACCAGTGTTATACTCCAAGCCAAAGCAAAACTCTCTCTCTCTCTCTCTCTCTCTCTCTCTCTCTCTCAATCAAGGTATCATTGATCCTCTGGTCACATAGTCCGAGAGGGGAGAGGCTATCAAACTTGCATAATAGAAGAAAGGCCGTTGTTTTGTTCTTTTATTATTTATAAGGTTGTTTTAGCCATTTCATATATAATTAAAAATGATGAAGAGCGAATTTTCCCTCCTTCCCAAAAGCCTAATAATGCGGCTTAACCCAACAGGCAAGAGGCCAACCCACTTGCGGCCACCTCGCTCATTTAGAGCATTTATTTGAGAGCCCAGGAAGAGCTATCAAATCTAACACACCCCATGTGTCAAACAAGCCCCTCTGCTAGATTTCGGACAGGGAGGAAAGTTCTTCAAAAAACAACGAAAGGCCCCTAAGTGTTAGCTCTAGAAAATTTTGAGTTTTAACTCAACCCCGAACCGTCATAGGGAGAGCCTCAACGTTATCCCGAGCCATGAGGAGAGTCTCAACTGGCCCCGACCATCATTTTAGCTCGACCTCTAAAGTGATAGCTCTACAAATGGCCCTATAGTTCGGCCTCTTTAGTCATAGCTCAGCTAATGACCCTATAGCTCGACCTTTGTCGTTATAACTTAGCTGATGGTCTATAGCTCGGCCAAATGATGATAGGGCATCAACTCAATCAAAGGAAGCTATTTACCCCTACATCACTCCTCAAGGGTGCAGCACATATATTGAGTAGTTACAGTAAAGGCCACGATTTGTGGTAACGTTTGCGACTCCACGGTGGAAGCTACGATTGTAGGTGACGTTTATGGATCACCCCTTGATGACACACGCCCCGCTTCCCATTGTCTCAGACTATGCATCTTCACGAGACGTGATGATGACGCTGCAATTGCCAGCCTATCATGTGTATAACCAAGACACCAGAGCTAAGTCTCAGATGCATATTATCAATGTATTGTCAAGTCTACGAGATTTTTTGGATCGTACGATCACATCAATTTCAGTCACGTATCCTAACTACCGCCCAATCCAGGGCTCTCGTGTGGCTTTGAGAATTCCAAAGGGAGCCATCATGGCCAGCCAACGTCAGTGGATGGGTTCCCCGTGTGATACAGAAGCCTGCCATCCCCAATACTCCATTCACTGCGCTGCTCCATGCAATCTCTTTAGGTCTACAGGCCTTACTACCACCAGCATGCTTCGTCGTCTATAAAATGAGGTCTATGTAGCCTCCTTCGGGTATGCAATGCCATACAACACAACGAAAATGAGGGGATAACTAACAGAGAAAAAAGAGGAAGAAGCTACCTTACCAATGGCCCTGCTCCTCCTTTTTCGCCAGGTTGCCTCCACACACCCTATGCACCCTCCAGAGAACCGACTCCCCTTCCTCTCACTTGCTCACTAATTTAAACATTATAGGGTTCTCCCGGGGCACCCCCACCATAGTGAGAACTTTTCTTATAGAAAAGAGTTCGGCAAGATCCACTCATGGCGGTTGCCACCTTGGACAGCTCAATGGAGAAGCCCAACAAGGTCCTCTCCGGACCCCAGCCAAAAGTCCTTATGCGGTCAGCCCTAGCTTCACCATCAACAAAGTGCCTCCGCCTCCAACTGTCGACAATGGCTTGACACTCAGGAAGTCCTTCAACGCAAGCCTCCACGTGTATCACCTAAAATGGTGATATAGCTTCTACACTGGGCCTTCACCCAAGTCCTCATCCCGAGTCTCAGGAGGGAGGTTTTTCGCTTGCGCTCGCCTTTGCCGTCCAATGCCCTCAACTAGGTCTTTCCTCCAGAAAAATTCATGCATCCATCGCTCAAGCTTTCGTCTATCAAGCTCAGATCTCTGGCCTGACCACCTCGTGGCCTCACATGCACTTCCCAAAATCTCGGCTCAGGATGTGAGACCGATCAGTCTCGAGTATGAAACCCATTCAGAAGCTTCCTTGGCATCGCTAGACACAGCTCTCAGCTCCGGATGCTCGTCCACCTCAGAGGTTTGATTCTAAAGCTCAACAGATCTTTGATGGAGATCTGTTCACCTCTTTCAATTTTAGACTTTGTATCCTAGCCTCACTCTTCTTGCTTAAGGTCTGTATTCTTGTCACCCTAGACTATGTAACTTGATTCTAGTAATAATGAACTCGAGAGTTGTATCACACAATCACTAGGGCGATTCGCCCCCCATCGGTTACGTAAAGGTTGGTCATATCGATTGTCTCGAAGTCCTCTAGACCCTCTCTTTCCGGTGGCAGATTGTCTAACTAAGATGTGATCAGTTCTTTCTCCTTCACAATCACTAGACTATCCCATGACCAAGGACGACTTCAAGATCATAGCAAATTCACCTTGCCAAGGCTAACGAATGGTTACGGGCAAATGCGAAATCCGTGCATCTTCAAATGGGGTTATACTTTTGCGTAACTTTGACGTGCGCCAACTAATTCCTAACACTTGTACTATATTTGAACATTTTTTTAGTTGAGGATATTCAATTGCTTACACATGTGCCCAATATGTTTATTATAAAGGTGGTATATTTAAAAGTAACCCTTATAATTAAAAATCATGGTAGAACAATCACGTCACGATTTTGAACCCCCCCCCCCCCCCCGTTGTAAGATGCGCGCACACCTAATAAAAACCTCCAAAAAGTGGAACCCCTTTTGGAAAGGACGCCGGTCACCCCCAAATGAACGACGACCATGTCCTCGATAATAATATTATTTTACTAATACTTGCTGCCCTTTTTTTTTCCTTCCTCGCCGCCACCCGATGCTTATCCACATCCACATCCACTTCTTGCTATTTATGGACTTCCTCAACGGGAAGCCACAGGACCCTTGACCGCAGGTCCCTTGACCCGGCATTACTACATGTTTTTCCTAGTGATGCACCGGCTGACGTTTTGACCAGAGCATTAAGGTCGACGGTTTCTCACATAAATCCTCTCCAGCTACTTTTCCTTATTTCCCTACTCTCTTACTACTCTCGGAGTGGCCTCGATTGTGCCAAAGAGCGATGTTTAGTATCCAAACATTCTCTACGAGGAGTTGTTTCCAAGTTCAGATATTTGTGATCATTTGTAGGATTATCCTTTTAATATTAAGGATTCCAAACTCTAAAAAATATCATCTATACCGATGGAAATGCACCCTTTGCAGTACGTACGTAGGGGGAAAAAATCCTTTATAGAGAAGAAGAGACATGGAGGAAGGTGGGATTAAACTGCATGTGTATTAGAGAAAATTATATGCCAGCACTTCGTTGTTGCATCTTTGAGAAAGGAGAGGAAAGGAAAGGAAAGCAATTTGATGGCGACCCCGAACATAGCTTTCCACGTGGAGACTTTAATTGCCTTTGACGAAATCTTATCGTCACCGTTGGACCGTAGATCTCCGACCCGAGACGCAAAGTAGAACCAGGGAAGATGTCCCCCTTTAATTTGTTATGGGGAAGAAGTTTGGGTCATGTTTTGCTACCGAGTTCACGGTTCTTCAAGGAAGACTCTACGAACTTTTCGAAGCTAATGGGAACCAGCTAATAAGACTCCGAGGGCGCGGAACAATGGAATCTCTCGAGCTCCAGATATGACGCGAGCTGGAGAAGAGTGCTTGCACAGCTAATTTGGTAAAGAATGGCCACAAAGGCTCCATGGTCACAATGGGATTTTGTGTTTGTCAAAGACACGTGTGTTCTTGAGTTAAATAAAATTAAAGATACGGCTACTTGCATATGCCACAGTCTAATTGTCGTTGTTAGTACTCCTCTAGGATGTTTTGCTAATATTTTGTTTTAATCATCGTCTTGTCTCTAAAGGTATGATGGCTCCATTTGGTAACATGCTGGTGTGAATGAGTGGGATTTCATATATTGGGTCCGACGAGAGAGAGAGAGTCCGTGGATCTTATCGCTCTCCTCGTAGACAGAGAGATTAACTGGAGTCAATTAGCGCAATCGACGTCTCTCTGGAATCACTTACATTAATCTTACCCCATTAACAAAGCGGCCCTTAATATTTTATCATTATGTCCATTCCCTTCTCCCCTCGTCCACAAAAGAAGTGGATGCATATGAATGGGAGGAAAACTTTTCTATTTTTATCTAATTAAAGATCAACGTGCCTAGCTAGTGTTGACACCCTCGCTAGTGGAATTCAGATCTCTAGTTTGAAGGGAATTCCAAGTCCATGATGGTGGGTGGTCTCATTTGAGAGCATGTTGAAATGGGAGCTATTTCAAATTCCGAAGCAATTAATCGGAAACATAGGAGTTCTGTACATTACCAAACGGCGTCGTCTTATCCAAAGACGATACTATAGAAGAGAAATCTCTGTATGCGTTAAAATGACCAAATTAATGTGTGTGTGTGTGTGTGTGTGGTGGGGGGGGGGGGGGGAATGTCACATTGTGCGGCGGTTTCTCATGTTGATCTATATATGTATATAGCTAGTTCTTAACTCAGACATGGTCTTGGTGAGGAGGAGTGTAGAGGGCAGATACATACTTCTCATATCATAAAAGGATATCGAGTCAACCATATTTTTGATTTATTCATTTTTAGAAATAAAATTCTAAGAAGAATACACAAATATATATTTTATTTTTATTCAGACAACTTTAATCACATGGTATTTATCAAGTCGTTACCTCTTTTCCCTCGTCGTCAATCAGAGGTAGAGCACATTTCGCTTCTCGCCAAGCTCGTTTTCTCCGGTGACGTCAAACTTGAAACCTCGTAAGATTAATTGTGCTGCACAATTCTTCGACCTTAAGTTCCGCTTTGTTTGAGAGATAACCCAAGGTTATCCAATTTTTAATCTAAAGTTAAATCATTTTACTTTGGTAAGGTGAGATTTAGTTAATTTGATTAAATCGGAGTTAAGTCTGATTAACTCGATCGGATTAATCTACCTCACCTCCTGAGGTGAGGTAAGTTAATCTCTCATGTTAAATCCCTCTTTTGCCCCTGCTTTTACAACACCATATGACAATACCGTCGCTCGTTGCACATTGCGAGTGATGTCATCATCCTCCTCCCCGCGAACTGTGACTCCATCTTGCCTCTCATGAAATCTCTCCGTCTGCAACCTGGAGGGAGACGACCTCCCCCTCCGGCGTTGCCCCATCCCCCTCACCTGCTGATCTCCCCCTCACCCGCCGGCACTGTCCCCTCCCCCTTCGGTGCTTCCCCCTCCCCCTCCCACGCCGACGATGCCCCTCACCCACAAGTGTTCACTACAAGAAATAGCGTTGTTAGCGACGGAAATTTCAGACGGAATAATTTGAGTCGCAATATCCGTCTGCATTTCAGACGGATAGTTTCCGTCTGAAATGCCATCGCTATTTCAGACAGATACTTATCTGTCACACTATCCGCCTCAATTTGAGACTTATATTCAGACGGAAATTAGTCCGTCTGAAATATTATTAAAATTTCAGATGAAAATACGTTTCGTCTGAAATGTCGTATGAAAATCACGAGAACCCCCGCCCAAATCGGCCCCGTCCCCGCCACTCCCTGTCACTCACTTCTCCCCACTCTCCCTCTCATTTTCTCTTTCGTCCATCTCCCTACCGCCGTTGCCGCCGGAGCCGTCGCCGTCGCTACCGCCGTGGTCGTCCTCCCCGTCGCTGCCAGCCGTGGTCGTCCTCCCCGTCGCCGTCCTCGATCGCTAGTCGAAACTCGCCGTCGCCGTCCTCACTTCGGTAGGTAAATTAACCCTCTCGATCCCTCTCCCTCTCTCTGTAACACTCTCCCTCTCTCTCTCCCCCTCTTAGTCTCCCTAACTCCCTCTCCCGCTTCATCACTCCCTCTCATGTACACACACGGCAAAGGAGACGCTCACCCGGCAGAGGAGGCACCAGCAGGGGGTGGTCGACCCCCTCCCTCTCCCTCTCCCTCTCCCGTTCTCCCTCCCCCTCTCACGGTCCTGTCCCTCTCCCTCTCTGTGTTGGCTGCCCCCCTCCCCCTCCCTTGCCCTCTCTCCCTCTCCAGTTGGCCCCCCTCCCCCTCACAGACACACGCACACACGCACACAGACACACGCACCGTTGGCCCCCCTCCCCTTCCCTGCTCCCGCCCTCTCTCCCTCTCCCGTTGGCCTCCCTTCCCCTCTCTGCTCCCGCCCTCTCTCACCCTCACTGTGTGAATTAGATAATTTGATTTTATTTTATTTTATTTAATATATTTTTTATTCATGGTAGGATAATCGGTCGAGAGGATGGGAACGAAAGAATTAGAGTTTTTTTTGCGAATAAGCAGTAAGTAAAAATTTGATTTTATTTTTATATGTTGTTTCATTTTATTTTAATTTATGTAATCTTAATTAGATTATTGTTAGGGTGATGGGAGTGGTAAATAAAGCATGTAAATTAATTTATCAATTAGATTTTAATTAATTTATGTAATCTTAATTTGAACCGACAAAATATCGTCTCAATAGAACGGCCATGTCTACTTTCTAGCTTGACCATGAAGAAAAGAGATAGAGTTAATTTAATCATATTCATAATAAGATAGATAGACAAGTAGTATCAGAGGTCTTTACTCATAGTTAATATTAAAATTTATTAAATTATATCATCCAACTCAAATTTTAAGGTGTTGAGTGGAGAGAACTTCACTAATATAAAGGCACTATATTTTAGTCCATCAAGGGGTGTGCGGGTTTAAATTATAACAATGTGCTCTAATATCATACTAATGTTTATTGAATTGGATCATCCAATTCAAAATCTTAAGGTGTTAAATGAAAAATATTCTATTAATATAAACACATTCTATTTTAGCCCGTTTATAATACGGGTCGACTATTCTAACTGCTAATAATATTTGGGTTGAAAATATCAATTAAGAATAACTTCAAACTAAAAGTTTCACCAAACGCACACCTCATAGGTATGCTTCAAATATAGTTGAGTTTTTCCCTATTTTGTGATATTACAATCACAGAATTGTTGCTGAAAATTAGGCACGTCAATGAAATTACGTTGTTGCAATTACCCACTCACCAACCAATACGCGTCCACAGACTTTAAATTAAGCTGCCACAATGGAAGGGATAGTTTCCTTTTTAGGCACAAAAAAACATCCATGTTATATGACAATGCAAGTATCTATCTACTGTTTACTATCAATTATATGATGGACAGCTAACCCCTAAAAGATACCCTTATCTTGATGGAGTTGTCCTCTCAAAGCACAGGCTGAAAGGGAGAGAAAATTTTGGGTCCTCTCATTTTCCAAGTAGTCCTCTTAAGTAAATTAATTCATAGCCACGGGCTCTTTCTTTCTTTAATCGCCTGGTCTTTTTTTCTTATATGTTGTTTAATATTAACTAAATTAGAGAGGGAAGGGGAATGGAAGTGACTTGTGAGAGTGATGGGAGGGGCAAATAAATCATGTATGTTAGTGACGACTTTTTACACAGTCTCCATGGTCTGCTAGTAGCTAGTTATTTGATTTCTTTCATTAAATAGGTAATCTGACATGCACAGTTTTGGTACTGGTAGTGTTTCAGACACTATGTCGCCTGTTAGCAATATACATATTTCTCCTGACTATAAGATCCAACATGCAGATCAGGTTTGGTCTGACAAGTTTCCAAATCCATCCATAAAAGGTCTAGTTGTGTCCACATGATTGCGTCTACTTAATTTGTTGTTCGTAGACGTGTTAGTTTAGGTGTCTACAATACTGGATGTTCATAAGTTTATACTGGCTGGGGCTTGGCTCACATTAGGATTTTAGGTTTTTTTATCTTGTTTGTGACCCACCTACTAGATTGAGGTGGGACCCATTTATGTTCAAGTGGTACTCATATTCTATTCCAAGAGTGCACAGTTATGTGTAGTTAGCCTCCTACCTTAATTCGCCATAAAACTAAAACATATGAAAGTCATGCTAAAGGATTGGAATAAATCTATTTTTGGTGATTTATTTGCTAACATTCAACAGGTGGAGGATTCATTTCTTGATGCTTAGATCATGTTTGATCGTAATCTCTCGCCGGCCAATTCGAATACTCCACACTATGTGAAGAACATGCTTGATAAAATTCACCTGCAGGAGAATATTTTTTGATGCCAAAAAGCCTAAATTAAATGGCTAAAAGAGTGGGATAAAAACATAAAAAAAATTCATTCCTATTTTTTGTCAAACAGAAAGCGGGCTGCTAGGATCCGCGATGGCGCGAAGGGGGGAGGCGCGGTCCCAGGTAGAGCTGGCCGCAGGTGCCCTGGACATGCAGTGTGGAGCACCGCCCGCTCCGGCAGATGTGGTCCCCGATGCACCGAGAGTAGCGGATATTTTTGATTTGTCCACCCAATTTCTGACATTGGCTCAGGGAGCGCTGCTGCCAGTTGCCCTGTATTGGGCAAGGTTCAGGGATTTGAGCCGTTATGCACCACCGGCCATGGCGGATCCGCGATTTTTGACTCAACAGTTCATTGCTGGACTGAGGCCAGAGATTCGTCGGACCCTCATGGCGTCTTGGCTCACCGACGTGGAGGTAGCGTTCCGGACAACGGCGATTTTGGAGGTAGAGCTGCTGCGCGCCTAAGAGCATGGTCGGGCATTGCAATTCCTGCAGGGTCTCCCTCAGATGGTTCAGGAGGAGCCAGCCGCATCCTCTTCCCCTGTCCGTGGTCCTTGCCGACAGAATAGGAGGAGGCGTCAGTAGGCGGATCGGCGTGGTGTAGGGCGTAGGCGTCAGCGACAGGAGAGCATGTTAAGAGAGGCCTCGGAGGAGTCTGTGCAGCAGCCAACCGCGAGGCGACCACGGCATGGCTCAGGCGGGTGACTGTAATTTGGCCCTGGCAGAGGCGCTCTTGTATAGAAGTTACGGCTTCAATTTTTGTCTAGCTTCTGCCAGTCGGGGTATGCCCCAAGACTTTGTACTTTACTTTTTGTTTAACTGTAGTTTTGGGACTTGTATATATCTGGACAGGGCTACCACTCTCTTGTATACAACCCCTTGCACTATACATATATGTGAAAACCCCCCTAATCATTCAAGAGTTTTTCCAAGTAACCCCTTAAAATATGGTGTATATATAAAAAAAGAGAACTAGAACCTAACGTACGGCTGGAGGGGAGTCGACCCCAAGAGTCGACTCCCTCCCAGCAGTTCGGGGTCGACTCCAGAGTCAACCCCCAACCCATCCTGCTGCTCTTTGCAGCAGGCTCATCCTTAAAAAAATGAAATAAAAAGGGAAATAATAAGAGAGAGAAGAGAAGATGGATGGCTTTGTCTGTTGAAGTTCGGATCCAATAAACCTGCAGTCCGTGCAGATCAATCGGCCCATGACCTATATATGAAGGAATGATGAACGAAATGAATAACATGAGCAGAGGAGATGTGAAGGAGCCTAAGGCAAATAATCATGTAGGCGCACCCATTGCTTTGACAAATGAATTGGGCAGATAGCAAAGGGTGGAGTCAAGATAATCAATGTAGTAACCCAGAGGAAGGTGTTAATGAATTTTCTTCCAAGAATGATACTCAAAAACCCGCTGCATTTACATGAATCAATGCTAGAAAGGATTAAAGGCTCCCCATGCCTGGAGATTCGGTTGACCGAAATGAACCTTCAGTCGACCGAACTCCCCTTTTTACCCAAAAAAAAGAGGAAAGTATCAACAAAAAAAATGCAAACCCGAATTTATTGAATATGATCGTTCACCTCAAAATAATAATAATAATAATAAATACACAAATGAAGTGGAAACAAAGGCCTTAGCGGCATCTATCCGGCTTACCTCGCCTTTGAATCCGTATGGGGAGGAACATCAAACGTGCCTTTCCAAACGCTTGCTTGGCCTCCGGGTGTCACTCCGTCATGGCCATAGCCTCACTTTGCAAGGAGAGCAGACATATAGAGGAGGATGAGACAAATAAATTAAAAACTGCCCCTCTCTTGACTATACTTTCCTGTCCATGTCTGTTTGTGGGGTCAGACAGATGGAATTAGAGGAGGGCAATAGGATGAAGATAATATGAAGATTGGAGCATGGACACAGGGGTAGGAGGCCAAGAGTGTGAAGAGATGAAGGCAAGATGATGAATAGAAGATGAAGAAATGGCATTATTAGCGAGATTTCACATGGAAGAAGTTTTGCTCAAGCTTGGGAGAAAATGGCTCATGGGTGAGCAGTGAAAAGTGAGTCTTCTATCTGAAGCACTATTCTAGTGTTTTTCCCTGAGGCAAACCATTTAGCTTTAAGAGAGAGTTCATGTAGTTAGCAGGAATGGCTCTAAATTGGTTGCCATGGGATGAGAGCATTTGCTCTCACATTTGATTTTCTCACCACTTCGTTGTTCATCAGTGATAATTTACCCATCATCACGAGTTTCCTGAGACCATTTTGTTGCAATATCCTGTTTTATTTTTTATTCATACCCTTATCTCTTGGAAGGTGGAAGTTAGTTGCTTACCTATTGAAGAATTTCATGGTCACATAATTTCGTTGAAGCAGATGAAGAGGGAGAAGATGAGAGAAGAAAAATAAATAATCGCAAGGTGGGTTGCGGCTGTGTCTCCTGGCCGCACACCCCCAAATGACTTTTATTAAAAAAAATTGATCACAACATGACCGAACAACCCCTATTACAGCTCAACCAGGGGTATTAAAGGGAGGTAAAACAACCAAGTTTGAGTTAAACGGATCCCATCTAATGGATCTTGTAATGAACCTCCAAATCTAACACACAAAAGCACAAGAGAAAGTGACCGGACCCATAAATGATGGGTCCGGTCCTGGGCCTGAACTAATAAACACCTTGCAAGGTCCAAAATAAATTAAAACATATGCATTAGGTGAAAAGGATATGGTTTGCATGGAGAGCAACCCAAAAAAAAACATGAGTGAATCAAATAATGTCAGAAAAAAAAGGGGCATGTAAAAAGAGGGAGCACTGAACAAGCAAAAGAAGGGGGAGTATAATCCTTTCACCAAGTCACCTCTTAGGAGCTACACATTGCACACACGCCATGAATTTGTCTGGGCCCCGGGCAGGTTCTCTCTCTCTCTCTTCTATTGCATGATGCACATGTTGTATTTGTATCTTCATGCATCCACCCATAAACTTAAACAAAAAAAAACATGCATTTACACATTTGAACGCCCGCGGACCCCGACTCGCTCGGTATATCAAATGCAGTTACAGTATAAACTAGAATGGTTACGTCGAACCCCAAAATTTCTACTTGAGATTTCAAACTTTGTGGATTTTAATTGCATATAAATATATTTTTAAATCTGATTTTAACATAAATTTGATGTTGATCTGACTCAAAAATATAGATTATTTAGCTTTGATGTTCTTCAATTGAAAACTTTTATAAATTGAATGTTATTTAATTTGATATATGCATAATGATAATTACGTTGTTATTTAATTTTATGTTATATAAATACATGGGGTATTCCATGTGAGCTGAGGTGAGTGGGTGCGACCTAACATTACACGCACCTCAGGAGAGCGTGTTAAAACCGTGTCAATGAGCCTTCCCGTTCAAGACTTTGAGATTGATGTGTATGTTCTCATTTGTTTACGAGAATGTATATATCTACCTCAAAGTCTTGAATTGTCCCGTTTAGACAGTCTGTGAATGTTTGATCGCACTTAGGCAGTCATTTACTATATGTGTTTGTATAGTTTGTTGAGAATTTCGGTTGCATCTCCTCACTCTTCTCTGATATACCATTATTGATTTTAAGTATTTTCTTAACCACTTACTTGTAAGTGTTTAAGAGAATTTCAAAATCAATAAATATTTTTGGTATATCGGAGAAGTGTGGGGAGATGCTGCCGAAATTTTCAACAAATCGTGCAACACATATAGTAAGTGATTGTGCGATCAAACCTTCATGGATAGGTTAAAAAGTGATAATCTAATTAATAGTCCTCTTCCAAAATGTAAAATACTAGCCTGATCGACGTGCCCATCCTTCCAACACGACCTGCGAGATAGACGTGAGTTGTGAGAGCTGACGGATTCCAAATCGGATATCCGGTTTGAGCCCGACGCTCAAATAACTCAATTCAAAACTAAGTGTGTTTTCAAAACTAACTTAGTTTAGAAGAATTCATACAATTCGGGATTCGGAGGTCTAAAATCTAAAATATCGATCTGATCGACGTGCCGATCCTTCCAACATGACCTGGGAGATGAAAGTGACTTGTGAGAACTGACGGAATCCAAATCGGATATCCAGTTTGAGCCCGACGCTCAAATAACTCAATTCAAAACTAAGTTAGTTTTCAAAAGTAACTTAGTTTAGAAGAATTGAGGAAATTCAGGGTTCGGGGGTCCAAAATGTAAAATATTGGCCTGATCGGCATGTCCATCCTTCTAACACGACCTGCGAGGTAGACGTGAGTTGTGAGAGCTGACGGATTCCAAATCGGATATCCGGTTTGAGCCGGACGCTCAAATAACTCAATTCAAAACTAAGTGTGTTTTCAAAACTAACTTAGTTTAGAAGAATTCATACAATTCGGGGTTCGGGGGTCTAAAATCTGAAATATCGGTCTGATCGGCATGCCGATCCTTCCAACAGGACCTCGGAGATGAAAGTGACTTGTGAGAACTGACGGAATCCAAATCGGATATCCGGTTTGAGCCCGACGCTCAAATAACTCAATTCAAAACTAAGTTAGTTTTCAAAAGTAACTTAGTTTAGAAGAATTGAGAAAATTCGGGGTTCGGGGGTCCAAAATGGAAAATACTGGCCTGATCGATGTGCCCATCCTTCCAACACGACCTGCGAGGTAGACGTGAGTTGTGAGAGCTGACGGATTCCAAATCGGATATCCGGTTTGAGCCCGATGCTCAAATAACTCAATTCAAAACTAAGTGTGTTTTCAAAACTAACTTAGTTTAGAAGAATTCATACAATTCGGGGTTCGGGGGTCTAAAATCTGAAATATCGGTCTGATTGACGTGCCGATCCTTCCAACAGGCCCTCGGAGATGAAAGTGACTTGTGAGAACTGACGGAATCCAAATCGGATATCCGGTTTGAGCCCGACGCTCAAATAACTCAATTCAAAACTAAGTTAGTTTTCAAAAGTAACTTAGTTTAGAAGAATTGAGAAAATTCGGGGTTCGGGGGTCCAAAATGTAAAATACTGGCATGGTCGGCGTGTCCATCCTTCCAACACGACCTACGAGGTAGACGTGAGTTGTGAGAGCTGACGGATTCTAAATCGGATATCCGGTTTGAGCCCGATGCTCAAATAACTCAATTCAAAACTAAGTGTGTTTTCAAAACTAACTTAGTTTAGAAGAATTCATACAATTCGGGGTTCGGGGGTCTAAAATCTAAAATATTGGTCTGATCGATGGGCCGATCCTTCCAACAGGACCTGGGAGATGAAAGTGACTTGTGAGAACTGACGGAATCCAAATCGGATATCCGGTTTGAACCCGACGCTCAAATAACTCAATTCAAAACTAAGTTAGTTTTCAAAAGTAACTTAGTTTAGAAGAATTGAGAAAATTTGGGGTTCGGGGGTCCAAAATGTAAAATACTGGCCTGATCGGCGTGCCCATCCTTCCAACATGACTTGCGAGGTAGACGTGAGTTGTGAGAGGTGACGGATTCCAAATCGGATATCCGATTTGAGCCCGACGCTCAAATAACTCAATTCAAAACTAAGTGTGTTTTCAAAACTAACTTAGTTTAGAAGAATTCATACAATTCGGGATTCGAGGGTCTAAAATCTGAAATATCGGTCTGATCGGCGTGCCGATCGTTCCAACACGATCAGGAAGATGAAAGTGACTTGTCAGAACTGACGGAATCCAAATCGATATCTGGTTTGGGCCCGACGCTCAAAAGTACATTTTGTAAATACACTTAGTTTAAAATTAAAGAAGTCGGGTCCGGGGGTCTAAAATCTGAAATACCGGTCTGATCGGCGTGTCGATCATTCCAACAGGACCTGGGAGATAAAAGTGACTTGTGAGAATTGGTGGAATCAAAATCGGATACCCGGTTTGGGCCCAGCGCTCAAAAGTGCAGTCTCTAAATGTAATTAATTTAAAAGACAGATAACTAGGGGTTGGGGGTCAAAATCTGAAGTACCGGTCTGATCGGCGTGCCGATCGTTCCAACATGACCTGGGAGATAAAATGACTTGTGAGAACTGGCGGAATCTAAATCGGATACCCGGTTTGGGGCCCAGCGCTCAAAAGTGTATTTTGTAAATACACTTAGTTTAAAATTAAAGAAGTCGGGTCCGAGAGTCTAAAATCTGAAATATCGGTCTGATCGGCGTGCCGATCGTTCCAACAGGACCTGGGAGATAAAAGTGACTTGTGAGAACTGGCGGAATCCAAATCGGATACCCGGTTTGGGCCCAACGCTCAAAAGTGCATTTTGTAAATGCACTTAGTTTAATTTTAAAGAAGTCGGGTTCGGGGGTCTAAACTCTGAAATATCGGTCTGATCGGCGTGCCGATCGTTCCAACTCGACTTGGGAGATGAAAGTGACTTGTCAGAACTGACGGAATCAAAATCGAATATCTGGTTTGGACCCGACGCTCAAAAGTGCATTCTCTAAATGTAATTAATTTAAAAGACAGATAAGTAGGGGTTCGGGGGCATAAAATCTGAAATACATGTCTGATCGGCGTGTTGATCGTTCCAACACGACCTGGGAGGTAAAAGTGACTTGTGAGAACTGGTGGAATCCAAATCGGATACTCGATTTGGGCCCAGTGCTCAAAAGTGCATTTTGTAAATGTACTTAGTTAAAATTAAAAAAGTTGGGTTCTGGGATCTAAATTCTGAAATACCGGTCGGATCGACGTGTCGATCATTCCAACACGACTTGGGAGATGAAAGTGACTTGTCAAAACTGACGGATTTCAATTCGGATCGGTTTGAGCTCGGCGGTCAGAATTGCATTCTCCAAATGTAATTAATTTAAAATACTGATGACAGCTAGGTTAGTTGGGGTCTATAAAATCTATGTAGTTATCGATTTGATATTATATTTGATTTTAATTTATGCAATGTAATAAATATTTAATTTATCTTCGCACTAATTTTTTTAATGAATAAATATTATTATTTTTTTAATGTAGGAGGATCCTTCTGCGGGCGGCGATAGAGGAGATGAGCAGGGCAGGGAGGAGGATATGGACGATGTGGAGGATATTTCTTGAGTTTATTATGTGTTTTATTTTCTGTACGTTGGTTTGATGATATTTGGTCAGCAGGGGATTCATGTTGAGTTTCTTCTTATGTGTTTTGTTTTCAGTACGTTAGTTTGATTATATTAATGTATTTTTAACAAGTTTTTTAAAATAATTTTGTATTTTTAAAAAAAATTAAGGGAGGTATTTCGGACGGATTTTCAGACGGATCCGTCGGAAATGTCAGACGGAATTAGAGACGAAAAGTTATATGTCTGAAATTTCAGACGGACTGTAAGGAACTTCGTCTGAAATAAAGACAAAATAATCTGTCTGAAATGTCAGACGGATATTGGAACGGTTTTTGGCACGGATAATTTCAGACTGTATTTCACACGGAAACTATTTCGTGTGAAATTTTAGACGGAATTTGTGACTGATATTAATTCATTCCGAAATTTGTAATTTTAGACGGTATTTCACACGAAAAATTTCCATGTGAAATTTCAGATGGAATTTGTGACTGATATTAAATCTGTCCGAAATTTGTAATTTCAGACGGTATTTCACACGGAAAGTATTCCATGTGAAATTTAAGACGGAATTTGTGACTGGTGTTAAATCTGTCTGAAATTTGTAACCAAGGAATTGAGACGGCCGATTTCCGTCTGAAATTAGTCTGAAATCCGTTACAAAAGTGTCTTCCCACGGAATTTCAGATGGATTTGAGACGGAAATGGGCCGTCTGAAATCTCACATTTTCTGGTAGTGGTTGTTCCCTCCCCCTCCGGTGCTTCCCCCTCCCACATCGGTGCTACCCCCTCCCCCTCACCCACTAGCATTGTCTCCTCCCCCTCCAGCGCTTCCCCCTCTTATGCCGGCGCTGCCCCCTCCCCCTCACATGCTGATCTCCCCCTATGTAACGCCCCGGGTCTTGGATCGTGTTTTTGCGGGTTGCGGATCGTGTCCGTGTTGGTTTCGAAATTTAATATTAGAGTTTGGAACCCCTAAACGGTATTTATAAGAGCCATTTCGGGTCCATGATGGTGCGTTAAGCGGCCTTACTTTTTTCAAGAATTTTTCTGTATCCCAATGTATTTTTTGAGACTTTTCAGAATTAATGTGAATTTTCAAATATAACAAAAAATAAAACTAAAACCTATTTTAAAATCCCCCCCACCTTTCTCCCTCACCTCACTCTCTCGTTCTCTCCCTCTCACCCTCTCGTTTTTCTCCCTCTCTTCCTCCACCTCTCCGACGGCTGATATAGGACGACAGTGGGCGAGACTGAGGGCCGGGTGGGCCACGAGTGGTGGAGACGGATGTGAGGAGCAGGAGGCGGTGACGCGGCACAGCGTGCTCAGGAGTTCGGGGTTCAGGTTCGAGCGAATGCGGCATTTTTTGATAGTTCGATTTCATAGCACGTGGTTTCCTCGTGAGAGGTTGGGGGATAGATTCTAGCTACTTCTCCTGCGTTTTCCCTTGATCCAGTAGCATTTTGGGCGAGAGAGAGAGAGGTTTATCGTCTTTTTGAGAAAAAATACATGTTAGGGTTGAGAGCGCAGTTCGACTAGATTTTGAATGATTCTAAGCTTAAATCGTGTTTTGTGGATGGCATTGTACTTGTAATTGACTACTGTGGCCGCCCAGGGGCCTTTTGTCTGGGTGGCCAAAGCCCTGGCCGCCAAGGTGTCTGGGCAGCAAGAGGGTTGGCTGCCAAGGCCACAGGGTGGCGGCCACACCAGTGGCCGCTGAGGTCCCAGTTCACCCCTCTAGCTGCCCAGGCCACAGGGTGGCGGCCACACCAGTGGCCATCGAGGTCCCAGTTCACCCGAGGACTCTCTTTCGTCATTTCGCGTGATGTGTGCTTCCGGCTTATTCCGTATACCCCGTTAGTCGATAGATCAGCCATCCAGTCAAAGGTTCTTGGGTTTTCATGATGTAAAGCTCTCTCGTGATGCGTTACATGTGTATAGTTGGATTAGCACGAACTGGTGGTACTCGGTGATTTCTGCTTCTTCAGCGAGTTCTCACCTTCAGTGACCTTCCCCACTAGTCATAGATTTCCTACGCACGTGTGTGCTGACCCACTTGGGAGTGGTGGAGAGCTTTTCCGATTAGACCATTTTTAAGCTGGTTACCATAGGACCCCTCACCTTTGCAACTTGAGTCCAGACTGGAGGGAAAAGTAGCTAGAGGACCCGACTTAGAGCGGATGGTATATGTGTGCACACGTGGTTGGGGGCTTCGAACACGTGCTAACCAGTGCGACCTTGACTAGTCCTTGTTCTGTTCTATGGTTACTTACTTGCGATGTCTCAATTTTCATCTGGGACAAGTAGAGAGACACCTGAGGCTACGGATTAGGATGTTAGTGAACGCATCCGGCCTTACTTCTAGTGGGTAGTGCTCCTGTCACATGAGAGGTAGCGACCCAGGTTTTTTATTGACGAGGTTCAGTGTTTTGGCGGCTCTGTGTCCTTGTTACACGTGATCGAGACGTGGTTCCTTGCTATCTTCAAGAGCCATGTTCCAACAGCATGGCCGTGTTCCTTCATTGACCGATTAAGGGTCTAGCTGGTAGCCTAGATTATATAGCGTTTGTACTCCAGGAGAGATACTCTGAGACAGGTTGTTGTGATCCAGCCTTTTGTAGCCCAGGTTATGAGAATTCAGTTTAGCGTGGTTTATACTTGATACTCAAAGTATCACATTGTTGTGCAGACTTTCAGAAGTTAGTGACTTAGCATGGTTATTTTATGTTTACAGTACTATTCCTCCTGCCTTACTATTCTTCCTGCTTTACTATTCTTTATGCCTTATTATTTGTTGCTCTGTTTGTCATATTTCGTTGTGGTGGGGATTCGCGGGACCCCTACTGAGCTAATGAGATGAGACTCACCCCTTTTCTTTTCAGGTTTGGTGTGCCTCCCCGTCGTCTAGAGGCCTTGAGCAGTGCCCGGGAGTCCTAGCGTCACCAGCTTTTGCCAGTCGAGGTATGCCCCAAGGCTTTGTACTTTTCTTTGTTAAGCTGTACCTTTGGGACTTGTATATCTAGACTAGAATCTATGTAAAATTGTGTAAATCTGCTTATAAATGCAAACTTTAATTTTGGCACTTTAATTACTGTATTTATTTTAGATTTATGTACACTCCCGTGACATAAATTTGAACCCTCCCGAGTTTCCCAGCTCGTGGGTGGTGACATAGGATCCGAATGGTATCGGGTTTGACTCGGTATCTGGATCTTGGGTCGATACACCCCTCCCTCTCACCCACTGACATCTCTGCCTCCCCCTCCATCGCCATTGCCGTCGCTGCCCCCTCCCCCTCCGATGTTGTCCCCTCCATCGTCTGTGCCACCCCTCACCCATATATATTCCAAACCTCCCCCTCCCCCTCTGGCGCTTCCCCCTCCCACTCTAGTGCTGGCCCCTCCCCCTCACCTGCCAATCTCCCCCACCCCCTCTGTCACTGTCCCCGCCCTCTCCGGCCCCCTTCCAGACCTCCCCCTCTGGCGCCGACCCCTCCCCTCGTCGGCGTTGTCCCCTCCCCCTCTCCCTCACCCACAAACCATGCCTCTGTCTCTCTCTTTCACACACACACACACACGCACACACGCATACACCAAATGGGGTTATTTTTGTCATTTTACATAAAAACCTTAGACTTAACTCATTTTTTTACCAAATCGTAAATGCTATATATTTAGCATATTAATCCACTCGATCACTTAACCCAATTATAAACAAAGTAAATAAGAATAACTCTAGATTGACTTAATCTACTTATTATTCCAAACTAAGTTTAATCCCCAGTCAAAGCGGGGCTAAGGGATCTAATTCTTTAAAAAGATTTTTTAAATAAGCTTATTTAATAATTATTTAGCCAATATACCTCATCCCAACCTATTTACAAAATTATGTACCGTTTATACCGCCCAAATAATTCTGCCACCTCATCCTTGCCACATCACCAATCTCTCTCTCTCTCTCTCACTAAAGAGGGGAAGGCGTCACTCATGTCCACCATAGTCGGAGATGGTGACAATGTCACTGCCCAAGAGATGTTCTCGACTGTTGGGTGTTGCAATCCCACATTATTTTTGACCTTGATTTTGATGATAACAAAATATTGTGTGTTTGTAGAGCAAATATTTATCATGCTTTTGGACAGGCTTAAAATGTCCAATGAAAGTACTCACTGATGTGAAAATGAATATCCATCACTTGGAGTTTCTTGTTGTTAAGCATTTGGAAGGATTGGTAAATACAAGAATGCTTTTTGTATGTTTGAGCTTCCATGGTTTTATACTCGAATGCTTAAGAGATTTAAAGTCTATCAAATGCCAAAGATGGTGGTTCATGTTTTACAATTCCATTTACTTGTTGCAATGTGCATTTGAATGTGTATAGATATGGAGTTTTATGTGGAAGAATCAAGTTAAGGAGAACTCAATTTTTGATACATAAACTAACTTGATGTTTGTGTTTTTACAGGTTCAATGATGATTTTTAAACTCTCTCATGTCAAGTGGATGATGGTAACATCTAACTATTTGTTTTGTTTGATTTGAATAGGGTTTGCAGTGTTTTTCCAACCATTTCTGGCATGGGTCGACCCATGGGGTCGACCCCCAAGTGTTCTGCCTGGACAGAACACATTTTTGTGACCCAGTGTGCAGGGGTCGACCCATGGGGTCGACCCACACTGCATGGGTCAACCCCATGGGTCGACCCCTGGGTTCTGGGTCTTTATTTTGCTTCTGCCCGTCCTCTGGTTGTCCAGGGGTCGACCCATAGGGTCGACCCATTCCGGCACGGGATTCTCGGGAGCATCCGAAACCCAATGAAAATATGTCTAAACTTTACCAAAACACCCCCGATTAGGTACTAATCATGTTTAGGTGTTTCTAACACACTTTGGGAGGGTTTTATGTGTCTTTTCCCCACCCCTGTATATATATCATTCTGAACTCCGAATTTGACAAGAGAGAACCCTAATGTGCTATCTTTCTCTTATCTTGTAGGTGAAGAAAGGGGGAAAAGGAAGGAGGGGCTATTGCAAGGTGGATTTCATCTCCAACAAACTATTTATGGAGATTGTGGAAGAAGAGAAAGAAGAGCGGATCGATGAGAGGATCAAGATGAAGCTTGAATCACCGTCATCCGACCTCCCTCCGAACCGGGAATAGAAGAAAATCGTTTTAAGCCCTTTCTACATATGAGGATTCATTTCTTCACTCTTTTCCCATCTATTCCAGTCATTTACTCTTCGTTTATGAGCATGTATTGAACATATCATTTATTTCTGAACTTTAACTCTGTGTGTGGTGAACCGTCTGCGTACGGTTGTGATCATATCTTGCCGCGAGTGTTGCGGTGTGTGTGTGTGTGGATTGATCCCGCTGTTGGATCGTTGTGGAGACGAAGTCTCCGTGTGTGTTGAGTATATTCTCTGTGTGCTTTGTTGTGAAGCAAGTGAAGCCTCACTGGTTCGGTGAGGGGTGGACGTAGGGAGCCCGTCGTGGTCCCGAACCACCTTAAATCCCTGTGTCATGTGGTTGGTTGCTTGTACATTTTCTTATTCCAACACATTCGAGTGTGCTCGGAGAGATTGAGTGAACTAGATTTATTTCTGTTCAACTTGTTTTTCGTCAATCTCATTAATTTTGCATATTGTTTAAAATCTGTAATTTCGTGTGGGGGATAATTCAACCCCCCGTTCTTGTCCGCGTACATTGTTATCTGGGCCAACATCGACCATGAGTACTACGTACCTCCTCCTCCCTTGCTCCTCTGAAGGACAACACCTTCTTGGGACAGAGGGGTGGACGACCATAGCCTTCTTGCCCAGCCTCCAGTGCTCGCCATAGGGGGCAAAGGTGACGTTCTTGGAGGCATAACTGAGCAGGTTGGCCACCCCGGAGAGAGGCCTCACAACAAACACCAAGTCCCACATCTTCATCACCTCTCAGACTGCCTCAGTAGAGAAGACAATGAGGGTGGGGACCTGGCCCATGTGGAGGAGCATGATGGAGCCGTGCTTTTGGACGAGATCACGGAGGGGGCGATGAGGGAGGGAGCTGCTCTCTCTCTCTCTCTCTCTCTCTCCCTCTCCCTCTCTCTCTCATGTGTGTGTCTGTGTATGTGTGTGAAGCCACATCCCACCTGTTGGGCCGGGTGGGGGTGCCGGTGCTTGAGGGGGACCCCCCCACATTGTCTCTCTCTCAGACCTTTCTCTCTCTATCTCTGATTTCTCTCTCTATTAATATCTCTCTCACACACACACATTGCACCCCATCCATTGGGTGGGGGTGCTGATGCCTTAAGGGTGAAGCCCCCTTTGGCATCCTCTTAAGAGAGTGTGTGTGTGTGTGAAGCCACACCTCACCTGTTGGGTGAGGGTGCCGGTGCTAGAGGGGGACCCCCCCCGCATCGTCTCTCTCTCAGACCTTTCTCTCTCTTTCTCTGATTTCTCTCTCTATTAATATCTCTCTCTCACACACACACCTGTTGCACCCCATCCATTGGGTGGGGGTGCTGATGCTGAAGGGTGAAGCCCCCTTTGGCATCCTCTTAAGAGTGTGTGTGTGTGTGAAGCCACACCTCACCTGTTGGGTGGGGGTGCCGGTGCTAGAGGGGGACCCCCCTGCATCGTCTCTCTCTCAGACCTCTTTTCTCTCTATCTCTGATTTCTCTCTCTATTAATATCTCTCTCTCTCACACACACACACATTGCACCCCATCCATTGGGTGGGGGTGTCGATGCTGAAGGGTGAAGCCCCCTTCGGCTTCCTCTCTCTCTCTCTCTCAAGGGCGTGCGGGCCCCAACATCCTATGGTGGCATCTGGTGTCAGTCTCAGTGGCACACGACGACGTCCTCGCCATCGTCTGTGATGTCTGCTAGTGTCCAACACTCTCTCTCTAATCTCTCTCTATCTCTCTTCTCTCACTCAATCTCTCTCTTTGATCTCTCTCTCTCTCTCTCTCTCTCACTACACTCGCTCCGAGAGAGGGGGTGAGAGAGAGGGGGGTTTCCCCCTCCGACACCGGCACCCCCACCCAGCAGGTGTGGTGCGTAGTAGAGAGAGAGAGAGAGAGAGAGAGATAGGGTGCTAGACGACGGCGAGGATGTCGTCATATGCCACCGGGTCGACACCGGTCGCCATCGTTGGACGCTGGGGATCGACACGCCCTAGAGAGAGAGAAAGAGATGGTGTTGTGCTGGCAGACCACCCATATAGGATGGGGCAGTGAAAAGACTTAATTAGGTGGCAATAATCAGACATCATTTTACAAATACGTTGAGATTAGGCATATTTCAAAAAAAATTTATTAAAATAAAATTATTTTAAAAATCGCTTCTTCTTTAAATGACCCATCGTTTATGAGCTATATATCATTTGATTTGTAATTGTAACTCCGACAGTAATCTCCGTGTGATATACTTGATCGATGAAGACGTCGCTTATGGGCTAAAAGACAACGAAGGTCGATCATATATAATTACGAGGGCTTAGGATCTACAGGGTTTACTGGGCCGGGCTCAGTTTTGGAAAACTCAACTTCATGCTGGAATTTGGTAACCCCATTCATCATCTCTTAGCATGATCATATGACTGAGACTAGAGCTATGAAAAAGCATCCCATTCTTTGTTGGTCGGGTAGAGGCTAGCTAGCCAGTAACATCTGCAGTTAGCCATGATCTCGACCATGGCTATGAAATACAATCAAACAAAGAGTGAAGTTAAAAGATTTGTATCCTTTCCAGCCCCATCAATCAATTCATAAACAGCGCGCTCCTGCTCAAAGAAAAGACGTCCAAGCGAAATTCCTCTATCGTCTCAACGGCGGCGCTAGCTCTTTCTCTTTAACATCTCATTCCCTTTTTTGTTGTTTAATTCTCGGCTAGCTGGACCCTGCAAGATAGATTGCCATTGGACGCACGAGCTTGTGTCTCCACAATGCCGGCGCAACTTTCTCTTACTTTTCCATCCCAAGGCGGGTTCCAACTGCCTTATCCTGGTTTAAAGAAGAAGACTTGGAATTTGACCCCCCCCCCTATCATTTCATTCCAGAGGTGCATGCACTTCGCCCACTTCCTACGGTGACTGAAACCTCCGTTTCGTTGAACGTACGTAGTCTGGGAATCTGGTAGATTGTGCAATGTATAACCAGGCATGGCATTGGATGCTCGTCTGACCTTACAAGCTCGTGACGTCGGCGACGCATGCAGAGGGCGTCAGATTAACATATATAATTGGCCTCCTTTTGTTTTTATTTGGTTGTTGTGACGCCACTCGGGGCCTTCCGAAAGGACTACCATCCACCTTCTTCCCTGCGTGGATGACGTCAAAATCCAGGCTGTATTGTGCCGCGCGAAAGGATCGTACCGGGCGTCTCCGTGGCGAAATTTTTATCAAAATTAACATATATAGAAGCATGGTAGACATTCCTCCACCAACGTCAAATTCCTCGCACGTGGCTCCTTGGATCTTGTCTTATTAACCACCTACGTACCTTTCGATGTGTACACGTGTCGGGCTTGGAGAATGCCCACGCAGTAGCACTATTTCACTATATATATATATATATATGTGTGTATATATAGTACTGTTCGTTTCACTCACCTTGCCCCCGTATTTTCTCTCAACTAACTCGATCGAAGTTGGACATATCTGACGTGCGTGGATATATGTAAGGTACATCACCTTCCGGTGGAAGTTATATTGTATTTATTTATTTATTCATTTATTTAGTTTTAGTTACAATTAAATGATATTTATATATATTCATATGGACCTATATATTATACATAATATATGAGGCTAATTAACAGACTAAGGGATTAGAAGTGCACACTTAATATTTATCAGACTGATGAAGCAGTACCTCGTTCTTTGTGGAATCCCAGCCAGCCTATTAATTATAAGACAAGTAAAAATATTCTTTTACAGAGCCTAACACGAAATTTAAAATGGGCTCATTTGAAAACCCCAAAATTTCTCCAAAAAAAAATGCGGCCGTACGTGGTGCAGGAGTACTGCTAATTAGGCATTGTTGGGTATCGAGATAAAGAGGGTATCCTCGAATTGAAACTACCGGGGGGGAAAATGTCGACGTTGTCTCCATTTCGCGCTTGCATTTGGGAATAAATTTACTATGTTTGGTTTCGAGACGAACTAGGATTAGATTAAAATTAGGGTTTCCCCAATTTTGGAGGTTTAAGTTAATTTGGGATATACCTGTTACTAAAACAAATTAATTATCAATGTACTCAGCAGCCTCATTTGAATTATCTCAATATATATATATATATATATATATATATATATATATATCAGCTAACACTTAACAACTTGAAGATAATTAAGTATTGCCTGCCTTATCTTTATTCGGACTTCAATATATATGAGATTAGCTTCCGTATGGCAACTCGACACCTCTCTCCTTCAACCCCCACCCCAGACGCACGTGCACAACAAGCATAGACGTACATGCAAGCATATTGATAGACACGTCGATCAGTAATGTACATCCATATATACACACACTCGCAATTAATGTGCATGCCCCATGGACAAGCATGCAGCAAGGAAATCTCCTGAGAGGTCTCTAATTAAACGAGCTGTTTTTGACCATATATGATGCGCATGTCAACGTCACACGCGGCACAAAACCATGATAAATAATCCCATGGGAAACCTTTGGCTCCTCCTGGGAATTAGCTCTAGACACGTCCGTATGGAGATGTACCACAATATATTAACTCTCTCACACAATCCCATTTTGTGAAGTGAAGAAGGTACGTAACCCGTGATCGTTTTGTGAAATAAAGAAGACCAAGTGGCCGGATACACTGAATGAAAGGGAGCTGGATCATCTACGTACACGTAACACAAAGCAGGAGAGAGAAGGGAGGGAGAGAGAGAGAGAGAGAGAGGGTCATGAACGATGCCGGCGGCTACAAAAGAACGAGGGATGAAATATAAGGCTCACTGGAGAGAGAGAGAGAGAGAGAGAGAGGGCCCATATAATTGGGTACTTTCCATACTAATTAATTAAGAGGAATCCTCCCCTAATTAGAATGCAAAGAAACGCTGTTGTGGAGGGCAATCTTCATCGTTGTCTAAATATATATGTTTGAGACTAGGCACGATTATTAAAAAAAATGTCGAAAACCGTTCAGAGAAACCCCAAGACCAGGAAGCATGTTGTGATTGACAATGCGAATGTAGTTTAACATGGACGAGATTGAGTTTTTGATATTCAATTGTTGATATTGTTAATTTGTAGGGTTACATCCAGCAGTGATCATCCACAACTCTCTAGCCATATTGATGATTATAGCTAAAACGCCTACATATTCAAGTTCCAAAAGGACTAATCGAATTGTCTCTTGGGTGCATGCCGCAAAAGAAACGATACAGCCAGCACAAATGCCGATTCCTAGTGTTCTAACGAACAAATGCACGGACTACAAATGAAATAGAGACTATAAGAGGATAATGATGAAAGAGGAAAAAAACGAACATTCATAACGAGTGAACCTACGCGATCCGACCATGCGTACATCCACATGCATGAAGATAATCAAGAAAATTTCCCTACATATGGTAGAGATTACAAAGAGATTCCCCACCCTCTAGTTTTTGATGACAAAATAATCGTAAAAGAGGGTGCTTTATTTTTGTTATTCCGTCTAATTAAGTTTGGTAGAACGGACGGACAAGTTATTTGGAGTAATTAGATGGGTTGTCCTGGAGTTAAGGTCGAGTAACTTATTCAATCAAACAAGTCAAATCAACTATATATTTTAAGTCAATAGAGCAAGATTACGTAATTTTTTATTTATTTTATATTTTATATTTTTGCTATTATAATTAGAATGAGAAACTAGGTATCAAACTCTATTAGACTTAACTCTGGAACATTTTATCTATGCTTACGCTAATCGACTTATCGTAATTGATTATCAAAGCGACTCCTAAGTAATAAGACTCTTTTTCTTCCTTTCTCGTGCAGTCCACACATTATCAGGATGTTTGGGCCCTATGTTAATTAAAGCTTCTTAAGTAATAGGGTTACGTACGTTGAAACTATTGACAAATTCGGGGTAACCGCCGACCAATTTGGAACTATGTTTCGGCGATAATTTTTTTGGGAAAAATAACAGCTATCCATATATGTCCATTTTGTTATCCGAAGAGGGAAAAATGCGCTAGGCCCAGTGCAACCCAATAATGTCAAGTCCACTATGGCTCAGGGTAGTCATGCCCTTAGTGGTCCTCTCCAACCGACCGGTGGTCTAGAAGCACGACCCAGTAGAAGTCCACCAAGGCCTGACCAGCTCACGGACGAGATCTCTGTATTCTACTTTTCAGACGCCGTAATAGGAATCATGGTGAACCATCGACCACCTCACAGGTGTGCCTAATACGGTATTTCCTAGAGGACGGCCTCCTCTTAAGGAAAGAGTCGAGTACGCCCCTTAGAAATCAGAGTTAGTCATTTCATGGTTCACACTGCTCCGCCTTCTCAGCTGAAGGGCAATGATGGACCCCGGGCCGCTCTCCCTGTCGATCAGTCCAGGCTTAGCCCAACCGTGGACTAATCATAGCAACTAAAGCCATTATTGGTATGTGAACATCTAGAGACGGGAACAAGAGCAAGCACATGCAGCAGGAGAAGCAAGAGAAGAAGTCTTCTTATTTTTGAGAAGGGTACAACGGACGTCAGTCGTCGTCCTCCAAAAGGTACAAGTCTGGGGTGAGGTTCAACACCCCCATGATGGCATAGAAGCGATGGGCCTTCACTAGGGCATCCCACCAGCCTTGAAGATAACCCCTCTTGTAGTCTTTTGAGACTCCTCCCTTCCTGATGCCCTCCACCAGGGATTTGCTAGCACCTGATAAGGCCTCCGTACGGAAGCAGGGACACTTGGGGGACTTCTCTCCCAAGGAAGACTCATAGCCCTGGTGCGACATGACTTCAAGAAGACAAGTTTGAAGGTGCAGAGGAAGGCGCTGTGTGTTCAAGAGTTCCCCCATGGGCCTTCTATTTATAGGGGAGACGGACTCTTCAGAGGGTCACGGGAGTAACTTCCCCTTATATCGATCACCTAAAAATGAGGCATGGATCCTGGGAATCGCACTAGTCGCCACCTACTATTTCCCAGGAAGACTCAACCGGTGTTCCACATTCCCAAAGGAGACCCAATGCCAAAGGATTAGTCAATTTCCATCAAGGATACAACAACATGAGAGATAATGGCAGTTCAACCTATCACCAAAACATTGAGCGAGCAGCGAAGGGGCAGCAAGCACCAACACCAGAGGAGAGGAATGTAGGGGTGCCTCTATAGGTACCTCTTGCTCCTCTTATAAGCTTTCCAGGGAATAACATGTCCGCCTTATCCTCACAGGCAAATGGTCGAAAAGCCCAACCGCCACCGCCAATGTACTCGGCGGGAAAACCAAGCTCCGCTCCGATGTCTGCTATGCTTGTTTCTCCAAGCACGAAATGACACTGCCATGATGACAGTGATGTCACTCAGCACACAGGAGAACCGTCTTGCGCACCAAGAAAGACAACGTGCGGCGAGACTCCCTGTGTCAGAGGTATAAGAAGCTCCGCGAAGACTCCATCAAGTTTTCCCCCCATAGGACCTCAGACAGTCCCTCCCGCTCGATGCCCGGGAGTGGGGGCTAGTGAGGTGGGGAAAATGCGCCAGGCCTAATGAAGCCCAATAATGTCAAGCTACTACGGTCCAGGGTAGCCAATCCGGTAACGGTCCTCTCCAACCAACCGGCGGTCCAGAAGCATGGCCGAGTAGAAGCTCATGGAGGCCTTACCAGCCCACTGGCAAGATCTCCATGTTCGTGCTTTCCTGACATCATAAGACTCGGCAACGAGCGAACATTGAAGCTGACATTATGAGACTTACCCCAACGAGTTCCGGATCGCGCCCACGACACCGAGATGCCCGCCGCGCTGCCTTTCCTCCAAGAGCGGCGAGTGGGTGACGGAGGATCCCCATGATCAAGCACAACACCCCTCCACTTGCCCTGTCATTGCTAAGCCAAGGAAGAAGCAGTATAAATAAGTCCTCAGACAGACCTACACGGGGGGAGGAATCAACATAGATTCCCGGACACAGACGGACTTAGAGGGACGAATCTAGACAGGGACTCAACAGCATAGAGGGCAAGCAGTGAAGAGAGTGCAAATTGAGGGGTCTTCACCGAGTTCTCTCAACCTGATCTCTATCTTCGAGCGTCCTCTCCCTCTCTGAGCACTTTCCTCCTCTCCGAGCATTCTCCATGCTTCGGCTCCGTTCTCTCTCTCTCTCTCTCTCTCTCTCTCTCTCTAAACTTCCTTCTTGTCCCTTCACGCGTTACTGACTTAAGTATCATAGGGTTATCCCTTGGGATCTCTCTCAGGACTTCTTCTGATGTTCTGATTAGTGGTTGCAGATTTTCTCGAGATGATCAGTTGTTCTTTCCCAACAAAGAAATCTTAAAAATGTGACACTAGACATGTGGGACATTTTCTAACCACTACGATACCTATCATCAAATTCATGGTAAACTGTTGGTTAGATGGTACGTTACATCTTCCGGTGCATAACACGGAAACATCGATTCATGTTGCTGGATGGAAAAGGAGTCAAACAGCGATAATGTTATAGGTGTGTTCCTATGAAAATGTCAAGTAGTCAACCTCATCTGCCATCTTATCCCCATATCTCCCATAAGGCCTCCAATCATTACTCACTATCGCCATTTCCGTAATCATGTCTAGGTTGTGTTTATCATCTCCTTGATATCGATACACTCCCGTTATGTGCCGGCCAAATCAGGTTCTCTTTTTTTTTTTTTTTTTGTTGTGTCATGAGCCAAACTAGGTTGTCATGGTGTTGTCGTTGATCCACAAATGATGCTACATCCTTTGGCCTTTGATACTTTGAAACTTACAGGCCTGACCTCAGTACTTCGCATGGCATGCTAGCCTTTGTGACTTTATTGGCCCATTAACAACCTTAGTTGATGCCCGTTTGCTTGTCATTATTCTGGACCCAAGACCCAAGTTCTACAAGGACTAGACACTTCCATTCGAAGCTATCTCAATATCTCGATATATATCACCATGATATATCTAGCAGCCTCGTTGGAGTAAATATGATGAAAAGAAAATTCAATCAACTTTATCTTGTTTATGTTATTCAAGATAACAACACTGGACCTGTGTCCTTTGACCCCTAACAAACTTTGACTTGTCGCAACTTGTACTCTGGTATCAATTATGTAGTTTTTGCTCATATAGCCAGCCAAGTTATATCAGGTGACCTGCAAGACTTGACCTAACCTAGCGTATGATTGCCACCTCTAATTCTGTTAGGTCTTGGTTGATATAAATGAACGGGAGAGGAACCGGTTGCCTACCCACACTGATAGCATATTCGATCATCCAGGTCAAATATGTATACCGTCTTAATTATTCGAGCAGAACAAGAGCATTTTACGATCTTCGACCTGCTTATTATGCATTACACCAAATTGGGGTGTTACACAAAGTACTACTTTTAACACCAAATGCACCGTTCCTTTCTCCTTTTTTATAACAATTCTACGTACTTTCAACTTTCGGATCTAATTCTCCGTTATGAAGCACAATTAACTTCATTGTTGCTTTCTTACACATGCAAAACTATCTTTATATGCGACACAAAAATGGTTTTGAGCGCGCGATTGTTGTCTTCTCTCGTTGTGAAGTGTGCGTAAGAAGAGAGGCCTTGGCATCATAGGAAGAAACGTGCTATATAAGTCTAACACAATCAGTTTCGTACTGAAATTGGAGACAAAAATATATGAAATCAAACAGAGTTGATAATATAATAAGCGCTCTACATAAATTAAGCAAGTTTTAATAAATATGATTAGCTTTTCTACGTAGTATGAGCATCATTCTATGCACGGGCATGAAGAATTATAGCATCCATGGGTATCCGTACGCTTCTATTCGACACCCATGTGGAACTGCCGACATGAAATGCTGTCCACGTGCATAACCAGCCTAACAAAAAAAGATGTCCAATATGTGTGCCCACCAATCTAACGAGCCATGTCACATTCTACAAATTAACTAGAACTTAGGTCGCGTTTGTTAACACCATTGGTAACGATTTTCGAGACATTAATTCTAGACCAACATTAATTTTATTCAAACGGTCAAGTATGTATGGGCTTTTGAGCGTCCATTTACAAATTTTGATTTTTGAGCATAGACCTAAAACTTGTCGGATGAGGGAAATCTCCCTAAGCAAGTTATAGGAAGATTTTGAGGATTATTCATCAGTACAAATTTTGACAGTGACACATAATTGTACGGTCGGAGGATTTTCAGAAAAAGGTATAAGTCAATCTTGTTGACAAACGGTGCCTTAGTCTCATTCAATGTTGTTTGACTTTCGATGAAATTTATTTGACTCATATTTAATTCTTCAGAGATATTAACATGCGATTTGAGTTTTAAGAAGAAGAAATTAAATGTGTGTGAGTGTGATGTATGTTAGATTTGAACTCGAGTCTTTCATACTTCACGTAGACTTAATTACCACTGTGAAAGACTCCACATAGACTTAAATTACCACTATGTTAATTTCTATATCATAAAACATAGAATCTTGGACCTTAATCCCATTCAATCTATATCGCACTGGAGCTCAGTATATATGATATACATAAGAAATGCTTGTCCACTCCTCTTATCTTTTTTTATATATTGAGATTGGAAGAATAGAAATCAAAAAGTTAATAGGGTGTTTGGGAACATTTTAAAAAAAAACTCTTTCTACCTAAAAGATTATCTTATGTCAATTTTTAATTTAATTTTTTAAATTGAAAAAAAATTGATATCTATTATTTGACAAAAATATCATAATTTTTATATTTGATGTCAACCTATTTGGGGGATCTTCCTCCGCACCGATAGACTCCCTTCCAAGGCTGACGCCTGACTCCCTTCCAAGGTCGACGCCTTCGACCTCCGGGACCTGGTCGCCGAGGCTAGCTTCTACGGCCTCGACCGACTCCTCATGGGTTCCCTCTCCGACGCCTCCCGCTTCGACCCCTTCGACCTCTAGAGGGCCACTGTTCTCCCACTCAACGGCCGCGACGCCCCCTTGACCGTGGCCACCACGCCCTTCGACTCCGTTCATGTCGCCCACGGCTACAAGATCACCTCCTTCGACTGGTCCCTCAGGCGCAAATCCACGGTGCTCACCTGCTTCCCCGCCGTTGACTCCCTCCTCGCGCTCTCCCCGTCCACCGCCGGTGCCGGTGCCACCGATTTCCCCGGCCTCCAGATTCTTGACCTCCGGGGTGGTGCCGTCAAGAAGGCGATCCACTGGTCCAGCCACCCATCCGCGGCCGCCAGCACGGCCGGCGCCATCGTGCAGGGCATCGGGGCCTCCCCGGACCTCCTCTTCGACAACTTCGAGACGTCTTGCCGGAACGCTAGTGCGATCGTGGCCTTCGACCTGTCCGGGGGGGTGCTTCTCCCCACCGTGGAGATCGGGCGGCGGAAGATCTACGGCGTCGAGCTCGACACTGCGATCCCGGCAACCAAACTGGGAGGGAAAGGGAAACGCAGGGTGAAGGCCAGGGGGAGGGAGAGGTGGAACTGGGAAGATGCGGTGACTGCGAGGGTTGAGAACTGGCGATCGGGGGTGAGGGTTCTTGTTATAGAAGAAGTAACTGGGGTGGGGGGGAGGGGACGCCGCGGGGGAGGTGGGGAGGGGAGACGCCGGCCGCACATGGGAGAGGGGGAGGGGAGACGCCGGCCGCACAGGGGAGGGGGGACGCGCAGGGGAGGGAGAGAGCGATGAGAGAGCAATCTCAAAAAAAAAGTAGGGAGTTATTTTTTTAAATAGATTATAACGTGACGAGATTATCTCTCTTAAATTTAGAAAAATAACACCAAACAAAATTAGAGAGTATATTACTCTCTTTTTTAAATTTGAGAAAAAAGAGAGAGAAAAAATAACAACCAAATACCCTGTAAACAATGATGCATAGGGCAAAGGCTCGAACATCAAATGAGGGGAGACACAACTGACTCATTTATGTTCACCTTTACTAAGCCAACAAAATTCCAGTATTTCTTTCGGACAACGGCTTCCCGTATGCCAAGCCTGCCCAGCCGGAGCTTGTTGGGCATTATTCGTGTGGTTAGTATTCCATGTGATGAGAATTGTTCTTAACCGGATGCTGCCCAATTAAGTTGATCATTACGTTAACCCAACAACGTGCTTCCAGTAGCCCCGTTGAGTTGTCCCACCTACCCTTCGTCCAAATGTAAGTTGGGAAGTGTGTTAAATTTTGGCTTTTTTTCAAAAATTATTAGCAAGAAAAAAACACTGTTTTAAAGGTGTTTTTGAAACTTATGAAAAATGGAAGGTTATTTTCATATCTCTTTTTGTAACTTTAAAACTATTTTTTTAAAATTTTAATATATTTTAATATATTTTTATTTTAACTTTTAAGAGGTGAGAGTTTTGAAGACAAAAAAAAATCAAATCTAATAAGATTATCAAACGCGACCGGAGTCTTCTTACTGCCCCATTTTAACGCTGTTTTCTCCCGAAAGCGGTAGCAAAAGCGCCATTCACCCACACTTTTTTTGTTATTTCCTTCTCAGATCCCGTACCCCCGGCTCTGTGGCTATTTTGTCCGCTCGCCGACACGCACAGGTAAATAAATATAAAAGAATCTGCTCTCGTCGGGTTGCTTGGATAAGGGAGGGGGGAGAGGACAGACCCTCTCCACCTGGCGCGAGACTCGGTCTCACTCACTTCGCAACTCGGTCTGGAGTCGAGACCGCTGGGGAATGTGTTAGAACCGGTTCTGGCTTCTCTCATGAGAAGGGTCATCAGATGAGAGGGATGCGTCGGATTCAACTCCAACTGATGGGTTGGTTGAGTTATGTGCTTACGTTTAAATTATAATTAATAGTTTAGAGAAAATTTTCACTCTTAAATTTACTAAAAGAGTGATAAATAAGATGATAAAAAATATGATATTGTAGTGCCTCTATATTTCATTAAGTTAGTGTTTGACATAGCTACACCTTCTCAAATTTGAACCCCCGGTTATTTTGAATAGTGGATGTCAAATCTTAGAGGCCCTCTTTGATTGGAGAATAGGTTAAGGGGAAAATCATAACAAGGGTTAGGGTGTACTAAAAAATAAATAATATTACTTTGATTGTATCTGAATTAACTTATTCCACCTTTTTACTATAATATATTTAACCCACATTTTTGACCCTTAACCCATCTTTTTATCAGAATATCTTGTACGTATAACTAAATCAGTTAGGATGAATAAGGATGTGGTACCTCACCTTATTCTCCTATCAAAGAGGGTCATAAGATATTGTATAATATTCTAATTGACTTTATTTTTCACAAGAATCACAAATAAAAAATATAAATTAGGATAAATATGATTACATTTTGGAATATTAAAAATTATAATTATTTTAAATTAATTATGTCTAAATTTTAATATATATATATATATGATTAATTAAAAGCGACCTTTAGGTACGTTTTTTTGGGAAGCGTGTCCGACTTCCCAACTGATTCCACTATATTTGCTGCAAAAAAGTAACATCCATTCCTCGAATCGACAAGTAAAAATTATCTATCGGGTCAGATCGCACAGGAAACCACCGGGTCAAAAGGCAGGCACCTTTTGGTAAAGTCGGGGCGACGGCCCACCGGACGAGTTTGGAGTTTGGAGAATGGCGACCTCCGCCCCTGGGTAGAAACGAGCGGACCCGCCGAAATCGGGTGTCTCAGAAAACATTTCGGACCCCGTCACGGCTTCACATGGCGACATGTTCCTCTGAAGGCGCCGCCCCCACCTCACTGCGCCAACGTGGCCGGCCGCTGCCCCTGCCACCGCGACAGCCCCACTCCTGACAACCGCCTGGCCCCCACCAACCCTTCTGACCCCGTCTCGACACAACTCAGAGACAAAAAATAATTAAGAAAGCGAAGAAAAACACTACTCACTATTCGTATAGACGGGTGAGTAACCCCCCCCCCGCCCCCCAAACCAGCGTCTACGATACTGATGTGTAGGGTGAGGGGTTGGTGTAACTGTGTAAGAGCTCTTGCCCTGGGTGGGCCGTGGGGCCAGAGTGTTGTGTTGTTGCTGCGCTGTGAAGGGATCGAGGGAAGAAGGGTTGGCAAGGTGTGGGGGGGGGGCGGCGAACATATCAGCCTGGCTTGCCTTCTCTTTCAAGTATAATAATAACAACCCAACACAGTAGGCAGTAGTACAACTACTGCCGCCGCTGGCTGGCGTGAGAAAAGCCGAGTCATAAAATAACCCCAGAAATGAAGGTAGAAAAAAAATGGTCGCGACTTGCGTGGGGTTGGGGGGTGGGTTCAGGCCAAATCATTTTTTTCTCCTTGTTGTTACGCTCGTTCCGTTTTG
Organism: Amorphophallus konjac; assembly: GCA_022559845.1. Classification (NCBI taxonomy): domain Eukaryota; kingdom Viridiplantae; phylum Streptophyta; class Magnoliopsida; order Alismatales; family Araceae; genus Amorphophallus; species Amorphophallus konjac. Next base: position 41,837,101 of record CM040121.1, read on the forward strand.
GTGACTCCTCTCTCCCCCACCCGGAGCACTGCTGCCTTCCCCCTTTGCAGACCGGTATCCCGCCTCCTCTGGCGGAGAGAGAGAGAGAGAGAGAGAGAGAGAGAGAGAGGGAGAAGGGAGGAGGAGGGCATTGCGATCTTCCGGCTTCCAGATGCCATTGCTGGAGTCGGAAATGGAGGTCGAGTGAGAGATCCAGGGTTGGAGCTTGGAAGATCGCCGGGGGTGGCGCGGGCGGATCTGGGGGCGTGCGCTGACGGTGACTTCCTGGTCGGACGCTTGGAAGGGTTCCGCAGAAGAGGAACGAGCTCCAGTTGAGTTCAGTTCAGTGCTCTGCGCTCTAGGGTAAGTTCTGCCTCTCCCTCCTTGCGTCTCGCTGGCTCCGTCTTTGCCGTCTATTGTGTCTGGTTTTTAGGTTTTCTAGTGGTGGTAGTACTGCTTTGGTTAGCCATGCGGCATTTCGTTGTCCAAGCCTTTGTATTACCTGCTTTCTAGGGCAAGGAAGAGAGGAGGAGGACACACATTTCTTTTTTGGTTTCTCCGGTTTCATGTAAATCCTCGCTGTTCTTTGCTTTCTACTAACCTTACTTCGGACAAAGGCATGACGCTCTCTTCAATGTGCACCCGTTTTTCTCTCTCTCTGCTGTGTGGCGAATGTAGAACCCATTCCGTCATTCTGAAGTTGCCTCTGTTTTCCGGCATTGTGAGAAATTGCAAATATGTTTGGCTGATTCTCTTCGGTCTGTCACACAGAGAGAGAGAGAGAGAGAGAGAGAGAGAGAGAGAGAGAGAGAGAGAGAGAGAGAGTAACTGGCTAACATGAAAAGGACGAGGTTGCTGATGGATATTGGTCGTCAACTAGAACTTTGACAGGAAGGCTTACGTTTTGCAAGGTCATTAGGAAGGGTGCTAGAACGGTTATGGGATGAGAGCTGCAGGCACATTTTGGGTTTCATGTGCTTATGTATTCTTCCCGAGTACAACAGTGAAAATTACTTGATGCCATCCAGCTAAACATGGGTCTGCACTCTATACTATATTTATCCTAGCCTAACATAGGCCTGCACTCTATACTATATTTATCCTAGCTTAACATGGACTTACATTGTAATATTAATTATCAGTTATTATTTTTACTTGGTAATTATTTAGTACATTCTGTACACAATAAGAATCCGAGCAGTTATATAATAATAGTAGTCAGTAGGAACATAAGTGAGTCAGTTGTAGGAACTGTACAAGTGATGGGCTAATGGCAGCGTCTATGTAGTCAGAGGCGTAACGCGACCGAGGGGTCACCTCATGCCTCAAACGCCCAGGCGATGGCCTAGGCATTTTAGGCGTTTGAGACATTTTATTAAAAATATATACACAATTCAAAAAATATAAATTTTTATCTACATATCACAAACAATACATACATACACTTAATATTTTCAATAAAATTAACAACAATCAAGATTTGAGATGAAAATACATACATACAATCAAGATTTGAGATGAAAATATATAGGATAAGTCAATCAAGATCTCTTTGGACCAGCCGTCTTGGAAGTGAGACGTTTAAGGCAAAGCGAGGCGGTTTGGGACCTCCTCGCCTCAAAAACCACCTAGGCGTGCTTTTGATAACATAGGGCAGCGCATAAGTATTGACTAGATAAAATCTCTGGAGTCCGATCTCTCTTAACTTTGGTCATAGGAAAGTCTGGTATAGTGTTCCTATGTCTAACTTTCCTTCGTCCTTGTATAGAAGCTTTCCAAGGTCTATGGAACATTTAAGGGTTATGGACTTCTGATAGACCCTCTACTGGCCAAAATGGCCCAGTCCAGGTACTTCTCACCATCTTGTAGAAGTCAACTGTTTTAAATCCGGTCCGGTCCGACCGGTTGACCTGTGGCCTAATCTCAAAATTGGGTTGAAACCTTATCTAGATTTGCCAAGACCTAAAACTTGGCCATCCGGTTAGCCCGACTCAACCCGGTTAACTCGGCCCAACCCCATAAAACCAATGTGACCTGGCCGGGTTCGAGATCTATTTCACATTTTCTAAGTTTCTATCATTAGGCTAGGTTTTAATTTAGCATGTAAATAAATATGAAAGATGAGGACTCATCCTTGAAATTATATCTTTTATGATCTTAACATTTAATGGTATTAACACAAGTTTTGGAAGTTGAAAAGATCTTGATTCTAAATATGTTTTTCCCTACATGCAGAAATAAATAAAGAAAATCCAAGAGTTTAAGACTAAACTTAGTGAACTCTTGTTATGACATTGTCCCATGAGGCAATTTACAGGCCACAAAAGAGAAAAGAAAACCATAGAGTGCAGAAAATAAAATGTGTCTTTCATATTTCTAAGTTACTACTTAAGGTATGGTAAAATTTTATGAGTACATAATATTGATGTGAGTAGTTCTAGTCTTACGGGTCATGGGTTAACGCGAACAGTTAAATCATTGACCCGTGACCCACTAGCCTATCTGTCAAGGTCTGGGTTGGGTTTTAAAACATTGTTATAGATAGATAGTTGCTTAAAAAATCTTTGGATCTGACATTAGATCTAGCTGATTCCAATTGATGACACAAGACTTATAATGATGATGATGATAGATGTTCAATGCAGTCAAATCCTAAACATTGGGTTTTTCTACGTGGACGTAGGTTTGGATAATGAGTTTGAGTTAGTCCATGTGGAACATGCATGTGTTATCACAAATGAAGTTGGGAATGTAATCCTCTTGATTGGCATTTCCGGTGTCAGTCTATCGGAGCTTTCTCTGTAGCCCTTTCCTAAAGTGAGAAACTCTGAGGAAGGGAATGCGGTGGGGTGGTCTCTCGGACCGTGTCTTTGGAGAGGTTGGCTGGAGTGCATATGGGAAGCTATTGGGGACTAGGCTCCCACTTAGGGAGAGACGATGCTTCCGATGTGGAGGGCGGTCATTTGTTGTGATCTTGCACAGCTCTAGTGGCATATCCTAGAATCCGGAACCTTTTGACTGGTCTTTCATGGATGTGCTGGGAAGCAACCCGACCTACAGATTGTCGGAAAAGGAGGGAGCTCGTGCATGGAGGCAGACCCTCTGTTGTTGGAGACTGTGCAAGGGAGGCTCTCATGGCTCAGAAGGTGCCTTAGGGTGGATCTGGTGAAGGGTGAAGCAGATCCGACGCGGGTGAAGGTGGTGCTGGATGGAGGGCCAAGCAGGGAAGACAGATGGGAGGTAGTCCAGACGGGCCTTAGGCGCTTCCTTGCGGTGGGACGAAGGGAGGAGGAGGCAGAGGCATGGGCGATGGTGGGCTAACAGTGGTGGACGGAGCTCTGCTACGGCTAAAACGATGGTCCAGTTGCATGGGCACCTTCCAGATCTCAGGGTGAGCAAAACCAGGATTAGGTTTCTTGGTGTGCCCCTCATCCTCGGTGATGAGACGGGGCGTTGCGATGCTCTGTCAGTCAGTTCGAAAACTAGAGCCGAGGTCAGTGAGCTTCATAGATGGGGGAGGCTTACGGCGATGGAAGCCGTCATCCGTGTGAATGGACCACAGGAAATCTCGGCATTTGCTACCATAGATCTCACTGACGTCGTTTTTCCGGTGCACCTCATCCCTAGGCCGGGGTAGCAACTGTAGGGTTTGCCTGCGGTGCACAGACGGGAGTGACAGGTGCAAGGGTTAAGGCAACCCACCCTTGGTCATGTGGAGGAAGGAGGCGGTTTGGGGTTATGTGGCGCTACCTCAACACCCCATTTAGATTTCAAAATGGGTGGATTAGTGGGGTTTGGAAGTGGGCCGGCAACTCACTCGGGTGCCAACCCGTCCTAGCATGAGTTGTCCATTTGTCAGCCAGACAGGGCTATAGGCCCAGCGATGCTTTGTCAGATAGAAGAAAGTGGACCGGGTTGCGAGTGTGGCTACAACTTACCCTAATCTAGACCCAGCCACGTTATCGGGCTGAAGAGAACCGCGATCACCTGTCTTGCCGCCCATTAGAGCTTCCTTCTCTCACGGGAGGGTTACAATATAGGCAAGGGGAAGATGACAGGGACTCCGGCTCTGGTTCCGCCTTAGGCCACGACCTCAGACACCGGTCGACGATCTCCACGTCGACGACGAAATAGGCTACGGCGGCGGTTGATGTTGTAACACCCCAAAATTTTTGAAAATCCAAAACACATTTTAGAAATATTTATGATAATAGTATGAGTATGAATATATTAGATTTTCTTTAGAAGGGGCCAATAAATTAGCATAGTAAGTTAAATTAAAAAAATAGATAATGTTCAGGAAGTATAGATGAAGTCTAGAAGATTTAGAAGATAAAAGATAGACAGTGGAAGATAAAAGAAGAAAAATAGATGATATAAAGTGGGTGAAGAAAATTAGACGATTTAATTAGACAAATCAAGTTAAACAAAGTAAAAGAATAGATGATAAAAGTTGGACGATGGATCAAAATTTGGAAACTAGACGATGTAAATTGGGCGAAATAGGATAGGCGATGATCGTCTAAGTTTAAAATGTGGACGATAGGGGGGGAGTAAAGTAGGTGGCAGATCGCGCAAGTTGAGAAAGTAGACAATGGATCATCTATGTTGTAGAAGTGGACGATAAAAGAAAATGTTGGACGATAAAAGTTAGACGAGGTGATGAAAAGTAGACGATGAATCTCCTAAGTTACGAAAGTAGATGATGAACAGTGAGCAATAGAAGTTAGACGATGCCAAAGTTAGGCGATACAGAAGTAGACAAAACAGAAAGTTAGATGATGGAAAAGTACACGATGGGAGTAGACGATATGAAAATTGGACGATGGATCGTCCAATTTGACCGGTGATATTAGATTAGTGGACGATAAGGAATTTAGATGATACATGTTCTGATACAGACTTAGACGATGCAGTTGTAAACTTGGACTATATAACCGTAAACATAGATGATGTTGAAGGTAGACAATACGGGTGGACCATAGGTGTCCTTTGGTGATTGATTATTGAGGACAAGTAAATAAATTAGTATGAATTGATTGTTAGTATAAGATTGGGGAGTTTGTAGTTAATTCATTTTGATCCTTGGTGATGAAGGCTTTGGCTGTTTGTTATTACAAAAAGTAAATAAATAAATACATGTGTATGAACTTGGCCGTCAAGCTAGGATTGGGGAACCTGTGTAAGTTACAAGATTACCTTTATTGAGGTTGTTATACGAAGAGATATTGATCCCTTATTTTATGTAGGTGGTGGTGACTGAAAAAAATATTATGTTGACTAAGAAAAAGAATTGAAATTATGTTAATTCCTGTGATGTTAATAGAGATGAATTCTTATGGTGGTGATAAGGGTAAATTTCTATGGCGGTTAAGGACCGCATTATTAAATGAGTCTACACTTCCCTAAGGCACTTTAAGATCAATGATTAGAGTAGGAGAGAGAAGAAAAAGGGAAGAAAAAAAAAGAGGTAGGGGTTTCTATCGTCAGTACTTATTGAAGAATACTTTATGTATTAGAAGGTTGAAAATTAGAAAAGGGTATTCATATGTATTTAGGAACAAGAAGGGCATCCCTAATATTTAAGGTATGACAAAAGTATAAGCAAGGGTCATTACGAGGCTTAAGGGAATCCTTAAAGTCTGTTGATCTTCAAGATAGGCATGTGATGAATCAAGAACACGTTATTTGTTAAATTGTGTTGTTTTGATCCTATTTTGGTATTTAAAAACTAAATAAGTGCATGCAAAGAATATATAAAAACATATGTAAGATTTGAAAAGAGATCATGTATGATTAGAGTTCAAATTGCGCGTTAAATTATGATATGTGTGATCTGTTTAATTATGTTTATTTTTCAGATTGGCCGTCAACCATAGTTGAGATATTCACCAATTGTTTATTTAGCTAAATTAAAGCTATTCAGATGAAAATTAGTAAAGAGGTTAATGTGAAAGTAAACATATGGACAATGCCATCTTAAGGGGAGCTGTTGGCCATTTGTAGTAAGCGTCTGCTATAGTTAAGGCCTAATGTCTGTGGACAAAGAGATAGTTACTGAAAACCCAAAAACCAAACTTAATGATAATCTGGTAGATGGGTGGGTATTGACTTCTGATCTTGTACAACATATCAAGATCGAAAGGCCCCCAGCGTGCAAGTCATTTGTCTATATGCCTATCTTATGACGTCACGGTATTGATTGGTCCCTTATGTTGTGGTTTTAACATATGTCTAATTGCTGAAATGAAATTGCATCTAATTGAGATTAGCTTGGTTTGTAATTTGCTTTAATAATTTGAAGGCACATATGAATATGATTTGATTATTATGGAGCCTGCACATATGATCTATTATCATTGGAACATATGAATGTGATTGAAATTGATATGCAGGCTACTGGTAATTTTGATTGTAATTGTGATTCTGATTGTAATTGTAAATCTGATTGTAAGTGTAATTCTGATTATAATTATAAACTCTGAAACATTTGATAATCCATTGGGATTATAAATCTGTGATTTGTGCTCATATGCCAATTGTTTCACTGATCTGCTGCTTATGCTCCTTTGGCTTATATTATATGTTAGAACATGTTGGGATATAAGTTAAGTTGATCACACGAGCTTTGAAAAGTTATTATATGTTAAGCATGCTATTGGTTTTTGATACCTATTGAGTCTTAAGACTCACGTGTTTAATTTAACCATTTTCAGGAAATCAATAAGAAAGCGATTTTGAGGCTCCGATAGGAGAGAGGTCAGAGAGTGAACCGGGGTTTTGTATATAGTTTACCCTCGTAAGTTTAAGTTTCTTGTAAATGATGTGTAAATGTGGATTCTGGAAAAGACTTTTATTGTTGTGAAAGGAGTGTATTTTGAACAGCATAATGTACACTGTTGGAAATGATGTAACTATTTGATGTATGTTTTTTTTGATGAGAATGGTATGGTTTGTTTTAATTGGAAGTAACGATGGTTTGACATTTAGCGCCTTGTAGTAATTCCGTCTCACAATGGTATGGATATGATGTGACGTCCCCAGACCTGACACAGAATATCGGGGAAGGGGGTGTCACAGATGCAGTGACTGTCCATGGAGTTTGCGCAGGGTTCTCAGGTGTGCCTCTACCCTCCTCGGCTTGGGTGGTCCAGCTAGAGGCAATAACTTCTTGAGGCAGAAGGAGGGGAATGCACTGGTTTGGTGTGACACAGAGGGCCGGTCCGGGCCTGAGCAAGAGGAGGAACCAGGGGGCTGACCCCCTGTGGATTGTGACGTCGGCTGATTCTTACCCTATAGTCTCCTCCTAGAGGTTGGCGGGAGCATTGGCGAAGACCTAGAGAACAGAGTAGAGTTGGAGGTGACAACATGTTATCAGCTGGGGAAGACCCTCTCTTGCTCCAGGTGCACTTTGCTCATGTCTACCACCGGAGGAGTACTTGATGAGTCTGAGTCTCCAGGGCAACAAGCTCAAGAGACCGCTTGGGGGATATGGCGTCCAGAGCAGAGACTTGTGATTCCCATGAAGGCGACGAGGTGACGGCATCAGAAGGGGAAGAAGATATCTCGGAAACACCGGGAGATGATGCAGTGCAGAATGGGGACAGGCTGAGGGGGAGGAGCTATTGGGCAAGGGTAGTTTGGGTAGGGAGGGGATGAAAGAGATGGTAGGAGCGGTGGAGAGGATAATGGACGAACATGCCAGAGAGCTGGCAGAGAAGGTGGATATTTCCTTTGAGGGCATGGATAAGGATGTGGAGTCGGTTTTTAGAAGATGCAAGAAGAGGTGGCACATACTGTTGGCGAGGGAGGCCACGGGTGGAAAATCTTCCAAGAGGAAACTAGGGGGAGGGTCGAAGGAGGGGAGGAGAAGAGTGGGCTGTAGGAGGAGGGGGTTGGGACTTTCCTTTGACATCATGACGATCGTCTCGTGGAATGTGGGGGGGGGATTTGGGGGGGGGAGAAGAGAAGGGTAGTGAAGGAGTTGGTGAGAAGTTGTAAAATTGACATCATGTACCTGTAAGAATCCAAGTGTGAAGGTGGAGTGTCTATCATGGGGGAGATTGGGGGTACCCGACTAGTTAAGGGTGTAGCCTCCTCGGTGAAGGGAAGATCTGGAGGTATTATGATCCTCTGGAATCCATTTGAGGTGGATGAGGTGGAGCAGGATACGTAGCTCAGTTGAGGGGCCATCTCTTTTCATTTCAAGGGTGTAAAGGATGGTTTCTCTTAGGACTTCCGTGGAGTGTATGGCTCTCAAACCAGGGGGGAAGAGGATGTTATTGGAAGAACTGTCATTGTATCACCACAGTTCAGGTCGGCCTTGGTTTATGTGAGGGGATTTCAATGCGATAGCAGCACCTTCGGAAAGGATGGGGATGCATTCTCGGGTGGGGGAGATGGATGACTTCACCGACTTTATTCAGGCAGACGTTGGCATGGTCAATGCTCAGTTCACTTGATTCAATCTGAGGGTAGACCTCATTTGCTCCAAGTTGGACATGTTCTTGGTCTCAATAGATTGGGAGGGTCATTTTCCACATGTGTAGGTGTCGTCTCTGATTAGATCAGTTTCAGACCACAATCTCTCTTATTGAAGGCTAGCCGTTCTCATGGGAGGAGATATAGCTTCAGATTAGAGACGTACTAGTTCAAGGAGGATGACTTTCTGGACACTATCAAAGGGGCTTGGAGCATGCGGAGGTGTGAGGCATCATCGATGGCAAGGTTGGTGGCCAACATGAGGCAGGTGGCACAGCCTCTCAGGGCATAGGGTGTAGGCAAGACTTTATTAGGCAGAGTAGCAAAAGACAGGATCTTTTAGTAGATAGAGGGATTGGTCTATTTGGAGGAGACTGATTTGATGGATGATGCAAACAGGAGTCTTAGGGCAGAGTTCGAGAAGATCCTCGCAAGGGAGGAGATATATTGGAAGTAGAGATTGAGGGAGAGATGGATCAAGGAAGGAGACATGAACACCACCTATTTTCAGCACATTGCTTCTGAGAGAAGGAGAGTTAACTTCATCACATGTTAGATTGGGAAATCATCTCTTCTCTAGGGACGAGGATATCAGGGGCAGGCGAGGACATTCTTCTCTAGATTGTTCACTAAGGATGACATTAGTGGACCGCAGATTGCCTCTGATCTCTTTCCTTGTCTTCCTCCAGAGGATAGGGAAGGTCTTTCCCTGTCTTTCTCAGAGGAGGAGGTCCACTAGGTAGTCTTCTCCCTTGCAGGTGCTAGGGCGTCGGGACTTGATGGTTGCCTTATTGCTTTGTTTCAAAAGTCTTGGAAAATTATCAAAAGTGATTTATTGTGTGCTGTAAAGGAATTCCATGAGAGTAAGATTCACTTGAGGGGAATTAATAGAACTACTGGTCCTCATCCCAAAAAAGCAAGGTGCATAGTTTTAGGGACTTCAGACCCATCAACATTTTGAATTACATTTATGATGGCAGGAAAACGCACGTCGTTAATACGTCCCGCTACCAAATTAAAATATCCGGCCCACAAATTAAATAAACAGAATAGTTAAGTGATGAGACCGAGTCGAATCCACAGGGAGAAGTAGATTTGAAAGTTGAAAACGTTGAGTTTTTAATATTTAAAAATCATGAAAATTGAATTGAAACCGTCTTAGAGAGATTTGGATGCAATTTAGAAGGGGTGGAATTGATAGAAGAACAATCAAAAAATTATAATGAAAATAAGGTGAGTTAGGAATAGAAATAACTCTAAAACCAGACAAAATTAGAAGAAGTGACAGAAGACAAAGTTGAAGATCTGAGAGTTAGGAAGAAGTTTTATGAAGAGTGTAGAGACAGAAAATGAGAGGAAGATGGTGAAAAACATGAAACACTGACATCTATCGGCGCAGATGAACAGTAAACTCGTAAAAGACAGAACCTTGGAAAATTGAATATAACTTAAAAACGGTGAAGAATTAGAGGAAGTGATATAAGAAGAAAATTTAGATCTACAAGATAAGAACAACTTTCATGAGAACTCAGAAAGAAAAGAGGATTAGAAAGGCTTCAAAATAGAGGAACAAAATAAGGTATCAAGTCGGATGAATAGTAACATGTCAGGACAGAATTTAGAAAAACGTGTAATAACTTAAAAATGGAGAGAATTTAAAGAAAATGGTAGAAAGAGAAAATGTATAGAACTTAAATATGAATAATTTTGAAGAAGACAATTAATTTAAATAAAGATCATATAAGCATGTAAATGACTAAACAAGACTAAAATACTCAAAAACATAAAGTAACAGTGAATGAAATTGAAACATGAAGGGCCTCCTGCCCCTCTCTCTTTGTTTCTTCAAAAACACTAACAACTCTCACAAAATTCTCATAAGAACTAGCAAAAGAACTAAAAATAGATTACAAACTTCTCTCTCCTTAAACCACACACAAACCCTTCCTTTTATAGGCCCTAAACATTGGCCTTTGTCCCTCTGTATTACTCTCTTTCTTTGTGAAGGGCTGCTTCTGCGTTTGGACTTTGCGTTGGGTCCGTGTGAAGCCATTGGCCGTCGGTGTGAAGAGAGGCCGTGTGAAGCCATCAGCGTGGGGAAGAGGCCGCATGTTGACCGCCTGACAAAGCTCCCACCGCCTGAAGCGCTGACCCGCTAGCATGAGATGGCTCTACATGCATGGTCCCTCGTTTGGCCGCCTCACGCACAAGCACGTGTTGATGAGGCCACTGCCCAGCTCGCCAAAGCCTTGGCCACATGCACGTGAAGATGAGCCCCACCACGTAAAGCTTGCTGGTTCATGATGTCTTGGTGTGCTTGTGAAGGAGGCCACCACGTGCATGCATAATTGCCCATTCAAAGATCCTGCCATGTATATAGATATAATATATATATCAAACATATTGCTAGATATATATATCTTCATAAACTGTTTGATATATGCATCCATATTCATATAACATATCGCTATATCACCATATGTTATAGATATAGATATTATGACTATATATTATGAATATATTATATGAATATATATTATTATATAAGTGAATATATATATTATATGATATATCATAATGTTTTGGTTTTGGTTTTTATTTATTTCCTTTTCTGTTTCTTTCTTTTTTTCTTTATTTGAATTAGAGATATATATAGTAGTATGATATATATAAATAGATAGATAAATATGTATATATATATATATATATATATATATATATATATATATCATTCAAATATAGAATATATACACGAGTATATATCATAGTTTTTTTTTCTTTTGAATTAAGATTGGACTTGGTCGGCCATGGACTTTGGCTCATTTTTGCGCAGACTTGTAGAGTTCTTGTCGAGTGCCTGCAAAATATCATATTTATTAATCAAATTATAATAATTTTATCAAAAGAAGTATTTTGATCAAAAATTGATATTAAGTGTGATAAGTGCATAATTATTAACATTAAACCTCATAAAAAGTGTGAATGTCAGAACTTAACTCATATAAATGCACACTTATCACACCCCCCAACTTACTCATTGCTAGTCCCTTAGCAATGCAATCAATTTTAAAGTTTAGGACCAACAAGAGTTTAAAATATCCATGCCTCATTTTCAGATCATCTTTCATAAAGTATACTAAAGATTAGGAATCTGGAATCATTAACACACTAGCCTTATGTAGGAAATTAAGGTACATGATCAAGAAGTCATCTTAAAGTTCAATATCACTTGTGCATGTGTAGTACTAAATTCACAACATAGACAATTGCGTTCCCCATTTGCTATTCCGAACAAATGCCTTTCAATCCTGCACTTCTTAATTAGAGCATTAAGAATACTCACTTTTTCTCTGTCTTATTGCCTTGTCCCTTTTGGGATCTTTTTTTTTTCCTCTTTTTTTTTCTTTTCTATACACACATGATGCTGCACTACCCTTCACTATTTTACGCGAACCTCAACACGTCTTAGGTGAAGCAGGCCCGGTTACACAGATCAAGGTTCCCTTTTCCTTTTGACGCGAACCTCAACACGTCTTAGGTGAAGTAAGTCCGGTTACTCAGAATCAGAGCATTTTTCATGATATTTTTTTTTCTCAATTACTTTTTCAATTGTGATTTTGCACTAATTTTGATCGATAACATGGCAGAAAGCTTATAAAAGATCTCTTCTTCAAGAAGTGCTGAATATCAGACAACATATCCAAAATAACAGAAGGCTTGTCCTACTTGTTTCATTAGCGTGCAACGTGATTTTATTTTTCTAAAGTGCACATGAACTTTAAAGAGATTCTTAGATCAGTTTTTCCATGGCTAGATTAAATAATCTTCCATCATCCTTATCCAGTCATTTCTATTCCAGAATTACTATCAATGGAAGTATGAATCATGAAACTCAAATGGGATTTCAGTTGAATTTTTTTTTGTAGGCGAAATAAGGTTGTGTAAGATGATGACATAATTTCCGTCCCCCCAACTTAAATGACATTGTCCTCAATGTCATGAACAATATGAAATAATGAACAATGGAAACATGATAGTTTTGGGAAAGAACGGGACAACCTGAGGTGTACTTTGACGGCCTTGCTGGAATGAGAGGCGGTACTTGGCTTTGAAAATTGGAGGAACAGAGGAAGCAATCACCTCTCTCCCCCAACTTATTCTTGATGCAAACCTGTAAAATAAAAACACAAACCACAATAAAAACTTGGGTTGCCTCCCAAGAAGTCATATATTATCACACGAAACCATTAAAGGTTTGGGTTGCCTCCCAAGAAGCGCTTAGTTTAACGTCGTCAGCCAGACGCAATGCAACTCATAGTGAGTTTGTAAAGTGCACCTCATCAATGTGCATGTCAATTGAAACTCTCTCATTATAGGGTTTGAGTCTTTGGCCATTAACTTGAAAAATAGTCCCACTCTTAGAATCAAGAATTTCAACTGTACCGTGGGGGGACACTGAATGCACTATGAAAGGACCCTCCCACCTAGATCTGAGCTTTCCAGGAAAAAGTTTGAGCCTGGAGTTGAACAACCAAACTCGTTGATTAGGCTCAAAAGTTTTTCGAGAGATGTGTTTGTCATGAAAAGCTTTCATTTTGGCCTTGTAAATCCTAGAATTTTCATAAGATTCCCTTCGTAACTCATCTAGCTCATTCAATTGTAATGCCCGATGTTCTCCTGGTTGGGCTAAGTCCAAATTGAATTGCTTTACAGCCCAATATACTTTGTGCTCCAATTCTACCGAAAGGTGACATGCTTTCCCGTAGATCAACCTAAAAGGTGACATTCCAATGGGGGTCTTGTAGGCTGTCCTGTAAGCCCATAGAGCATCATCCAGTCTCTCTGATCAGTCCTTTCTATCAGGTCGGACTGTTTTCTGTAGAATGTTCTTGATCTCTCTATTAGAGACTTCCACTTGTCCACTTGTTTGAGGATGGTAAGGCGTGGCCACCTTATGGTTGATCCCATATTTTCTAAGCAAGGTTTTGAATTGGGAGTTTGTGAAATGGCTACCCCCATCACTGATTATTGCTCTTGGGAACCCAAACCTTGAAAAGATATTTTTCTGGATGAACTTTAGAACCACTTTGTGATCATTGGTTCTAGTAGCCACTGCCTCAATCCATTTGGAGACATAATCAACAGCCACCAGTATGTACTCATGTCCAAAGGATGGTGGAATGGACCCATGAAATCAATCCCCCAGACATCAAAGATTTCCACCACTAGGATGGGGTTTAAGGGCATCATGTCTCTCTTTGAAATGTTTCCCATGGTTTGACACTTGGGACAAGATTGACTGAATGTGTGAGCATCCTTGAAGAGAGTGGGCTAGTAGAAACCACTTTGCAGGATTTTTGTCGCAGTTTTCTTCCCAGAAAAATGTCCCCCACATGAAAGAGTATGACAAAAGGTGAGAATGCTTTGATGTTCACTTTCTGGGATGCATCTTCTTATGACATTATCAGCACAGATTCGGAAAAGTTCTGGGTCCTCCCAAAAGTAATATTTTATCTGAGAGAGAAATCGATCTTTCTTTTGTTTGGACCAGCCATCAGGAATTAATCCTACGGCCAAATAATTAACAATATCAGCAAACCATGGAGGTCTCCTTTGAGAAATGGTCAGCAATTGTTCATCAGGGAAGGAGTCTTGAACAGGTTCACTTTCTTGCACTAGGATCCTGGATAGGTGATCTGCTACAACATTTTCGGATCCCTTTTTGTCTCGAATCTCAATGTCAAATTCTTGCAAAAGCAAGATCCACCTGATTAAACGTGGTTTGGCCTCCTTTTTGGACAATAGGTATCTCAAAGCGGAATGGTCAGAGTAGATGATGACTTTAGATCCTAAAAGATAGGATCGGAACTTCTCTAATGCAAAGACTACAACCAACAATTCTTTCTCAGTTGTGGTGTAGTTCTTTTGGGCCTCAACTAGGGTTCGACTGGCATAGTAAATCACAACTGGGCTTTTATTCACCCTTTGGCCCAATACCGCCCCCATGGCATAATCAGAAGCATCACACATGATTTCAAAAGGTAGTGACCAATCTGGGGGTTGTAGGATTGGAGCTTGAGTCACTGCCTTTTTCAAAAAGTTGTATGCTTGAAGACATGAATCATCAAAATGGAAAGGCGTATCTTTGGCCAACAAGTTGCACAAAGGACGAGAAATCTTTGAAAAGTCCTTAATGAATCGTCGGTAGAAACCAACGTGGCCTAGAAAGGGTCGGATCTGTTTGACTGATGTTGGGGGAGGCAAACTAGAAATCAAATCAATTTTAGCTTTATCTACCTCAATTCCCTTTTCAGAAATAACATGTCCTAATACAATTCCTTCCTTTACCATGAAATGGCTCTTTTCCCAACTCAAAACCAGATTTGTTTCTATACACATTTTCAAGATTCTTTCCAAGTTTTGTAAACAAGTCTCAAATGAATCCCCAAAAACAGAGAAATCATCCATAAAAATTTCAAGAAAATCTCTCACCATGTCAGAAAAGATAGCCATCATGCACCTTTGAAAAGTGGATGGTGCATTACACAACCCAAAAGGCATTCTTCGAAAAGCAAATGTACCATATGGACATGTGAAGGTGGTCTTCTCTTGATCTTTTGGATACATGGCCACTTGATTGTATCCTGAGTAACCATCCAAAAAGCAAAAGTACTTTTGTCCCGCAAGTTTCTCTAAGATTTGGTCAATGAAAGGTAAAGGGAAGTGATCTTTCTTGGTGACTGCATTTAACTTTCTGTAGTCTATGCACACCCTCCATCCTGTTGTCAATCGAGTAGGCAAGGGCTCACCTTGTTCATTTTGGATGACTGTGAGTCCTGACTTCTTGGGAACAATTTGTGTAGGGCTCACCCAACTGCTATCAGAAATGGGGTAAATGATTCCAGCATCTAACCATTTGACCACCTCCTTCTTCACTACTTCTCTCATGTTGGGATTTAGTCTTCTTTGCAACTCTCTAACAGGTTTGGCATTCTGCTCAAAGTAGATGTGATGCATGCATATTGAAGGGCTAATGCCTTTGAGGTCAGCCACAGTCCACCCAATGACAGCTTTATGAGCTTTAAGGACTTCTTGTAGCTGGGCTTCTTGTTTGGGAGACAAATCAGAAGCAATTATCACGGGTAGAGTCTCTTTGGGCCCTAGAAATACATACTTTAGAGATTTAGGCAAAGGTTTGAGTTCCAATTGTGGTGGGGCCTGGATTGAAGGCATCGTCGGCTCAATGTTGAGTTTTGGCAAAGGTTCCACCTTAGTAGGCCACAATGCCATGTTCCTTGAGTCAAGCACATGGACATCTTCAATAGATTCCTTATCATCCAACTCATCTAAATCAATGGGTTCATTTAAGACCAAGGGAGAACAATTTTCAACAAGGTCCTCAATCACATCAACTGTGTAGCAGTCCTCCTCATTCCCCATGTGTTTAGAAGCCTTGAAGACATTGAGAGTGATTTTCTGATTTCCGAAAGAGATATCCATGAGCCCTGACTTACAATTGATATTAGCATTGGCAGTGGTCAGGAAGGGTCGACCTAATATGATGGGACTTTGAGCCAGATCATGGCTAAGTTCCATGTCAAGAATCAAAAAGTCTACAGGAAAGTAACAAGTGTCTATCTTGACAAGGACGTCCTCTACCAACCCCCTAGGTGTCCTAACAGATCTATCTGCTAATTGGAGGATCATCGGGGTTGGTTTAAGTTCTCCTATCCCAAACTTTTGATAGACAGATGTTGGCAGTAAATTCACACTAGCCCCTAAGTCCAATAGGGCTTTTTCAAAGGTAATGCCTCCAATGACACAAGAGATGAGTGGTGCACCAGGATCTTTCATTTTCTGTGGGAGTTGGTTCAACAAGACCGCACTTACATCCTCTGACAGTAGAATTTTCCTAGTGGCTGTCCTAGGCTCCCTCTTTTGTGTGCACAGGTCTTTGAGGAATTTAGCATAAGCAGGAACATGTTGGATGGCATCTATAAGTGGGATGTTGATGTGAACTTGCTTGAATATCTCCAACATTTGTTCATTACGGGCCTGAGCCTGTTGTTCCTTCTTCTCCTTTCTTGTTCCTAGGGCTGATGGAAAAGGGATTTTAGGCTGATAAATCTCAGGGGTATCCTCAACTTGAACTTTCCCTTTGTCCTTCTTATTCCCCTCATGTCCCACTGTACTGGTGGAAGTAGGCATGGGCTCCTCATCCTCATGGTCTGAAATCTTGGGTTGGCTTGAGCTGGCTTCACCCTTTCCCTCTTCATATGGGTCTTCAAGAATCTTTCCACTTCTTAATATAGTGACAGCTTTAGCATTCTCAACATGAGGGTTCTTAGGTTGTACTTGCAGTGTTGGCTGTGGATTAAAACCAGGTGGATAGTTCCTAGGATTTGCTATGGGTTGGCTAGGCAATTGGCCTGGTTCCCTCCTCATATTTGCCTCAGCCATTTGACCGACCTGGGCCTCCATCTTAGAAACAACTTGTTGAAGTTGGGCCGTAAAAGATTGTTGTTGAGCCGAAAGGAGTTGTTGGAATTGTTGTAAAAGCCTATCCTCATTTTGCGTGGATGGCTGAGATTGAGATGATTGGCCATAAGTGGGTGGGACAAACTGTTGATGCGGTTGTGTAGGTAATGGGTGTGCAGGTTGACCTCTGTTAAAGGCCTGGTTTTGAAAGTTGGTCTGACATTGGGCCTTATTTGGAAAATTATGGGCTTGGGAGTTTTGAGCCTGAGCCTGTTGGGACTTCCAAGAAAAGTTAGGATGGTTCCTCCAACCTGGGTTATAGGTGTCACTATAGGGATTGTTGTTAGGTCTTTGATATGAATTGGTTTGTGCCCTATTTTCCCTAAAGATTTGGATTTCAGAGCAATTTTCAACCAGGTGGTCCGAACCATTGCACAACACACACATAGAAGGCTCAATATTTTTGGCAGTTTCATAAGTTTTCCCAATTTTTGTCATTTCTAAGGCCTCCAGTCTTCTGGCCAATGCACCCATTTTGACCTCCATATCAACTTCTTTGTCCACTTGGAACAAACCTACCCTTGTGATTGCCTTCCTTGGTTCCTTAATAGTTTCCCACTGTTGTGATTTTTATGCAATTTCATCTAAAAATGCCCAAGCTTCTTCTGCTCGCTTATTGGTGAACCCCCCATTACACATAGATTCTACCATAGTCCGAGTATTGAAATCCAATCCTTCATATAGAATTTGGACTAATCTCCATTGTTCAAATCCATGGTGAGGGCATTGCAGCAGAAGATCATTGAATCTTTCCATATATCTCCACAGAGTTTCACCATCAAGCTGGATAAAGCTATTGAGTTTTTGTCTAATGGTGGCAGTCTTGTGGTTTGGAAAAAATTTCCTTAAGAATTCAGTGGATAGACCATCCCATGTTGTAATCGACCGAGGTCGTAATGAGTACAACCAATTCTTGGCTTTATCCCTTAAAGAGAATGGAAACAATCTTAACTTAAGAGACTCAGCACTTAGGTGAGTGAAGCTCATTGTACTGCAAATCTCCTCAAAGTCTCTCACATGATGATATGGGTTCTCTGCTTCCTCCCCTCTAAAGATAGGCAACATCTGGATAATTCCTGATTTAAGCTCAAAATGCCCATTATGTTCAGGTAATTGGATGCAAGAGGGTTGGCTAGCCTTGAAGGATACATGTAATCTTTCAATGTTCTAGATTGGGCGACAATTCCTTCTTTTTGGGCCTCCATCTCCATAGACTCAACCCTAGTGTTCCTAAGATTATGATGTAGGGTTCTCTCAATCTCAGAATCAAGCTGAGCTAGGTCAGGACGAAGAGATCTCCTACCATGCATACACTCTGATTCCTTAAAGCAAGATTAGATTGAATTATGCACAAAATATTACTCCTTTTTTTTTGTTATTTTAAGAAGACACGAACAAGTTATCACACAATTCAACCTAGGACACCTAGGGGTACTTGGAATCTTCAAGTGGGGTTTCACAAAGCGAGCAAAATACAATGTAAGTTCATCCTCAAAATTTTCACCAGTCAGGTAAAGGGTGGGGTAGTGGGAGGCTCCCCTTGCTTTCACAAGGTCCTAATTAAGTAACCACTAGCCCGCTTAAGGCGTTTTCCGTCCGACCGTCTTACCTTAGGCACCGGTTTCCACAAGAGGATAAACTCAAATCGTACTAAAATCACAGTGTGATCTCCTAGGGCCAGTGTCTACTGATTTTTATTACGGCTTAGGTCATGTAAAGATGTAAGGAAAATGTGGTTTGTGGGCTAAGGAAAGGGTGATGAAATCCCCACCTTATGTTATTTCGGGGTATTGCCCTTAAGATATTTTGAAATAAAATGCACACCACAATTTCAAACAAGGGGTTCTTATGCAATATGCATGATAGAATAGGATAAGTAGAACGTACCTTGTCCCTTGCAATCTTCAAAATGCAATGACAGAAATTAAACAAAAAAAATCTTATGCTAAATGATACATGCCCTAAAACAGGGTGTGTAGTTTCTAATCTTGAAATGTAATTTTTTTAGGTTCAAGTGTTTTTTTTTGTATTAATGAACTTATCTAACCAGTAAGATTTTTTGAATTTTCAATTAATAATATGAAGAAAGAAATTAAATCAAGAGAGAGAAAGTCAGATACTTACTTGACAGCGATCCCTCGTTCTTTTTTTTTTGACAAAATAAAAATTGTTAATATCAATTTATATACACAAACACAAAATAATCAACTTAAAAATCATAAACTCTTCCCCGGCAACGGCGCCAAAATTGATGGCGGGAAAACGCACGTCGTTAATACGTCCCGCTATCAAATTAAAATATCCGGCCCACAAATTAAATAAACAGAATAGTTAAGTGATGAGACCGAGTCGAATCCACAGGGAGAAGTAGATTTGAAAGTTGAAAATCTTGAGTTTTTAACATTTAAAAATCATGAAAATTGAATTGAAATCGTCTTAGAGAGATTTGGATGCAATTTAGAAGGGGTGGAATTGATAGAAGAACAATTAAAAAATTATAATGAAAATAAGGTGAGTTAGGAATAGAAATAACTCTAAAATCAGACAAAATTAGAAGAAGTGACAGAAGACAAAGTTGAAGATCTGAGAGTTAGGAAGAAGTTTTATGAAGAGTGTAGAGACAGAAAATGAGAGGAAGATGGTGAAAAACATGAAACACTGACATCTATCGGCGCGGATGAACAGTAAACTCGTAAAAGACAGAACCTTGGAAAATTGAATATAACTTAAAAACGGTGAAGAATCAGAGGAAGTGATAGAAGAAGAAAATTTAGATCTACAAGATAAGAACAACTTTCATGAAGAACTCAGAAAGAAAAAGGATTAGAAAGGCTTCAAAATAGAGGAACAAAATAAGGTATCAAGTCGGATGAATAGTAACATGCTAGGACAGAACTTAGAAAAACGTGTAATAACTTAAAAATAGAGAGGAATTAAAGGAAATGGTAGAAAGAGAAAATGTATAGAACTTAAATTTGAATAACTTTGAAGAAGATAATAAATTTAAATGAAGATCATATAAGCATGTAAATGACTAAACAAGACTAAAATACTCAAAAACATAAAGTAACAGTGAATGAAATTGAAACCTGAAGGGCCTCCTGCCCCTCTCTCTTTGTTTCTTCAAAAACACTAACAACTCTCACAAAATTCTCATAAGAACTAGCAAAAGAACTAAAAATAGATTACAAACTTCTCCCTCCTTAAACCACACCCAAACCCTTCCTTTTATAGGCCCTAAACATTGACCTTTGTCCCTCTGTATTGCTCTCTTTCTTTGTGAAGGGCTGCTTCTGCGTTTGGACTTTGCGTTGGGTCCGTGTGAAGCCATTGGCCGTCGGTGTGAAGAGAGGCCGTGTGAAGCCATCAGCGTGGGGAAGAGGCCGCATGTTGACCGTCTGACAAAGCTCCCACCGCCTGAAGCGCTGACCCGCCAGCATGAGAAGCTGGCTCTACATGCATGGTCCCTCGTTTGGCCGCCTCACGCACAAGCACGTGTTGATGAGGCCACTGCCCAGCTCGCCAAAGCCTTGGCCACATGCACGTGAAGATGAGCCCCACCACGTAAAGCTTGCTGGTGCATGATGGCTTGGTGTGCTTGTGAAGGAGGCCACCACATGCATGCATAATTGCCCATTCAAAGATCCTGCCATGTATATAGATATAATATATATATCTTCATAAACTGTTTGATATATGCATCCATATTCATATAACATATCGCTATATATATAATATATCTATATATATCTTCATAAACTGTTTGATATATGCATCCATATTCATATAACATATCGCTATATCATACGGAAAAAAAAAATCGCTATATCACCATATGTTATAGATATAGATTTTATGACTATATATTATGAATATATTATATGAATATATATTATTATATAAGTGAATATATATATTATATGATATATCATAATGTTTTGGTTTTGGTATTTATTTATTTATTTTTCTGTTTATTTCTTTTTTTTCTTTATTTGAATTATAGATATATATAGTAGTATGATATATATAAATAGATAGATAAATATGTATCTATATATAAATAGATAGATAGATATATATATCATTCAAACATAGAATATATACACGAGTATATATCATAGTTTTCTTTTTTCTTTTGAATTAAGATTGGACTTGGTCGGCCATGGACTTTGGCTCATTTTTGCGCAGACTTGTGGAGTTCTTGTCGAGTGCCAGTAAAATACTATATTTATTAATCAAATTATAATAATTTCATCAAAAGAAGTATTTTGATCAAAAATTGATATTAAGTGTGATAAGTGCATAATTATTAACATTAAAGCTCATAAAAAGTGTGAATGTCAGAACTTAACTCATATAAATGCACACTTATCAACTTACAAGATAATCACCAAGCTGTTGGTAAGAAGAATGAGAAAAGTAATGGACAGAATGGTCAGTGATTTTCAGGGGGCTTTCATTAGGGGAAGGCATATTCAGGATAATTGCTTGGTGGCCCGCGAGTGCCTCTTCTCATGAAAACATAGAAGGAAAAAAGTGTGGTTCTCACGCTTGACTTTGAAAAAGCATATGGTAGGGTCAACTGATAGTGTTTGTTTGATGTGCTAGACATGATAGGTTTTGGTGATACATGGGTTGATTGGATTCGGGCCTGCATCACATCTATCGCTTTTGCTATTTTGGTTAACGGGAAGCCTCCCTTCCTATAGTGGTAGAGGGCTTTAATAGGGAGACCCCTTGTCCCTTCTCCTCTTTGTGCTGGTGGTTCACATCCTCAGTAGGATGTGGATGGAAGCAGAGTCTGCAGGGTTGATCAGAGGTTTCCAAGCTGGACTAGGTGGCACCACTATCATTCATTTGCAATACTCGGACGAGACCATTGTATTCTTTGCAAAGGATGAATCTAAACTTTTTACGGTCAGATTGATGTAAAAACTTCTGGAGGAAGTCAGTGGCCTCAAGGTGAATTTCAGTAAGAACCTTGTGGTGGGTGTGAACATGGAGGGAAGAGCTCTTGAGACGGTGGCATTCATCTGGCTGTGAAATAAGAGTATTCTCTCTCCTATTTAGGTTCCTGTTGTT
Source organism: Amorphophallus konjac (assembly GCA_022559845.1). Classification (NCBI taxonomy): domain Eukaryota; kingdom Viridiplantae; phylum Streptophyta; class Magnoliopsida; order Alismatales; family Araceae; genus Amorphophallus; species Amorphophallus konjac. The sequence continues at coordinate 41,859,181 of CM040121.1, forward strand.
GCCTGGGACTCTCCTTTACAGTGCGTGGCAGTCCATTGTGCAGAAGTATGAGGCTAGACTTGCAGGATGGAAGGTCAGGCTCCTCTCCTATGGGGGGAGGATGATGCTTTGCGAATCAGTGCTAGGTAGTTTGGCTACATCTGTCTATCTTCCGGTTCCCTAAAACAGTTGCTAAAAGGCTTGAGTTTATTCAAGTGAGATTCTTCTAGTATGGGAGTGGTGAGAGATACAGGGGCTGATATGATTTATCTTGGGGCAAAGTTTGTAAAAGTAAGGCCACTGGAGGTGTTGGTATCAAAAATGTTAGAGATTTCAATTTGTCTCTTCTGTGTAAGTGGCTGTGAAAGTTGGGGGCAGGGGACAGTGGCTTGTGGCCCCAAGTCATCGGGTAGAGATATTATGTAGAGCTAGAGTTTGGGACTTGACATCAGCATCTCAACATAATATTTAACCCATTTGAAGAGATTTTTTGTCAGACGGGGACTTCATTATGCCCAATGTCCGGGTTCGCCTAGGAAGGGGACAAATGTTTATTTTGGAAAAAGAGATGGTGTGGTGACTTTACTTTGGAGGCGTCTTTCCCAAAGCTCTTTGCTATTGTTACAGCTCCTTCGGCCTTAGTATGCTAGTTTTTTGACTTTCAACTATCAGGAGAGATGTGGGTCCGGGCATTTGGAAGGAATCTCAGGCCTGAAGAGATGGATCAGCTAGAGTGTCTACTTACCTTCCTTCTTGATTTTGTTCCAAAGGTAGATATAGAGGATCAATGGTGGTGGAGGTGGGAGAAGGAGGGTTGTTTCTCAGTTAGGTTAGCTTACTCATGCATATCCGATCAAGGGTTGTGTCATAGTCTTGCTTCTCATATTTAGACTCCTAGGAGTCCTCTGAAGCTGAAGCTCCTCATCTAAAGGATTTCTCATGGTAGGCTGCCTTCCTATGGCAGGATTGCTCCTTTCCTTCAGGACCTACCCATGGTATGCTGTTTGTGTGGGGAAGAGGATGAGACACTGAACCATCTCTTCGCAGGTTGTTTCTTCTTTTAGAAGGTGTGGACCAAACTCACAAGAAGGATTCGTTCTAACGTTGGCATGCAAGGGAGTGTCTATCTTTTAATGGGCTTTTGGCACAAGAGGTGGAATCTCGAAGTGGATAGAATTGTTTGGTGTCTGATCTTTCATGCAACTTTGTTTGCCTGATGGGGTGAAAGGAACAATAGATCATTCAGAGGAGAACGTAGGGTGGCGGGCAGAGTAGTCTCTTTTATTTGTGTAAGGGTGAGAGAATGGGTGGATGTGGAAGCACTCGAAATTTCTTTTCATTTTATCTTCATCTTATCTTGACATCGTTTATCGGTTTATTGAGTGCGTGGACGTGCCAGTCACCGAAGTGACATTTATTCGGGCTTCAAGACTGGGATGGTCTGAAGCCACGGGTGCGCGCCGTCTGACTCACCAGACGATTGTGGGTATCGGGTCGGGACTAAAAATCCGCCGTACCGTAAAGGTCACGGCGTTAATTACATCCCCTCGGAGAGAAGAAAATCTTTGATTAAACGCTAGGAGAAGGGGGCCCTCAGGCCTTAAATTGATATTAATCAAAGAAAGGAATGAGAATTCTGAACTTTAACAAATTAGCCCCCTATTGAGGGGTAAACAGCTGAACAGAGCTGGTCATTAATTGACCAATTCATATCTAGACAAGAGTCCCAAATTGTAAACACATGTCTGCCAGAGATATAGCAAGTTTGATGTTCGGGATTAGATCCCAATGGAAATTCATTTAGACACAGCGGGCTATTGGCTCAGAGCGGGGCCAAGCTATGACCATGATGGGATGATCCCAAGGTTCAAGCATGACCCGCAGAGGCCTTGTTAATATCCGCATGCATAGGGTCCAAGGGAGGTGAGAGCTTTATTGTCTTATTCTTTTGTTTTGTTGTAGATTTATTTAGCTCTTTTCTTTCTTTCTTTTCCTTAATGCATTATTCTTTTTATTTATTAATATTATTATTTTTAATATATATATAAATATTCTTATCAGGTTTTATACCATTGTCATTATTGCCTTATTATCTTGTTTATCGTTTAATCTTTTGTTATTATCATTTCTTTCTTTTATTTTATTTTCCTTGAAATGCAGAACATGTCAAAGGCCGTTGCGTCGACGCGGGCTCTCAGTGCGTCGAAGCACAAAGCCCAGCCAGGATGTTGGGATGAACTATGGCGTCGACGCAGAAGGGGCATTGGGTTGACGCACAAGGCCCATCAGGGGCCAAACGCAGACCACTGCGTCGACACAGAGCATAGCTGCGTCGACGCAGTCTACGCTAAACGAGTAGAAACCTTCTTATCAATTGCTCATTTGTGAATTCATTCATTTTTTATTTCTTTTTTTGTGAGTTTAGTTTGGGAGCTCAAAGGGCATTAAACCCCAATCTTTTCCTTCAGTTGCAAGCTTCATTCTTCTGATTCTCTCTTTTATTTCTTCTTTTGCATATGGGATGAGTTAATGCATGCTTTGTTTAGCAAGAAGGCAATGCAGGCAATGGTTCTTTGCAAGCACCTACATGGGCATGTGATGCATTTATGCAGTAGGATTGTGGTACGAGGCAGAGTTATGTACTCGTGCATAGTGGGAGGGTCCAGATGGGCATAACCCACCCTTCATCAGTCCACCATTTGATATACCACAAGTCCCGGGTCATGGCATTCAAGCATGCATATGGAGATGCATGGGGTTTATTACATGAGACATGTATAATGCATAGTGGGCATATGTCTATATACATAGCCCCGGAGAAAGGGAGCTGCCGGAGGACGGTTAGCGGGTTGACAACGGGTGCGTTGACCTGGCCCCTTCGTGGGTCAACGCATGGAGGGTTTGGCCGACCTAAATCATGTGTTGGTCGACCGAAATATGAAGTTGGCTTGTGCAGAGAGTTCAGCTCGCAAGCATGCGCATGCATGACTTAACATGCAGGTGAACAGGTTATTCCTCATTGGGGGATGCACGAAGGGGTAAGTTCAACCATGCTCATGAAGATATGATGCATGTTAATGCAGATCGCACAATGCATATAAGGTGTTTGATTCTGTTCTGCAGCAGAGTTGGTTGCTAGTCAGCCAATGAACCCAAGGGGAGTCGACGCAGGGTTTCAGTGAAGTATGGTGAGGTCGACGCAGCGGCTACTGTGGGCAAACTGAAAAGAGGGAGGGTCGACCCAATGGGTCGGCCCCTGTTGCAACAGGCTTCAAATAATCCTACGTTCAGCAAAGGCACAAATGCATGAATGCATGTGTAATTGCACATGAAAATGAGTCTTTTATATGTTTGGCCATTTCTTTAAATGCATCCCATTTTTGTTTAATCATCTTCTTCATTCAGATCTGCCCTTGATCAGTCCAATCACATTGGTTATGCAGAGATATCTTTGTAGCTTGTTTGATCACATATTCAGCATGAGTGTGTTCTCTTCAGCCTGCTTCTTAGTTTAGCATTGTTTCTTTTGTGTTTCTCTTGTTTGATGTATCTGTTTTAGCATTGTGTCAATTGTTCAGTCCATGTTTTTATCACTGGTCTATTTTAACATTAAGTCCACAATTCTGGGTGAAACTGGGCAGCATCTCCCCTAGACTGGAGCTTTGGGGAGTGAGATAAATGGAAGCTCATCCACATGAAATCCTGAGATGGCCCCTAAACAAGAAGGATGCGCACGGAAGTGGCAACATCCAAGGATGTGCGCGGAAGCGGCAACATCCTTAAAACCCAAATTGGGCGTAGACACCCCGAGGACTAGCCTACGAGGGGCCCTGCTGACCCATGGGTTAGCGGCATTTCCAACTCCGAAATGTGCATTGGATTCTTGCTGGCTCCAAGGCCATTAATGTCCAACCCTTAACCTATGTAGTCTGAGGCGTGAGGCGAGCGAGGCGACCAGGGGGTCGCCTCACGCCTCAAAGGCCTAGGCGATGGCCGAGGCGTTTGAGGCGAGATATTATTAAAAAATTAAAATTAAAATTATATGTCAAAATATCACAAAAATATATTTTTTGAACAGTAAATATCATAAAACTGCATGTACACTAAACAAGAAAAACAATTAACAAGTGCAATATTATAACAAAACAAAAATAGTTAAACAACCAAACAAGTTAATTACATAATCCCATAACACAAAGTGTTTCAAATCTCTCTCAACTCTCAAGCCTCCTCATCATAAATCACTCATAATTCATAAAAGAGGAGGAGCTATCACTTGGAAGCTCATTCTCATTTTCTGATCGTGTCCCCTCGGAGTCAACATCTCTCACATTTATGGAGTGAGATGTAGCAATATTTTTTCCATTTCCTAGGTTACGCTTTTTGGTTCCCGCCCTTGTGCTTGGCCCTTCCTCTTCATTAACACCGGCAGCGATTTCAACATCTAGTCATGTGAGGTCCTCCCCTTCATCCACAAAATCTTCATTTTCTGGCGGATTAGCTATCCACTCATTGCAATCATCAATGTCATCCAAAGAAATAGTATCATAGTCATTTTGCTGAACACGCAAATGACGAGCATAGAGACGTTGATTATATTGCACAAAAATAAGATCGTTCAGCTTCTTTTGCTCCAACTTATTCCTTTTTTGTGTGTGCATCTACAAGTATATTAGTTGCAACCAATTAAACAAAAAACACTAATCTTTTATGTACTTGAATATGAACTTATTCAACTAACCTGCTCAAATGTACTCCAATTGCGCTCACAACTAGATGCACTACATGTCAAACTTAAGATCCGAATGGCTATCTTTTGAAGGTTTGGTGTGGCGGTACCAAAGTTCAACCACCAAGTAGCTACATCACAAAGAAATTATAATTCATATTTCACAATAATTCTAACTCCACGATTGCAATGAAAATTAGACAAGAAATTGAGAAAAACATCCATACCAGGAACCATGGAAGTGCGTTGCCTAATGGCCATTTCTCTCCCAAATAGCCCTTGGGCATACTGATAAGCTGCAAGCTCCTTGAAAATTGCATCTTGGCATGAGGCTTCTGGAGCTAGCTTTTCAATGCAATCATATAGCCCTTGCTTAACTTCTTGATCATACTCAATTTGGGAATTAGAGAAATAAAGAGCTGGATTAAGATAAAGGTCAGCTGCATGTAAAGGACGGTGCATTTGAAAGTCCCACCGTCTATCAATGATTTCCCATATTGGACCATATTTGTCAAACTTGTCATTTAATGCAGTCTTAATAGTCTCCTTTGCACGATCCATAGCCTCATAAATGTAGCCCATCGCTGACTTTTCTCCATCAACCAACCGTAAAACCATAACAAGGGGCTTGTATATTTGTAATGAATATGCCACACCATTCCAAAAAGAAGTCTTTAAGATTATGCCCTCTACCTTCTTCCCTTCATTTTTTTTGGCCCATCGATTATTACTAGCAAGCCAATCAGCAGATGTAAACATCCTTCTTAAGCCATCTTTGCAATCCAGCAGACTCTGTAAATTTAAGTAGTTGGTGGCAAAGCGAGTGACAGCTGCACGTGCAAGATTCTTGTCATTTGTATACTTTCTCATCATAGCAAGAATCCTTGTGTGCCCATAAATAAATGTAGTTACCAATTTGGCTCTACGAATGGTTTCTTTCATTGGAGACAATTTGGAAATGTCCTCCAACATCAAGTCTAAACAATGGGCAGCATATGGTGTCCAGAATAATTGAGGATGGGCTGCCATCAACATTTTTCCGGCTGCACATAACTAGACTCATTGTCTGTCACAATTTGGATGACATGCTGAACATCTACTTCTTTAATAACCTTGTCCAATAAATCTGCCAACAATTTGGCATCTTTCACATGTGCAGAAGCATCAATTGATTTCAAGAAAACAATCCCACCTAGAGAAAGAGAGTAAGACATGATGACATTGAGAGACGTAGAAAGAAAAATAGAAAATATATTGAATAGTTGATTGTGAGAGATAGAGAAAGAAAATATCTCACCTGGAGAGTTCACAAGAAAGTTGATCAGTGTCCGTCCCTTCCAATCTGTCCATGCGTCGGACACGATGCTACAACCATATCTCACCCAATTTTCTATTTGGGCATTCACCAACTCTTGAGTTGATTTTATCTCTTATGTAAAAGAGTTTCACGAATCTCATGATACCTAGGCCTTTTATATCTCGGACCGTATTGACCTACAGCTTCCAACATTGTTTGAAAGGTAGGTAGACGCACATTATTGAATGGGATGCCAGCTTGATAAAACCATCTACCTACATATTGGGAAACCCTATCACGATGTTCCTTTTCCCATTTTTTATCTCAAACTGTCTTAACTTGTTCTGGATCAGGAGTGCAGAACTTGTCTATAGGACCCTTCATCCGTGGTGGCTTTGAAATAATGTCATCAAATATATTCACTTGATAGGCATCCAGAGATTGAGGTTGAGATTGACATGAATCGTTCAACAAATTATCTCTACCTTCCGTCTCCCTCACCATTTGTAGCTTCTCGGTTCTAGCTTTCTTGGCATTTTACATATATTCTCGGATTTCTATCTTCACATCTACATGAACTTTATGGCAAGCTGTCACATTAGTACCTAGGCCGCCTAAATGTTGCTTCAGTCGATAAATCCCTCATTTCATTACCTTTTTACAATAATTACATGTTATCTCATCTGTATTTTGTGGATTGGCAGATATTCCATATTTCCACCCAATGTCTTTTGGTCTGCCCTTTTCTACATTGGGCCCTTAAGTGCTTGCATTTGACGATGCACCACCAGAAACAGACACATAAGTAGGTGGTGTAGGCGTAGACATCTTAAAAAAAATCAAACAATAATTTTAAAAAATAAATCAAACAACAAATGTAAAAAAAAATACTGACTATTTATTACCGATGTCGATTACCATGCACGAATGATGAATCACGATTGAGCCGCTCACCGAGGAGTGTGGTCTGTGAGAGACAAAGAGAGAGGGTCAGATACAGTGACTAGTGAGAGAGGGGATTAGCATTCTAAGTTCTAACTGTGCATGCGTAGACTAACAGAGAGACAAGGCGAGAGACAGAGAGCTGAGAGAGAGAACAGAAAGAGTGAGAGAACACTCAGAACAACGAGTGAGAGATCATAGAGAGTGAGAGAGTGGAGAGACAGAGAGTGAGAGTGAGAGATCGGAGAGACTGAGAGAGTGGAGAGATAGGCAGTGAGAGAGTGGAGAGACAGAGAGTGAGAGTGAGAGATCGGAGAGACTGAGAGAGTGGAGAGATAGGCAGTGAGAGAGTGGAGAGACAGAGAGTGAGAGATCGGAGTGAGTGAGAGATGGGAGAGACACGGCGGGAAGTGCTTACCGGACGGATGTCGCTCGTCGGACGCCGATCACCGCTCGTCGGACATCGGACGAAGCTCGCCGCTGCCGCTCGTGGAGAGACACAGACTGGACGGATGCCGCAGTCCGCTCGCCGCTGCTGCTCGTGGAGAGACAGAGAGTGGACAGATGCCGCTCACCGCTCGCCGGACACCGGACGCCGCTCGCCGTTGCCGCTTGCCTCAGCCGCTCAGTTGCTGCCGCCGTTGGAGGGGGAACGAGGGAACGGTCGTCGGTTGAAGATGGTGCAAAACCCTCGCGGTCGCGGCTTTAAAAGATCAGGCTCGGCAATTTTAATGGGTATTAGGACCCGATTCGCGGATCCGAGACTCCGACCGGGCGAGCAGACGAGCGGGCGAGCGGCCGAAGCGCTCAGAGGCGGGCGAATCGCGCCGTGGCGGCCGAGGCGCGTGAGGCGCGCGCGAGGCGTTCGCCTCGGCGAGCCGCGACGACGCGAGGCGGCCGGCCGTCGCCTCGCCCCGCCTCACGCCTAGGCGGGCTTTCGACTACACAGCTCTTAACGGAGCATCCTTCAGAGAACATGCTATAGAGAAGTAGATCCCTGGGGATATGAGAGTGGCCAGAAAACAGAAATCCAAACGATATGAAATCATAATGTATCCCTTCCTCATATCGGGTCCTTAATCATAAAAGGAAAGCTTCTATGCAATTGAAGATAAACGCTATTGCTCCAGTGTATGAGAACACAGATCACGCCTAAGTCATCAGCGAATCTGTGCCCCAATTGGAGGCTTGGAGCTGTGATGGTCAATACCCAGCATGCACAAAGACACATGCTTAGAGAAGACATATCCCCATGGGGCATTTATGCAAACACCAATGCGCTCGTGTGTGATTGGCATAGAAGCCAGGATGATTCATGTACATTAAACCGCAACTTCTTGATGAGCGAGGGTTGAGTAGGGAAAACAACGAGAACATGGATCCCAACAGATTTTAGGAATGAGCCAAAGCCTCAACAACCCATAGCGCAGGTGAGAAGGCAAATGGTCATCCATCCAGGGGCATTACCGCGGATAACAAACATGCAGGTCAGGTGCATAAAATTGATCTCAATCGATGCAAATGGCCAGGACCCGTCAGGGGTATTGGGGAAGGGATGAAATGTATTTACTGTTGCCCAGAAGGGCATTAATCCATCATAAGAACCGGGGTAGTATAACGTAATCTACCTCATCCCGGAGAGCAAAACAAGGCCCAAGAGTGGATCCTCGTCTAGCAAATCGAGAATGGCAGAACCCAGACCCAATCCATTGTGATTGGATAGGTTGGGTCTGGACTCCTCCCGCGATATAGAGCTCTCTTCCAGGCGATGAAATCAAAAGGAAAAGAAGGAGATATAACAGCAAACTCACGGCGAGCTGGGGAATGGGATTATAAGGAAAGTTCGCATAGACAAACACATTGTGTTCAGACTGCGAAAATATCTATTTCATTCATCTCAAAGCATAAAAAACATACATCACCCCAAGACCATTTCGTCTGGGAAGCCATTGAAACAGAAAACAAGGAGATGTAGCATACATAGCAGAAGGAAAAGAAAAAAGAAGGGGGAGGGCGGAGCATTGACTCCTCTCCCTCCCCAGGCCGCACACCTTCTCCCTCTCTCTCCCTCTCTTTCTCTTCACGCACAGGAGCAGCAGCAGGACGCTCTGTAGAACACCCTAAGAGAACCTTCGAATAGCACCAGCGGGGGAGAAGCGAACCAGAGCAGCTGGAGAGAGCCCTTCTTTTGGGCGTTCGTCCCTATTTTATAGCAGGAAAGGGCCCTTTCTTCTTTTCCAAGGCAAGGAGGGGCAGGAATATCCTCCAATGATTGGAAATTCTTCCCCACGCGTCCTGTACGGCCCTCTAGGAGATGCTTCGATTGAGCTTTTTGGGAGAGCACGCGCCGCGGTCGAACCACGTGTTGGTACGGCCTTCTCTGCGTCCTGAGGGTGCGTCGACGCAACTTACAAGTTGCGTTGACGCAGCCTTCTGTTGCCAGGGGCGATTTTTTGCTTTCTACCTTCAGTGGCATCGACGCCGTCCGGGAGCTGCGTCAACGCCGTCTTTCATCTAGCGCGGCCAGCTACCAGCTCTTCAAGCTTGCGTTGACGCAAGCAGTGAGCTGCTTCGACGCAGTTTGTAGTTCAGGGATCTTTTCCTTCTCTTCAGTTGACTTCGTTTGGCTATCCGTGCCATCATATTTTAAGTGTCCACAGTGGAGCTCCCTTATATTGTGAACTCTCAGAATTCTTTCATTTTGGGTTTGTTGGGAGATTAGTGCCGACCACTCCATCTCGGTGTGGAAGGTCTTTTTTGTATAGTGTTTTTTGAGATCATGCTGATTACACTTGTATATCCCTTTTCTTCATTTTATACAATAGTGATACTGCTCACTTTAAAAAAAAAGTCCTCTTGATTGGCATATATTTTTACTATATTAAATACTTCCTTTGATAAGATAGCAGTATATCTGATCACCTAATATGTCAGTCAGATAAGTGCTAAGTTGTGTTTTTCTCCATGAAGAAGATGACAGGTGAATTTGTAAAGATTTAAAGGATCTTCTTGGCATATAATCTTGGGCCTTTTACATATTATGATGACCTAAGAAAATGAAGCAAAAGAAGAATTATAAAAAATGACTAAACAAATTGGTGGGTAAACAAATTGATGTTACCCAAGGGTTTTCCCAGTGATGTGCAAAAGCATAAGAAATACGTCTTAGTCGGTTGAAGTCAAGTAAAATAGCTGATGGGTGGAGGAGAAACACAATAATACTATAATACGAGAGCAAAGAAAGATATCCATAGTTGTTCAAGTTACATAGGCATTGAGCTACCGCCTCTTGCAACGAAGTTAACATAAAGGGTGTATGTAGAAGGTTGAGGCAAATGGCAATGGTGTCAAATGGATCTATGATCTATATGATTTGATGCTACGAAGATCAACTGTTAAAGTAACTTTCCTGCCTATAGAATCGATGAATCAACTTGTATGTACACATTTTTATTGATTCTGTTCTAGGAAATAGGGAATTTTTTTGGTCGTTGTTAGAAAAGAAAGGGGTTGAAAGAGGTTGTGCTTACTTGTCAAGATTTGCTTGTGGAAACATTGGCTAATGCGAGGTAGTGGAAAAGTAAACAATTTTTGTTGGAATTAGTTTTCATTGAGGATTAATTTTGAGGCAACACTACACCCCACGCTTGTTGTGGATGAATTAACTACATGTTTCACAAGTACATTGGCATGCACTATTTGCAGATAATGTAACTCTAGTGGGTATGGCTGAAGATGAATGAATATGGGTACCGTGAACATGGAAGGATGTCTTTGCTACTAAGTGTTTAAAGATTAGTAGGATCAAAGCCTATTACATGCTGTGTACTTTTAGTGGGAAAACTCGGAGAAATGATCAAGCCATTCAGTTGGACAACTAAGAGTTATCTCAAAGAGACTATTCCTAGTATGTAGGCATGGTTGTCCGTTTCGGCCGAAACCGATACGTTTCGGCCGAAACGTATCGGTTTCGGCCGTATCCGAAACCGTTTAAGCCCATTTCACTGTAGCTTAAACGGTTTCGGGCGAAACCGATACCCGTTTCGCCCGAAACCGAATGGTTTCGTCCCGAAACCATTCGGTTTCGGGCGAAACACGTGAACTCCAAACTTAGGAGTTCACGTGAGCCTCCCCCGAAACCCCCTGCCCCTGTCCCCTCCTGCTCCTGTCCCCTCCTCCCGCCCCCGAAACCCCCCTGCCCTAGCAGCAGCCGCGGCGGAAACCAACTGGAGGCTCCCCTCCAGTCTGGAGCAGCAGCAGGCGCCGGCGGAGCAGCAACAGCAGCAGCAGCAGGCGCCGGCGGAGCAGCAACAGCAGCAGCAGCAGCCGCGGATCCCCTCCCGCCCTGCAGCAGCAGCAGCCAGGAGCAGCAGCAGCACTGCAGCAGCAGTCGCAGCCGCGGATCCCCTCCCGCCCTGCAGCAGCAGCAGCCAGGAGCAGCAGCAGCACTGCAGCAGCAGCCGCGGAGCAGCAACAGCAGCAGCCGCGGAGCAGCAGCAGGCCGGCCAGCAGCCCAGCAGCCCCGCCAGCCCCGCGGGCCCCCCTGCGCGCTCCGCCCGCCTCCTGGCCTGCACCGTGCGTGCGTGCGTGACGCCGGGACCTGCCAGCCGGCCAACCCTAGCCCGCGATCCCCTCCCGCCCGGCGCCCACCACGTTGCCCTAATTAGCTCTGTTAGGGCTAGGTAAGATTTCTTAGATGATTATTTTGTTAAATAATTCTGTTAATTTAGTGATTAGACTAAAAATGTTAGTTTAGCCCCTATTAGACTAATAAATTTAGGGCTTTCATGTAATTAGGTTTTGTAAGGGTCAATTCAAGTTCAATTAAGTTCCATTGACTAATTTTAACCTCTATCATGTTGGTAATTAATTTTTGTCAAGAGTGATTAGGCTAAAATTATAAATTAAATCTTAATTAGACTATTAAATTTGGGGCTTTCCTCTAATTAGGTTTAGTAAGGTTCTATTGAAGCTCAATTAAGCTTCATTAATTAATTTGGACCTCTATCATGCTCGGGATTAATTTTTATGAAATGTGATTAGGCTATATGTGTTAATTACGCCCTAATTAGACTATTAAATTTGGGACTTTCCTCTAATTAGGTTTAGTAAAGTTCAATTGAAGCTCAATTAAGCTTCATTGACTAATTTGGAGCTCTATCATGCTCGGGATTAATTTTTATGAAAGGTGATTAGGCTATATGTGTTAATTAAGCCCTAATTACATTATTAATTTTGGGGCTTCCCTCTAATTAGGTTTAGTAAAGTTCAATTGAAGCTCAATTAAGCTTCATTGACTAATTTGGAGCTCTTTCATGTTGAATTGTAATTTTTTCATTGTATTTACAAGAGATTGTCTTTGATTGTCTTAATGTAGCATCATGCCTAGACGTCAGCAAACACAGGAGCAGCAAGGGCAGGAGGATCTGGGGTGGGCCCACATGTCCTTAGTTGATGCTAAGAGAAGGAAGGTTAAATGTAATTACTGTGATAAGGAGATGTATGGCGGAATTACCAGAGGCAAGCAACATTTGGCAGGGGTATGAGGAGAGGTGAGACAATGCGACCACTGTCCACGAGAGGTGCGAGAGGAGATGCCCCAGTGCCTTGTGGGGAAAAAGGAGAGGGTGCAACAAATGGCTAAGGATGAGGAGGAAATTGCTGAGGAGATTTCTGGCAGAAGGGTTAGGAGGGATGATGATGAGGAAGGCACTGAAGATTCTGATCCGGAGCTGACTGAAGCAAGGGAGCGTGAAGAAGCCGCTCGAAGGAAAGGAAAGGCACCCATGGGTTCAGGAGGGACCTACACCAGTACAGCTGCACGACGTCCTGATGTTGCTGCCCCGCCCTCGCAGACGCAGAGAGCAGGCCCCATGGACAGTTATCTCCACAGAAGGCCCCAGGCTACACAACCTAAGATCAAAAGTGCATTAAGAGGGGTCAAAAAATCTGCAGAAGTTGCAGGGCATGCATTTAAAAGCATCTGTAAATGGTTTTTTCATGCAGGTGTCCCTGCACATGCTGCTGAAAGTGAATATTTTCAACCTATGTTGGACGCCATAGCAGATGTTGGCCCTGGCTTGAAGGCGCCGTCACGTCGGGACATATACGGGCGTGGCCTTGAGGCAGAGGTTGAGGAGCTCCATCAGTGGGTTGAAAGCTTCAAGCATATATTATGTGGGTTGATGCACTATTATGTGTGATGGTTGGACTGGTACGACGAAAAAGTCCATGATTAACTTTTTGGTGTATTGCATCGAAGGTACAGTATTTGTAAAATCTGTAGATGCATCAAATTTTGAAAAAAATGCCAATTATTTGTTTCATTTGATGGACAACATGGTAGACGAAATTGGTGAAGAAAATGTTGTACAAGTTGTGACTGATAATGAAGCCAGTTATAAGGTTGCAGGGAGGAAATTGATGCATAAGCGCAGGCATTTATATTGGCTCCCATGCGCAGCACATTGTCTTGATCTCATACTTGAAGACATAGGGAATGACAAACATGTGAAGAAGACGGTTGAAAGGGGACAAAAGATTACCCAGTATATTTATGGCCATCCTAGGATATTGAACATGTTCAGGGAGCATGCAAGTGGGGGGCGAGATATTATACGTGCATGGCCAACCAGATTTGCTTCAAATTTTATTTCTTTGGAGTCTCTGCATAGGTATACTGTTGAACTCAATTATTACTTCTTTATCCTTATAGTTATGATCTGTATTTGATTCAAATTTTATTTCTTTGCACAGGTATAAGAATGAGTTGAAAGCTTTCATGTACCATAATACCCTGCGGGAATACATCGACAAGGGCAATGTTGATGCTCAGATTGATTATTTGGATGTCTGTTGAATCGTGGACGACAACAATTTCTGGGGCAGAGTAACACGATACATGAAAGTAGTCACCCCCCTTGTGAAGGTCCTAAGATTGGTGGATGGCGATGACAAGAATGATATGGGATATCTTTATGAGGCCATGGACCGTGCGAAATTGGAGTTGCAGGAGTCCCTTCCCAAAGAACATGCAAAGTGGTGGAAGATTATTGACCATAGATGGGACACCACATTACACCACGACTTGCATGCAGCTGGTGAGTGATTATTTGTATTCATATATTATTGACCATACATTAACTATATACAAATGCATGTTATTTTCTGAACCCTCGATTAATGTACAATGCCAATGCACATGTTGATGCCGAGGTGCTTCAAGGCACTTTAAGAGTCATTGGTCGTTTATCGAGGACACAAGATAAGAGGCTTCAGGCGGAAGTAGAGGTTGGCCTGTTTGATTTCATGAATAAGAGGTATAGAATTTACTTACGTAGTAATGCTAATCTATTATGTAATTTTTGTAGATGACCTCTTATAGAATGAAAAGTGGGACGTATTCTGACTCCCAATTGCAATACGCAGTGGGAAGAGTGAGCCCAGGTATACTTCATCTTTGTGCTTTCTTTGCAATTACATCTTCCTTAATTAATTTTTATTTACATCTTATATTTATTTGTTTATGGTTGGTTGGTGTAACAGCTGACTGGTGGATCATGGTGAACAATAGACAATTGGGCAGTTCTGCATTGGCTTTCATTGCAATCAGGGTGTTGAGTCAAACCACATCAGCAAGCCAATGTGAAAGGAATTGGAGCACGTTCAGCCTTATACACTCAAAGGTTCGCAATCGGCTAAAGGCTGATCGGTTAGAGAAATTAGTGTACTGCCACTACAATATGAGGTTGAGAATAAAGAATATGAGGTTGAGACAACAGCTGCGAGACAAACGCGTCGCCGAGGATGCCGCCGCAGAGATTGATGTGGATGCCTTATTTGATGATGATAATCCCTTGCAGTCTTGGGTGGAGACACGAGAGCAGGTTGATGAACCCGTTTTTGATGTTGATGATAGAAGATGGGCAGAGGGCATACTTGATGAAGATGAGGCAAGAGATCCCGAATTAAGAAGCAAATCAAAGAGGGCCAGAGATACTCATGCGCACCAGTCTAGGGTGGTTGATGACACGGAGGAGCAGTTCGAGTTTGAGCCAGCTAGACACTCAGATACAGATAGCAGGCCAGTCACTCCTAGAATGTCCTCCTTAAGAAGAAGTACATCAGTGCATGGGCAAACTGAGAGGGCAAATGCTGCTGCTCGAGAGGACCCGACAATTGAGGAGTTGAAGCAGATTTATGTGAGACACACGCCAAGGGGAAAATGACTCGTGTCAAAGTTGATTGAAAAAAGCACTCCAAAAAATAAAAAAGCATCCTCAAAGGTTAAAAGGCGACTGGTTTCTTATGATTCTGATGATGATGATGATCATCATCATCATCCCGGAGGTGCTGCAGGGGGTACTAGTGCTGCAGGGGGTACTAGTGCTGCAGGTGGTACAGGTGGTGCAGGTGCTGCAAGTGGTACTACTGGATATAGTCAAGGTCAGCACGGATATGGTTCACCAGGTTCCGAAGGTGGCCAACATGAAGCAGCTATTTATGGGGCCCAGAATTATGAACCATCATTTCAGTTCCATCCATATTCGACCAGTGACTCTTCTCTTCCTCAAGATTCCTATGTTGATACTGGATTCGAATCAAGCCAACCAAACACTCCAAGAGGGATCCAAAGAGGGATGCAGGACTTGGCTACCTCATTGTTTGGTTATAGTGAATATAGACCATACATGCAACCTGGTTATGGGTATCGACATCAAGGGCCAGACGATGAGGGAGAAGGTTCTTCTAGTAATTATTATCCATATTAGGTAAGAATCAATGAATTTTTGTAACATTTATTTTGTCCAAATTGGTTTATTGTACTGCTTCTATTAATGTACAATGGAATATGACTTACACATGTTCAATGTTTGAAGTTGAATTTTTATAGTTGTCTACTTCAAGGTTATTGCACTAACTTATACAGTGAAATGCATGTGTAATGATTTTTATGATTTTTTATGATTTTTTGTGATTTTAAGTGGTTATTTATATTTTTTATGATTTTTTTCAGATTTTTTAGAATTAATTTTAATTTTTTTAACCTGTTATATGGGTTTTGGCCGGTTTCGGCCGAAACCGAAACTGAGTCGGCTCGGTTTCGGACCCGGGCGAAACCGAGACCGAAACCGAGTTTGCCATCCTTGTATGTAGGTTTGACAATTGCAGGAAAGTAAAATATTTATAGAGGGATATGATCAATAGAATCATGCCACACTATGGGCTCTATGGGGAGAAATGAACCAACAGAATTTTTAGGAGGGAAGAAAGCATCGAGGAGAGGCTTGTATCTTTTATTTGTTAGAGAGTGAGGTAATGGGCTGAACATCTGTGTAAAGTGGAGTCGCACAACTCCTCTATTTTCCATTTGTTGGGAGGTTGGTGAGATATGCACCGTCTCGGTGTGGAGTTTTTTTTATGGGGATCGTTTGAAAGCACATTGACTATACTTGTACATCTTGTTCTTTTTACACTTAATACTATTGTGGTACCACCCACTTTAAAAAAAATCAGCAATTTGGCTAAAAGGAAGGTGCTCTTCAGGGGATGCTTTCTCTTTCTAGACTTTTCTAGAGGGGGAAGCTCTGCGTCATTTTCAGAGAGAGCGAGAGAGGGTCGAGCTTTGGAGATGTGGCGGGGGGCGGCCCTGTTTGGGGCTATCGGAGGTCCCCGAGTTGGGGCCAACCTTTGCTAGGCGAGAGAAGGAGCCAGCCAATCACTTTGTTTCCGTTGTCAGCAACTTGGACAATTGCAACGATCCTACAGAATGTCGGATCCCGTGCCAACGGTAGTGGGGAGATGGGAGGTCCTCGGAGGTTTTATGCGAAGGCGGTCAGGGGTCAGGACCCGTTGTGGGGAGGGAAGAGTTGCTTGGAGTTAGGGGCCACTCCTCGGAGCTGTTCATCGGCCAGTTCGAACGGCTTAGTAGGTATCTCTTCTTCTCGCCGTCGGAGGGTGTGGTGGAGTTGGAAGGTTTGAGGGGTGTTTTGAACACTCCGTGGGGAAAGCGAGGGACTTGGGATGTCCGATAGTATCTATTCTCGGGTTTGCTTGCAATAGGGCCTAACGAGGAGGAGACGCTAGAGGTGGCGGAGCTAGTGTCTTGACGGTGAATGGTGTCGCCGTCCGTGCCTTGCCGTTGAACCTTAATAGGGGTATGCATTCGAACCCGAGAGAGTCTGGCGTTCGTGTGAAGCTCATCGGCCTCCCCATCATGCTTTGCAACGAGCAGAGAATCACCTACATCTTGCATTGGCTGGGGGAGGTTGAACTGAGTAGCTGCTCCATTGTACCAGCCGGCAACCTGTTGGTTGTGGAGGCTATGGTGTGGGTGGCTACGCCGGTGGAGGTGCCATCGGTCATCTCCCTATCCTTCGGGGGTGCAAAGTTCATCATCAAGGTGGAATTTCGGCTGGTGGATCTGCGGCGGCATAGCCTCAACCAAGGGAGCCTAGGGCACCCCCCTTCGGAGATGGAGGTTGAAGACGAAGCGGGGGGGGGGGGGGTCTCCTGTGGGGCCCCTAGCCTTCGAATTTCAAATTGCTTGCCTTCGGGTGTGCCAGATGGGCTATCAAGTCTAGGCCAATCTCTGATACCTGTAAACCCAGATTCGGTTAGGCTTGCTCGGGACTTATGCTGCAGATCTTGGGAAATGGCTGGTATCAGGTCCAGCAGACCTGATACGACCTTCCTTGCCTTACTTTAGCGAATGGTACGTCCCTTCTTCTTGTCCCAGTGCTTGTGGATGAGCGGTGTCCGGTGAAGGGCAAAGCACTGGCAGCCTTTGGCGGCCCATCCCGACACTCGTCGGCGGTGGTGGCCTCTTTTCCGCCAGGTCGCTGCGATGTTCAAGGCGAGTGCTTGAAGTTGCGCCTACTCCTGTCGGTGTCTGCAAGAGAGGCAGCTGCTTCGTCTAGTCAGTTGAAGGGATTGGAGTCCCCGCCCCCGTCACCATCTTCCCAACGAGCGGATGCACTCTTGTGCGGGTCGCTTCAACGACCACAATGGAGCGAGCCCCAGCGGGATGCGCTGCGGTCGGCCTTGCTCCTTGCGATCCATTTGTTGGAGGCAATTGCTAGCGGCACTGAGGTCCAACCGTCGGATGGTACTAGCAGGCTGGCCTGCTCACAGGGGTTCCAAAGGAGACCGATGTTGCTTGACGCCCCTCGACAGCCCGCCGTTCGATTGCTACTACTATCGGGGCCCTGACAGATGCATCTTCAAAGGATGACGGACATAGGGAGACACTGGATCCGGAGCAAGCCATCAGTGAGGACTCAGAAGACCCCTGACCAGGGGTTTGCGGCACAGGACTGTGAGGACGAGTTAATTTCTGATGAAGAAATTGCCCTGTCGGCTTTGCTAGGGGTCCGGTGACTTTAATCGCAATTGATGGGGAGTAGAAGAAGTACTACATGACTAGGGAGGAAGTGAGGGAGGTGCTGGTGGCCACTCAAAAAATGATGGAGGACCAGGTGAGGGAGATGGCCGATTAAGTGAGAATCTCCTTCGAAGCAGGGGTTGAGAAAGATGTGAGAGGGGCATGTACCAATATCTGTAAGAGGTGGTGTGCAGCTATCTTGCAGGAGGAAGTGGCTCACTAGAGAGGGGTGAGGGAGGAGGAAGGGGATGGGAAATGGGAGGAGAGGGTTACCATTGTGTCTCCATGAGGATAGTCTCCTGGAGTGTGAGAGGTTTAAGAGGGTGGAGAAGAAGAGGGTAGTTAAGGAGCTGGTGAGGAGATGCAATATTGATACTCTTTGTGTTCAAGAAACCAAATGTGAAGGGGATGAGGAGCTTCTAATGAGGGAGTTAGGGGGTGCTAGACTCTCCAGGGGTGTTGTTTCCTCGATAGAGGGCAGGTCAGGGGGCACTACGACCTATGGAACCCTTATGAGGTTAATGATGTGGTTGTGGACAGACATACTAATAGGTGGGCCATCTCCTTCCGTTCCACTACGGTGAAGGATGGTTTCTCGTGAGACTTCATCGGGGTGTATGGGCCTCTGGGGAGAGAGGAGAAGCGGCTTTTATGGGAGGAGCTGAATAGCCTACACTTGTCTTCAGGGAGGCTGCGGTGTGTTGGAGGGATTTC
The DNA here is from genome assembly GCA_022559845.1 of Amorphophallus konjac. Lineage (NCBI taxonomy): Eukaryota > Viridiplantae > Streptophyta > Magnoliopsida > Alismatales > Araceae > Amorphophallus > Amorphophallus konjac. The sequence goes on from CM040121.1 coordinate 41,878,225, forward strand.
AATGTCGTAGCTTCCTTGTTGGAGAGGTTAAGGGATAGTAGTCACACAAGGGACACAGATGACCTTACTGCTCTCATTGAGGCGGCGACTCTGGTGGATATTGGCATGGCACATGGTCGTTTTATCTGGTCCAACATGCTAGCTGATGCTTCTTGTTCGAGGCTGGATAGATACTTGATCTCTGTTTATTGGGAGGATCATTATCCTGATGTGCAGGTGCTTCCATTGGCTAGATCTATGTCTGATCACAAGTCAATCCTTTTGAAGACTAGCCTACAGGTAGTTTACCTTTAGGCCGGAGAAGTTTTAGTTCATGGTGGTAGACTTCATGGATATTGTCAGGGGAGCTTGGTGTGCACAAGTTTATGGCGGCTCTGCCATGGTGACTCGTGTCCAGATTGAGGCATACTACTCATGTTCTTAAGACCTGGGGGGTTGACAAAATCCTCCGGGGGAGGATAGCTAAGGACAGAATTCTTCAGCAGATTGAGAGGCTTGATAGCTTGGAGGAGGCATGACTTATGGATGCAGAGGACAAGAGACTGAGAGACACTCTGAGGTGTCAGTTCGATGAGATCTTCTCCAAGGAGGAGATCTATTGGAGGCAGAGATCAATGGATAGATGGATCAAAGAGGGGGACAGAAGCACTGCTTACTTTCAACGCATAGCATCGGGGAGGAGGAGAGTGAATACCATTACCTGCATTCGGGTGGGTGAACTGTCCATCTCTTCGGATGAGCAGATCAGGGGTTTGGCGAGGGACTTCTATTCCAGACTATTTTTAGAGGAGGATCACTTTAGACCGAGGATTGTCGATGACTTTCTTTCACGGTTTTCCCAGGAGGAGAGGGATGACATATCGCAGAGGTTGACCGAGGAGGAGGTTCGACAGACAATTTTTCTCTTGCATGGGATAGAGCTCCAGGTCCGGATGGTTTTCTTTTGATCTTTTAACAATGTTGGGATGTCATCAAATCTGATCTTCTAGTGGCAACTAGGGAATTCCATGAGGGGAGGGCACACTTGAGGGGTATTAATAAAATCCTCATTGTTCTCATACCCAAGAAACAAGGGGCCCAGGATTTCTGTGACTTCAGGCCTATCTTTTTGTTGAATGGTACTTACAAGATCATTACCAAGTTGTTGGTAGGGAGATTGGAGATAGTTATGGATAGGGTGGTCGGTTGCTTCCAAGGAGCCTTTACTAAGGGACGTCATATTCAAGAAATTTTTTGGTTGTCTATGAGTGCTTGTATGTTATGAAGACTCAAAAAATGAGGGGTGGTCTTGAAGCAAGATTTTGAAAAGGTTATGATAGGGTCAACTGATCTTGTCTGTTTGATGTGCGGGAGAAGATGGGCTTTGGGTATAGATGGATCGACCAGATCATGTCTTGCATCTCTTCTGCATCATTTGCGGTTCCTGTCAACGGGTAGCCGACTTCTTTCTTTCTCAGTGGCATGGGGCTCAAACAGAGGGATCCTATGTCTCCTCTCCTTTTGTGTTTGTGGCTAATGTTTTGAGTAGAGTATGACAGAGAGCAGAGTCTGCAGGTTTGATCAGGAGATTCTAGGTTGGGAGAGATGGTCTCTCAGTCACCTACTTGCAGTATGCTGATGATATCATCCTATTTCTGGCAGAGGAGGAGAGGAAGATGTATGTGGTGAGAATCTTGTTAGAGTTGCTGGAGGAGACTATTGGCTTGAGGGTTAGCTTCAATAAGAGTTTGATTGTTGGGGTTAACATAGAGGCCATACCACTTTACAGGACCGCTCGCATCTTGGGATGTCAGATAGGTACTTTCCCTATTTTCTACTTGGGTCTCCCTCTCACCCCAGGGACTCTTCGGTGTATTGATTGGCTTCCTATTGTCTAGAGGTATGAGGTTAGACAGGCTGGCTGGAAGGCGACGTTGCTATCTTATGGGGGCAGATTAGTCTTATGCAGATCGGTGTTGGATAATTTACCTATCTACTATCTCTCTGTGTTCCGCATCCCGAAGACTGTGTTGAAGAAGATCGAGGCCATTCAGTGAAGGTTTTTCTAGTATGGGAGTGGGGGAGGTGTGGGGGTGGGCACGACATCAGGTGGGAGAGGGTGACTGCTTCCAAAGAACAAGGGGGTATTGGGATATAGAGGTTAGAAGCAGGGGATGAAGGTCTTTGGGCATAACTCATCAGGCAGAGGTACTACGGTAGAAGGAGAGTTTGGGATTTGGACTTTCCAGCTCCAGCTCAGATGTCTCCTATTTGGCGCGGCATCTTCTCTTGCAAAGACTTCATCTCTTCCGAGGTTTGGTCTGTCTGGGGAAAGGCAACCATTGTCTTTTCTGGAAGGACAGATGGTGCAGTGACTTCACTTTAGAGGTCTCTTTTCCTAGTTTGTTTCCCTCTAGGGTCAATTGTCTGGGCATTTGATTCCCACCTTTTTAGGGCACCTGGGCGCCGACTTTCAGGAGGGACCTCAAGAGTGCCGAGTTGGAGCAGTTTCAGGACCTCTTGACCCTCCTTGACTTTGCCCTACACCTCCTCAGGGCACTGTTGGCAGTATCGGCCGAAACCGATACGTTTCGGCCGAAACGTATCGATTTCGGCCGGTATCGATCCGAAACCGGACCCTAATACTGTAGCAGGTCTGAAACCTATTAAATAATAGTTTTTTAATGGTTTCGGACTAAACCATTAAAGGTTTCGGCCGAAACTGACCTGTTTCGGTCCGAAACCGTCCAGTTTCGGCCGAAACCAGAGAGAATTACTATTTTTTTTAATTTTTTGAATGGTTTCAACCGGTTTCGGCCGAAACCGAAACCGATACTGAAACCGGTACGTATCGGTTTCGGTACCGGCCGAAACCGGTACCGAAACCGATACTGCCATTCTTGTCTCAGGGAGGATGCATGAACTTGGAGGTGAGATAGGGCCCCACCTTTTCTATTAGATCTACCTACTCCATCATCTTTGACGGCGGGGTGCGGCACAGCCTTGCTCCCTACATCTGGAGACCCAGGAGCTCATTGCAGGTGAAGCTTTTGATCTACGAGATTTCATACAAGAGACTTACCACCAGAGACATGCACTTTCTCTTCCTATCGGGTATCCAGTCGACCTATTGCTTGTGTGGCCTGGAGGACGAGTTTGTGGACCACTTGTTTGTAGGCTGCCCCTACTCGCAAGCAGCGTGGGAGGGTGTGGCTATGAGAGCCCAGTGTGTATTCGGCCGGCACACTGATGTGCAACCTTTCATCGGGTTTTGGGGTAGGAGTTGGCCCCTCAGAGGTGATCGTGTGATTTGGTGGCATCTTTTATGCCACCATTTGATCCCTATGATGGGAAATGAACAACATGATATTCAGGAGGGAGGCTAGAGTGGAGGATTCCCTTGTTTCTTTCATTTGTACTAGAGTAAGGGAATAGGTGGAGTTGCTATGTAATGTGAATCCCCTTAACTCACCTCTTTTTATTTTGTTGGGGGGTAGGCACACCACCTTGGTGTGGTTTTTTTTTGTATAGGGTCTCTTTTTGGGAGGTTTTTGACTACACTTCTACGTCTTTCTTTTCATTTAATACACACAGTGGTACTACCCACTTTCAAAAAAAAAACTTGGCTAAAAGGGACAACATCTTTTGTAAGGCTTTATAGCCATATATATATATATTAGATTGAAGTTCAATGAAATGATAATTAGACCTGATACGCTATATGGAGTTGCACTATTAAAAAAAGCCTCAATGATAAGATGAGAGCAGCTAACATGGAAATGTTAGCCAATGTTTTTCTCTCTCTATTTTGATGTTCACAAGTTCCTGTAAACATAAATGTTAGCCAATGTTTTTGGAAGGTGAAAAAAGTATCATTAAGACTTCACAGTTAACTTATTGGTCTGAAATAGGCTGCGCCATTGAGATTGTTGTTAATATCCTTCTCATGTGTGTAAACTTTGAAAGATATTAGTTCTTCAATATTGCACGACAGAAGTTGCATAACATTTAATTCTGTGAGAAACATAAAGTAGAAATTTTGATACATTTTCATTAATTTGATTCAATTGTTGATTTATGAATCATGTTTCTGGATATTTTTTAACAACTTATTCTTGTTTAGTTGTCATAGGGAATGGAAGATCCATCGACAAGTGGGTGTCGTTTTAGACGAATACCACGTCAACCATGGGCTGTAAATCCTGAGCTGGATTCCCTGGTTTGCATCTTTCCCTATGTTATGCTGCAATTATATATGAGATTTGCATGCAGTCATTTTTTTGAAGTGTTATGTATGATTAGAATCTATGAAAATATTGAAGGACAATTGAAGTTTTCAACTTGCATGAAGGGAGATTTGACATGCCTTTGGCAATCGACATATGCAATCACTTCTTCAAGATATGTGCCAGGATTATATATGAACTAAAAATACACTGTTGGCAAAAGCTGTTTAATCCATACTGAGTGTTCATGAGCTACTATGTGCCTATATTAGTTCTGCAGTTCTCCATCCACGAACTGGACTTTTTGGTTGATGGTTTAGTTCAGCAGCAGGCTATTAAAGCCAGCTTACTTAGTGTTTCCTCAGTTCAGCCGTGCCATTTGCCATTTGTGGGGTGGGGCATGTTGGTAAAGCCATTTTACCAGTTATCAGTTCTGAGCGTCTCCACCCTCTAACTCGACTACTCGAGCTTTGGGTAAGTGGTTGGTTTAGTAACACATACAGAGATTGATGGAGACTGTGGCTAATAATTGATAGACATGTGGTAGTTATGGAAAGGCTGCTTCTATTTTTTATCGTCCTAAAGCTACTCAAATTCGTCAAGTGTTTAATCACTAAGAGCTGTATGTCCAATTTATGTTTGATCAAAAATGTCCTAAGATGGGTCCCCGAAACTTGGTGCAGCTAGTCCTGTATCTCTAGGGAAAATTGTGGCTCATTGTTAAATGCCTATTACACAGTGAGTTTTTTTAGCCACCACAAATCCAGAATTTGTGGTTTGAAAATTTTTTCCTGCTTCCCCTGAATAGAAACATGAACAATCCTTTTTTTGGTTATGTGAATAATACGAAGCTGAATGGACTGTCAAACTTTACCTTGTTGGAAAACAAGGCCTCTCACCTTTTGATAAATCTAATAGTTTTCTTTTCTACCGGCTGCAGTAGTATAGGCAAGTATAGTCTTACTCTTGTAGAAAATGTGTAGTTTGCACTTGTTGGTCCTTCCTGACATTATTTGAAACATTATTCATGCTCTTAAACTGCTGTTGGGAGAAAATGCCTTCTGGCAATTGGTGATATGGGTAGTGCTTGAGAGTGGCTGGGATCTGCTGTTTCTTGGAGATGGACTATTTTTATTCTTTTTCTCTCATGCTCTTTCCTTGCGCTTTCTGTTGGATGTCTGTTTCTCCAAAAGATGTGCTATATACAGTTATTTAATGTTCACGCAAAGTGGTAATGCGATTTTTTTTTCAAATGGGGATGTAAAAAAAGTATGTTTAAAGTTTTCATTGGTTAGCTTATGACACATGAGTTCGTGCTTGTACCTTTAAAGGTGTGAATGTACTTGGCAATGCAATTTTTTTTGTGAACCTCTGGATCTTTTTTGGTTATTGATGTGGCATATTCCTTTTTTCTTGTTTGCGTCTTGCTTCCAGCTAAGTGAAAATCTAGAGCAGTGGCCACATCTGAATGAGTTGGTCCAATGCTACAAGGCTGATTGGGTGAAGGATGAAAGCAAGTATGGCCGCTATGAAAGTGTTGCACCCCCACCATTTCAAGGTCAGATTTTTGAAGGCCCTGATACTGACATTGAAACAGGTAATGTGGAAATGGCACCATGATCACCTTTATTTTCACCAGAAGATTCTATTCGTAATTCCCTCATCATCATCATCATCATCATCATCATCATCCATATATGATAAATAATTGGCGGTGTGTGCATGGTTCCTATCATAACACTCTACGTTGTTATTTATTTCATTTATATTCAATATACATAATTTAATTCATTTTTGTCACTGCCTCCAACGAGATTCCTTTTTGGTTCTCCTCTTCCTTCAAAGGCCCTCAGCAAAAGTTGGATCAATTATTGTCTCTCTGTGCTTCCTGCAGAGATGCGGCTTGCATGTGCAAGGCATCCAAAGACTGAAGATGCCACTGAGGATGACATACCCAGTACCTCGGGAAGGCAGATCTCGGTAACTGGTTCTTCTTGTCATTCAATGTCCTCTTATCATTCGCAAATGAAAAAAAAGTTTGGATGTAATATGTTTAACGTTGATTTTATTTTCTATAGCCTCTCTTTTCTTTAATGTAATTATCTGTCATTGTGAAAGTTCTCAAGAACTGGAATCATTTGGTTCTTTTTCTGTGTGTTAGGCTGATCCCAGTTAGCCATCTTGACCATGAAAAGGATATTTGAAAAGAAGATGAGTACAGGGTGGGGGAAGGAGAAGTGGGGAGAATAAGAGATAACAGGGAAGGACCCACTTTGTGGCGGTCAGTCAAAAGTGGCATTAGAAACGGGAGCAGTGGCAGAGGAAAACTACTTGGATGCATGGGGCAATTTCTAAGCCAGAACCACTTTGTGCATCTCCTCCCTTCTTTGGTTTTCTCCTGTCCTCCGGAAGGGTGTGCAGCCCCCAGTTTCTTCTCCTTTTTGGAAATTTAAAAAGGCTAATTGTATACAAATAAAACTAAAACCATAAAAGAAATTCTCATTTTTTAAAACTTCTTTAGGGATTTTGGAAAATAGACCACAGGATTGAATGCCAATCCAAAACCACCAATCTGGACATGTTTATATGGTCAGTGTCCAATCCTCAAGATCATTTTCAGACTGGCATCGCTAGTATGGAAATCATGCTGGTTCTTTCATCCGTGGAGAATTTCTCCATTCAATGTGCACATAGTTTCACCGAGCATAATATTTTGATTTTCTCACATTATTGGTTAAACAGACAATGACCTTGGAAAATAAATGTTGCGTAGTTTATTTACTGGAGCAACCAGCATATTATGTACAGCTAACATAAAAATATGTAAGTACCTTTTATAATCCATGCATTTCCAAGTAATGCAGGAGAAAAATTAGCACCAGTATTGTCCAGTCACCTGTGTGCATCACAATATGAAAAAAGTTGGCACAAGTTAATACACATTCTATATCTCTCATTGTTGCAGTTGAGTAGCCATGAATTTCCATGAGGTCCATATGCGCAAATTGGAATATGCATTGTTGGAGTGGACTACTGGTTATGGAAAATAGGACAGAAGATTACTTTTTTTGAAAAGTTGTTTTTTCTCAAGGTTAGAGATTTAGGAATTGGTTACGGAAAATTGTTTGTTAGTTTGGAAAATTGCCTCAAAGCTGTTCCTTTCTTAAGACCTAAGAAAACATTTTCTCCGCCTCTTGGGGAAAAACCAAGCTTCTCTTTTCTCCTACATCTCTTTCTCCATCTCTTAACAGTGGCTGAGAATTATCAACAGTGTCCCCTGGTAAGGTGCAGGAGGGAACTGTCTCTGGCCTCAAAAGCTTTTATTTTTCTGGCATGGCCCGCCGGAGGGGACTCTCTCCGGAGTGGTGTACACATGAGGGAAGGGCCCTTTGAACTCCAACCTGCTATGGGTGCGGGAGATGGGGGCATATCCGGCGGTTCTGTAACGTGGGGTCACCTTTGCTGGCAGGGTCTTGGAGGGGGGACAGATTGCCACAAGACTTTTGTGGAGGTGGTGATGGGGAAAGATCCTATGGGGCTTCTTGCGCCCGGGAGCAAACACCACTTCAAAGTAGGGGAGTTTTCGGCGGACCTCCTGCTTAGTCGGGCGGCTTGGCTGCACTGGAGCCTCTGTGCTACAGTGATGGAAGGGTCGGTTGGGCCGGAGGATGTCAACCGTAGGCTTGAGGAACTCGCAAGGGAGCGCTGGGAGACCTCTAGGGTGACAATTGTTTTTCCTGGTGGTCGGGCAAGAGGAGCTGCTTGTAGTTGTGCTCGTAGACTCGGGAGTTATGTCGGCAGGAGGAGCTCTCATACGCCTTCAACAAGGTTTTCCCTCTCGAATATCGGTTCCGTCTCGGAAAGGCGGAAGAGAGGAGATCTCGGAGAGATTTTGGAAAAGCATCGGGAGATTGGGTTTGATGATTTTAGGAATTTTTTTCATATATATAGCGTATTTCTAAGAAAATGTTAATTTTTTTTCTACTAACCACTCAATTTGACAAACATGTTCTTCAAATTGACAACTCAATTTTACAAAATAAAGAGTAATGATAACAATAACAAATCTATTCACATGCACCAATATTAATATACATCAAAAGTTACACAAAAAGGATATACATAAAATGATACATGAATCACAAACTGAAAAATACATCAAAAATCATTCAAAATGGTACATGTATCTCTGTCTCCCCCCTTCTTTGTCTCCCTCTCTCTCAGACAGAGAGAAGGGGAGATGGGGGGAGAGAGAGAGATGAGAGAGATAGAAACGGAGAGAGAGAGAGAGAGGGTGGGAGAGAGAGTCATAAGGGAGAGACATAGAGAGACTGGGGAGAGAGAGCTTAAGGGGGCCGAGGTAGAGAGAGATAGGGAGAGAGGAATTGGGGGGTGGGAGAGAGAAGATCTCGGTTTCAGGGGCTTCGTTTCTCGCGACCTTTGGAGAGAGAGATCTCAGAGAGATCTCGGACATCTCGTAAGATATGACAAACCATGGCCTCCAATGGTAGACGAAGGCAAGGACACTTTTCCCTTCCCCAACCCGACGGGGTTCCAAGTTGTCATGGAGGGGGTTCCCCTGCTGCTCTGCGATGATGGGATCTCTATTTCGGTCCAAATCTTCGGGGGTGTGGTTAGGGGGAGCCTGGGATTTTCTCCGATGGGCTACAAGATGGCAGTCGGGGTGGTGGTGCAAGTCTCCAGTCCGGCGGCGATCCTAGCCATTGTCATTGTTCAACTTTAGGGGAATTCCTATGCCCTCGAGATCTGGGTGAAGGAAGAGTAGAGGGAGGAGTTGCCGCCACCGCCAGGGGAGGGTTTCGCAGTGGAAAGTTGGAGGTTAGAGATGAAGGGTTGGCGGGGGTTTTGAATTTTGAACGGGTTGGGGCTTGTTGGGCCGCGATCTTCGGCTCGGGCCTAGCCCATTTGATCTGGGGCCGGGTTGGGCATCATAGGTGGGCCGCTAGCTCAACAGGTTGGCGGGTCGGGTGGTTCGAGTCCAATTGATGTACCGGGTAGTCGATCCGGGTCGCCTCGCGGGACACAAAACTTACTCGATTCATGTGCTTTTGGTACGCCCTCTCCCGACAAAGGTCTTTTTCCCCGCTCGAGTCCTCCAGTGTTGGAGGGGGGTTTCCTGATCATCTTCGGCCATCAGGACAATGTGAAGGCGGCGCCGTCGTCCTCATCACTGACGCAGACATCCTTTCTAGCCTTGCCATGGTGGGGGGAGGAAGCTAGACATGGCGGTCGTTCTCTGCGGGAAGTAGTGGCTCATCTAGAGGCCGGCGTCTCTGGCACAGTGTAGCAACCGGCCGAAGCTGACCACCGGGAGGAGCGGACTGTTCTAACGAGGGGAGGTAGGGGGACAGAGGGGCGTGACCCTCTGTTGGGCATGTTGCATCCTCACCTGCGGTCGTCGGTGCCATCAGCTCTGGACATGGGTGCGATTGAAGAGGAAGGCCTGAAGAGGGTGGAAGCGGGCCTCCCAGATGACGTTGATGCTGATGACCAGGTCCTGCCAAAGACCATGGCAGATCTTCTGCTGGAGCCGTTAGATGATGAAGCCGAGCTCCCGAATACTTCTACTTCGGGGGCGGCCGGCTTGGAGGAGGTGTTGGTGACTTGTGGTATTCCTAGCAAGGAAGTGGGGAGGAGTTGTTGGGGGTGGTGGAGAGGCTGATGGAGGAGCATATACGAGGGTTGACTGAAAAGTTGGGGGTCTCCTATAAGGGACTGGAGAAGGGTATCATGGGGTCTTTATTCCTTATCCAGAAGAGGTGGTTAGTGGCTTTAGCGAGGGAGGCGAAAAAAAATCGTAGAAGAGAGTGAGCAAGGACTATGAGGGAACGGGAGAGGGAGAGGAGGGGGGAGAGGGAGACACCTTCTAGTCCCCATGAGGACAATATCATGGAATGTGAGGGGTTGGAGGGGGGGGAGATGTAAAGTTGACATACTTTGTATATAGGTGACTAGAAGTGAGGGAAATGAAGAGGGGTTGATGAGGGAGATTGGGGGTGGTAGGCTCTCAAAAGGGTTGGCTTCCCCCGCGGTGGGTAGTGTAGGGGTTATCATGGTGTTGTGGAATCCCTTTGAGGTGGAGGAGGGGGAGGAGGACAGGAAGGTTGACCGGTGGGCTATCTCTCTTCACTTCCGCTGCTTGAGGGACTGATTCTTCTCTGGTTTTTCAAGGATCTATGGATCTCAACCTAGGGAGGGGAAGAGTGATCTGTGGTAGGAGCTACTAGCATACGGCCTCACCTCGGCCCGGCCTTGATATGTTGGTGGCGACTTCAATGTGGTGACGATGGCGTCCGAGACGATGGGTGCTCACCCTCACACGGGGAGACAGGGAACATTTGTGACCTTATTCAACAGGTGGCCCTTATAGATATCGGCTTGGTGAATACGCAATTCACCTGGTCCAATATGAGGGCATCCCCTTTGTCCTCCAGACTGGACATGTTCCTTGTTTCAGCTGATTGGGAGGAGCACTTCCCGCATGTTTAGGCCTTTTGTTTGGCCAGGCCGGTCTTAGATCACAAGCCTATCCTCTTGAAGATCAACTGGGCTTAAGAGAGGAGACAAGGTTTCATATTTGAGCACTTTTGGCTCAGGGAGCAGAATTTTTTAGACATAGTTAGAGGAGTGTGGGATGCATATAGGCATCATGGTTCTTGTATGGCTACTATGATTGGCAAGTTGTACCAGTTGGCCCAGGTGCTTAGAAGATGGGGCACCCGTAAGCGCCTTCCCAGTAGGTAGATGAAGGACAAGATACTTCAGTAGTTTGAGGCATTGGATAGTTTGGAGGAGGATGGCTTGTTGGACGATGTGGACAGGTTGAGTAGGGAGTTTGTTAAGAGCAGAGTATGATGAGATCGTTATCATGGAAGACATATACCAGAAACAGAGGTCTAGGGAGAAATGGCTCAAGGTAGATGATCTGAATACAACGTATTTTCACAGGATTGTTTCAGGTAGTAGGAGGACCAACCATATTACCTCCATCCAGGGTTTGACATACCAGTTGGTATCGATGCAAACTGTAAGTATCGTACTTTACCTGCCCAAAGCCGGTACGATCGATCCAGGTCAACGGTGATAGGCTGACCTGTTAGGTGGTAGAAGCGGCACGACATGGTGTGGCAGCGGTACGCAGCGGTAACAGCCGTGCCGTGCAATACCATTGGAAAATCGATACGTGTGGTACAGTTGATACGTCAAACCCTGACTTCATCAGGGTCAGTTTGGACACCTTTACTGAGGAGGACATCGGAAGACAAGCTAGGGAGTTCTATGCTAGGCTGTTCGCAGAAGAGCAGATTTGTAGACCTACTATTACAAATGACTTCCTCATCTCCCACTAGTAGATGGTGAGGCTCTTGTGGGTCCCTTCCTTGAAGAGGAGGTTAAGCAGGCAGTTTTCTCTCCGGTAGGTGACAAAGTTCTGGGGCCAGATGGCTTCCCCATGATTTTCTTTTTGCAGTGTTGGGACATTGTAAAAGAGGACTTCCTTGGTGCAGTTAGGGAATTCCAGGAGGGCAGGGTCCATTTGAGAGGTATTAATAAAACCCTTTTAGTCTTGATCTCTAATAAGAAGGGTGCACAGGAGTGGGCTGATTTTATACCCATTAGCTTGTTGAATAGCACCTACAAAATCATCACAAAGGTGCTGGCCAAGAGATTAGAGAAGGTTATTAATTGCTTTGTTAGTGGGTAGCAAGGGGCTTTTATCAAGGGGAGGCACATCCCAGAGGCTTATGAGTGTTTGTATGCTATGAAATAATAAAGGAAGAGGGGAGTGGTCCCCAAGCTAGATTTTGAGAAGACGTATGACACAATGAACTGGAATTTCTCCTGTAGATGCTTGCTAAGATAGGGTTTCATCATTCATGGGTTTTCTGGATAGTGGATACAAGAGTGTATCTCTTTTGTTTCCTTTACAGTACTCATTAAACGGCAGCCCTCTGCCTACTTCTTCAGTGGGAGAGGGCTCCGACAGGGGGATCCTTTATCTCCTCTGTTGTTTGTTCTGGTGGCTCAAATTTTAAGTAGGTTGTGGATGAGAGCAGAGGCGGGAGGCGTGATTAGAGGGCTCCAGGCAGGTCACCCGAGTAGTAGCATCACGCACCTTCAATATGCAGATGAAACTATCTTCTTCTCGCAGATGAGGAACACCAATTGATTGATGCTAGAGATTATACAGGATATTAGCTGACTCGAGGTGAATTATGGCTAGGGTGACATGGTGGGGATCAACATGGAGGAGTCAACTCTTAGGCGTGCAGCTTTTATCCTTAAGTGTCAGATTGGGAGTTTTCTTTCTATTATCTGGGCCTTTCCTTGTCCCCAGGGTCATTGTACTGTAGGGATTGGTAGCTAGGCTTGTAGGTTGGAATGCGGGACTTCTCTCTTATAGAGGACGTATGGTACTTTGCAGATCCGTGCTTGACAGCTTTCTGCTCTACTTCGTCTCAATTTTCAGAATCCTCAAGACGGTGGCAAAGAAATTTGAGTCCATTCAGGTTTAGATTTTTTTGACATGGCAGCAATCGCAATGGGAAGGGTTGGCATGACATTGCTTGGGGCAGAGTTTGTAAGAGTAAAGAAGTAGGTGCTGTGGACATCAAGAATGTTAGAGACTTCAACTTGGCCTTATTATGCAAGTGGCTATGGAGGCTAGGGATGGAAGAGGGAGGTCTATGGACACAGTTGATCAGGCAGATGTATTATTCTTATCCAGAGTGGGGGATTTCATCTCGTCTCACATATATAATGTCTCCCCTATTTGGAGAGGCATCCTGTAGTGTGCTGATTTCATCATAGTCAGTGTTCGGCTCAGCCTGGGCGATGGTCAGAGATGTTCTTTCTGGCAGGACAGGTGGTGTGGTGATGCCACACTGGTGTGGTGATGCCACACTAGTAGATGCCTTTTCGTTGTTATATGTGATTGCGGCTGCTCTGGGTGCTTCTGTGGCTCAGTGCTTTGATGCGCAATTGGCAGGGGGCATTTGGTCACCTACCTTTAGGAGGAACCTTACTAGTGAGGAGATGGACTAGCTGGAAAATCTCTTTGCATCTCTACTATACTTTAGACTTGATGCCACTATAACAGACAGATGGGTGTGGAGATGGGAGAGGGAGGGAAGATTCATAGTGAGATCGTCTTATTCCCTTATATCAGATGGAGGACTGCGGCACGCTTTTGCATCCCACATTTGAACCACCAATAGTCCACTTAAGGTCAAGAAGCTGGTTTGGAGGATTTCCCATGGGTGGCTATCCACATGTGACAGAGTGGCTCCTTTCTTGCAGCACATTTCCACGACCTGTTGCTTATGTGGGGATGCGGAGGAGGATTTGGAGCATCTGTTTGTTCGATGTCTTTTTGCACAGGTCATTTGGGCAAAGGATTGGCCAGCGTTTCCACCATACACTTGGTCACTTAGAGGGGGTTCACCAGCTATTTCTCAAGTGGCAAAGGAGGTGGATCCTAAAGGGTGATGTTGTGCTTTGGTGGCTGGTCCTTCATGGCTCTCTTTGGGCCCTTTGGAGCGAGAGGAATAGAAGAATCTTCAAGGGAGAGGCGAGATCGGAGGAGAGGACTTTTTCTTTTGTTTGTGACACGGTGGCCTTTTGGGCGACACATTATGTAAAGTGGAGGCTCATAGCTCCTCACTTTTTCTGTTTTTGGGCAATTTTTTTCGGTGAACCCTCTTGCTGTGAGGCATTTTTTGTATTGGGGATTTTTGAAGAGCTGAAAACTTATACTTGTACATCCCTTTCTCTTTTCAATATATTAGTGGTACTACCCACTTTCAGAAAACAGTGGCTGAGAATTAGCACTAACCCTCATGAGATACTTTTCTTAACAAACCCTACCATAGAAAATTTATTTATCCTGTAATGTTTTTTAGTTTGGAAAGAAAAAGTTTGCCTGTCCTAAGGAATGCAAATTTTCAGAAACCCTGGTACCTCCTTGGAGATTAGGTCATAATCATCAAACGGGGATTTCACCGTAACCGTTGGTATAAGGACTGGAAATATATGTTTTAATGCCCTCTTTTATTTTCTATCTTGCCACACGAGTCATGGGGGTGCAATTGAGTCGTGCAAAGGCAAGCTAAGCTGAAGTGGCTTTAGGCTCGAGCTTGGCTCAGCTCAGAGAACTTTGACTGACAGCTTGGCTTGAGCATGACTAAATCCATTGTAAGCAGGCTTGAGCTTCGCCTATACGCTCTATAGAGCTGCTTGAGTTCAGTTCAACCCTATCCCATTACTGGCTTGAATGAATCATTTTGTTATTCTCTTTATGTATGATAAAGGATCAGTGAGTTCAGGCTCGAGTAGACATCTAAGCCTCAGGTGTATACTGCTAGGCTTGAGTTGTGTTGAGACACTATTTGCACCACAAAAAAAAAAATCCAAGATTGACAGAAGTCTCAGCCAAGATAAACCTTAAGTCAGGTTGCTCCCTGATAACACTCAGCTCAGCTTGTGTGCAGTCCCATTACATACATTGAGTTGATGATCTTTTTATGTGGCAAGATCCAAATGCACTTTGATAATTTTTATGGCACTCAAACTAGTGTTTTGGTCCTCCATCTTGGTAATAATGTGTGCTCCCTTTTGCTGATGCTTATATCTCATATTTTGCAGATTGCCCTGTTGAGTGTCTATATCTTATTTAATTTAGTATCCCTTCTTTTTACTTTAATACAATTTACTGGTATCAATGCAATTTAGTGGTATCAACCACTTTAAAAAATATCTTGTTTAACTTAGTCATTTGTGGTGTTTTTTGGCAATGATATTTGTACGACTTTCCACCCTTGGTTTCTCTTATGCTTTTACTTTGTGCTTCCAGCATTTTGGTGAATCACCTTTACCAGCATATGAGCCTTGCTTTGATTGGGAAACTGAAAGGTTGATGATTTTTGGACAACGAACTTCAGATGTTCACCCGTCACAATATTCCAGGTCTTTAGTCTTCTGTATGTTTTTGTTGGATCTAGGATACAATTTTGAGCATGTGATTGACATTATATTTGCATTCATATAACTTTAATGCCCAAGTGCAGACTGAAGTCTATACTTTTGTTTCTAACTTTCTTAATTGTCATTCAGTGGACTAAAAATAGCTGTGAGGGTTGTCTCCTTGTCATTTCAAGCTGGGTTGGTTGGTGAGTGTTTTATTTCTGCTTAAAGTCATTTTAATTTTGTATTGAAGGTAAAAAATGAACATATTTTTTTACGAGCTACTGTTTGTTGCCAAGCTTCTTATGGAACTGACTTTAGTTCTGCTTATCTTGTCATCGTAGAGCCGTTCTATGGTACAATTTGCTTATACAATAGGGATAGAAGAGAAAAGTTATCAGAAGACTTCTCGTTTTGTGTGCTACCGACTAGTGGACAGGATGTAAGATCTCAGAACAGATATGTAACTGTTTGTTTATAACTTTCCTTTAGTATATTTAAAGTTACAGGCATTTCATTTTTTTCTAATCTTTCTGATTCTGCTTTTACCTTCTGAAACTTCATCTAAGCACTTTCTGCTAAAGAATTTTATGAAAATTTTTCCATGTAGAGAAGTATAAAGTTTTTCTCTATCCATCATCTTTGCAGGTTAATATTCCCTTGGAACGCCGGGGCATTTTCTCCTTAGATACTCCATCACCATGTATCTGCCTGCTGATTCAACTAGAGAAGCCTGCCACGGAGGAAGGAGGGGTCAGTCCTTCTGTATATTCCCGAAAGGAACCTGTAAGTCTCATCATATTCTTTTGTGCTATATCACCATATATTACTGCATTGTCTCACATATCAGCCCCTTGTATGAAAAATATGCACTCGTCTCCTTACGTACTGTCGAGTTCTTCTCTGATACTCGTTAACCTTATAGTGTATAACATTTTGTATCATTTATTTGTTTCCTTCATTAGATACCTCTCCATGACAAGCCAACTGAGAATGGTGGATATGTGTTGGTGAGGAAAGTCTTCAATCTCTGTTTATTTAATATAAAATTGGTGGTGTAACGCACAATATTTTTGGAAAAATATTGGAACATTTTCAAAACAGCTTGGCTTAGTCGTTGTAGGCAAGTTCTAATATGTAAGCTTTGACATGGAATTGAACATTTTGAAGAGTTCTTGTTGTTCAAAATATCACCGCAACTTGTGGAAACATTATACTGATATCAAGAGCCTTAGCCTAAACCTTGCGGCAAGGTCATCAATAGGAGAGTGTCCTATCAACATGTGGTGATGTTGGCTGTCCAAAACACCATCTTATTCATGAACAAAATGGTAGGATTCTTAGTGGAGAAATGACACAAGTGGCAAAGAGTGTAACGTACCTCTGAGTAAAGACATTTAAGAGTGTAGTTAGGACTTGAGGCACGAGGAGCTGTTGCAGTTTCAGGACCTTCTTTCCTTCCTCTTCCTCACAGCGAGGATGAGTGGGTTCGGAGGTGGGAAAAGAAGGGACTTTCACAGTCAATTCTGCGTATGGGATCATTTCAGATGGAGAGGTTCACCATGCCCTGCATGACCAGGTGTGGAGACCGAAGAGCCCATTGAAGGTCAAGCTCCTGGTTTGGAGGATCTCTCATGGGAGACTACCAACTCGGGACAGGTTGTGCCGGTTCCTGACTGACATTCAACCGACTTGCTGTCTTTGTGGGTAGGACGACGAGATTTTGGACCACTTGTTTGTAGACTACTCCTACTCACAGGGGGTGTGGAGAGAGATTGCTAAATGGACCCACTGCGTTATCGGCCTACACACTAACATTCTTTATCTGTTGGCACATTGGGGAAGACTGTGGCCCATCAGGAGCGACAAGATGGTGTGATGACTCATCCTTCATGCTACTCTATGGATGCTGTGGTGGGAGTGGAACTTTCGGATCTTCAAGAGGGAGTCTCTTGCTGAGGACACTCTTGTTTCTTTTGTTTGTGATAGAGTAAGGGCATGAGCTGCTATTTTGTGTAATGTGAATTCCCTTCTCATTTTTTTTGCTGTTTGGGGGGTTAGGTTGGTCTACACTACTTTTGTATGGCATTCTCTTGTATAGATTTTTTGGGGTTGCCATTTTTTGAGGTGCGACAACCTTTTACTTGTATACATGCTTTTCATTTTATACAATAGTGGTACTACCCCCGCTTTCAAAAAAAAAAAGTGTAGTTAGATCATAACATTGTTGTATACACCTACTATTGTGAATTCATCACGTTATATAAATCTCAGAAATTGTTGCGTGTCACACCCCAAGGTGTACAAAGAACAAATGTCAATCAAGGAAACATGGTGTCAAAACCTAGGCTCCTTAGAATTCCTAAGATGGTGGCAAGGAGGCTAGAATCTACCTGATGTTTTTTTTTGGGGGGGGATGACCAGGGGAAACCCATCCATGCCACCAACCTTAGCGTGTAGTCGCTTTGGACCTACGGACCCTACTGCTTGTGCATCTTGGGATCCATCGGTTGGGGCAAGGGGCGGGCTTGGTAAAAACCCCCGAGCGGTGCTGCCCAGACTAGTGCCAGGGAACCACCTGTTGGTGCAGACGATACGCAAAAGGCACAATCTACCTGATGTAGGTTCTCTTTGCATGATAGTGGTGAGTGTTGGGACTAACATGGCATTAACTAGAGGAGGCTTGCCAGAGTAACGAGGCAAGTGGGTGGAGTCTTAAAGACAAAAGAGATCTCAACTTGGCATTTCCTAGGCAACTTCAGGACCTCCTCCTTTTCTTCCTTGACTTTGGCCCGCAACCCCTTAGGGAGGATGCGTGGATTTGGAGGTGGGATAGTGGGGGGGGGGTCATTCTTTGTTAGGTCTGCCTATTCCTTCATCTCTGATGGCAGACGGGGTGCGACGCAACCTTGCTTCTCACATCTGGAGACTGCGGAGTCTGTTGAAGGTGAAGCTTCTGATCTGGAGGATTTCTCACGGGAGGCTTCCCACCAGAGGCAGGCTCTCTCGCTTCCTTTCGAGTGTGTAGCCGACCTGTTGCTTGTGTGGCCGGGATGACAAGTCCGTGGACCACCTGTTTGTAGGCTGCCCCTACTCGCAGGCAGTGCGGGAGGATGTGGCTTCGAGAGCCCGGTGTGTTCTTGGCTGGTAGTCTGATGTGCAGTCCTTCATTGGGTTCTGGGGCAGGAGTTGGCCCCTCAAAGGGGATCGTGTTGTTTGGTGGCTCATCCTACATGTCACGCTTTGGTCCCTATGGGGTGAAATGAACAACAAGGTATTTAGGAGGGAGGTTAGAGTTTAGGACACTCTTATTTCTTTCATTTGTGCTAGAGTGAGGGAATGGGCAGAGTTGATATGTAATGTGAATGCCCTCAACTCACCTCTTTTTGCTTTGTTGGGGGGTGGGGGGTAGATTGCCCCACACCGCCTTGGTGTGGACTTTTGTAAAGGGCCCTTTTGTGAGAGCTTTTTGATTATACTTGTACATCTTCTTCTCTTTTAATATATACAGTGGTACTACCCACGTTCAAAAAAAAACTTGGCACTTCCTAGGCAAATGGCTTTGGAAGCTAGGCATGAGAATGGACTGTGGGTGGATGTGGTGCAGCAGAAGTATTATAGGAGGACCTGGGTGTAGGATCTCTCTCCGACTTCCTCTAGCCATATCTCTCATGTCTGGAGTGGGACACTGCAGGTGGCACATATGTGGTTATTGGTAGTGGACAGAACTACCTCTTTGGGAGATATGCTTGGTGTGGCCTGTGACCCCTTGAGATCAGGTTCCATTGGCTCTACAGATTTACTTCTCTTCCTTTGGATACTCTTTCTCAACTTTTTCAGGCTCACAGATTAAAAGGGGATTGGATGTTGTCCTTTAGCAGAGACTTGCGAGATGAGAAAGCCAACAGCTGGCAGAACTCCTGAGTCTATTGCAGGAGATTTCTCTGTAGCAGGGCCAGGCAGGCTCGTGGTGCTAGCTGGAGGATGGACAACAGCGGGAGATTTTTGGTCAAGTTGGTGTATAACTTCATCACGATGGAGGCACTTGGTTGCCTTTGGTTAAGCATGTTTGGCTCCCATGGAGCCTCTGAAGGTGAGTCTTCAGTCTTCACTTGGAGTGTCTCCCTAGGGAGGCTTCCTACTTATGACTGATTGGGGCTGTTGCTTAATGGCACCCTACATGATGCTTATGTGGGGAGGAAGAGGAAGACATTGATCACCCTTTTGTTATGTAGGAGCATTCTTCCATAAGCTCCACTGTGTGCGGCATATTCCATCCACAGTACATGACGAATTCTCCAAGTGGGATCATTCTTGGAGACTTAAGGGCAACTGCAAGGTCTGGTGACTGATTGTTCATGTCACTTTGTGGGCCCTTTGGAATGCATAGAATGCTGGGATGGTTCATAGGGAGACCAAAACTGCCGAAGTTGTTACTTCTTTCATTTGTACTAGGGTGCGGGGAAGGGACTAAACTCACTTGTAGTATGGATTCATCTTGCTTGTCTGTTTTTGTTTTTTGAATGGAGAGTGGGTGATACCATCTATGTTTACTCTTGTATAGAGGGACTTTTGCATACATCTCCGTTATGAACTTGTATTAAATTCTTTTCACGTTGCAACTTATGGTACTGTTCACTTCCAAAAAAGTGGGGGTGAAAACCTCACATCTGGATATATGCTGCTTGCTCCATTAAGCAACATTCAACACATTCTGTCAACCAAGGTGCAAAATGATGACTCAAATCACATGGCTTGAAAAGGTGTTGACAACATTGTAAAGAAATGTGTATTAGGCATTGTTGGAATATCCCCACATTGAATAAGGGACCAAAAAAAATATGATCGAAAGAGTATATTTTGTCCACTCTTTAATCTTAAAAGAGTTGGATGGCCCATTAATTTTATCATGGTATTAGAGCCCATGGTTGTGTTCCTGAGCCACATCTCGTGCTTGTCATTGTCCATGTGTCAGAGCCTAATTTCGCCTACACTGGGGGGAAGGGAGGGGCATGTGCGAATAGTCCTGCATCATTTTTTTTTAAATTTGGAAGTATAAATTCCTTGTTTTAAAAGGGACAAAATAACATGTGATCAAAAGAATGGTGCCTTATCCTCTCTTGCTTTAAGGTTTCAGTTGGATGGTGCATTAACTTTATCAGGATTGCTGTCAAATGTTAGATGGTTGAAAGGCTGCATATGCATGTGGTTGAAAGTCTACCATGACATTTTTCATGTTGGATCTTCCAAAACAAGGTCTAATAGAAGTTGGTAGAAAGCATAACATGATGACCAATTTCAGTTCTTCATCTTTATTCTTGTCCTTGAATTATTTAATGTAATGGAGGCATATATGAGGCAATAAATGAAGCTTGTGAGCCAAGCAAAATAATTACTGACTGCCCTCTGGGTGAGATTTACCAGCAGCTGTTTGCAATTGCAGTAGAGCCTATTGCAGTGATCGGTCAGATGTTCGATGGAGGCACCTGGAGCCCTATTTTCAGGGAAGATCTAAGGGTGGAGGAGATTAGCCAGCTCTGGGAGTTGCTGGGGATGCTGCATCACATTGTATGACAACCAAGCCAGATGAGTGGAGATGGAGATGGGACAGTGCAGGGCACTACTCAGCCAGGACAGCTTACCATGTGATTGCTGATGGTGAGCTGCGGCATCCACTAAGGAAGCAAATTTGGAAACTGGGGACTCCTCTCACGGTCAAGGTGCTCATGTGGAGAATCTCTCATGGGAGACTCCCAACTTGTGACAGACTACCTACCTTCATGGCGGGAATTCAGACCACCTGCTGTCTTTGTGGAGGGGAGGAAGAAAGCATTGACCATTTGTTCATTGGATGCTCATTTTCTTCAGGGTGGTGCCACATTTTAAACAAAATCAGGTGTCATTGACAAGCCGAAAGATAGTTTGCAGCAACTCATGGAGTGGCATAGGCATTGGCCTTGCAAGGGAGACAGGTGGATATGGTGGCTCATCCTTCGTGCCACACTATGGGCCTGATGGGGGGAGAAAAATGGTAGAATTTTCAAGAGAGAAGCAAACACCCCAGAGAGAATAGGGGATTTTATTAGCGATAAGGTTAGAGTACGGGCTAAGTTTTTTGGTAATGTATACAAGATCCTCCTCTCTTTTTGTATGTTTGGGGGAAAGGGATACTCACACTTGGTGTGATCTTTTGTATATGTGATGTAGGGATATTTTATGATTTCACTTGCCATACTTATAAATCCCTCTTTTTCTATTTATAAAATCGGTAGCACCAACCACTTTCAAAAAAAGGTTTGTTGAAAGTCTAGGCATATGAAGCATATCCCTGCAAAATGACTGACCTGGATATGATGTAAAATGTAAAACCCGCTGGTCCAGTCGTGAACTCCTGAAGTAGATAAGAATTAAGTAGACATTGAAGCTTGTTTGTACTTTTGGGACTTAGGCATTGTTTGGGAACACATTTGAAGGTGATTCAAATGATTGGGATATCTGAAAATCCGTTTGTGTTCCCAAATGAACTCAACTTGCATTGGAATTCAACCTATCCAAAATCCATGTGAGATGAGACAGACACAAGTAAGAAAAAGAAGGGATTTTCTCCAAAAGCAAGGTTGGGTGAGATTTTGAATGGATTGTAATGATTGCAAAGTTACTTTTAGAATAAATGGACTAACACGCCCTTGAAAAAGTTAAAAACTATTCAAAAAGTAAGGGTATTCATGTCACTTGAAATGAAAATCTGCTTTAAGTTTTTAACTCATCTGAATGTGATTCTTGCATTAATTTGAACCCTCTGATATCTGTACTTTACTGGAATGGGACTTGAAAATCTGCTTTTGAACAAAATCTATTTTGCAAAATTGTTCCCAAACACTGCCTTATGCAAGTTTAAAGTATTTATTTATAGTTTAATGTAAAATTTAAGGATTGGTATATAATTATAGAGGCTTATTAATGGAAAAACTTGTGTTTAGGATCATTTTAATGAATAACAAGCAAAAGGCTGGTTGGATTCATGATGCATGTCAGCTGTTAAGGTTTTCTTCAAATTTGCAATCAAGACAGTCTGCGGCAATGATAATGATATCTCCTTACACCCCCCACCTCTTAGTGTTTGACAAGTTATGTCCGACACTTTCCTGGTTCTATCACTAGGTGTGGAACTTCACGATGGCCGAACCTTCATTATTTTTATCCTTTTGGATTTGGCTGAAGACTTATAGTTAAAAAGGGAATCTATTGTCACATCTGACACATTATCAGACTATTATGCTTGATCTCCTGATTGTTTGAATTTCTCAATATTTGTGCCTTCTAATAATATTCTATGTTAATAGGTACACTTGACAGAGAGAGAGAAACAAAAGCTGGAAGTTTGGTCCCGAATCATGCCTTACAGGGAATCATTTGCTTGGGTTGTTATTCCACTATTTGAAAACAGCGGTCATCCAGTTGCTGGAGTTGGCTCCCCAAGCAGTCCTCTTACCCCTGGTATATCTGGCTCAAGTTCCCAAGACAGTGTTGGTGAACCTAGCACAAAGGTGATTTTGGAGGGGAAATTGACACATTCAAGTGGGGGTCCCATTCTTGTGGAAATATCAACTTTGAATAAGGTCAAGGAAAGTTACACAGAGGACTCTCTTCAGGTGAGCCAATTAACTCAGTGCAATGCCTCTTCTGCATATTTGATCGCTTTTCTTGTGATATCTAGGAGTTACGAGAGTTTCATGTTTTACGTACTTCGTGACAACATGTGTCAAAGTTAACTCTTCTTTTTTATGATGCATGTCAGAGGATTGAGTCACTATGTGAAAGCTGGTAGGCTCAGATCAATTCTTCAGGTTCCCTGGAAAAGACTTGGCTTTAGTCTATTGGCATAACTAAGATTAGCTTGGCTCATGTTTTTTCAAAACCTAATGAAGATGTGACATAATATGAAGAAGCTTGACAAGCTGCATAGGTTCCTAGATGTGAATTAACCTTAGATGTGAATTAACCTACTTGTCTGTGTAATATCCTTCTCAAAAAAGCATGAACATGCAGAGATCATCCTTACTTTTCCACTTTGCTCAGTGATGCTATGTGCTCTTTGTATACTATACTGAAGAAGATCTGACCCTCAGAGTGGTTCCGTTAAACTGCTTACAATATCGAACTGCTCTAAGTCCTTGTAGAAACACAAAGTCATACCTTCTGGGGCCTTATACTTGGAACAGGCCTTATTAACCCTCCTCTATCTCGAATACTTTTCTTTTGGGTGGTGCATTGGTGATGTCTCCTTGTTGTAGAGAATGTGTATGAGACTGGTTCTTATGCCTCCAAGTGGATGGAACATGTTGTCATTGCTTCACTCGTATATGTATCATGCTATGTGCTAATATCACAAAGAAAAGGCTGCTGAGTGATTCAGAGCTTTCTGTTTTTTCCTAGGAAATTTGGACACTTTCCTTACTGGGTTTGAGACTTCACCAGCCTTGCATTTGTAATCTGCTAGTCCTCCCCACTCCCCGCCCAGGGTATTTTTTTTTTGCCAATTTCTGGCCATTTTGCAGGTTCAGTAGTGTTTGATCAGGTGGCATAACAACTATAGAAAAGTTTGGAATTTAATTTCTGTGGCTATTTTGTTTATTATAATGAAAATGAAAGTTTGCTCTACTCTATACTATCTATTTCCAAAATAGGGAAAATTTTCCCCCTCGTGGTTGAATATGAATACTTCAATCTTAGCATTTCATTTAAAGTGGTTAATAGTAAGAGACTGGCTTTCCTTAGGATTGGTAAAAGGGTGTTTGCTATTATGGGGATTGTTAAATATGAATAGGTATTGTACTTGTTAAAGTTCATACATGTTGCAGCCAGATTGCCACTGAATGAGTTTGTCTTCAGGGCCTTCTTGGAAGTACTTGACTTCTTTCTTGTTTTGTTGATCTGATTTTTTGCCTTCTTAGTGTTGTTATCTTTTATGTTGTTGAATCATATGGTACCTGTTTTATTTGTTGTTTTAATAGTGTCGTATGCATGGATGGCAGTTTCGGCCGAAACACTTCGGTTTCGGACCAAAACAATCTGAAACTACCCGGCCGAAACCGGGCCGAAACCAAAACCCTACAGTTTGGCAAAATAATAATACTTTATTTGGTTTCGGACTGAAACCGACACCGAAACCGACACTGCCATCTATGGTCCTATGGGCTGAAGAAAAGGAAATCTTGTGTTTGGAGTCATTTGATCTTTTCTGTAGCCACCCAACCGGTTAATGCTGTGGGATGACTTGGATGAATAAATTATTGTATGGCAAAACGTTCATTTTCTGTTGTTTGCAATACTTTTATATATTTGCTTTTGATTTTATTAAACAAAATTGCTACATTTGCCATTTCTTACGATAAGTCAACTGGTTGCTTCCCTCTTGTCATTCTATATTCAGATTCCAGACCTTTAACAAGCATGTCCTGTTCACTTATTATGGTCCACAGGATCCCAAAAGGAAGATACACAAGCCTGTGAAGGGTATACTAAAGTTGGAGATCGAAAAGCTTCAGGCAGCCCATCTTGACACTGACAACATTTCTGAAAGTGGTAGTGTGACGAATGATTCAATTGATGCTGGGGACCGATTTGGGGAACCTACCTTTCCAAAGGTCCTCAGTAATGGTTCTGATGGGCCTAAGAATGTGAATAGCAGATGGAATGCAACTAATGGTAAAGAAGCGAGCAGGATTGGCCAGAATGGAGTAGGATGTCATTCTGCTTGCCTTAACAATGACGTGAGCAATTACTGGCCTAGTGACACACATGTTCAATTGTGGAGAATGTATATCTGTTGATATGTGCTTATCTATGTTATCAAAGACGCTTGAGGCGCTTGCCTAGGCAATGAGGCGAGTCAAGGCACTCATAACTCGTGCCCATAACTCGCCTCGCTTCAGCCCAGTTCACCTAGGCGAGCTTGCTGTGGCTGCAGGCGCCTTTGGGTCAAGCGCACTTGGGCTGCCCAGCACATTCCTGTAACACTGTCTGGTTATTTAGCTGTTTTATTATGAAGTTGATATTAATTAGCACACGTGCATGTACAAATTTAGTTTTTTTAGTTATTTCACATCTGAATTTTATTGAATAATTTAAGTGTTCAATTCTTTTTGTGAATTTGATAGGTTCTTAATTTATTTCTCATATTTGAATGGGTGAATTTACTAGCCTTATTGATTTTATATTTGTGTTATTGACATGTTTAGCAATACATTTATATATCTGATTTATTTGAAAGCTTTAAAAAATGTCGCCTCAAACGCCTAGGCCATTGCCTACACATTTGAGGCTAAGGCGACCCCTTGTTCATCTCATGCACCTTTCACCTCTGACTACATAGATTCTGCCTGGCTGTTTTATGAAGAATTCAGCTAATCAAATTATGATCTTATCTGAGATAAGGGCGCTAGAAATCCAGTCATTGTTTTCCAGTCTTTGCTTTTGAAGCTTGTGGTGTCCGGACTGATGACTTTGAGTTTTCATCATCTTATTTCTGCTTTACTAATAAATTAAGCTCCAACAGTTTGCAGTTTCTTGTAATTCAGACTAGAGACATTATATATATTGTATATACATTGCACCCTTGCTACACTTGGATTAGCGATGGCTTCTATGCATGTCCTAACTAAGACAGTATTACGGAGATATCCTAGCTGCACTTGTATTAAGAAATGCCTTGTACAACCTTGTATATAAATTGGGCTATTGTCTCAATGTTGAATAGGAATCTCTTCTTGTTTCTTGTCTTCACCCCTAACATGGTATCAAGCTGCCGATTACAACATTGGGTGTCATTCTGAGTTCTTTCACATTATTCCCTTCCTTTGAACTCTACCGGCATTCTTTTTGCTATTGTACATCACTGTTAAGCTTCTGTCTGGTGCCAAGCTTCTTTGGACACGTCTCTTTTCTGTCACATTTGAGGATCTTCCGCAGGTTCCCATTCATCCTCTCTGTTGGTCACCTTTCTTGTGAATATCTATGCTGACTGTGGGTGTAAGGGAGTCTTTTCAACAGAGGTTACTGCTATGCAAGTTTGGTTGGTGTGGTATTTGTTCTGTCATCTTCATGATCTCCTGTGACCATTATTGTCACTTTGGATATCGGTTGCCACTGTTGTCTGCAAGATCTTTTGGCAAAGTTGCAGCTGCTGTCCGATGCTGTGGAATCCTTAGTTTCCTGGCAATGTTGCAGCAGGCATCCCTTGCCCTTGACTTTGCCTTTGCCTTCGATCTCCAGCATCATCATTGCTGCTATTGTCACTTCAGGTCATTGTTGATTTCCACTGTTTCTGGTCATTGTTGGTCTCGTCATTGCAGCTGCCTTAGTGTTGCCAGCCCTGCTGTGTTAGGGTTTGTTCAATTTTTTCATGTTTTGCCATCTCATACGAGATCTCCGAGATCTCTCCGACGGCTGTCTTTCC
Organism: Amorphophallus konjac; assembly: GCA_022559845.1. Classification (NCBI taxonomy): domain Eukaryota; kingdom Viridiplantae; phylum Streptophyta; class Magnoliopsida; order Alismatales; family Araceae; genus Amorphophallus; species Amorphophallus konjac. Next base: position 41,904,868 of record CM040121.1, read on the forward strand.
AAAGGTTCTGAGATGAATCTCTACTGAGATCATGAACAAGAGGGAGATATAGGAGGAATAGGATAGAGGAGGGAAAAAAGAAGAGGATGAGGATATGAAGATGGTAGAGGTGGAGCTCTCTAATATTTTGAGATGGCACTGAGATCCGAAAAGGCAATTCTTGTTTGTGCAATAACGTTTTTGGTGTTTTCTTAGAATATTGTGTTAGTTTAATCTTATTGAACAGCTAAATGATATTTTCTCAAGAGTATGAAGTCACTACAATTTTTGGCCACTATTTGCCCATCTCTCTGAGATCTCTCCTCTTTAGCCTACCAAGAAAATGTCTTGATACAAAATATTCCTTGATTATTATCATACAAATGTGTTCATCTTTTTTTGCATTGTATTGATCTCTTGAGATTTCACTGAGATCTCTCTGAAGTCCCCGAGGCAAAGCCAAGGTCTGATATGGCAAACCTTGGTTTGTTCCTATTGTGAATTCTGGGGGAAGAAGATGGCAGTCGGCAGGTCTCTCAACCCATACATCCATTATTTAAGTTCATTGGATCCTGACCAGTGAACTTAACGAGTGGTTCACTTATTGGTTTAGGGATTTATATGTCACGATCGGATCTAGCTCTTGTGAGGGATTGTCCGCTTTGGATCAAGTCCGCATAGTTTTGTTCCCAAAAGGTGCTTTACAAATTATGGATTTGGGTCTTTTCTCACTTTCCAATATGGGACTAATTCAGTTCATTCCTGCTCCAACCCTCATGCATAGTGGTAGCTCCACACCATTAATGCATTTACCCTATGCCCAGGTAGCTCTTTTCTACGGCAGCCCTCTCCTCCTAACATAGTTTGCGGCTAGGTCACTACAGGCCACCAACTTCCACCTTGTTCATCCCCGAGTCAGACGACATTGTACTACCTGTGTCCTATTCTAATGTCACGATGTCATGACCCGATCCAACCTCTGGGAGGCAGCATCCACTTTGCACCAAGTCCGCATGGTTTTTCCCCCAGCGTTAATATTTTCGCCATTGCATATGTATCCCAATATCTTTTCTCGCTTTCCGATATGGGACTAATATAGTTCCTACCCCAGCCCTCATACATAGTGGTGGCTCCACATTGTGATGGCTCCATACTAGCATGCGTACACCCTATGGCCAGATAGCTTTTTCCTACATGTTGCTCTCTGCTTTTGCATGACTCGTGATTGGGTTACTACATTATAAATGAATTCAGGGCCCTTCTTTCTGCATCCCTCTCTCATGGCCAGTTCAAGCTGGTTCAAGCCACATTTCTATTTCCTCTCACTGGCTTTCTTCTTTCATAAGCTGATTCATAATATTTTTCTAGTAACAGCACGTAGCACTCCTAGAATTTGTGATGCCACCTGTTGGTATCAACATCATATTATACACTGAATCACTGATATAGGGGTTCTTCAACACTCTGATTGCAGCCATGCCGTCCATTTTTTTATCTGGAGCTCCTGCGTGAGAGATGACTGGGGCTGTTTTATTGCCAGTTACTGTTTTTCATGCATCAGTATTCTATACACCCATCTAGGGGTATTTCAATTTGTTGACATCTCAACACCACCATTTGTTTATTCGATGTATTATTTGAGAGGTATCAGAGCCTATTTCGGTAGTTGTTGGCTTACTTTTGAGGTTGTCATAATGTATAACCATGCATAGGGTTTTCAGCATGCTATTTCATTGGAGAACTTTATTTCTTTGTCTGGAGTTTCATGTGAGCATTTTATGGACCTTCTTTCCACTGGGCTTCTTTATTCAATCATTTCTTTTTATTGCATTTGTGGTGATCTCTAGTTATTTCTCTGGTTGGCTCAGCTCTTTCTGCTTCAGGCTTCCATCCAATATCTAGGACTCAAATATTGTCAATGATAGGAAGATGTTGTTGAGGAATCTGCTGGCTTTTTTTAGGACTCACATACTCCAATCTTATGGTTATTATTGATTTCAAGCCTTCATATTTAGTGGTTCCCTTTACTTCTTCCATTGTGTCTAGATTTGTCTCGATTGGTGACTGGTAAGCTGGCTTGATTCACTGATTGATGAATGCTTAGTTTATGAGCCACCTCTAGTTTGAGAAATGTTAGAGAAATATGGTGTTGTATGTACGTCTATCCTTGTTACACTTGGAAAGAACATCATGTATGCGTGCCCTCGTTACGTTAGTATCAGGGAGACACTAGCCACATGCAATCATAGGAATGCATGATTTATTCTTGAAGGATGGAGCATCCTTGTATTCCTTCCCCTCTTCCCACACCCATGTTGTGCCCCCACATCATGTTAAGCATTTGAAAGTAAGTATTTTCCTCTCATAATGTCAATCATTACTTTGAGAGAGGCATACTTGTGTGTAGGAGGCTCCTTTTTGATTGTTTTTTTGAGGGGTTTTTGTGAGCATACATGTATTTATTCCGTTCTTTTCAATTTCTAATGAATATGTCGTATTATGCACCTTCTAAAACATTTATTTATTTATTTTGTTCATTCATTAGCGGAGCAAAATTTCCCAAGCATTTAATATTTCTTGACATATTATTCACATGTATGTTCTCTAATATATTGGGTAGATAGTAGTAGAAAGGATCTAGCAATGAGTGGTGGGGTTGGTTTTGGGGGAGATGGTGGATTCCCTTGTGTGAATATTATTCCATCATGTTACTTTGATTTTAGCAAGGGGAAATTATGTACTGATTCAAAAGAGGACTACCTAATTAATTTCTAGTCCAAAGACTTGATTTCTTAACAACAAGTCTATTGACGTGAGATTCTTTGATGATAGGTCCATTCTGTTAAGTCTAAAGGAGCAAGATGAGGAACAAGAGGGGGGATTGGAGAAGCTTAAGGTCATTTTCCATTCATATAGTCTCATGGAATGTAAGAGGGGTGTGTGGACCAGAAAAAAGGCGGGTGGTGAGGGAGCTTGTGTGGAGATGCAAAATTGACATCCTATGTATACAGAAGTCTAAGTTGAAGGGGGATGGGGAGTGTATTATGAGGGAGATAGGTGGAAGAAGGCTTAATATGGGTGTGGCATCCCTAGCAGTAGGCTCTTCAAGGGGACTCATGGTGCTTTGGAATGATATTGTGGTGGAGGAGGTGGTGGAAGGGGGGGACGTTGGCTGCTCTGCAATCTCACTTACTTTTCATAACCTTTGTGACAGCTTCACGTGGGACTTATCTAGTGTGTATGGGCCCCAAGGCAGAGAGGAGAAGAAAGTGCTATGGGAGGAATTGCTTCAACATCATCAGTTGTTTGGTAGACCATGGTGCATTGGAGGCGACTTCAATCCTATTGTAGCAGTGGGGGAGAGATCGGGATCCTCTATGGTGACAGAGAGTTTATTGAAGTGGCTGGCCTAATAGATTATAGATATCCCTTCACCAAATGCACTCTACACTTGGTCTAATATCAGAGCAAGGCTGAGCTGCTCGAGGTCGCACAAGATTCTGGTGTCAATAGGGTGGGAGGATCACTTCCACATCTTCAGGCTAAATGCCTGACCCAACCAATTTCAGATCACAAATCCATACTTCTGAAAACCATCAATATGTTTAACAGGCACCGAGCATGTAAGATGGAAAAGTATTGGCTTAAGGAGGATGACTGCTTACAGGTGGTCACGAGAAGTTGGAGTACACGGAGACAAGAGGCATTGGTTATGGCCATATTGATCATCAAACTGAAGAAACTGCCAAGGAGCTTTTCTCTTGGAGTAGATCAGAGACTATTCTCGGAAATACTACCAAGGACAGTATTCTAGCGAGGAGGCTAACTTGTTAGATGAGCAAGATCGAACTATGAGGGAGGCAACAAGGAAGGAGCTTGAGGCATCTTTCTTCAAGGAGGAGATATACTGGAAGCAAAGCTTTAAAGAGAGGTGGCTGAAGGAGGCAGATAAGAACACAACATATTTTTCAGAAAATTGCTTCGGGGAGGAGGAGGATGAACTACATCATGAGCCTGCAGCATGGGGACATAACTTTATCTAGCATGGGTGATATTAGGCGGCATGTGGTGGATTTCTACTTCTCTCTTTTCTCGGAGGAGGATTCGTGGCGACCTTTGTGGATCATTAGTGACCTATCATTTCAGAGGAGGATAGGAGCATGCTCTCCTCTATGGAGGAGATTAGATAGGCAGTCTTTCCGTTCGCTGGGGACCAAGCTCTAGGTCTGGATGGTTTCCCTATGTTCTTTTTCCAAGCATGTTGGGATATCGTCCAAGTTGATCTAGTGGAAGCAGTGGTCGAGTTCCAAGAGGGCAAGGCTCATCTCAGCGGCATCAACAAGACATCTATTGTTCTTATCCCTAAGAAGGCAAGGGCTGACTCCCCAAGGACTATAGGCCGAGAAGTGTGTTGAACGGTCTCTACAAGGTCATCTCCAAATAATTAGCTGCCAGATTGGTGAAAGTGGTGGACAAGGTGGTGAGCAATAACTAGAGTGCTTTCATCGAAAGGATGCAGATCTAGGATAGTTTCTTGCTAGCACAAGAAACCATTCATTCTGTCAAAGTCCTTAATAAGAAAGGGCTGGTTTTGAAGTTGGATTTTGAGAAGACTTATGACAGGATTAATTGGCAATTCCTTCTAAATGTGCTGCATGGTATGGGCTTTGGTGGCAAATGGATTGGATGGATCAGATCTTGTATCCTTGGAGAAAGATTGATCAGATCTTGTATCACTTCAGCTTTCTTCAGGATGCTTGTCAATGGGGAGCCCTTCTCATCCTTTCTTAGTGGGAGGGGACTGAGATAGGGTGACCCCCTCTCTCCTCTTCTTTTCTCTCACCTCGAGTAGATTTTGCTAGAGAGCAGAGGAGGCGAGCCTTATAATAGGTTTCCAAACCAGGAACTGGGAAAGTCACATTTCTCACCTTCAATATGCAGATGATACTATTCTTTTCCTCTCTGAGGGTGAGGAACAGTTAGTTATTGCTAGATTTTTACTGGAATTTCTAGAGAGGTCATTGGGCTAAAGGTTAATTTCCGTAAGAGCCAACTTCTAGGGATTCACATGGATGATCACACCTTACAGAGGGCAGCCCTGGTTCTTAATATCAAATTGGTCAGTTCCCTATCACGTATTTGGGGCTACCCTTGGCTGAAGGTGTCATTCGGTGCAGAGTTTGGCAGCAAGTTATTAAAAAATTCTTGACTAGATTGGCCGGGTGGAAGGGAAGATTACTTTCCTATGGAGGAAGGGCAGTGCCATGCAGTTTGGTGTTGGAGAGTCTACTGGTGTACTTTCTCTCCATGTTTCGAATCTCCTGTTCGGTGACTGCAAAAGGTTTCAGAGCATTCAAAATATTCATTCTTTTGGCAGGGTGGTACAGATAGGTAAGAGGTTGGCATGATGTAAATTGGGGCCGAATATGTCAAGGCAAGAGGAGTGGTGGTATAGGGTTCAAAGACATTAGGCTGTTCATCCTAGCATTTCTTGTAAAGTTGCTATGGAAGATCGGGACTGCTGAAAATGGACTGTGGTTCCAATTCATAAAAAACAAATATTACACTAGAAGCCGCACCTGGGACTTGATCTTATCTCAGGCCTACTTTTTATCTTCAGTCTGGACTCTGGAAAGGTATCTTACTGGCTGCAGATCTTATCTAGGCCTTGGTGTCGATCAGGGTGAGGAATGGACAAGTGGGGCTTTTTAGGTTGGAGAGATGGTGCGAAGGTGAGCCCCTAGCGCATAGGTTTTTTAAGCTCTACAACATTGCTACTGATAAGAGGATGCTGGTTAGATAGGCATATGACAACAGGGATGGATGGTGCCCGACTTCCAAGGGAGGGTTAATGTATGATGAGATTTGTGGAGGTGGCTTAGCTATTGTTCTTACTACAAGGTTACGAGCTGTATCCCACTTCCAAGGATTAGTGGGTGTGGAGATGGACTCCCTCGGGAGAGTTTTCTGTTCGCTTGGCTTACTCCTTTATTGCTGATGAGGGTGTGGGACATCCTTTGTTTCACCAAGTTTGGAAACCAATTAGCCCTCTTAAGGTGAGGTGCTGATGTGGAGGCATGGATGGCAGTTTCGGCCGAAACCGATACATTTCGGCCGAAATGTATCGGTTTCGGCCTTGGACGATCTGAAACCAATCGGGCAAAATCGGACACCAACTCCCCTGTAAAAAAATAGAATTTTATTTGATTTCGTGTCGAAATCGATGCTATTTTGGTTTCCGATCTGGCCGAAACCAAAACCAAAATCAAAACTGAAACTGCCATCCTTGTGTGGAGGATGTCACTTGCTTGACTTCCTATATTGGATAGACTGGCCGGGTTCATGACTGGGGTGGACAATGTGTGCAACATGTGTGGGAAGGCAAAGGAGTCATTGGACCACCTATTTTTAGAGTGTGAATATGCGTCAGAAGTGTGGCATTTTATCCTTATATTGATCAGATGGTGGGAAAGGAATGGTAGAATTTTCAAAAGTGAAGCACATGATCTAGCTAAGTGTTTGGAGCTGATTTTATTTTTTGTGAAAAGTTGGGGGACACATTTTGTACTGGGGACAAATGTAATTCTCTTATTTTTCTCCTACTTCAAAGGTAGGGGAACCTCTGTTCTCTTTTGTATAGGGGAGTTTCTGGGAGCACTCTTCTTCACTTTTTATAAATGATGTGGTACCGTCCACTTTCAAAAAAAAGTCTAAAGGTTAATTTTTTTGAAAACCCAAAACTACTGTTGCACCAATAACTTTCTCGAAATATTTCGAGAATTTTACTTCTCACCAACTGACAGATAAAATACGGCGTAACGTCGATGCCGTCGTTCCGCGGAGTACCTCTGCGATTTAGGGTCTATTGGCCCGACCGCATATCATTGCAAGAGGCGTCGCAACAAGGAAAATTGATGGGAAAATACATATGCATAGTTGTCGAAGTGGCCGAATAGTTGTGTATCACACGGCCCGGACAGATGTAAAAACTCCCCCCTGGCGAACGGCACACGAAGAGACGACAAACAAACAAGTCTCCGCTCCTGCACGGTTCTCCACCAAGGCGCTGCTGCCACGCGGCAGAAAATGAGCGTTGGAGGGCAATAAATGCAGGGCGACGACTTCTCCTCCACCCAGGGCAACGAAAAACTGCTGAAGACGCGCGAAAAGGGGCCAAAACCCTCCACGGGGGTCAAATGACGCCGCTGGGTCCCCAGCAGGTTCGACCGACAGGAGCGGAGAGAACTTTATGAACTATGCACATGCTATATATGCACAGCAGGTCTGAAACGCCACTGGGTCCCCAGCAGGTCTGATACGATGTGCACCCACGGAATGAACTATGCACATGCTATATATGCAGCCCCTCAATGTGCACCTTTCATAAATTTCCCTTTTCTTTTAGAAGGTTCAGTAAGAAATTTATGAAACCAAAATTCTTTTCAAAGAAAAAAAAAGAAAAGACATTCTGTGATGTCAACAACTACCCTCAAAGCCCTAGGGCTCCATCCGTCCATTGTGAGTCCCTTCTCCTGTATTGAGGAAGATCCAGACCAGCATTGATTGGAGTACCTGTCTTGGACTCCCGACAATGGCAGCGTCTACTCTCCATCGCCCATTGACAGCATTGATCTATGGACCTAAAATGAAAAAAAAGGACCAGGAATTAAGTTGCAGTGTCAAGGGGTAATATGCCATCACTAAGGGGGGTATTTTTGGGGTTTTATTTGGTAGCCATTAGGGAACCTAACAGTTATCATCCATTTTGAACTGAAAATGGATTAAGGACCAGAAATTATGAATGACATACCTGTGGACTAAAAATTAATAAGAGGGCCCAAACTTGGACCGCTCATCAAATTCCCATTTTAGCAATCAGGTCTATCTTTGACGATGTTAATCTCCAGTAAACTTTTGGAAAATGAGAATCTGTATAAGTCTACAATAGCTGCTTCTTGCAATGCTTGATTAATAATGCTTCATGGCACTAAGCATTTGAAGGAGCTTCCACAGATTGATGTTTGATGCTTGCTTGCCCTTTCTGGTAGTTTTCATTTCCATAACAAGTTCCACTCTTGCTTTTGCAGAAACATGTTTTTGATTTTCGCGTGATGACAAGGAGTGAGCCATTTTCACAGCTTTTGCATTGCCTCTATGTTTATCCCTTGTCTATTAATTTGAGTAGGAAAAGGCATCTGTTCATAAGAGTGGAACTAAGAAAGGATGATGTTGACCTTCGAAGGCCACCTTTAGAAGTATGACCCTGTATGCCATGACATTTATATGTATTATTTTTAACTAAGATGCATTAACCTAATAGTTAATGCTTTCTGCCTTTAGTCTGTGTATCCTAGGGATTCAGGTGCAGCACTTCAGAGATGGTCTCACACTCAAGTTGCTGTTGGTGCGAGAATGGCTTGTTTCCATGATGAGATTAAAGTATCACTTCCTTCCATATTGACTCCTCAACATCATCTTTTATTCACTCTTTTTCATGTTGACCTTCAAATGAAAGTTGAAGCTCCAAAACCTGTAAGCACTCTCGTACTTTCTTTTCTTTTCTTTGTCTTCTTTTAGTTTCCAATCCCTGTAAACAAGTTATGAAAATTTTCCTATATCTTATGTTATTATGAATTGATACTCACAAACCTTTTTAATTCTTAGTATTAAGAACTATAAGGTAATAGCTGTTAAAATGGAGAGAATATTCTCCACCTATGGCTAGAGAAACAATACTATGTAAAATGACAGATCTACCTTATTTACTTGGTATGGAGGGAGGGAGGGAGGGGGAGATGCAGGTCGTTCTTGCACCCACAGTCGCTAGCAATTGCTGGAGACAACTAGCTGCCTCAAGCAGCAGTGTTGATTTTTTTATCCATCATTGGCAGCATGGATTGCAACCCATGTGGAATGGTGTGGCTGCCAACTTTGTTGGTGCCTTCTGAAGATCAGCATCGAGATGGACCATTGCAGGAAGGGTGTGAGTGGGTTGGAGAGTTTGCTGGAGTTAAGTCACCCTCCCACAGTTAAGGGTAAGGGCAAAAAGTACTTCACTTATTGTGTTAAGATTAAACCATAGTTGGGTTGTCAGTACATGACATAAGCAAATGGTCAGGCCTGAAGAACAAAAGCTTAAAGTGTGTGAAGATTAATTCTTAAAACTGTAGGTTACAGGAACATGTTCATAATTTGTCAACAATTTGTGTACATTAGGCTCTTTTAGTGTGATTCTTTAACAAATATTTGTTTCTGCAGGTAATCATAGGCTATGCTGCACTTCCTTTATCTACACATGCTCAGTATGTGTTCTTTCATCTAATCTCTCTCTCTCTCTCTCTCTCTCTCTCTTCCCCCAACAACAACAAAAAGGTGACTTTTTGTCAGTCTCAAAATTGCACAATTTGTTTTTTGTCTGAGAATGTGTTAAACTTGCAAGTTCTAGCGGGAAACATCCTAATTCTTAGGCCTGAGTAGCAACAATGTGCAGTTCTGAATGTAAATGATTAATTAAGCATCAATTTTTGCAACTCTAGGGAATGAACTATATCCAACTTTTGTTGAGGTTTTTGAAGGCAACATACGTGCAAAGAATAGTGCTATTTTAGGTCCATCAGAAACTCAGAATACATAAATTAGCTCAGGAGTCTGGTGTCCATGTCCCGAATTCTGGCTGATGTGGAGTCAAATCTTTCCTAAATGTCTTCTGTGCCCAGACATGCTTGTGAACTACGTAAAGGCTGTGCTGTAAAAACTTACATTGTTGTAGAATCTGATTTATGAAAAAAAACATAGCATGCTGCAATCAATTGGCGTATTCACCTTCATTGAGTCACTTTGTCACCTTTCAGTTTTTAAAAAAATCATGGTTGCAGAAGCTCTTTCTCCCTCTCTTTGGGCTTTTTTCCATGCTTACTGGTGAAAATTAATTTGGATTTTTATTGAAGGACACCATTACTTTAATATGTTGTTATCCTTAATTAGATGGAAATTCGATGTGATTGAATATGGTCAGTATATTTTCCTTCTTCTGCCTTGTGTATGTTCTCTTGGTTCAAAGTGTCGTTGTGATTGACCACACATTAAAATGTTATTCACAGATTGCAATCTGACATATCTTTGCCTTTACTGAAAGAGTTGGCCCCACATTATCTCCAGGATGGCTGCAAGGTAATATCGTACCATCTATTAATCAGTTCCTTGAATAATCCATGTTTTACTTTTATCTTTGCTTGGTGCCTTACCAAAATTGCTTGATTGTGCATTCACTGTTGACATGGTGACTTTGTATGGTTATGCTTTTAGATTATGTTCTGCTTTGTTTTTTGGGAAAGGTTGGGATTGTGCATGATATACATATAGCATATCCTTGAGCCTGCATTTTGATAGAATATGCCCTGGGTATTATTGCATGGAGATGGTTTGGAATGATCAGTTCTGTCACTTGTGGATTCGATTCTCTTGTGGATCTCCTTGCAGGAGAGGCTGGATTATCTGGAGGATGGAAAAAATGTTTTCAAATTGCGATTGAAGTTATGCTCGTCTTTATTTCCAATTAATGAGAGAATTAGAGATTTCTTCCTGGAATATGACAGGCATATGTTGCGGACAAGTCCTCCATGGGGATCTGAGCTCCTTGAGGTATTATTGTATTATCTAAAATGGTTTTTGATAAGGTGCCTTATGTTTAATGTGTTAATAGATAAGAAAATTTTAAAAGAAACTTTTGTTATTCTTTTCACAGTTTCTTTTTTCCCTTTAAGCTTTGTTCCTCGAAACCTTTTCAAAAACAAAGTGTCAATTTCCATGTCTCCATATGGCTTCTCCAGATTGAATTGCATAATACAATTCTAAACAATTGTGGTTGTAGACCTGAATGTGTTTTTGAGACCATAAATGCATCAAGTAATTACCTTAGCAAGCAATCTTTCCTTTATTTTTGTTTTATTGTGGGAAAAAGGGGTGCCATGTGGCGGGGGAGCCCGGATGTCGCCTCCGGTTCAAGCCGGGTGCCCTTGGGGGGCACTGCACACTGGAGCCAATGAGAGGGATTCCGGAGGCTGGAGGACCCTTGCTGGCACACAGGGGTTCTGCCCTATGGGACCAACATGCCACCGGTGCGGGTGGAGGGGACATGTATAGAGATACTGTAGGTCACTGGTAGAGTAGGGTTAGGCTGATACAATGGCGGAGGCATGAAGCTCACGAAAGCGCTCATTCGCGAACGTCCTCAGGGGCAAGCCCCGTGCTCACTAGCGGTGAAGGCAGGGCGGGGCTGGCTAGATGCAGGTTCTCCACTGTCTGATCTGGTCCAGGGTCGGTTCCGGTGGCTTAATTGGTGCCTATGGGTGACCCTGGTAGAAGGTGTAGCGAATGCGGAAGCAGTGAGGTCCCTACTAGACATGGGAGGCCAGAGGGATGGGGGCTGGGCTGTCTCCTAGGTGCCTAGGTGGGGTTTTCTTGCTGTAGATCGTAGTGAGGAGGTGGCCGACGCAGCGGCGAGGATCGGGTTTTTCATGGCCATTGAGGTGCTTCTTCGGCTGCCGAAATGGGACTTTCCGGACCCTCGAGAGGAGAGGATACAACTCCTCCTACTAGGTGTCCCCCTCATCCTATGCCATGAGGCAAGAGCCGCAATCATTCTCGGCCGATTTGGGGCAGGCATAGAGGACTCCATGAAGCTTGTCATAAGAGGGGAGCAGCTTACCTTGGAGCTGGCGATTCAAATTGGGAGCTCCAAGGACGTCCTGACAGTGGCCACAATGGACATTGCCAGCGAGAGTGTCTCGGTGAGGATCGAGCCTCTGTTGGCGATGCACATGGCTGCAACGGCGGTCGCCAATGCCGAAGGAGACGAATAAGGGCAAGACAACAGTTCAAATTTGAACTGCCCGCCCTCAGCTATTGGGCCAAATTGGGCCTAGGCCCAGTATTCCTTTGTCTAACCCTACCTTACCCGAGAGTCACTACCTATGACTTACCCGGTAACGGGGTCACTGGAACTGCGGGGTAACGAGTCCCTTATTGTTGCCTGACTTGAACCCATCACCCAGTGACTTACCTTAATTCGGCACGGGGTAATGGGTCCCGATGACTTGCCGCTATTCTTCTGCCTTGCTTAAACTCGGTCTCTTGTTCACCGTGGTCGACAAAACAAAGCTCTGATGCCCTAGCTCAAGCAAAAGGTTCCCCTATTGGCCATTAGTGATCGTCAGGCCTAGGATGCTACACCGGAAGAGCCTTCGACCTTCATCAACCCCCCATTCTTGTGTTCGCTTCATGCAAGGGCAAGAGGATGAATTCAACGGATCTGGTGAAGTAGTTGACTTCCTCACCTAGCGCTGATGGCTGCTAGCATGGGAAACGGAAGGCAGAGAAGCAGACAAAGGCGATGCGGCCAATTACAACTTGCTGCTTGATGATTGTGGAATAGTGGTAGCACCGGCCATCCCAAAGGTTGACAACCGACCCACCAGCATGATTGGGTAGGTGATGGAGGTGAGGCGTGGCTCTATATCCCCTTGCCAGTTCCATGGAGTGGCCGTAGGAGCTAATGGCGCACTCCCTGACTTGGCTATTGTGCTGAGAGGCCATTGCCCTCAAGCTCCTTTGACACTCGATGACATGGTGACTCTTCATAGACTTTCCGTGCTGGATGATGAGGAGTTGTTGGACTTGTATGAGGAGGACCAAGCAATGGAGCTTCACCTGGAGGTCCCAAGAAGTCTTGTACACGGAGTTGGGGCAACCAAAGGAAGACCAGCAGGATGGTGGAATCCAAAAGGAGGTGGGTGGGTTAGGGAGGGAGGAGGATAAGGTGATGATGATTGGTGGGAGTAGTGGAGAAATGGATGGAAGAATAGCTCAAAGAATTGGTGGAAAAGGTCAGGGTGTCCTTCATTGACCTGGAGAAGGACATCAAGGGGTTGTACACCAAGGTTCAGAAAAGGTGGCTGCTCACCTTGGCTAAGGAAGTCAGGGGCGGGAAATCGGCCAAATAGGGTGACAAAAGGGGGGAGGGTGGTCGGGGGAACCAAAGGGCTCAGGAGGAGGGGTCCAGTGAAGACAACTCCTTGTTTTTATGAGGATTGTGTCGTGGAACACAAGGGGGATCGGGGGAAGGGAGACAACAAGGGTGGTGAGGGACCTTGTTAGAAGATGTAAAATCGATATCTTGTGTTTGCAAGAGTCTAAATACGAGGGGGTATGGGAAGAGTATCGTGAGGGAGATAGGCAGTGCAATACTATCTAGGGGAGTGGCTTCTTTGGCTAATGGGAGAGTTGGGGGCATTATGATTATGTGGAATTAATTTGAGGCAGAGGAGCTAGAGGAGTTTAGGTGCATTGTTAGGGGAGCCGTCTCTCTCTCCTTTTGCAGCATCAAAGATGGATTTCGGTGGGGGGACTTTATTGCCGTCTATGGACCACAGAGCAAGGAAGATAATAAAGCTTTGTGGGATAACCTCCTATACCACATCAACTTTGGCCGCCTATGGTGTGTGTGAGGGGACTTCAATGTTGTTGTGGAACCTGAAGAAAGGATAGGAGCCTTTAGTCCTTTGGGGAAGATGGAAGATTTCAAGGGGTTTATCTCGCAGGCAGTTTTGATAGATGTCCCCGCGTTCAGTCCCCACTTCATTTGGTCTAACTTAAGTGCAGAGTCATCTCAATCTAGACTGGATAGATTCTTTGTTTCAGTTGATTGGGAAGACCACTTCCTGCAACTAGAGACACTTGTTTTGGCCAGACTTGCTTTTGATCACAAGTCTATTTTGCTCAGGAGTAGTTGCAGGTGGGTGAAGAAACCCGTTTTTAGGCTGTAGAGATACTGGCTCATAGTGGAAGACTTCTTGCCCACTATCACTAGTGTGGAGTATCTAGAGACAGGAGGTGTCTGTCATGGCCAGGCTGACAAGGAAATTGAAGACTAGCACAAAAGCTACCTAAGTGGGGAGCCTCTAAGAGTCTCCCTGGAAAGGCGGCAAAGGACATAATTTTGATTCAGCTGGAGGGGCAGGAGGCTCTAGAGGAGGTAGGCCTCTTGGAGGAACCTGACATGATTCAGCAGCACATGTTTAAGGCTGAGTTTGAAGACATCTTTTTGAAAGAGGAAATTTACTAGAAGCAGAGAGTGAGGGAAAGATAGATTAAGGAGGGGGGGGGGCAAAAACATTTGTTACTTTCAAAAGATTGTTTCAGGAAGAAGGCGGCTGAACTACACCAAATGCATAAGAGATGTAAACTAGCTCATTACTACACCGAAGGACATAGCTAAGCATGCCGGATAGTTCTGCTGACGGCTATTCACTGAGGATGAGCCCGCTAGAACATCCATTGCAGAGGACCTCCTTACTTCACTTTCGGTCGAGGAGAGGAGGGCACTCTCTCTGCCTTTTGAAGAAGAGGAGGTGAAGGCAGTTTTCTTCTCTCTCTGTAGGTGTTAAAGCTACAAGGCCGGATAGGTTCCTAATGTTTTTCTTCCAGCATTGTTGGGACATCATCAAGTCTGATATTCTTCAAGCTATATGGGAATTCCAGAAAGGGAGGGCTCATCTTAGCGGCATCAACACGACTTTGCTGGTCCTTGTTCCTAAGTAGTAGGGTGCTGAAAGTCTTAGGACTATAGGCCCATTAGTCTTTTCACTGGGACCTATAAGATAATTACTAAGCTGTTGGCTATCATACTTGAGAGTATCATTGATAGAGTGGTCAGTTGCTACTAGGGACCTTCATCAGGAGGTATATTATTTAGGACAACTTCTTGGTTGCCCATGAGTGCATTTATGCTATGTCTTCATGGAGGTAAAGAGAGCTAGTTCTCAAGTTCCACTTCGAGAACTCCTTTGATTGTGTTGGCTGGTAGTGTTTGCTTGATGTCCTTAGTAAGATGGGGTTAGATGAAAGATGGGTGTGATGGATTCAGGCTTGCATCCAATCAACTAGGTTCTCTATCCTCATTAATGGGGAACCCACTCCATATTTTCATAGTGAGAGGTCTAAGGCAAGGGGGCTTGTTGTCTCCACTCCTCTTTGTTTTGGTATCACATGTGAGTAGGATGTGAATGAGAGCTGAAAATTATGGTCTGATTATGGGATTGCAGGTTGGCCCCTAGGGATAATCCATCACATTTTTGCAGTAGGTTGATGACACTCTCTTGTTTGTGATAGAGGGTGAGGAACAATTGTTATACCATCCGGATGATGTTGGACCTTCTGTAGGAGGTCAGCGGCCTTAAGATGAATTTTGACAAGGGGGTTATTGGTGTTAACATGAGCAGAGAGCTATTAGGAGAGTGGCTGCCATATCGGCCAATTCCCTATCACTTATTTGGGGCTTTCTTTAACTCCCAACACTTTGCAGTGTAAGAAGTGTGTTGCACCCGAAATTATCTCAAGTTACTTTGAGAGATTGTTGCTATGCAACGTTCGACGACAAGGATGGCGTATCGTCAACATCGTCGAACTACGGAGTATCTCCGTGATTTAGGGTCTATTGATCCGACAATATTATCATGGTCGACGTCGCGGCAAGAAGGTTAACAAGGAAGAAACATATGCATACCGGTCCGAGTAGCCGAGCAAGTGTATCACACGGCACAGACGGGCGCAAAGCTTTCTCCCTACGCGGCGACGAGCGACCAGACAAACAAACAATGCTCTCTCTGCGGATGTGATGCTGCCACGCGGCGAAGGAGCGATCGCCCCGAGATATATAGCTCCACCACGGCTCTTCTCCGACCCGGGACGACGAAAACGGAGCAAAACGACGGCCAGAGGGGTCAAAAAGCCTGCGCAAGGGTCAAATGACCCCTCTTTAGGTCAAAAAGGTGAGGAGGAGGGGCCGCGGCCACCCCCGGGACCCAGCGGGGTCGCACACGCGTCCCGAGGGGCGTGCGGCCCCGCTGGACCCCAGCGGGGTCACGCGCGCACCCCGAGGCGCGTGCCACCCCGCTGGGGGCGGGGGCCAGCGGTGTCGCGCGCGACCCCGCTGCCCCCTGGCGGGGTCGGGCCACCCCGCCGGGCCCGCGCGACCCCGCCCGGGTCCGCCTCCCGGTGGGGTCGCGCGACCCCGCCCGGGTCTGTCCCCCGGCGGGGTCGCGCGATCCCCCCCGGGTCCGCGCGACCCCGCCCGGGTCTGCCCCCCTTCCGGGGTTCGGGACTTCAAAAACAAAAAAAAAAGTTTTTTTTTTCTTTTCTTTCTCTAACCCCCTCAGAGGGGTCATTTGGCCCTTTTTGGTGGCCAGAGGGGTCAAAATGGCTTTTTGCCACCCCGCCTTGACAGAATCGGGGCAATTTTGTTCATTTGACCCCTATGGGCCCTCCTGCCTTCTATAAATAGACCCTAAGGGTCCAAGCAAGAGACAGAAGAAGAGACACAAGCAGCAATCTACGGAGCACACTTGAAGTTTTTTTGTTCGTTTGTTTTGGCCCGTGTGGGGTAAGTCCCCGGGTCTTGTATTTATGCCCCTACGGGGTATATTTACGTTTGGGCCCTTCAGTGGGCCATGTTTGTAATTATGCCCCTCAGCGGGCCATGTTTGTAAGTCTTTACGTCTCGGGACGACTAAGTCTTGTATTTTTGCCCTTATAATGGCGAAATTACAAAAATATCCTTCCCGGGATGGCAAAAGACCGAAGTCCTGTAATTTGCAGTTATACCCTGCAATCTTTTGTAATTGGGACTACGTCCCTATCTCCCGCTCCAAAGCGGACGTTTATACAGTCGACAACTCGCCGACAACCTTTGTACTCACATGGAATTATAAAAGCATTCAGCATGTTTTGTATGTAACCTCGGGTGAAAAAATTATAAGAAAACCCCCCGACTTTGGAAAATTGTGTATATACCCCTCCTTCGGTCAAATTGACAAATGTGTGCCTTCCATGAAGCCCCTTGTCATTCCTTCAGTCCGGAAGTGTTGTCAGCTCAGTCCAGCACTCGGGTATTATACCAAACCTAGGTCTAGGGTCTGGTAAAATTACCAAAATACCCCTGCAACCTAAACATGGCCTCAGAGCCCTTGAAACCCTCCAGAAAGAGCCTCAGCGCCTTGGGGAGTTAGAGATCCAGTTTCACTTCCATTCCAGCCCAGAAAATTTCATAAATGTCCCTGGCCTGAAAAATTACCAAAATACCCCTGGGTTGGTAAAATTACCAAAATCCCTCCGGGGTCTAGAAAACTTCCCTTACTTTAAAAATGCCTATGGCTTCCGCATATTTGCGCCTCTATGCCTAAATCTTAGGGTTTTGCTCAGACCTAGTCCTAATCTAGTTGTTTCTATGTGTTGGTGGTAAATGAGTGGTCATGGAGAATCTCTCGTGTGAGCTTGCCCTTCACATCAGAACGCCTGTAGAAGTCTTTTGGGACCTCTTTGACAGTTAAACAAAGGTGTTCGGACGTTAGGCCGATGTAAATCAACACTGACTCCGGTCAGTGGGGAAAGGTCCAGCACTCGAACCCAAATCGTCTGATACTATGCGCACCCACGGAACCCTCTCTACGCAGAGGAGTGTTTCTTTTCAAAAAGGAACGAAAATCTACCTTTTATCTACGATAAGGGCATTTTTCCTTTAGATTTTTTCCGTGTCTCACAGACTGGCACGCCCGGTGGGACCTCTCCCGCCTTTCTTCTTTCTGTCAAAGAAAGTCTCTAAAACCTTCTTCAAGGTTCTGATTGCCCCTCTTCCTCTTACAGGACGGGAAGAGGAGGGCACATCTCTCTCTGTTCATTTGAGAGTTCTTTGTGCATCTGCACGCCATTCCGTTCGTGCTACGCACCACCACCACCAACACTTCAACAGCGATGGCTGCCGTTATCTACGGCCCTGAGATCGTCGCCAACCATGCCAGGCTCGGATTCCTGGCGACCCCGCTGGTCTTCGGCGACTTCCCACCTGTCGTCGGCTCGCCCTTCTTCTTGGGCGTGGTACCGGTGGCTGAGGCCAGTTCAGCCAGGCTTTCAACTGCTGTCAAGGGCGTCAAGCCTTCGGCTCCAACAACTGGCCGGGTCAGTCCGGTCACGAAGACCATCACTGAGGGTGTTAGGCCCTCCGTTGCTTCGACTGGCCGGGTCAGTCCGGTCACGAAGACCATCACTGAGGGTGTTAGGCCCTCCGTTGCTTCGACTGGCCGGGTCCGCCCGGTCAAGAAGACAGCTGTCGGAGGTGTCAAGCCTTCGGCCCCTTCAACTGGCTGGGTCAGTCCGGTCGACAAAACAACTATCGGGGGCGTCAGGCCTTCGGCCCCTTCAACTGGCCGGGTCCGCCCGGTCAAGAAGACAACTGTTGGAGGCGTCAGACCTTCGACTTCAATTGCTGGCCGGGTCAGTCTGGTCCAGAAGCCAACTATTGAAGGAGGCAAGCTCTCCGCCATTCCCGGTCGGGCTCGCCCGGCCAACAAGCCAGCCGTCGGGGGTGCCAGGCCCTCGGCTTCGACAATTGGTCGAGTCTGTTCGGCCAACAAGCTAGCTTCTGAAGGCGTCAGGCCTTCGGTTTCATCAACTGGTCGGGTTCACCTGGCCAAGAAGTCAATCACTGGGGGTGTCAGACCCCCTGTTGCAACAGCCGGCCGGGTTCGCTCGGTCAACAACGCGACTGTCGGGGGCGTCAGGCCCTTGGCTACATCAACCGGCCGGGTCCATCCGGTCAATTCGCCAACTGTTAAGGGTGTCAAGCCCTTCATCCCAACAACCAGCCGAGTTCCATTGGCTGCTCCCCCAGCTGTTGGCCGAGTCTTCTCGGTCAATCAAATCACTGCTGGCGTCGCTCATGCTCAACGTGGGCAACGCCGCCGCCGCAACGGTGCCAAACCTGCTGCGGCCACCCTCAGAGGTGTTGCCCCTGCTCAACGGGGGCAACGCCGCCGCCGTCAGGATGACGCCAGGCCTATGGCGGGTGTCACCACCGCCGCCCTTGCCCAATGGGGGCAACGGCGTAGCCGCAAGGGTGCAAGGCCCGAGGCTGCTGTCTCGCGCTCCGGCAAGACTGTAATTGTCGGAGACATTCGCATCCGGCTCGATGGAGGCGAGCCGATTTTGCCACGGGATCGTCATGTCCCAACTATTTCTACCTCCAACCGCTTCGAGCCCCTCCGCCAAGTCGGGGAGGACGGAGCGAAGAAGAAGAAGGCTGCCGTATCGGCGGCAATCCAGGGCCCTCTACAACGGCCCAAGCCACGAGCTCCCCGTCCAACGACAGGGGGCAACCCAATTGAGGAGCACCAGCTCCATTTGAAGAAGATCTGGGTCACCAAGGAGGAGGCCCGAATCATAAGGCGCGCGAGGGCGGAGGAGCCCTTCCACATGTCAGAGCTTCAGCGGATGCGGAGTCCGCCAAGCACTGAGGCCTCGACGTCTGCGAGATTTACATCTCAACCCCTACGGGGACAAAAGCGCCGAGGAGCCGGCAAGAAAGTGCGACCGACCTCCCCGTGGGCTAGTTCTACACACACGGAGGAGGATCGCTCACCTCAAGCAGCCACATCCCGAGTGTCTGTCTTCAACAGACTTGGGAAGCTGCCCAAGCCGGAGCGACAACCGCCCAAGAAAAAGCGGGTGGTCCAGGTGACCGATGACACTGTCAAAGTGTTCACCTGTTACGCCACCTCCGGCGACAAGCAGCCCGAGAACACCTCGGGAGAGCTCGACCAACCCATCCAATATTTAAGGAGGTCAAGGCCGGTCTCCCGGATTCTAGCGCAGACGCAGCAGGCGCCGGCCGCCGGTACATCTCAGCCTGAGCCGGCACGGCAAGAAGAGCGCCAAGAAGACGTCCACAATGTTGATGGGGACAGTCGCTCCTGGCACGAAGAAGAGCTGGGGGAAGAGCCACGGGCCCCCACATTGGACGAGCTTCGACGGGAAAACCAAGAGCTCAAGAACCTGCTACAGTCGCTTTTGCGCGAAAAGGAGGTTCCTTCCCCGCCTCAGGCGGCACCGGTTGGAGCAGATCAACAGCCTCCTCCCATTCCAGCAGCAGTTAATGCCTCTGTCACTGCTGCAAGACTTCCACTGGCGGTGGACTTCGAAGTCCCGCCGCATGAAGCCAATGCGCGGTCATCTGCTACTCCTGCTGCAGAAAGCCTCATGGCCCATAAGCAGATGATCGAGCGCATCGTGGAAGCGAAGTTCACTCAACATGGCGAGGGTGTGGCTATCGTTGATTTGTACAGTGTGCCTTATCCCCTTCATCATCAATTCAAGAAGCTTCCACCGGATTGCCCGAAGGCCCCAAAACTTCAGAAGTTCAACGGACAAGGTTCTCCGCATGAACACCTGGCTTATTACATAACGGCCATGGGTGAATTAGCCTTGGAAGAGGCATACTTGCTGCGGTATTTTGCCATGTCTTTGACTGGCACCGCCTTCCAGTGGTATTCAAGGTTAAAGTCCAACTCAGTATCTGATTGGGCTGATATGCAAAAGAAGTTTGTCGACCGCTTCCAAATGGTCGAGCGCAAAGTCTCCCTGGCAGAGCTTTGTTCCCTTCGACAGAAGAAGGGTGAAACAGCCTTAGACTTCATCAAGCGATGGAGGGACGTCAGCATGCGCTGCGATAATCCTCCGACGCCTGAAGATGCAATCACTATCTGCCGCAGGGGTCTCTCGGCAGAAGTCAGTGAAAAGTTTCTGGGCTCCAATATCAGAGGCTTCGACCAGCTCAACACGGTGGTGGCGGAGATTGAGATGTTCTTCGCTGATCACCCTGCACAAGTCTCTACAAAAGGCAAACCCTCCAAAGACCGTCTGGCTAGCGGTAAGGAGGTGAATGCCGTGGACTTCTCCCCAACGAATGGAGATAAAGGGGAAGGAAAGTCCAAAGGGAAAGGCAAGAAGTCTGGTGATAAGACAAATGTGTCTTTCTTAGCGGAGAACATGAAGACGCCTTATTCCTTCAGAAAGGAGCATACTAAGATGCTCTTTGATCTATGTATGAAGGAGCAGCTCGTCACTCTACCGGATCCGCGGAAGCCCGCGGAGGTGGACAAGACCGATGATCCAACCTATTGTGTGTATCACCGGAGGTTGGGTCACGCCATCGGGGATTGCTATGTTTTCAAGAATATAGCAGAAGAGCTCATTCAAAAGGGCCTGGTACATATGCTGGGTCATGCAGTCGACCCACCCCAGCCTCATCCTTGGAGCCGATCGAACCGGTCGGCTAACGTGGTCCATATGGTGGCGATGGCTTCAAGCTCCAATACCTCCGAAGCAAACTCCCCTTTCTTCTCAAGAGGCAGTACGCCAAAAGAAGCAGGAGAAGAATCGCAGGAAGAATTTGAAGAGGAGGTTGAAGAAGCAAGCCGAGCAAGCCGCTGCTATGGAGGCTCCTAAGGAGCTAACTCCTCTACAAAGACTTCAAAAGCTCATAGATGAGCTGGAGGAGTACACTCCCCCTCATCCCACCAGAGTCGTCACTCTAGACGAATATATTCCCTGGGACAAGCTTGGGCGCAAAGCTCGTCTTCTGCAATGGCTCCGAGAAATGGTTCACCGTCTTGAAGAAGGTGAAGACTTCCCAATCCCGGAGGAGCTCTCCTTATTCTATAAAGATGAGGAGCTCACTGTCGAGATGCTCGAGGAAATGCTGCAAGAGCTCTCCAGCAATATGGTGGCGATTCCGCCACCCGACAATATTTATTGTCCCACGGCTGATAGCGTTGGAGGCCAGGCGCCTATGGCGACATATCAGCGCCGCTCGGCAAGAAATGGTCGGGGACGTGGCCGAGGTCGTAACCGAGGGCGTGGACGTGAAGGTCTCCCGACTCTTGACCGGGTCATAATATTCAGAGGGGAGAAGCCGGGTCCTGTCCCAGAAACTCAAGTTCGGGGAATCCCTTTCATCCTCAGCCCCTCAGAGGGTTCAGGCCCCACTTCAACGGTTAAGCCCGGTGGTGTCCCTTTCACAATCACCTCCTCCGATGAAGAAGAGGAGCCAGCCAAGTCGCCAAAGCGCGAGGAGGCGTCAGAGCAAGCCGGCCCCTCCAACAGGGTCGAGTCTACAAGCCCAGTAGGTCCTTCTAATGAAGACCAGCCTGATGAGCCTTTGCCACCTCCAGAAGAGTCTTTGGCTCCGCTATTCCAGGAAGATGCGGAAGGCCAGCAAGACGGGGAGCGTCCTCTTAAACGGGAGAAGTCTCGCCAGGTGCCGAAGGCCTTGGCGGAAATCATTCCGCCATTTGACAAGACCCGTGCCAGGGCGGATCGCAAAATCATTCATCATATGAAGCGGTTCCCAACAAATGTCACCATCTGGGAGGCCATCGCCTGGAGCAAGGATCTTCGGGAGGCTCTGGTCAAGATACTCCAAGACCCAGAGGCATATGAAGCCCATGTTGCAGAGTTGCAAGCCCAGGCATATGAAGCTCTCACAGCCAACATCTCCTTCACGGACAAAGATATGTTGCTGTCCTCTCCGTGTCATAATCGCCCCTTATATATGAAGGGGACTATTAACGGACATGATGTGAATCGCATTTTGGTTGACGCCGGAGCAGCCGTCAACATCATGCCTTTGAAGACTTTCAAGTCTCTATACTTGGCACCTTATTTGCAAAAGGTGACTGATGTCAAGATCTCGGGATTCAATCAGGGTTCCGAGGAGGCGCTCGGTCGGGTTGTGGTCAAGCTTGTCTTGGGTGATTTTGTCACCCAAGCGACATTTTATATCATCAACTCCGACACATCTTACAAGATGTTGCTTGGAAGACCTTGGCTTCATGAGAATTGGGTCGTTCCTTCAACTTTGCATCAATGCATTAAATATGCCAAGGAAGGGGAGCAACATACGGTCTTCGCAGACCAGGCCCCGTTCCATCCCAATGAGTGCCATCTGGCCGATGCTTCACTATATTTTGGGAAGCCCACCTTAACAATTCCCGAGCCTTTAAAAGGTAAAGGGAAGCAAAAGGTGGACCCTGAAGTTGAGGAAGGGCAGCTCTTCACTGTCAACCAAGACATGGTAAAGCTGCACAGGCTGAGCCTTAGTGCCGCCTCCAAGCCGACCCAACCAGAAAGGCGGAGTATGGACTTTGAAGCCAACCTTATCAGCCGGGTCATTGATGGGAGTATCTCCTTACCACCCAAGTGCCTTCAGCTCTCGTCCCAACGGGACGAGTATGAGGTGGAGCAGTTGAAGACCTTTGCAGTCTCCTATCAACGGAGAAGGAGACGCAACAAGGGCAAGGAGGTCAAACCGATCATCTTTTACAAAGGTGATTTAGTCCCACCGTGTCCTCCTAAAGATGACTTCGGCTGGGATACTCCCGCCGATGTGGTGCCAGAGCCAGTCCAGGAGATGGACGATATGCCAGAGCACATTAAGGAGATGTGTAAAAGGCAGCACATCCCGCAAACTTTGGACCCAACACGAGCGGCATACTTCCACCAGCTATGGAACCCTCCGCAAGTCCGCGGGCAACCTCCCTTCTCCCGCAAAGATACAAGGGGCCTTGGCTATGACCAGGAAAAGGACTTCGAGGTCCACTTTACAGTCAACACCATAGGACTGCTACCTCTCCCTAATGGGCAAGCTGAAGCTGAGCCTAAGGTTGATGACTCTGTGAGGGAGTCCGCTGATGTGTCTACGACACCATCACCTTCATCAGGAGTCGACAATGACCACCCCTCAGAGGAAGGAGCAGTTCAGCCTGTTAACCATCAGCAAGATGAAGCAAGCCCTTCGGCTTCAAGCCACAAGCAAAAGTGCTTCGAAGAATTTGATGTCTATGAAGCCAACACTGATGACGAGGGAGACTTCGTCGACCTCCAACCAGCTCCACCGGAGCTTGAAGACGGTGGTCAAGCAACTGTGGACGAGTTGATCGAAATCAATCTTGGAAGCAAAAGTGACTATCGTCCCACCTTCATAAGTGCTCTCCTCAGTGAGGAAGAAAGGCAGTCGTATCGACAGCTTTTAGAAGAGTTCAGGGATTGTTTCGCCTGGACTTATAAAGAAATGCCCGGGCTCGACCCTTCTGTGGCTGAACATGAGCTGGCAATACTTTCAACAGTCAAGCCAGTCAAGCAAGCCCAAAGGCGTATGCGCCACGAGCTGGAGCTGAAGGTCAATGCTGAGGTTGACAAAATGCTCAATGTGGACTTCATAGAGCCTTGCATGTACCCTGTATGGCTCGCTAACATAGTCCCTGTCAAGAAGAAGAACGGCCAAGTCCGAGTCTGCATCGACTTCAGGGATTTGAATAAGGCATGCCCAAAGGATGACTTCCCTGTCCCAATTACTGAGACAATGGTTGATATGACCACTGGTCACAAAGCCTTGTCTTTTATGGACGGGTCGTCGGGTTATAATCAAATCCGCATGGCCGTCAAAGACAAAGGCCATACGGCTTTCCGATCTCCTAAGGGGATCTTCAACTATAAAAGGATGCCGTTCGGTCTGAAGAATGCCGGCGCAACCTATCAAAGGGCAATGACCAAGATCTTCGACGAGATGCTACATGACCTGGTCGAATGCTATGTTGATGATCTGGTCGTCAAGACAAAGAAGCGGGAGGATCACTTAGCTGACCTGCGTCGAGTCTTTGAAAGGCTCCGACAATTCCAGCTCAAGATGAACCCGATGAAGTGCGCCTTCGGCGTCTCCAGTGGCAAGTTCCTTGGCTTCATTGTCAGGTATCGAGGCATAGAAATCGACCCCGACAAAATCAAGGCCATAAGGGGACTACCTCCGCCCAAGAACTTGACAGAGCTCAGATCTCTTCAGGGAAGGCTCGCCTATATTAGGCGGTTTATTTCCAACCTCTCAGGAAGATGCCTACCTTTCGGCAAATTGATGAAGAAAGGAGCACCCTTCATATGGGACGAAGACTGTCAGAAGGCCTTCGAGCAAATCAAGGAGTATCTGTTGACTCCTCCAGTCTTAGGGGCACCCGTCAGAGGGAAACCCCTTATCTTATATATTGCTGCCATGGATGCCTCTTTGGGGGCTCTCCTAGCCCAGATTAATGAAGAGGGCAAGGAGCAGCCGCTGTACTACCTCAGCCGAAAACTAATCGGGCCTGAGCATCGGTACGCTCCCATGGAAAAGATGTGCCTAGCTCTGGTGTTTGCTGTCAAGAAGCTAAGGCACTATCTCCTAGCCCACCGGGTGGAGCTCATCTCAAAATGCAACCCACTCAAGTTTCTGCTCTGCCAGCCTGTCCTCTCCGGTAGGCTTGGTAAATGGGCGCTTATCCTCATGGAGTTCGACACCACCTTCGTCCCACGCAAGACGATCAAAGGACAAGGAATGGCGGAGTTCTTAGCAGCGCACCCTGTGCCAGAAGATTCGCCACTCAACTTTGAGCTACCCGACGAAGAGGTGTTAGTGCCTTCTCAAGAAATCGGGGAGTCTTCTGAAAAAGTCCCACCACAGATAGAGCCAGGCGTCCTCACCCTTGATCTCCCATATTGGGAGTTATATTTTGATGGTGCCTCTCGGACAATCAAAAGAGCTGGCGGCCTTACGGACTATGTCTCGGGTGCGGGGGTAGTCTTTGTGTCTCCACAAGGCGGTATCCTCCACAACTCTTGTGCTCTCATGAAGTCACTGACTAATAATGAGGCACAGTATGAAGCGCTAATTATTGGGCTTCAACTGGCACTGGAGATGGACATCAAGTGCATCAAAGTGTACGGGGATTCTCAGCTCGTCATTCGACAAGTACTGGGCGTCTATGATGTCCGGAAGAAGGAGCTCATCCCCTATCACGCAGCCGTCATGAGGCTCAAAGAAAAATTTTACCTATTTGAAATAGGCCATGTCCCCAGAGGCAACAATTCTCAGGCTGATGCTCTTGCAAAGTTGGCGGCAGCCCTAAAACTCCCGCCTGAGGGAGAATTGAATATTACAGTCAGACACCGAAGGCTCATGCCAAGTGTGCTCGACGAAGAATCCGGCCTCACTGTGTATGAGGTCGACAACATTCAAGAGGAGATTGTTCCCGAAGAAGAAGATTGGCGTGAGCCGATCATAAAGATAAAGAACGGCTGGCTCCCTCCTGATCGGGCTCAGAGGGTGCAACTGCTACGCAGGGCGGCATCCTACCAGCTGATTGACGGTCTGCTCTTTAGGCTTGTCCATGGAAAAGACCGATCGGTCCTCCTGCGGTGCCTTTTGTCCAAGGAAGCGAAGACCGTCATGCACGAGGTTCATTCCGGATTGTGCGGAGCTCACCAGGCAGGAGCCAAGATGAAGAATAGCATCAAGCTCAAAGGGTTCTACTGGCCCACCATGTACGAAGATTGCAATCAATACGCTCATACATGCCATCAATGCCAAGCATTTGGCCCAGTCCCTCGGCGGCCACCTAACCCGCTCCATCCAACAGCGCCTACTTGGCCATTTGCAGAGTGGGGTATGGATATTGTGGGACCATTCCCACCATCGTCCCAGGGGCACAAGTTTATACTCGCTGCCACTGATTACTTCTCTAGGTGGGCGGAAGCCATTCCGCTACGGGAAGTTACGGGGGAGATAGTTGCTCGTTTTGTGCGGCACTACATTATATACAGATTCGGCACCCCCAGTCGGATTATATCCGATAATGGCACGCCGTTCAAGAACAAGACTATTTATGCTCTGGCGGCCAAGTTCCATATTGACTGGAGGACGTCATCAATATACAATCCCCAAGCCAACGGGTTGGCCGAGGCCTTCAACAAAACCCTCTGCAAGCTGCTGTCCAAGATAGTAGGTGGCCGCAAACGGGATTGGGGCGAGAAGGTCCACGAAGCCCTATGGGCCTACCGGACTATTTACAAAACCCCTACGGGATGTTCCCCTTTCTCTCTGGTCTACGGAGTTGAAGCAGTGATCCCTGTGGAGATCGAGCTAGCATCTTACCGTGTTGCTGTGCACGCCGGATTGCCAGGTCAAGACCAATCTGAAATCGAAAGAAGGCTCGAGGAATTGTCCAACTTGGAAGGTCAAAGACTCAAAGCCTACAAACACTTACAAGTGTATCAAGCCCGCATGACACGTGCCTATGATAAGCTGGTCAAGCAACGGGCGTTCAAGAAAGGTGACCTCATCATGGTCAAAGAAAAGGAGGTTCTCGCGGGAAGATCCAGCGGCAAACTCCAGCCTAATTGGCGTGGGCCTTACGTCATTCAGAAGGTCTACGAAGGAGGGGCCTATACGGTCCTTGACCACAAGGGAGACAATCCCTTCCCTCCTCTCAACGGCAAGCATATGAAGCTCTACCACACGCCACCGCAAGAGTTTCTGCAGCAGTCCTCACAGGACAATACCTCTCCTCAGTGAAGGTTCAAAAAAAAAACAAAAAAAAAAAGGGGTTAAAAATACTGATACCCCGGCGGACTCAGTCAGCCTTCAACGGTTGGCTGAGGGTAAAAAGGCCACAGACCCGATCGAGGTGAAAACCCGAAAGGGGGCCTCGGGCAAAAATGGGCTACCCCTCGGTGTGAAAACCCGAAAGGGCGCACCGGAAAAAGCTAAAGGGGGTCAGCCTCGGCGAAAACCCGAAAGGGCGGTGAGGTTGGTAATGTGAAGAAAGAAAGAAAAATCCTTTCTATGTCTATTCTATGGGTGGCTCTAAGTCAATGACTCCACCCCATCTCGACCAAAACATCATATTGATGTCAGGGCTACACCTTACATGTCATCCTATGACACCTAGTCCCACTGGCATTCTGACGGTGTCATACTTTGTCCCATCGGGCTCGGCCTATGCATACCTCTTCCAGGCTGCCGGCCCATTCCGCCTATCGGCTTTCGGGTTCAGCTCACGTGTCTCTTCTGAGCAGTTAAACCCGCTTACTCTCTTGTCCCACTGGGACTGGCCTTAGTATGCTCTCTCGGGCTGCCAACTTTTCATGCCTTTCGGCTCCTTTTTCATTCTAGGGAATGGCCTCAGTATGCTCTCTCGGGCTGCCAACCCTTCATGCCTTTCGGCTCATCTAACCTCCTAGGGATTGGTCTCAGTACGCCCTCTCGGGCTGCCAACCCATCATGCCTTTTGGCTCATCTTATCTTCTTGGGATCTGGTCTCAGTATGCTCTCTCGGGCTACCAATCCATCGTGTCTTCTGGCACATGTCCCACCGGGTCTGGCCTCAGCATGTCCTCTCGGGCTGCCAACCCACCTACTCGCCTATCGGCTTTCAGGTTTGACTTTCACGTCCCACTAGGGTGGTCAAACCCATCTTTGTCCCATCAGGAATGGCCTCAGTATGCTCTCTCGGGCTGCCAACCTATCTCGCCTATCGGCTCTCGGATTTGACTCTCACGTCCCACTAGGGCTGTCAAGTCCACCATTTTTCTTCTTCTGGGTCTGGCCTCTGCATGCCCCTTTCGGGCTGTCAACCCATCTCGCCTCTTGGCTTCAGACTTGACACATATATCCCACCGGGGTCGCCAAGTCTATTCCTTTGTCCCCACGGGCTTGGCCTCAGTATGCTCTCTCGGGCTGCCAACCCTATTTGCCTATCGGCTCACGGATTTGACTTATACGTCCCACCTGGGCTGTCGAATCCCTTCCTGTCGTCGTTTCGGGTCTGGCCTATGCATGCCTCTTTCGGGCTGCCAACCCATCCCGCCTATCGGCCTCCAGGTTTAACCCGCATGTCCCTTTCGGACTGTTAAACCAACTCCTTTGTTGTTCCAACCGGGCTTGGCATATGCACACCCTTTTCGGGTTGCTAACTCGGTCAACCTTCGGTTTTGGATTTGGCTAATTGCGTCCCCCTAGGACAGTCGAATCCACCCATCTTGTCACACCGGGCTTGGCCTCAATATGCTCTCTCGGGCTGCCAACCCACTACACCTTTTGGTCTCACCGGGTTCGGTCTCAGTATGCTCTCTCGGGCTGCCAACCCATTATGCCTTTCGGCTCATTTCTGTCCTCTTGGGTTCGATCTCAGTACGCCCTCTCAGGCTACCAACCCGTTTCGCCTTTCGGCTTACAGATTTGATTCATTCGTCCCACCCGGACAATTAAATCTACCCACTTGTCGCACATCTGCGGCACACATGTCCCTACGGGAGTGCCACCTTTTCCTCGCCTTTTGGCATTATAGGACAAAAAAAAAAAAAGAAAGAAAAAACGGGGTTAAAAATATTGAGACCCCAGCGGACTTGGTTGTTTCTGTTAGAAGAGCAATCAAGGGCAAAAAGGCTTTAACCCGGCTAAGGTGAAAACTCGAAAGGGCGTCTTAGGCAAAAATGGGTACCCCTCAGTGTGAAAACCCGAAAGGGCGCACTGGAAAAAGCTAAAGGGGGCCAGTCCTGGCGAAAATCCGAAAGGGCGGTAGGGCTGGTAAAGTGATTAAAAATAAAAAAAGAAAGACATACATGCAAGAGGATGGAAGCAAAAACGGCTATGCTAAGTTCTATCCTTTATTCATTAAATGTCATCAAGGGAGCCCGAGACAAGCCCTCGGGAATAACTCCAACAAAAAAACGGGGCGTGAGAGCCCTATGTACAAGAAAGTGCCAGAGTTCGTCAACCACGGTGTACGTCCCTCTGCAGCTCCGCAAGACGGGACTCCTCCTGGATGATCTCCTCCCGAAGCTCATCAAATCGGCGACGGCAGGTCTCCACCCTCACCTGGACAACACGATGCTCTTCAGCAGTCTCATGAAGCTCTCTCTGCAGCTCCTCCACTCGGAGAGAGGTCCTCCGACTATCCCCCTCGGAGCTCGCAAGGAGAAGACCGGCCTCTGCCCGGGCCGCTCGAAGCTCACGTAGCCGCTCCTCCTGCTCCTGGATCTGTAACTGGACTCTCTGTCTCTGCTCCTGTGCAAGATGGAGACGAGCGAACTCGCTCCACAAGCCTTCCAGCTTCGTGGCCCATGCATCTCGAGGAAGATTTAACCCATGGTAGCTCCTGGTGAATACTTCCAGACCGGTCCTCAAAGTCTCCACGGTGGGCAATGGGTCGGCCTGAAGAAGCTGGTCAAGACTCTGCAGAAGCTGATCAGCCATGCCAGCATGTAATGCCACTCCAAGTACAAGGGCGTCAGGCCATTCAACTCCAAGAGGTGGGAAATCCACAGGCACCTCTGGTGCCTCTTCTTCAGGAGCTGCAAAGAAAGAAGGAGGCCGAATGAGTGTGTGTTCATAATCAAGTGGGCATTCACAAACGACTATAAAAAGGCACAACATGGGCATATACCTGATGCTGCCGCAGACTCCTGTCCATCCTCAACAGCCGGGGAAGAATGAGCGACAGAAGCTAAGCCGGGTCCGCCAGGCAGGATGTTTGCGTCCCCACCCTCTACAGTTAAGCAATAACATGTAAATGCTTATCTATAAAGTGGCACGCACAAGATGTCAAAGTCCAGAGGACAGCTATGTACCTGTCTCAGTAGCAGCCCCCTCTTCAGCTATGCTGGGAAGGGTAGACTCTGTACCAGGAGCCCTTTGGGAGCAAGATGGCTCAATTTCAGAAGTCGGCCCTGCCTCCTGAACCTCCTCTCGTGAGGAGGTCTTAACCATCGGCTCCGCAGAAAGAGAAGCTACATGGCAAAAACAAGAGAGGGGTCAGTGCCACAAACAGAATGCATATATCATTTGCTGTGTTCGTTGTCAGAAACGAGCAGTACCTGTAGCATGGGTGTTTACTGGTGAGGCACTCTCCCCTGGAGTCTGCAGGCCCTCTGGTGCGTTCTGAGAAGCTTCCCCTGTTGGAGCTATATTACCAGAGAGTGATGCACTTTCTTCAATGGCCTGACCTGAAGTTGTCCGCATAACAGATGCATTAATCAGCTTGACAAAAGCAGATGCAAAATGGTAAAGAGGTCTATCATTAGCCTCTAACATCTCTTACCTGAAAGATCAGCTATGCCGTCCTCAGCTATGATGTCCTCACCAATGTCAACATCAGAGGAGCCCACTGGCGTGGGATCTCCCGGTGCTGTGGTGTCAACACCTGCTACCTCTATGGCCTTTGTGCCTGTCGAGGCATTGCCGCCAGTCAAAAGGTCCACAAGTGAGCCGGATCCCAAAAGTTGTGAGAACTCCTCCATGGATCGGGCCAAGTCCACTCCTGTGGGACAGACAATTATATGAGTCAAACAAATCTTTATAAGAAGGGCTCAATTAAACAGAATGTATGTCGCTGCATTCACCTCCGGTATCTGTTATTTCTCCTTCCTCTTGAGAGTCACTCTCACTGGATGAAGAACTGGAGGTCGTGGCGCTGGAAGTAGAGCTCGAGCTCCCGTCAGGGAGAGAGCCTGGGGCCGCAGAACTCCCACTCTTAGTAGTGGATCCACTCCCAGAAGCGGATCCGGCCTCGGAGGAGGAGCCGACATCACCTCTCGCTGACGGGCCAGGTGGAATAACCTCATGAACCCCTGTGCAGCCAGCAAAACACTAAGGGGTTATTGCTGTTCGAATCTTCATGTATCAATGGAGAAAACAAGGCTGAGCATGTTACCTGAAGCCTGACCTTCTGTGGTCCCTGCTGTAATAGGCGAGGGAGAGTTGGTCGTCACCGGCATATAATCGTCTGACATCAGCTCTTTGAAGCTGAAAGTAATGTCCGGCGCGGACTCATCCAGTGGCATGTCATCTCCCGCTGGAGGAGGAGAGAAGCTCATGTCAGCCCTAGCTTCTGGGGGGGCTGCGTTGAACGAAGCAAGCATGTGTTATAACATTATGTATATATGCTCAGGAATGACCAGTATCTGGGAGAGCTACTTACTAGACACAGCCTCAACCTCAGGGGTTTCAACCTCCAGCCGAGAACGGGATGCTGACCTCACATCCCCCTCCTCGGGAACCTCGGCCCGAGGTCTCTTGGCGACAACAGAATCCCTCCCGATCTCAGCATCAGGAGGATCCCTCAGTGGTGCAACACCGGCTATTATAACAGCCCCACCTGCAAGTGTCATGGGAATATGTAAATGCATGTCCCAGAATATAAATATACATATGTATATTAAAGTCAGGAAGAACAGGAATTACCTGTAGCCGCTATGGGTTCCATTGGCTTTAATACTATCTGCTCCGGCTTCACTCGGAGGGCGCGTGCAACTGCCTTTACAGCATCGTAAATGGCAAGTGGAGTCGTCGCCAACTCAAGGCTAGAGAGGTACTCCAGGGGACCTGCGCAGCCCACTGCATTGATCACATGGGCCTTCCACTCAGCAAAGGTACTGCCCCCAAGTGCTCCGTCGGGTATCGGCTGGGACAACTGGAACTTTTTTCTCACCCCGCAAGATGTCTGCAAATCCTCCCACCAAGAATAGGCCTTTGAGGGGCCTGAGGCTACGCCTGTGGTGGAGGAAGAAGGGACCCCAAGAGCCGACGCCATCTTGCCCTTCAAGGGCTTCAAAGCCCCATTATACTGGCTCCTGTCAACAATGGGTGTCCAGCCTTTTGCCCGCCAGCGCTCTTCAATGTCACTCACAATTCGGGCAATCCCCGAAAAATGAGACCTGAGGAAGGCTGGATCGACACACAGAGGAGGTAGATCCTCCCGCTCCAAACGCTGCTCCTCAGCGGTACGAATGGCATCTCGACGCTCCCGGAAGAGGTTGCTGACTTTGAACCACCAGCGAGCATAATAGATGTCGAAGTAGCCTCTGCGCTCCTGCTCTGGGATCGGGTACCCCGGCCCTGCCTCGCGGCAAAGGAAGTCCTGCCAAGCTGCCGCGACCAAGTGTATGTCCCTGTGCCTGTATAGCCGGAGGGGCAAAGAAAACTCTCCACTGGAGGGGATAGCCTGATCATACCCGAAGTTCCTGGCGAACCGGTGTGGGTAGTAAGGCTCAAGTATCGCCGTACTGGAGCGTCGATATACAAGAACACTGGGTCGGATGCTGACGACCCACTCTGCTAAACCCTGGGGGGAAGGTAAAGCATGGGTGGAAACCCCGCTGACGACAGCATCTCCCTCCTGCCTGACAAAAGGACGGTGAAGGTAGGAGAAATAGTCAAGGGCTAGGCCCTCTCCCCTCTTCACCGGAATAAAAGACAAGGCCCGTCTGGCCCCTACTAACTGTGCAACTGGATCCTGGGATGGCTTCCCGGTAAACCAGAAAATCAACGGAGCTGCTGGATTCTCGACTGGAGTCCTCCTGGACAACTCTGGAAACAGTAGCCCTGCCCAAGCACTCAAATAATGAGTGGGCAGCAATATACCCTTCTCTCGCGGCGAGGAGTGGGAAGACAAAGCCCCAAGCGAATGAAAAATATTCGCCAAGGCTGCTGGTGCAATGGCGAGTCTCTGTCCGCAGGCAAGCATGCAGGCTGGATAAATCACCTCCACCCGCAGGACTCCCTCCTCTCCATGAGGGACTACGAAGCTGGAAAGCCAGTATGCCAGATAAGCCGCCAGATAAGTAATAGGATGCAGCCCCCGTGAATTCCAGCCTTGTGTCGACGCAGGCAGGTGGCGAAGATGTGGAGGAATGTCCACTCTGACCTCTCGGTACTCATCCCAGGTGGTGCCGGACTGTGCAAACTCCTCATGGAAGCAGTAAGGACCGCTATAGAAGTTACTCACCCAGGCATTCAGTGTCACCCCCGGTGTGCGTGGAGTCCGATCTGTGCCTACTCGGGCTAAGTCCCTCCAGGTCTTCATCAGAAACCTGAAGCAGTAGGGCAGGGTATAGTGTCCTGCCCCATCTGTAGAGCTGAGGTGCAAGTCATCTGGCGATATCTCTCATAGGGTCTCCCGCAGATCGGAAGACCAGAAATCCTCTGGAAGGCCCAGAGGTCCAGTGAAGTCTCCCCACCAGCTGTGACGAAAGTGTTCCACCGGCGGCTGAACCTCTCTATTAGAGCCTGTAGCAGGCCAGTGTAACAAGGGTAGGAGTACAGGGCGGCAGTCACTGCGTGACGAATCCCCACCCTATCCAACAAAGACCGGTAAACCAGCAGAATGCCCCAGAGCCACTCTGTCGCACCCCGGTGGTAACTGTGAGAAGAGATGACGGACCACTTCCCATACCAGCTGGGAGTCTCCAACATGCAATCGTGGATGTATTCTTCCTGTGCAAAGCTGGCTCCGGTGGGCGCCAGAAAGAGGCCATCTACAACCTGATCCGCGGCCTTGTGCTGCCCATGCAGATGCCAAGTCGCTGGAGACATCGGCGTAGCCCGGACGGTAAAGCTCTCGTGTCGCTGAAAAGAGCCCAGACTCTGCCTGTCCGGATACTGCCGCTGCCGAGGAAAGCCCTCCGGGTAACTCGGATAAGTCAGGGAACACAATCCCTGCATACCATCTCTGCCTGCTAGTATCGCCCGCTCAAGGCGACGTCTCTCCTCTGGAAGTGATGGATCGTCGGCCTCCATGCCGACAGGAGCGAAACCCTGGAGAAAGCTGTAAAGGTGGCGGTCCAGGGGATAGTGGCATGGATACCCTCCAGTGCGGTCATACGTATAAAGACCGCCTTGCCTCGCAATCCGAGACACATCGACAAGACCTTCAGCTGCTCCGGCACTCTCTGTCGGGCCCTCAGCGACCCATGAATAGCCAAGGTCTAATTGGTTGACGTTGTCATCATCAATGGTACGAGGCAGAAAAGGCGGCATCCGCCGGTCTGTGCGCTCAACCCCGCAGTCGTCAGCGCCCCTAGCACGGGACCTCCTCGACCGACTCCCACTCCCACTGCTGCGAGCCATGGCTGAAAGCACAAAGAGGAGAAACAAAAATGGAGAAGCGTCAGGCTAAAATATGCAACGGCTATGCCGATATTGTTCAATCCCTTCAAAGGGCACGGGCCATCCGCCCCATACCTCCGGCCGTGACGGACGTCCCGTGGGGGGCATTTGTTGCACCCGAAATTATCTCAAGTTACTTTGAGAGATTGTTGCTATGCAACGTTCGACGACAAGGATGGCGTATCGTCAACATCGTCGAACTACGGAGTATCTCCGTGATTTAGGGTCTATTGATCCGACAATATTATCATGGTCGACGTCGCGGCAAGAAGGTTAACAAGGAAGAAACATATGCATACCGGTCCGAGTAGCCGAGCAAGTGTATCACACGGCACAGACGGGCGCAAAGCTTTCTCCCTACGCGGCGACGAGCGACCAGACAAACAAACAATGTTCTCTCTGCGGATGTGATGCTGCCACGCGGCGAAGGAGCGATCGCCCCGAGATATATAGCTCCACCACGGCTCTTCTCCGACCCGGGACGACGAAAACGGAGCAAAACGACGGCCAGAGGGGTCAAAAAGCCTGCGCAAGGGTCAAATGACCCCTCTTTAGGTCAAAAAGGTGAGGAGGAGGGGCCGCGGCCACCCCCGGGACCCAGCGGGGTCGCACACGCGTCCCGAGGGGCGTGCGGCCCCGCTGGACCCCAGCGGGGTCACACGCGCACCCCGAGGCGCGTGCCACCCCGCTGGGGGCGGGGGCCAGCGGGGTCGCGGGCGACCCCAGAGGGCCGCGCGACCCCGCTGCCCCCTGGCGGGGTCGGGCCACCCCGGGCGGGCCCGCGCGACCCCGCCCGGGTCCGCCCCCCTTCCGGGGTCCGGGACTTCAAAAACAAAAAAAAAAGTTTTTTTTTTCTTTTCTTTCTCTAACCCCCTCAGGGGGGTCATTTGGCCCTTTTTGGTGGCCAGAGGGGTCAAAATGGCTTTTTGCCACCCCACCTTGACAGAATCGGGGCAATTTTGTTCAT
This sequence comes from Amorphophallus konjac, assembly GCA_022559845.1. NCBI lineage: Eukaryota > Viridiplantae > Streptophyta > Magnoliopsida > Alismatales > Araceae > Amorphophallus > Amorphophallus konjac. The sequence goes on from CM040121.1 coordinate 41,940,450, forward strand.
TTGACCCCTCTGGGCCCTCCCGCCTTCTATAAATAGACCCTAAGGGTCCAAGCAAGAGACAGAAGAAGAGACACAAGCAGCAATCTATGGAGCACACTTGAAGTTTTTTTGTTCGTTTGTTTTGGCCCGTGTGGGGTAAGTCCCCGAGTCTTGTATTTATGCCCCTACGGGGTATATTTACGTTTGGGCCCCTCAGTGGGCCATGTTTGTAATTATGCCCCTCAGCGGGCCATGTTTGTAAGTCTTTACGTCTCGGGACGACTAAGTCTTGTATTTTTGCCCTTATAATGGCGAAATTACAAAAATATCCTTCCCGGGATGGCAAAAGACCGAAGTCCTGTAATTTGCAGTTATACCCTGCAATCTTTTGTAATTGGGACTACGTCCCTATCTCCCGCTCCAAAGCGGACGTTTATACAGTCGACAACTCGCCGACAACCTTTGTACTCACATGGAATTATAAAAGCATTCAGCATGTTTTGTATGTAACCTCGGGTGAAAAAATTATAAGAAAACCCCCCGACTTTGGAAAATTGTGTATATACCCCTCCTTCGGTCAAATTGACAAATGTGTGCCTTCCATGAAGCCCCTTGTCATTCCTTCAGTTCGGAAGTGTTGTCAGCTCAGTCCAGCACTCGGGTATTATACCAAACCTAGGTCTAGGGTCCGGTAAAATTATCAAAATACCCCTGCAACATAAACATGGCCTCAGAGCCCTTGAAACCCTCCAGAAAGAGCCTCAGCGCCTTGGGGAGTTAGAGATCCAGTTTCACTTCCATTCCAGCCCAGAAAATTTCATAAATGTCCCTGGCCTGAAAAATTACCAAAATACCCCTGGGTTGGTAAAATTACCAAAATCCCTCCGGGGTCTAGAAAACTTCCTTTGCTTTAAAAATGCCTATGGCTTCCGCATATTTGCGCCTCTATGCCTAAATCTTAGGGTTTTGCTCAGACCTAGCCCTAATCTAGTTGTTTCTATGTGTTGGTGGTAAATGAGTGGTCATGGAGAATCTCTCGTGTGAGCCTGCCCTTCACATCAGAACGCCTGTAGAAGTCTTTTGGGACCTCTTTGACAGTTAAACAAAGGTGTTCGGACGTTAGGCCGATATAAATCAACACTGACTCCGGTCAGTGGGGAAAGGTCCAGCACTCGAACCCAAATCGTCTGATACTATGCGCACCCACAGAACCCTCTCTACGCAGAGGAGTGTTTCTTTTCAAAAAGGAACGAAAATCTACCTTTTATCTACGATAAGGTCCGTGTCTCACAAAGTGGTAGACTATAATGCGGAGATTTGAATATAGATTGACAGGATAGAAAGGAAAATTGCTTTCATATGGGGTCGACTGGTGCTATGTAAATATGTTTTCTATAGCCTCTCTATCTATTTTTTGTCCACTTTCTAGATCCCTACCTCTGCGGCAAAGAAGCTCAAGTTCATCCAAACAAGATTCTTTTGGCATGGTAATGAACAGAGGAGCACAGGCTAGCATGACATAACTTGGGGATGGCTTTGGAAGCACAAGGAAGAGGGAGGACTAGGACTAAAGAACATCAAGGACTTTAATTTATCTCTTTTGAGGAAATGGCTTTGGAGACTCGACATACAAGAAGAGGGGTTATGGAGCACAATTATCCGTCAAAGTACTGCGGTAGAACTAGAGCTTGGGATTTGATTAGCCCACCACAGCAGCACATCTCTTGCATCTAGAAGGGTATTTTGTGGAGTGTTGACATAGTTAAGAAAAGAGTTAGAGTGAGCTTAGGAAATGGCCAAAAGTGCCAGTTCTGGAGACACAGTGCACTATCCACTAGGTGAGGTGTATTTGCAGTTGTTTGCAATTGCAGTGGAGCCTTTGGTAGTGGTCAACCAGCTGTTCGAGGGGCAGCAATCGGGAGGAACTTGGAGCCCAGTTTTTAGGAGACAGCGGGAGGATGACGTCAGCCTGCCTGGGGGAATTGCTAGGTATATTGTCTCAGATTGTGTCGAATACAACCAAGGTAGATGCATGGAAGTGGAGATGGGATAAAGATGGGCATTTCTCAGTCAGGTCGCCGCATCATGCACTTGCTGATGGAGGTCTGTGGCACCCACTGAGGAGGCAAGTATGGGAACCGAGGAGTCCTTTCAAAGTCAAGGTGCTAATCTCCCACGAAAGACTCCCAACTTGTGACAGACTAGCCACCTTCATGGTGGGTATTCAAACCTGCTACTGTCTTTGTAGGGGGGTTTAGGAGAACATTGACCACCTGTTCATCGGATCTTCATTCTTTATAGAGGTTTGGTGTCATATTTTGAGCAGGCTGGTCCGCCGGAGGGCGTAGGGGGCGGCTAGATGGCGGCCGTGATGGGGGAGGGAGAGGAGGGTGGTGGAGCATGGGGGGGCAGCGGCTGAGAGGATGGAGAAAGAAAAAGCAAGATTGGGGCTGGTCAATCGGTTAGGGTTTGGGGTGTGGCCTTCGCGGTCGCCCTCCCTCAGGGCGGGTTCATCTCCCTCTCGAAGAAGGCAACGATAATTCTTCAAATTTGAATTTCATAATCTTCATTAGATGAAAAAGAGGACTACATGACTATTTATATTTGGTTAGGCTAACTCTAGCCCTACCATGACTTCCCAAAGATTCAAATATCCCTGGACTCAATAAAATATTGTAAAAATCACACAAAAAATACATAAAAAAATAGAAAAGACAGTAGTACACTGGCTCCGAATGAGTCCAATACAACTATGAAAATTGAAAACTTAGAAAATTCGAGAGTACAACATTATGCCCCACTAAAGACAAATTCACAATATACTGGCTCTTTTGTGGCTCCAACCGTCATCCGTGAACATGATGCAATCTTGTGCCATTGCTCAACGTTACAAATTTTGCTCTGCATCAGAAGTGGTGGAAAATTACTTAAAGAAGGCATTGGAACCTTTTGCCCTGGCCTGTATTCCTTTGCTGGTTGCTGTGGCCTGACATTGTCTTACTCTGTGGCTAAACGATTCTTCAGGTTTATGTAAAAGCTGCGATGTGGTTTCTGAGGATGATGTTTCCTTGTCTAGTATTCTGGTTGTACCTTTTCTTGTTATTCCAGCAGCCACTATTCTCTCAATTTTTTTTTGAAAGTTGGTAGTACCACCAGAATATCACTATTCTTTCAATTGGATGACACCAAAGAGAACATAATTTTTTTTTTGTTGCTTCCCAAGCTTAATGACTCTTTATACTGGAGACTTATTGTTTTTGATTAGTTATGAAGGTGCATGTGAAGTTGGTTAGTTGTCTGTATTAATAATATTGTGTATATGTTTTTTTTTCCGGTTTACAGTAGACTGACCACCGTGAAAAATAAATTTTCTCTTTTTTTCAGCATTTTAGAGGCATTCATATGTGCTGCATCATCTGAAACCAAACGTTTATGATACTTATTGACCACTGGCCTTGCTTTAGAAAAAGACTGAGAAACAAGGAATTTTTCCTATCACAGTCCAGCATGTGTCATGCTCCTCCCCAGCCAGAATTAAGCAAAGATGATGATAGAGTGTTGCCATACAATTGATACAAAGTTTATACTGACTAACTTATTTTTTTTCCAGTCTGGCATGCCAAATATCTTTTTGTCATTATGTTGTTTTCACTTTACTGCTAGCTGATTCCAACAGAATATGAGGTGTCTGGCTGGTCCCACTGCATGTTATTAACTCGTCCATCCATTTATTCTTGTTAAGAGATGTAGAAAGGAAAATAATGAAAGCTTTTCTATTGAACATGAGTATGATTGCCCAATATATGCACGATTGTTCAAGACAATTCCTAGTTCAAGTGGGACTAGCAACCTTCTCTGGTACTAACAGGAATAGGACATGTATACATTAATCTCGGTAGAAATTGCATGTACAATAGACCTAATCTAAGAATCCTGGTGTTCCAATCTAAATAGTACTAAGCTAGGACTATACTATCCTAATTATAACACGCACAATCTGTCTTTAAGGGCCTTCTCAAACTCATGGTAGATCATAAACCAAGAATTTGCCAACTGATGCTTTGAAGTGCAGTCTTGATGAGGAAGTCAGCTACCTACTCAATTGAAGAAGGTTAAATGCTGTGGAAGGGGAGAATAGACAAACACATGAGGAATCAATTTTGATATGATATGATATGCTACCATTGATTTTACTACCTCTATTTAAAATTGGTGGTTTCTTGAATTTTGTGGAGACCCCCCTTTATCAAAAGATTTATTATTTACGTTTTTAATGTATTAAAATATTGATGCATTGATATATAGATGTTTAAATATTCATGGCCAATCGGGATAGGTTTTGGATTGTCTGACCTTGATCTCAACCTTGTTCTTTAAAATGTTGGCCTTAAACATATCATTTTTTTTGTGGTGTTAATGTAGCATGTGCTTGTTCTTTTTGTATCACAAGCTATAAGAAATAGGGAACTTTCCATTTGGTTTGTCAGGTGGATGATGTTTCTCCCTTGCAGGCCATCAACAGTCTGAAGAATGTTGATTCCACTGCCTTACTGCAATTTCTCCAACCAATACTTAACATGCTTCTACATCTGATTGGTGACGGCGGTGAGACTCTCCAGGTACTCCGTTGAGTCGTTGACTAATCCCTTTTTTGTCTTTTCTCTTTGTTTCATCAACAGCATTGGCTAACCTGTTCTGGAGAGTGGTTGCACTGTGTTCGTCTGACACCCCCGCCTTTTTGTTCCAAAATTTTCAGGTTGCAGCCTTTCGTGCTATGGTCAATATCATAACTCGGTAAGCTTCTCAACCACTATGATAAACTTTATGCTGCCAGTCTCTAATTTTATGACATATAAGCATATGTAGCATGCTACGCTCCTTTGGTGTCTTTTATAGACTAGTGAATGTAAAAAAGGGTGGTGTTCACCATAATGTGGTTCCTTAGAGCACCATGTTTTTGAACAGCTGTTGTAGTTTTTCCAGTTATGTGGTCCTTTTCTTGATTTTTTTTTCATCCCGTCTCAGTTGGATAGTCAAGAATTCTGATTTTGAGGCACATCCTTTTAGGGCCTTTCTACCAAAGTTTCTGGAAATTGGAACTTTTGTTTCCACTTCTTCTGGAGTAAAGCACATTCCAAATCTTAAATTGACCAAAATATCTGTAGGCCATCAAAACATGCAAAATTACCAAAATATGCTTTTGGCCTAAAATACTCCAGATAAATTTTAGTCCCCTTAAACCACTTTTGAACAATCCAGAACACATCATGAACCATGCTGGGGCTCTTGGGCTCAATTCAAGTTGTTTTTCAATGATAGACCTGCATGCTTTTGTGATTGATTTCGTTTAGGGCATCACTATTGGCAGCTAATCAAAGGTTTTTGCTCATCAGAGCATTGCAATTAACATTGGCCAAGTCAGTGGGGATAGTCCAAATATTTTAAACCCAATTTTTAATGCAATTGGGTGAAAATGAACCAAATCCCCGTACTACCAACAATGCCCACGTTTTAAATTTACTTTTCCAACCAGTATTTTATCTCAGGCATTTGCAGTCATATCATTCGTCAGTTAAAAATCGAGACAGACTGAAGTGACTTCACTGGCCTCCAAACATGGGTAGATCTATCCCATCTGTTAGTGTCACACAGATAACATCTCTAGGGTCTGTGTCATATGTTTTCTCTGTAATATACATACCCTGTATTCCTGTGAAGGCTTCAGGGGGTTTTTCCTAATATTCATTTGCAGCGAAAGTTCTCTCTTGCATTTTTGTGTTTCTGATGATTGTGGCATTTGTTAAACTTCACTAAAGAAGAAAGATTGGCCTGACATCCTTGTTTCATGTGTTGAAATATGTATTCATCTGCTCAGTTGAACATGGTTCAGTATTTCTCTTCTTGGTCCTCTCACACCTAAGTGTGCCTCCATTTGATTAGTGGCACATTGCACATTTTTGGGCGGAAGTGTAGTCGCTGGGCATATCTCTATGCGATGAGAAGTGGATGGTTTATGATCCTGTTCTTTCAATGATTTGTCAGCTGCTCTTTAAATGATTTATGAAAAGTCATTTTATCTTTTTGGTAATTAATAATTCTGCAGGGTTCAACAAGAATCATCTGATGGTGCAGAAAGAAATCGCTTTCTTGTTAGCTATGTTGATTATGCTTTTGATGATTTTGGTGGTCGTCAGGCAACTGTCTATCCTGGTTTGTCAACAGTATGGGGAAGCTTGGCTAGGAGTAAGGTAAAATCATAAGTATGACTTCTGTTCCTTTGTTTTAGACTCAAACATGTTTACATTTCATTGCCAGCATATTTGCATGTTAAGACCTGCATTGTTGTTCCTTTAAGTTCAATTCAGTGCTTTCACTCTCTTTATGTGCAGTGTGCATGTTTTTTCTAGTTTATTTGTGTTGTATAGATAATTTTAATTTTCATCCTTTAAAATAGAAGTTGAAAATAAATTATCTTCCATAAATATGATGCTTACTGTCTTTTTTGGATTTCTTTTACTTTCATCACTTGAGTAAAATACATTATGGAAGGTAATATTAGTAGGTGTCTTTAATGAGTGTACATCAGTCCGGAGCTAAACTGAGATAAAGTCAGAAAATCAGCTGACCAAGGGAATAATGCCTGATCTTTAATCAGACCTATAAACACAAAGTTGAAAATGACGGAAAGCATAAAGGAAATGGTGATTAATAAAAAAACACCATGTAAAAAGTTAGAAATGAAGAGCTGTTGGCCACGGAATATATATATTCAAAATTTTGGTGGTGTTCTTTTTGAAAAGAAATATTTTATATGCGAGTTTATTCCGTGGGTGCACATAGTATCAGACGATTTGGGTTCGAGTGCTAGACCTTTCTCCATTGATCGCAGTCAGTGTTGATTTACATCAGTCTAACGTCCGAACACCTTTGTTTGAATGTCAAATAAATCTTAAAATCCTCTATATAGGTTTTGATGTTGAGGGCTTGCTCATTTGGGTGACTCACAATGACCACTCACTGATCACCGACAGACTGACTGGACGGTTTCATCAAAGGCCTCCTAGGTTCAAGCAAAACCCCAAAATTTAGGAGTATAAATGCAATTATGTAGAAGCCATAGGCATTTTGAAGTGGCGGGAGGTTTCCTGGACCCTGGGGGTATTTTGACAATTTTACGTTCCCAGGGGCATTTTTGTATTTTTACCTGGCTAGGGGTGTTTCTGAAATTTCTGGGTGGGAAGGAAAGTAGGATAGGATCACTGACTTCCCAAGGCGCTGAGGTCATTTGTGGAGGGTTTTAGGGGTTGCTAGGCTATTTCTAGGTCACAAGGGTATTTTAGTAATTTTACCAAACCCTACACGAACTTAGGTTTGAGGCTGCACCCAAGTGTCAGACTGAGCTGACAGTGTCCTCGAATCGAAAGAGTGAGGAGAGGGTTCATAGAAAAGCACACGTGTCAATTTTGCCAAAGGAGGGGTATATATGCAATTCTAAAAAATCAGGGGTTTTCTTATAATTTTTTCCGATCGACGTATAGAGAAAATTTGTAGAGTACATCGAATACATTTAGGGCATAAATAGATATAAGGGTTGTTGGCGAGTTGTCGACTGTACATCGCAAATATCCGCACTAATGCGGGGAGTAGGGGCGTAGCCCCAATTATAAAAGATTGTAGGGTAAAATTGCAAACAACAAGACTTTTTGTTTCTCACAATCCCGGTGAGGACATTTCCATAATTCTCCCATTGTAGGGGTGGAACTACATAATTTAGTCACCTCGGGGCGTAGAAATTTACAAACATGGCCCGCAGAGAGGCATGGTTACAAAAATACCCCTTAGGGGCATAAATACAAGACCCGGGGATCACCTACCCCTCAAGGGTCAAAACAACGAACAAAGTCCTTCTCGAATGCCCGGGAGTTCTTGATCTCTCGTAGATGTTGTCCTTTTTTGTCTTTGGCTCAGGAGACTATTTATAGCAGTGGGAAAACCCAACTTGACAAAAATGCAAGGATTTGTCTCGATTCTGACAAAAAAATGGGTCTTAACCGCAATTCTATGAAGGTGGGGTGGCCCATCTTTCTTTTCTTCTTTTTTCTTTTTTTCTTTTGGGAACACTACCCTGGGGGGGTCATTTGACCCGCGGGGGTCGTGCTGACCCCGCCGGGGGCCAGCGGGGTGACACGATCCCGCTTGGTCCCCAAAGAGGTGACACGACCACCCGCGGGGGCAGTCGACCCCGCTGGGACCCCGCGGGGTGGCCGCGACCCCGCGGGGGCCGGTCGGAGCCGCTGGGGCCCAGCGGGGTCATTTGACCCCCGGGGCGCCCTTTTGGCCCCTCTCCACGTCTTTTCTCCCTTTTTCTGTCGCCCTGGGTCGAGGAGAAGTCGCCGCTCTGCATTTATAGCTCTTGAGGCCCGCTATTTGCCGCGTGGCAGCAATACATTGGTGGAAAACCGTGCGGGAGCGAAGGCTTGTTCGTCTGTTGTTGGCTTGTGCGTCGCTCGCCTGGAGGGGAGTCTTTGCACCTGTCCGTGCCGTGTGATACACAGTCGTTCGGCCACTTTGACAGGTGCGCATGCATAGTCCCTTTTGATTTTCCTCGCTACGCCGCCGCTTGTGATTAGAAGGTCGGGCCAATAGACCTTAAATTGCGAGGTACTCTGCGGACCGACGATATCGGTGCTACGCCATATTTTTTCGTCGGTTGTTATGAAACAAAATTCTCGAAATATTTCAAGAGAATTACGGGTGCAAGAAGAGCACGAGAGTAATGAGATCCAGATCAAATGGGGACAAAGAAAATGGAGCATAGAAGGACAAGGGGGCGAAGCAATGAAACAGATTCACCTGGTGTCTGTAGTCTGGATCTTCTGAGGGCTACTGGTGGTTGTGCTGAGTCTGCTGACTGCTTCTGCTTCTTCATCTCATTTTTTCTGCTGCTGCAGGACGGCAGCAGCCAGCTGCTAATTTAAACACCCAATGCAGCAGCTGCAAGAGGAGCTGGCATAAAAAACGATAGCATCTGAAGCTGCAGATAAGGCTACAGCTCAAGCCGCTTCCTTTTACATTGACAAAAAGTCACTTATTTTCAACCATGGCTTTTGAACAACGATATGGTCTTGAACAAGCGTCTTTATGAGGCTGATCTGATGGTAGTGTCAATTGAGTCTGTAGATGAATAAAACTAGCAACCTGCAAACCTGTCCTATTTGCTTCTGGCATATTATTTGGCGTCCTATCTCATCAAGATTTAGACAGTGGTCCACAACGTTTTGCCTGTTTCAGATTGTCTCATGTAGACTTATGCTTTTTTTACAGGGCAGAAAGGGCAGTTGTGAAAGCTGTCCTGCACTGTCTCACCCAAAGAAGAGAATGCTGTTGATTCTGTTAGGGCGCAACATTGAGCCTGCTTGTTTAATGAGTACTGTTGGTGTATCTAAATTCACTCAAGGTGGATATTGGATGCATTGCCTGCCGATTAAAAGAATATCCTCTTCTAAGTGAAGAATGTTGTGAATTAACTATAATTTCTTAATGATACAATGACATAAAATCCTAGGTGCAATGGGCATACCATATCTCATTTTTCATGCAACAACAATGTTTCTGAGTTTGATGATAGTCTTATGCTATTTATGGGCAGTACTTTGGGATGTCATGTCTATGTTTCGAGTGTGACAATTTTCATTGGTTACTGCTGGCATGTAGGCTATTTCTCTGCTAATGTTTATTTTGATTGTGGGCCATCTGCTTTAGTGGTGTATTTTCATGAGCAATTTGTACTGTAGTTGATTATGACAAGGTCCCTATAGTTGATTTCGATTGACAGGAGAATACATGATGCTGATGTTTTGCTTGTTACCTAATCCATGCATGATTTGCCTGCAGGCTAAAGGCTATCGTGTTGGACCTGTTTATGATGATGTGTTGGCAATGGCATGGTTCTTCTTGGAGCTTATTGTAAAATCCATGGCATTGGAACAAAGTCGACTTTGCTATGATAGTGTTCCTCTAGGTATGTAGAAAGTGCCGAATGGTAGTCTTTTTGTAACATGTTGCATATTAGTTTCAAAATTTTTTGCTTCCTGAAAATCATGATGGCAATTCTTTCTCTAATAGTATTGAATGGGAATTTAAACATCATTTGTTTTTGAAATAATTTTCAGATATCATTTCTCAGTAGAATGCTTGCTAAATGTTCATCTGTTTTTTATAGAAAGTGGCTGACAACCTGTTCAATCTGCCCCCTTACATTCTGTACAAATCTGGTGTGGGAAGAATAGTTGTTCTTGCGCGTATCTTTTACAGTTTTTTTTCATAATCCCTTTGTGATTTATGTAATATATCTATAAATTCTGTTTGTATGAAGTTCATGTGAAGTTCGAGTACTACTGTGTGGTAAACCTTTGGAGGAAGTTACTGCTCCATCTCTAGCCATGCGTTTGGACCTTTCTGTTACTCTTTTTTTAATTCATATTGCTGAACGTTGTCATTCCCAATGTTTGATTTACTAGAAAATGCACCAATAGCTTTTCTAACTTAAGTTTTCCCAAGGAAATTTGCCTTTTTACTAGCTTGGTTTTGCATCATCATCGTCGTCATCATCATTGTTGTGTTGTTACCCTCATTGTCATCACCATCATTTTTTACACCATAATTGCAGGGAAACGTAATAGGGTCATGAAATGTCTCTTTGGAGACACTTTTGTAAAAGGAAAGGAATTCATAAAAAACATAGGGAAATGGCGATGAAATGTGGGGAGGGGGATGTTTTGTACTTTTTCGACAACTTACGGATGAAGAGTGGGGAAAAAAGGAAAAGGTATCCTAGACTGTTTCAGTGCTGGTCAATGTTGTGGCTGCCGCTGACTCTAGTGCTATGTCGGCCGTGCTCATTGCATTCTTTGCAGCAGACAAAGGTTTCAACAGAGATGGAGTGAGGGACAAAATCTATTTATAAACGACTGAAAGTTACACACAAAAAGTCTAAGCTTGCTTTTATGCCTCTTGAATCCCAAATATAATACTCTGTTTAAGGGATATGCATTTAGTGCAATGGTTCTAAAATTGTCTCCATTTCCCACCTTTCTTTTAGCCTCATTTCTCTCTTTATTTCCTGCTTCATTTGCAAGTTTAGCAATTTTTAGGGTGTAGTTAACTGATGCTGGCATGTATTGGCATGCTGTGGCAGCATCAATTGTGAAGCTTATGTTTGTTTTCTCCCTTTTATTACTGCTTTGTATATATGCTGCTGTGGGTGGTATTTTCTCCTTTTGACTTTTGCTTGATTGTATATTGTAAATATGTTCATAGCTTGGATGTATCTCTCTCTCTCTCTCTATTTTATAATAGAGAGAGAGAGAGAGAGATGCACCCTAACAGTGGTTAGACAGCTTCATTATTTCTTTCTTGCTGTTGTTCATAGCATGGTATGGAAGCTGTAGAGACCAAGGATCTTGGCTTTGCCTCACAAGTGTTGATGAGAAGTGATCTGGAACAATGTGAAAGTACATATATACATACACATGATGAAAAGATGACCATTCTTCAAGGAAAATATAAGAAAAGGGAAAAAGACAGGCTTGTCTCTATTATACAACACACTAATGGGGAAAAAATACATATGTACATACACTTGATGAATTGTATACATTCTCAGCTATGAATAATTTATGCTTGTCTCTATTATGCAACAAAAGTACATCAAGGAGAAAAAAGAAAGAAATCTGAACATGAATAAGAAAAGGGAAAAAACTAAAAATCTGAAAATAGATGATAAAATTAAAAAAGTTGTTCGCAAGCTATTAACAAGGTGCTAATGTGAGGATACATGATATACCAGCTAGGGAAAAAAATTAAAAAGGAAAAAAAGAGGAAGACTGTATGGGGGACAGCTGGGGGGGGGTGCTGTGTGTAGCTGGGGCTGGAGGGGTTATTGAGTTGCTCTAATTAGCACAATGAAAAGAAAGAAAAGAAACGAAGAGGTTTAAGGAATAAAGATGATTCCGTAAAAATGAAAAAGACGTACCTCTGTAGGAGGCGGGCTAGCAAGGAGGGAAGTGAAGCAAGGAGGTTTGAAGAAAAAGACTCTGAGCAACTTGCAGATTGACGGCGGCAACTCAAGATGAGTGTGACAGCTAATCGACAGTGGTAATTGGTCGGCAGTTGTCTGCAGTGAGGAAGGTCAACAATGGTAGTTGTTTGATGGTGATGGTAGATCCACATTGGCGATGACATGGTGGTTGTTCACAGCACCAATGGGGACTGGCAGCCTGGATGGCTTAGTGATGGCTTAGAGGGCCAAGGGTCAATTGGGATGGGTTTCCATGGGAGGTTTAAAAAGGGCACAGCTGGTCCATGACACTGTTTGGAGAGTTCAACCAGCCAGTCCATTGGGCATGACTACTCACAGGTGCACATGATTGGGAGGTGATAGGCCATGCTTCATGGGTTTGGGGACATTCATATTGGCTGTTCCATTTCTTGGCATCAATGTGGTATTGTATACTTATCCAAGTGGTTCTATTTCTCAATTATACTGACAGGATATCATGGGTTCTGCTGTCTAGGTGCCGGTTTTCATGCATCAACATATAATATCCCTGTCCTGGGACATTCTAATGTGCTGTTCTCGTCATCCCTGTTCATTTGTCTGTTCTGCACACCATTGTGATGTACTGGAGATTGTATTGCTGTCAGTAGTGAACTTTCAGGCTTACCGTGCCAGACCTCTATTTAGAGGATTTTAGCATGTTTATCATATTGGTGCAGCCTACCTCTTTGTTCGGAGCTTCACGCCAGAGTTTTTTTCTTTTAGACATTTTCTGCACTTTGATCTTTCAATCTCTATTGCACCTATGGCCACCTTGACACCTGTTCAGGTACATCTAGTCTATTCATCTACTCGCACTTCAATTGGCATCCATGCATTGTCAACACTGGGAACATCTTATTGTGCATTTCTCACAGCATGCGTAGGGCTTGTGCGCTCCATGCCGCATAGTTATTGTTGCAGATATGGAGCATTCACTGCCTATGGCTTTAGTTACCATGTCTACCATTCCAGCTATGACTCCAGTTTTTTTTTTTTTTTGGGAAAAATGGGGAGTTATGACTCCAGATTTAGCTCAGTTTCACACTCTGCAGGCTTAGGTCAACAATCAGCTCCAGCAGCTTTTGCTGTCACTTCCATCAGTTGGTTTTTTTAGTGGTTTTGCTTTTTTTTGCAATGCTTATTTCACCAAAGACTATTCCTACTAGATGTTCAACTCTGGGTTTCTCGCATCATGGCACTGATGGCTCCTTTATTGATCGTGCTCTAGTTCTAGCTCACCGTTAAATCCAAGTATCTATGCCACATCTCTGTGTCTCATAATGTGGCTGTTGAAGCCAAAAATTGATTAAAAAACTAATTATATATATATGGATGCTGCCCCCCCTATTCCCTCCATAAGGGGTTTTGGAATGGATCCAACCCCCAGTTGGGGTTTTGACCGGATCCGACCCCCATGTGGGGGGTTTGGACCGGATCACTCTCCCAGGTGAGTGATTTGGACCGGATCCATCTTCAAGTGCCTGGGGGCTCTATAAATATCCCTAGTGGGCCCCATTTCGGGGACAGAACGCAGATAGAGCGCAGAGGGGAGAGGGCGCAGAGGACTCTTGTGCTTGTGCTTTTGAAGGGCCATCCTTCGGGAGGGTTTGTGTTGTGCTTGTGCTCACAATGACGGTATGTTATAAAATTGTCCCTCGGGTCCGCACACGTATTCGTGTTGTGGTTAATGTAACCTCATTGTAAATGTCTTGAGGAAAATAATGTGATTTCTTGAAATAATCAGGAATCCTATAAGCACCCCTACATTTACAAAAAAAGGGTCACAGTGAGGTCGATCCCCGACGTTGCGTCGATGGACGCATGAAGCTGAACCCCAACCCATAAGAACTCGAGAATGAGGAGCAATCTCGCGAGAGTCTTTGGCCAACGCACCTCTGTCAAGGAGGGACTTGCGTCTCATGCCAAGATTACACCAAAATCCATGTTCAGTCCAGATATTACAAGAATATCCCTGGTATGTTCGAAATTATGTAAATACCCCTAAAATTCTTCAAAAATTGCAGATAAACCTCTAGTTGAGGGAAAATTGCAGACAAACTCTCAATTGAGGGAAAATGACAAGTAAACCCTCACTTAAGGGAACATTATAGATAAATCTCCAATCGTGGGAAAATTACAAATCAACCCTCCAATCGAGGGAAAATTGCAAACAAATTCTCAATCAGGATAAAATCATGGATGGACCGGCCTGTAGGGTCAAAAAACTATCAAAGTACCTTGGATGGGTCGGAAACTATAAAAATACCTCTGAAGGGTCAGAAACTATAGAAATACCCAGAAAAGGATCCAAAATTGCAGCGATACCCAGGATGGGTCGGAAATTGCAAACATACCCAAAAAAAGGGGTTTGATCTTTATGAAACTCAATTTCAACGGTATGTTCTGGTGGTGGAATGAAGGCCAAATGTAGATCGAATGACCCGACTATGTTATCGGGATTTCATATATTTTGTGAAGATGAATATAAAGAATGAAATGTTTAGTTTTTTCCTGCAAATGTGTATCTCTAACGGGTGTTCTCTTTGATCAAATCGGTTAGATAAAGCCCCTAATATCACAACGGATATTGTGGAGGTCGAAAGGCATTTCTTTGACAGTTAATCAAAGGTATTCAGACTTTACACTGATGTAAATAAACATCGACTACGGTTGATGGAGAAATGTCCCGTACCCGAACCCAAATAAATTAGCGGAAATAATAGTGCACTTGCTGCTTAAATAACCACTAATGTGCATTTTCTTCTTCAAAGAAGTAATATTTACTTATCTATTTATTTATTTATTTATTTTCGTGAGTTAAGCAGTGGCATTGTCATTCTCTTTGATCACTTCACTCATTTGTTGGTGATCTTCATTTCTCAAGAGTTGTCCCTATTAGTTGATTGGTGATTCTGGGTATATAAATTTTCCTCTTTGTTCCATATTGCTTTGTGTAGGATCTGTATATGCTCAGTGGATTAACGCTGGTCATAGAGTGGGTTGGTTATACCACTTGGAGCATCTCCATCCACTTCCATCAACTATCTCCTTTCTCCCTCATATGGTTTTGTTTTCTCTACTGCCGATCTTTTGTTTAGCAGAATTAAGCACCTTTCTAAGTCTCGTTTCAAGATTATGTATTAGTCTACCATTCTTGATCCCAGCTCATTTACTCTTTTTTTTTTGTACTAGTTGTAGGTTGGTTAAACATTTGTTTTTTCATTTTCTCCGCATGAGTGTATTTGTATGGCCTCTTTTTACCTGGTTCACTCTGATATTTGGGGACCGACTCTTTTGCTTTCTTTGACAAGATTCGGCTACCATGTCAGCTTCATGGATGAGTTTTCTCTGTTTACCTGGATCTACGTAGTACTTCATTGTTTAATGGTCCTTCTGATCCCAATTCAATTGGACTATTCACCACGTCAGAAAAAAGTGGATTTGCTTAAAAGATCTGTACTAATGAATGCAGAGCTGTAGTTGATGGTTGCAAATCAAGTTTGACAGTGAATTCTTTGTGTTTATCAGCAGTTCACTACTTTGACACTCAGTTTCATTACCATGTCAAAGTCCTCTGCATTGACAGTGTCTGATAATTGAGATGTATCATGTATGATCTCTTTTCTGCACATGCTCTTCTCAATTTTGGTTTTGTTCTGTTCCTTGCTCCTTTGGTCGAAAGCCAGTTGCACTTCCATTACTTAATCGATATCTCTCTTTTGTTTTTCTCCCTTTTAAGTACCTCTATTCATTTGTTTCTGAGTATAACATTCGTCCTACATTTGGCTGTACTTGCTTTGTACCCTTCCCTCCCCATGAATGCATTAAGCTTGGTGATATAAGGATATAATAAAACACAAATTGATGGTATATACTTATTGCCCTCATCCCATATAAGGATGTAACGTTCTCGTCTCCTTTGTTTTATTCTACTCGACCCTTACCGTTGGGGGTATTTTTTGTCTCAGCCATAGTTGTCAAGGTGCTAAGGCGACCCAAGGCATTCTTTGGGTCCTCGAGTGCCTAAGTGCTTAGGAACCTGCCCATAGGAACCAGCCAGCAAGAAGTTTATATAAAATTTTCTATATAAAGATTGATCGTGATCATTAAAAATATATGTAACAATACTAATATGACATATACATCAAAATCAGTAGGAAAATGACATTGCAATGAAGTGCCAAAATCAAATATGAGATAAAAAATGTTCATTTATCACAAACACATGCCAATAAAGTATCAAAAACCATCACCATTTATGCATAGTTATTAAAGGCGGCTGAGGCAATCACCTAGGCATTTTGGTGAGGCGAGGTGCCATTGGTTCGCCTTGCTTACAGCCAATCTCGTCTAGGTGATTAGCATGGGCCTCGGGCACCTTTGGGCCACGACCACTTGGGCCACCCAGCCCACATGTGCATGTATAGAGGTTTTTTAGGTGTCTCAATATGAAGTTGAGGTTAATTAGCATGTAAATGTGTTAGTTTAGTAATCTTATAGGTTTTATATATGTGTTGTTCACATAATGATATATTTACATATCTGACCTATTTTATAGGTTTTAGTAAAATGTCGCCTCAAACACCTAGGCATTTGAGGCTGAGGGCCTTTGGTCGCCTCAGTTGTCTCTCACCTCTGACTACATAGCATTAATCACAAACAAGCATATCATTTGATAGATTGCAAACATTGCCATACACATCAAACATTAACTAGAAAGGTAACAAAGACAATAAAACTATTAAAGTTAAGGTTCAAGAGTAGCCTTGTGTGCATGTCTGAATCTGTGTGTGGATAGTGTGTGTGCGAAAGAGCATAAGGGCCTGTTGCAGCAGAGCCCTTATTGGAGTGTGTGGAGCCTGATCTACTTTTGACCCGGCCTTGGGCTGTTTGGCATGCCTTAGCGGTGCTTTGGGCCGCTTTTTGCAGCCCAACTAGGCACAACTGTGCCCAGCTCCCAGAAAGACTACTTTTTGCCTAGGCGGGTGCCTTGACAACTATGGCCTTAGCAACTCTAGTATTGTTGTGGTGATCTCCTCTGTGTGTGTGGCTGCACTCAGTTTTCCTCACCTGTGTGCCTTCTTCCCTCTCTCAGTTTTCCAACCCTTTGACCTAATGTTCCAATCTGATTGATGCGCTTGGTAGAAAATGGCGCTGCATGGTCTTGCCGAGTACCCGACTAACTTCTGCATAAGATTATTTGCACCTGTAGTATTTTTCAATTGGGTCTACCATTTTTTCCTTAAAACAACGAAGAAAATCCTGATGCTACTGCTGCATAACTGCTTTTAAGTATGATTTTTTATTTTGTTAGATAAGTATGATTTTTATTCTTTCTTGTAGGTGAAGAAATCCCACCCTTGCAGTTAAAGGAGGGTGTGTTCAGATGTATCATGCAGCTGTATGATTGTCTTTTGACAGAGGTGCACGAGCGCTGCAAAAAGGGTTCAAGCTTAGCAAAACATTTAAATAGCAGTCTGGCCTTCTTTTGCTATGACCTTTTGTCTATCATCGAACCACGCCAAGTCTTTGAACTGGTATAGCCATTATTTGCTGTTCTTACGCTTGTGCATTCACTGTAGTGTAGTGCTTCAAGGTAGTGTCTTTCTAACTGCCACTTTGGGTGTGGTCTCTGTATTCATGTTCATTTATGATGGAGTGGGTTGTAATGTTTATCAGATGTTACATACATCTGAAACTATTCAGTTACCTTAGTTATTGACCATAATCTGAGTTTTTGTTTGATATCAATTGGGATTTTGGAGTTTGTGTTTTAATTTGCAGATTCTATTCTCTCTTTCATGCCTCTGTTTTTTTGTTTTGTTTTCCTGTTCTGTTGTTTCCTTTGTATGGTGTCCAGGCTCTCTGATGTTCTTTTTTCTGCCTGTTAGTAGTGAAAAGCCCAAGTAGCTGTCGTAGCTTTTGCATTTCTAATGTTTATGCAGAGTTCAGAGCATGAGAAGTATTTGTTTACATCATTTATGCAGGTTTCCTTGTACATGGACAAGTTTGCTGGCGTTTGCCAATCTGTCCTGCATGACTGTAAGCTTACCTTTATGCAGATAATATGTGACCATGACCTCTTTGTTGAGATGCCAGGGAGAGATCCTTCAGATAGGTACTCAAATAGTTTTGACTGACGCAGTTTCTTTACTCTGGTTGATTTCATGCCAATCTCATTAGTAAACCTCCTATTGGCAGATGATGGTTATGTTTTGCTTTCTTTCTCAGCAAAAAGAATAAGGACGGAACTTCTTAATTTATATGATTATTAAGATCCATGTGTTGCATTCTGTCTTCCTGCATTTTGGGCTGAATTTCATAATGTAATTATGTAAGGAATGTAAACATGTAAATCAGTCCTTCAGACAACTCTGTGCTAGCATATACATTCTGCTTCTATTTATACCCTCATATATCATTCAAGCACAAAGTGGCGATGACTGTCTCTGTGTTTCTTTTTTTGGTGTGTGCGTGTTGGGAGAAACACTGCTGGCACCTGAATGAAACAAAGTTAGGTGATGTCTACTGACTGGTAGTACATTATTCTAGACCTACTGTTTTCTTTGTTTTTTTGTTTGGGGGGGGGGGGGTCAAAAAGCCAAAAAGTGACGTGCAAGAGGAATACACATTACAAAAGAATTTTGCCCACTCCCACATACTATTACATATAAAACCCATAATCGCTTCCTAGGTACAGAAGATCTTAGCGTTCCACTTATTCTGAAAGGTGCATAAGGTGGTATGAAGGATCAGCCACCAAACTTTGTGGTCACCCTCAAGCCGCCAAACACAATCTTGCATGGTGATTAGTTCATACGTCAGGGGCGGAACAATGTTTATATGGTGGATCTTGCAAAAGAGAAGCCCCCACATCCTTAGGAAAAGAGCACTTGACAAAATGGTGATCAATGTCTTCCTTTATATATCCACATAAGCAGCACATTGGGTGGAGGCCGTATATGAACATCCCAAGTTCACAAGTAGGGAGCCTCCCTAAGGAAGCTATCCATATGAAAAATTGCACATTTAGAGGATTCCATGGCCTCCAAACTTGCTTAGCCAACGGAAACTGGGTGCCTCCATCGTGGATGAAGTTGTAGGCTGGTTTGACTGTAAATGTTCCCCAACTGTCCATCCTCCAATTCCACAAGTCTGCATGATTCTGCCGCAGAGATGTCCCCTGGAGGAGACCCAAAAGGTGTACCAGTTGATTGATTTCTTCCTCAAGCAGATCACTCTTGAAGGGCAGTGTCCATGTCTCCCTCCTGACATAGTTGTACTATTGTTGCAGCAGGAGAGGTGGCAGGCCTGGATAATTGATGAAATCTGATGTGAAAAGGAATAGAGCTGCTTCAAGTATCTCTCCAGAAGAGTTTGGGGCAGAAAATGTTTATATCACTCACCTGCAGTAATGATGATACCATTTTATCCTTGCAGAGGATGAGAGGCAGCTCTATGTCACTAGGATGATGCTAGAATTACTGGAAGAAGTCAGTGGTCTCAATATGAATTTCAGTAAGAGCCAAATTGCGAGAGCCATTATGGAACATAGGGCCATTAGGAGAGCTACTTTCATCATGGGATGTTGTTTAGGAGTGTTTCCCTTCTTCTATTTGGGGCTCCTGCTGTCTTCGGGGCCCTTACACTATAGTGATTGACAAAATTTGGTGCAAGGATTTGAAGCCAGATTGGTAGGTTAGAAGGTGAGGCTTCTTTCCTAGGGGGGAGATATTACCATCTAAATCATTATTGGGTAGTTTCCCTACCTACTTTAGTTTCATCTTTCGTATCCCACTGATGATTACAAAGAAGCTTAGGCCCATTCAGGAAAGATTCTTCTGGCATGGTAGTGGTGACAGATGCAGTGGATGGCATGATATTGCCTGGGGTAGAGTCTGCAAGAGTAAGGAGATGAGATCATTGGGCATCAAGAGTGTTAGAGACTTTAATTTGACTTTGCTGTGCAAGGTTATGGAAGCTCAACATTGAACATGATGGATTGTTACTACAACTCATTCGCCAGAGGTATTATGGGAGGGTTAGGGATTGGGATTTGCTACCACCCTCTCAGCACAATATCTCACCCATATGGAGAGGGATCTTGCAGTGCATGGACATCATGGTTGCCAACGTTAGGATACAGTTGAGAAATGGTCAAAAAAGCCTCTTCTGCAAAGACAGGTGGTATGGTGATCATACTCTTGAGGCAACCTTCCCTCAGCTCTTTGCCATTTCATCTGCACCGGCGGCCCTGATTTCATACATTTTTGATACACATTCATTAGGGGGAATTTGGGAATTGTCTTTTACGAGGAACCTCAGGGTGGAGGAGATGGACCAGCTGGAGACATTACTTCTTTTCCTCTTGGAGTATGCCCTACACCTCAGCAAGACTGATCAGTGGTGGCGGCGATGGGATAAAGATGGTTGTTTTTGTGTCAGGTCAGCCTATAACTTCATCACTGATGGAGGTGTGCATCATCATTTTGCTTCGCAGATTTAGCACACTAAAAGTGCCCTTAAAGCGAAGCTTCTTGTATGGAGCATCTCTTATGGGAGGTTGCTGTTGAACCAATTTATTTTTCCCTCAAAGCAATTAGGGGAAAATGAAATTTAAATCCAGTGGCAGACGCGAAAAGACATGAGTCTGTGCCATCTCAATGTCGGGTGACATGTATGTGCCTCGAGAAAATTCCGTCGGGTACGCGGAATGACCAAAGTACCCACAAAACAAATAAATTCCGCAAGGGATTAGTATTTTGCAACTCACATAGTGAGTAAAATTGACGAGGAAGGCACAAATTTAAGAAAATGGAGCCATTCCACACAGTAAATGGCACAGGGAGCCACAAACAGGACGCAAAAGCACCAAACACACGTGAGAAACGTCGTTTTTCCTTCTTCCACGTGGATTAAATGAACATTGGGGGCTATTTATAGGGGCCACCCCCCCATTCCCTCCACAGGGGGGTTTGGACCGGATCAAACTCCCACTTGGGGGGTTTGGATCGGATCCAACCCCAAAGTAGGGGGTTTGGACCGGATCAAACCTCTACTTGGGGGTTTGGACCGGATCCAACCTCCCCTAGGGGCTTTTGGACCATACCCATCCCTCTTTGGGGAGTTTTGACTAGTCAATACCCTTGGTCGTGTCCATTGGACACGATGGAGCACTGGGTTATGGGGTTTTGCCCTGATTAAATTCCCACAAGGGGTCTCCTACCCTAATTAAAACTCTCAAAAGGGGTATGTTACCCCCAATTAAACCCCACTCGAAAGATGAACGTCGGCCGGTTATATCATGGATTGGTTGTTCGATGAGAGTGTCAAGATAAAATTCTTGGCGAATACGACCCAGATGGGTCAACAGAAAGCTCACGGCGGCGTGAAGACGTGGAAACATAATATCTTCTTCAAAGCCGTGAAGGTAATATCTGGGCCTGCTATCTAGATGCTTTTCAGTCAAATGAGTTCATTCTGAGTGAGAGATATCCCATCAACGATGCGACCGACTTTGATGGAGCTCAGCATAAAGGTCCGATCGTGCCAAAGGAAGATAAAGACAGCGATAGCCGTCACTGCAGCAACGACGACAGCCGTTACTGCAACAGTGACAACTACAATGAAAGCCGCTTAGCAGTGGACTCCCACGTCCAAGAATTCCCTCGTGGTAGGGGCACCAAATTTGAATAAATCCTCTTCTCATTTATATCAAGTACCCAAATGATGGGTTGGGTGAGTAGTGAGAAGGTCATCTACAGGGGTCGACTTCCCTTCTTTCCTTCATTGAGGGATTTTTGGATCGGATACACCCCCAATTGGGGGGTTTAGACTGGATCCAACACCCAATTGCGGGGTTTGGACCGGATCCAACCCTCAACTAAGGGATTTGGACCGGATCCAACCCCCAACTGGGGGGGGGGGGTGGACCAGATCCAACCCCCACATGGGGGGGGGGGGGTGGACCGGATCACCCCCCATTTGAATGGTTTGGACCGGATCTGTAACGACCCGAGAATCCGATTACCGGGAAGGCCCGATAACCCGAGACTCGCACCGCCACCCACGAGCCCGAAGACTCGGAAGGGTTAAAAGGATGGTGTGGAGACTACACAAGTATCACAAATAATTGCAGAAAATAAACAGTTATAATATTAAGCAGGAATTAAATTAACATTTTACATAGTCCACAATAGAAATTAACAACAATAACAATAGTCCACGACTAGTACAGTGACAAGGAAGAATAGTATAGCTACACGGGGCATACCCCGGCTCTGACCTCTGGCACTACCTCTGGGCACCCGCACCACGCTGCACCCCAGACGCGCTCCCCCGGGGCGGCGCCTCACCTGAAACACGGTGAAAACACGCAGGGAATGAGTTTCGGAACAAGACTCAGTAGGGATCACTCGAACCCTACCTCGTAAAACGAGAAACCACTACACTAGCGGTAGGAGAGTACCTCGGAAAAGAAAGCCCTGTACTCTACAGAACAAAGGTCCCATGGCACGCAAACCGACACCCGTGCCACGGTAAGAAGACCGAAGCTCAACGGCCAACCCGACAAAACCCGAAGGTCGGAAACACACGACTGACAGACTGCCACTCCGTACTCGACAGGAGTACCACCCACTAGAAGCACAGCCGGTAGCGTCCCCTGACGTCTTACGCCGCGCCGCAGGTGAACCGCCTGGCGTGGTAGCTCCTACCAGAGGCGCGAACACCGTACAAGTAACCACAACAAGTGACTAGCTGGGGTCACGCCCGTCGACGTGCGTCCACTGTCCCCAACCACGTGTGCACACACAGACCACGCGTCCTAGGTCTGGCCCTCTGACCGGTTTTCCCCTGGCACTGGACTCTGATGTGACGAGGGGCCCGACGGTAACCAGTCTAAAACCGTCCTCAGGGTAAGCCCGTACACCACTCCCTGGTGCGACCAGCACACGCGTACTGATAGGCTACGACTAGTGGAGGGTCACAAAGGAGTAGACTCTCGAGTCAACGAAAACAACGTCCGAATCCGACAACGTGTGGGAATCACCCCACGCACCAGCCCCGTCGCACGGTGGCCACAGTCGGAGTAAAAACGGGGTTGCCACCCTCATGGGGCAGCCAGGCATGTGACGGTCCAGCCTAGGGCCGTCACAAGCAAGTAACGGTCTAGGCGAGACCGTTACATGCGCCTAACGGTTCAAAACAGACCGTCACACGGTCAGAGGGGAAAGGGATGTAACGGCCTGGTCCAGGCGCGTTACAAGAATGTAACGCGCTTGGCCCTATGCGTTACACACCCCCACGCTCCCAAAGCCAAAAGGGATGTAACGGCCCAGCCCCGGCGCGTCACACGCATGTAACGCTCTTGGCCCAGCGCGTTACATGGCCCTCACACTTGGGGTGAAAACAGGAAGTAACGCGCCTGCCCCAGCGCGTTACACGCATGTAACGCGCCTAGCCCGGTGCGTTACATGGCCTGACCCCCAACGGTCACCAACCAACGGTCGAAAGCCCCTGACGGCCCTACCCAAGCGCGTCATAGGCAAATGGCGGTCTATCGTGAGGCCGTTACAGCCCCCGACCCCAAAAACACTACTCAGGAATGTAACGCACCCCTCTAGGGGCGTCGCAAGCATGTGACGGTCACTGGAGTGACCGTTACACACTCCCGAGCACGCTACGGCGGAAAAATCCCAAAAACTTCGACCACGCCCCCGTGCCTCCACCGGAGAGGGGGAAAACGAAGGAGAAGACCCCTGGGGACCCCTAGCATGCATCTAAGTCATCCAAACGTGAAATCGCGGGCTAAAACCATAGATCGGGCGAGCTCTCCCCAAATCATGGAAAACCCCAAACCCGCTCAATCAAGCCCCTCTCGGCCTCCCCGCGACCTACAAACCACGGAAATGAACGGCAAGAGGCTAAGGAACGTCACCCTACCTCAATGGAGCGAATGCTCCGCCGGATCGTCCACGAATCGCGAAGAAAGCTTGAAAACCCTCGTTCTTCCTTAAGCTCCCACAAGCACCGCACGCCCCCACGATCGCCTCGCCGCCGCCCACGTCACCGAGTCGTCGCCCCGCCGCCGTCTGCAGCCGGAGATGGGTCCGCCGTGGTCAACCGGGAGGAAGAGAGGGAGAGGGTTACGGTGGAGGAGGAAGGAGGAAGAAGAAGAAGAAGAAGAGGAAGAAGGTGGGGGGGAGAGAGAAAATAGGGGGGTTTTATAGAAAATTTGGAAATTCCGAAAAATAGAAAATTACACCCCCGCGATCCTCGGAACGCACCGATCGCAACGGTACCACTCGTGCCCAGGTGAACGGCCCGGTTCACCCGCAGCGAGCTTCCGAAGTAAAAGCCGAAACACACACCGGAAATCGGAAAACACACACGGAAAAGCCGCGGAACGCCTCCGGGCCTCCGAAACAACTCCGGATCGCGCCGATCCGAACACGAAAGATGTCCGAAACGAAATTTCGGACACAACAGAGCCGGACACTCCGAAAACCAAATCCGGGACCCACGAAGAAAGGATCCGAAAGGTCCGGGATATTACAGCCCTCCCCCCTTAAGGAATTTCGTCCTCGAAATTGAGAACAACCAAAGGGGAAAGAAGAGGAAGACTCACTCAAACAGATACGGGAACTGCTGACGCATCTCGTCCTCACGTTCCCACGAAGCCTCACCACCAGAGTGTCGTTGCCACACGACCTTTACCAAGGGAATAACCTTGTTCCGCAGGCGCCGCTCTCGCCTATCCTCCACGCGGATCGAAACTCTGGGAGAGAAAGATCTGGAGTCACCTCAGGCCAAACGAAAACTCGAGTACATGAGAGTCATCGGGCATATACTTCGCAACATCGAGACGTGGAACACGTCATGCACCGACGCCAACTCAGGAGGTAACTGCAACCGGTAAGCAACCTCACCGATGCGCTCCACAATCGCGAAAGGACCAATATAGCGGGGACTCAGCTTCCCACGCCGTCCAAAACGCATCACCCCCTTCATCGGAGAAACTCTCAAGAACACATGATCGCCCACGGCGAACTCGAGAGGCCGCCTCCTACGGTCAGCATAGCTCTTCTGCCGACTCTGGGCCGCCAACATGTTCTGACGAACCAGGTGCACAACATCCACACATTGCTGCACCAATTCCGGTCCCGTCAAAACACGCTCACCCACCTCAAACCAATCAAGTGGAGTCCGACAAGGACGCCCATACAATGCCTCATAAGGAGCCATGCCGATGCTCGAATGATAGCTGTTGTTATAGGCAAACTCCACCAACGGTAGGTGATGAATCCAACTCCCCTGCCACTCCAGGCAGCAGGATCTCAGCATGTCCTCCAAAGTCTGAATGGTCCTCTCAGACTGACCATCTGACTGGGGATGATACGCCGAGCTAAATGCCAACTCCGTGCCAAGAGCTCGCTGGAAACTCCTCCAGAATCCAGAAGTGAAGCGCGGATCCCGATCCGACACGATCGAAATGGGAACCCCATGCAACGGCACGATCCGCTCCACATAAAGACGAGCCAACTTAGACACGCTCCAGCTGACTTTGACCGGTAACAACCGCGTCACCTTCGTCAGCCGATCCACCAGCAACCAAATACTGTCTTGCCCACTCGGGGTCCTCGGCAATCCCACCACGAAATCCGTGGTCACATGGTCCCACTTCCAAGCAGGAACATCCAAGGGCTGGAGAGTACCTCCTGGTCGCTGATGCTCCGCCTTCACCTGCTGACAGATCAGGCACCTGGCCACAAACTCTGCGACATCTCTCTTCATGTCAGGCCACCAGAACTGCCTCCGCAAGTTCCGATACATCTTCGTCGCACCCGGGTGCACAGTGTACCTGCTCCCATGAGCCTCGCGTAACATCGCACGACGAACCTGCTCCTCCGCTGGGACGTACAGCCTGCCGCGAAACCTAGCAGCGTTATCCTCACCCAGCTCCACATCAGTCACAGCTAGAATCCGGGACAACTCAGGGTCTGCATGCTGAGCCTCTGTCACCTGACGACGGATAGCAGGAGTGACAGTCAGACTCGCAAGCACTGCCAACCCTGGCTCCTGGGGAATCTTGAGCCTGAAAGATACCTCGGGCACTTGTTCCCAGAGCCTCCACTTCCTCAACATCAAGGTACTGACCGCCACCTTCCGACTCAAGGCATCAGCAACGACATTCATCCTGCCCGGCTGATAAGACGGGGTGAAGTCATAATCCTTCATGAACTCCATCCAACGCCTTTGCCTGAGGTTCAGATCTCTCTGCGAGAACACATACCTCAAACTCTGATGGTCAGTAAACACCTCGAACTTCTCGCCGTACAGATAATGCCTCCAGATCTTCAGCGCGAAGATCACCGCCGCCAACTCAAGGTCATGGGTAGGGTAGTTCTCTCGTGGGGCTTTAGCTGCCGAGATGCATAAGCCACCACTCTACCATGCTGCATCAACACAGCACCCAACCCAACGCCGGAAACATCTGTACACACCACGAAACCTCCCGATCCAGAAGGCAAAACTAACACCGGAGCCGAGGTGAGCAATCTCTTCAGTTCCCTGAAGCTCTGCTCACACTCCTCGGACCAAACGAAAGGCACATCCTTCCGCGTGAGCCTAGTCATCGGGGCCGCAATGCGAGAAAAATTCTGGATAAACCGACGATAATAACCCGCAAGCCCTAAGAAACTCCGGATTTCCGTTACCGACCTCGGCCTCGGCCACTGCATCACTGCCTCGACCTTGACGGGGTCCACGGAAATGACATCACCAGAAATCACGTGCCCCAGAAAGTGCACCTCGCTGAGCCAAAACTCGCACTTGTTGAGCTTCGCATACAACTGGTGATCTGGCAACGTCTGCAGCACCACACCCAAATGGTACGCGTGCTCCTCGGCAGACCGCGAATAAACAAGGATGTCATCCACAAATATGACCACGAACTGGTCCAAATACGGATGAAACACCCTCTGCATCAAGTCCATGAAGGCTGCAGGGGCATTGGTGAGCCCGAACGGCATCACCAAAAACTCATAATGCCCGTACCTCGTACTGAATGCAGTCTTCTCTACATCGGACTCGCGAATTCTCAGCTGATAGTAACCGGTCCGCAAATCAATTCGCGAGAACACTCGCGCAGACTACAGCTGGTTGAACAAATCATCAATCCGCGGTAACGGATACTTGTTCTTAATGGTCACTTCATTCAGCTGCCGATAGTCAATGCACAAGCGCAGACTACCGTCCTTCTTCTTCACGAACAACACGGGCGCACCCCAAGGGGAAAAACTAGGACGAATATACCCCTTGGCCAACAGTTCCTGCAACTGCGCCCTCAACTCTCTCAACTCAGTGGGGGCCATACGGTAGGGAGCCTTCGCCAAAGGTCCCGTACCAGGCACAACCTCGATCACGAAATCGATCTCCCGCTGGAGAGGTAATCCAGACAACTCCTCGGGAAAAAACTCGAGAAACTCGCACACCACCGCAATGTCCTCAACATCCGGCTCCATCCGGTCAGACACAACCACGGACGCGAGAAAACCCTGACAACCTGAATCAAGCAATCGACGGGCTCGAATAGCAGAGATAAGGAATCGAGAAGAGGCGGAACGGATACCTTGGAAATAGAAGGTCCTCTTGCTCGGATGCTGGAAGTAGACCCTCTTCATTCTACAATCCACCACCGCTCCATAGGTCTCGAGCCAATCCATGCCTAGAATCACATCATAATCCCGAAGCTGCAACGCATACAACCTTCCTGGCATACTCCGCCCATCGATCCAAACCGGAACCTGATCGAAGCAATACGAGTGATCATAAAGTCACCCGAAGGCAACTCCACTGCCAAATCACAGACAACTGGGTCACTGGCTCCTCGACGCTCGACGCGAAATCCTCCGAAATAAACGAATGAGACGCGCCAGAATCAAATAAAACTCGAGCCGCACAACCCAAAATCTGAACGGTACCTTCCACGAGCTGCGACGCCACTGCCTCTGCCCTGGTCATGTGCGTGATCTGGCCCCGAGCCCTCTGCCTGCCTCCCACACTAGCTGACCTGGGTAGCGGCGGATACTGTCCCTGCTGCTGCTGCTGCTGCCTCTGCTGCTGGGGAACCTGCTGCTGCTGAGGAAACTGCTGCTGCGGCGGCCTCTGAGGACAGTCGCGCGCCATATGCCCTGGCTGGTCACACCGAAAACAGATGATCGGCGTCGTGCACTGCCTGCCTGGGTGGGTCCCACCACACCGTGGACAAGGTCCTCGCGATCCACCCACTGATCCCTGACGCTGCAAAGGAATCGGCTGCTGTACACTGCCCGATGAAGCTTGCCCCTGATCCTTGGACTTCTTTTTTCGGAAATTCTTCGCGAAGAACTTCTTGACCTTCGTGCCAAAGGACGCAGATCCTGTCACCGAAGCTGCCGATGCCGGTACTCCTGAACCACCCGGCGCATGCTGGAAAGAGCCTTGCTGCTGGGTAGCCGACTGCTGGCTACGACCTGACAAGGACTGCCCCTGGCTGATCGGTCCTCGGATCCTCTGCATATCCATCTCTAACGAAGCCGCAACACGAGACGTTGTCTCTAGATCAGTGGCCCCGTTCGCGATCAAATGGTGCCTCAGCTCCAGCCTCAAGCCCTGCACAAACTGCGCGGTCTTCACCCTCTCATGATCCATGATGTGAGGTGCATACCGACCCAGCTCGACAAATCGGGCCCTGTACTGCAACACGGACGTGTCACCCTGCACCAGCTCCAGAAACTCCCGCATCCGCTGCGTAGCAACATAATCTGGACAATACGTACGCTCGAAAGCACTGACGAAATCATCCCACTCGATCTGCTCAAGTGGACGAAGTTGAAAAGACGTCTTCCACTCGGAAGACCACCACCTCCGAGCCGTACCCTGCAACTGGTTGTAGGCCAACACCACTCTGTCCTCGGCAGCACTCTTCGCAGAACTGAACACCCGCTCCATCTCATCGAGCCAATCACGAGTCGCATCAGGGTCTGCCTGGCCGCTAAAGTAAGGTAGATGGAACTGCATGAAGTCCCTCACTGCTCGGCCTGGCCCACCCCTGACTGACGAGCCCTCACCGGCCTTTCCGCCGAACTGCTGAGACATAAGCTGGTACATGCCACGGAAGAAATCCTCGGCCCCCGGAACTCTCGCAGTATCCGCGGCCTCGGTAGCCCCCGGTGGCGCTCTACTATGCTCCTCCTGGTCCCTCTGGACCCCCTGCTGGATCTCCTGGCCTCCAGCCGACTGCCCCTGCTGAGAGCGAGAGCTCCGCCTCGGCGCCATACTCGCTCCTAAAGCACAAGACAGAAAACACGAAAATGGCAAGGTCAAAATAAACCCGCGGTGCCCAATGCCAGCGTCACCTGTACATCATTGCTGTGGACTAGTGGACCACTACAATTACCTATGATTCTCATGTAATTCCACAACCGCGCTCTGATACCAGCTATAACGACCCGAGAATCCGATTACCGGGAAGGCCCGATAACCTGAGACTCGCACCGCCACCCACGAGCCCGAAGACTCAGAAGGGTTAAAAGGATGGTGTGGAGACTACACAAGTATCACAAATAATTGCAGAAAATAAACAGTTATAATATTAAGCAGGAAATAAATTAACATTTTACATAGTCCACAATAGAAATTAACAACAATAACAATAGTCCACGACTAGTACAGTGACAAGGAAGAAAAGTACAGCTACACGGGGCATACCCCGGCTCTGACCTCTGGCACTACCTCTGGGCACCCGCACCACGCTGCACCCCAGACGCGCTCCCCCGGGGCGGCGCCTCACCTGAAACACGGTGAAAACACGCAGGGAATGAGTCTCGGAACAAGACTCAGTAGGGATCACTCGAACCCTACCTCTTAAAACGAGAAACCACTACACTAGCGGTAGGAGAGTAGCTCGGAAAAGAAAGCCCTGTACTCTACAGAACAAAGGTCCCATGGCACGCAAACCGACACCCGTGCCACGGTAAGAAGACCGAAGCTCAACGGCCAACGCGACAAAACCCGAAGGTCGGAAACACACGACTGACAGACTGCCACTCCGTACTCGACAAGAGTATCACCCACTAGAAGCACAGCCGGTAGCGTCCCCTGACGTCTTACGCCGCGCCGCAGGTGAACCGCCTGGCGTGATAGCTCCTACCAGAGGCGCGAACACCGTACAAGTAACCACAACAAGTGACTAGCTGGGGTCACGCCCGTCGACGTGCGTCCACTGTCCCCAACCACGTGTGCACACACAGACCACGCGTCCTAGGTCTGGCCCTCTGACCGGTTTTCCCCTGGCACTGGACTCTGATGTGACGAGGGACCCGACGGTAACCAGTCTAAAACCGTCCTCAGGGTAAGCCCGTACACCACTCCCTGGTGCGACCAGCACACGCGTACTGATAGGCTACGACTAGTGGAGGGTCACAAAGGAGTAGACTCTCGAGTCAACGGAAAACAACGTCCGAATCCGACAACGTGTGGGAATCACCCCACGCACCAGCCCCGTCTCACGGTAGCCACAGTCGGAGTAAAAACGGGGTTGCCACCCTCATGGGGCAGCCAGGCATGTGACGGTCCAGCCTAGGGCCGTCACAAGCAAGTAACGGTCTAGGCGAGACCGTTACATGCGCCTAACGGTTCCAAACAGACCGTCACACGGTCAGAGGGGAAAGGGATGTAACGGCCTGGTCCAGGCGCGTTACAAGAATGTAACGCGCTTGGCCCCATGCGTTACACACCCCCACGCTCCCAAAGCCAAAAGGGATGTAACGGCCCAGCCCCGGCGCGTCACACGCATGTAACGCGCTTGGCCCATCGCGTTACATGGCCCTCACACTTGGGGTGAAAACAGGAAGTAACGCGCCTGCCCCAGCGCGTTACACGCATGTAACGCGCCTATCCCGGTGCGTTACATGGCCTGACCCCCAACGGTCACCAACCAACGGTCGAAAGCCCCTGACGGCCCTACCCAAGCGCGTCATAGGCAAATGGCGGTCTATCGTGAGGCCGTTACAGCCCCCGACTCCAAAAACACTACTCAGGAATGTAACGCACCCCTCTAGGGGCGTCGCAAGCATGTGACGGTCACTGGAGTGACCGTTACACACTCCCGAGCACGCTACGGCGGAAAAACCCCAAAAACTTCGACCACGCCCCCGTGCCTCCACCGGAGAGGGGGAAAACGAAGGGGAAGACCCCTGGGGACCCCTAGCATGCATCTAAGTCATCCAAACGTGAAATCGCGGGCTAAAACCATAGATCGGGCGAGCTCTCCCCAAATCATGGAAAACCCCAAACCCGCTCAATCAAGCCCCTCTCGGCCTCCCCGCGGCCTACAAACCACGGAAATGAACGGCAAGAGGCTAAGGAAAATGGAGCGAATGCTCCGCCGGATCGTCCACGAATCGCGAAGAAAGCTTGAAAACCCTCGTTCTTCCTTAAGCTCCCACAAGCACCGCACGCCCCCACGATCGCCTCGCCGCCGCCCACGTCACCGCGTCGTCGCCCCGCCGCCGTCTGCAGCCGGAGAGGGGTCCGCCGCGGTCAACCGGGAGGAAGAGAGGGAGAGGGTTACGGTGGAGGAGGAAGGAGGAAGAAGAAGAAGAGGAAGAAGGTGGGGGAGAGAGAGAAAATAGGGGGGTTTTATAGAAAATCCAGAAATTCTAAAAAATTCTGAAAAATAGAAAATTACACCCCCGCGATCCTCGGAACGCACCGATCGCAACGGTACCACTCGTGCCCAGGTGAACGGCCCGGTTCACCCGCAACGAGCTTCCGAAGTAAAAGCCGAAACACACACCGGAAATCGGATAACACACACGGAAAAGTCGCGGAACGCCTCCGAGCCTCCGAAACAACTCCGGATCGCGCCGATCCGAACACAAAAGATGTCCGAAACGAAATTTCGGACACAACAGGGCCGGACACTCCGAAAACCAAATCCGGGACCAACGAAGAAAGGATCCGAAAGGTCCGGGATATTACAGGATCATTTGACAACCGCCCAAGGACTCTATAAATACCCCCTAGTGGGACCCAGGGGGACACACATTGAACGCAGGAGAGCGTAGGAGAGAGGAAGACTACTTGTGTTTGTGCTAGTGCTTCTGAAGGCTCATCCTTGGGTTTTGCTCTTGCTTGTGTTGTGCTCGTGCCGTCAGGGTATGACATAAAAAGATCCCTCTCTTGGCCCGTGCACATCACAAATTCCTATGTGATTTATGTAATTCATGTATTTCTTTGGGGAAATGATGTCATGTCCCTCAAACTTCTAATTTTGTACAAAGGCCCTTGTGAGCCTTGTGATTCTGTAAACGCCTGGGATTTGCCTGGGAAATGTGTACAATCCCTGATTGTCAATGTAAAAATGGGTCTTGTATAACCTAAAACTTGTTGAGAAAAGTATGTGATTATAGATATTACTGCAATGCCACGTACGGTCTCCAATGATTCATGAACATGTGTTTGTGACCATGTGAGCCCACGGTTCTCTGAGATTGCATGAATGCTCCCGTCACGAGACACTATGTCTCGCATCATGATCAAATGGCGATGGATGTTCGAGATCGAGTTGACCTTGAGGGGTCAAATGGCAAACAAATTGTAGGCTTTAACCTTTACATTACATGCGTACCCTTGATGGGTACAAAGGTCACTAAGCATCTTAATCTACATAACCACATTGGATGGGGTAGCAAAACTTTTCTGAAATTTCCCAAATGCTTCCGACAGTCGGCATAGCGTCGTATGGCATGGCGCCTGCAGTTACGCCTTCAACTTCATGACTGATGCTGTGTAGGTTAACGATTTTTTTTCATAGTTAATCAAGGGTATTCGGGATAGTACCGATGTAAATGAACACCTACTGCGGTCGGTGGGGAATTGTCCAATACCCAAACCTTACTCGTCTGATAAATCCAATCCACAGAATAAATAACGCACATGCCATGGCCGGCTCCTACGCACATATGTTCAATAAACTAATGTTTCTGTTCTTTTATTTTGAACACCAATTTTATTTTTTATTATTTAACTTCTTGAGTTAAATAGACTGACACGCCTGGTGGGACCATTCTCGTCTTTCTTCTTTCTGCCAAAGATTATCCACGCCTTTATTAAGGTTGTGATACCCTTTTTTTTCTGTTTCAGGAGGGAATAGGAAGGGAAGGTTGCGTAGGCACATCCGATAACAACAACAACCGACAACAACACAATGGCGGCGGTAACATATGGCCCTCAGGTCATTATCGCTCATGCCAGATTTGGATACCTGGCCACCCCATTAGAGTTCGGGGACTTCCCCGCCGTGGTTGGCTCGCCCTACTTTTGGGTGTGTTTCTAGTAGTTGAAGAAGACATTCCCGCACCAACTAATGCTACTGACCAAGTTTTCTCGGTTAACCATATTTCCATTGTTGTTGCTCTTGCACAAAGAAGTAGCGTCGCAGCTGCAGAGGCAAGAAGCCCATCGCGGCAACATCTAACTCCGGCAAGACTATTCTTGTCGGGAATCTCCGAGTCTGGCTCGACGGAGGCGAGCCGATAACACCCCAAGTCCGACATGTGCCGACTATCAGCACATCTAACCGCTTTAGCCTTCTTCGACGAGTTCGAGAGGATAAGGCGGTCTTGAAGAAATCAGGCGTTCCGGAATCAAGCTGGGAGTAAACGCACCGATTTAAACCAAACACCCCGAAGCCCAAATTTGAGGGCAACTTTGTGGAGGAGCGACATCTCCGTTTAAAACAAGTGTGGGTCAGTAAGGAAGAGGCTCGCGCTCTCAAAAGAATCAGGGCAGGCAGGCCCATCTAGATGTCAGATCTCCCTCGGGCAAAGCCATCGGCATCCCAGAAGCTGCCAGCCTCCCCTCCATGGGGGCAAAAGCACAAAGGGGTTCATGAAAAGCCCCAATGTTCATCACCTTTAAGGTCAACCCAAAACAAAAGCAAATACCGGGGAGATGTCGAGCTGCCATGAGTTTCTATATTTGACAGACTGGGGCACCCGTTCATATGGAGGAACAACCACCCCGAAAGAAAAAGGTGGTACAGAGAACCAAGAACACTGCCAAGATGTTCACTTGCTAGACAACCGGCAACCAGCGAGAGGAAACTCGCGAGGATTTAAATGAGCCTTTGGCACTCTTAAAAAAGTATCGCTCTGTTGCACAAATTGTGGCACAATTCAACCGAATTGTTGCTGCCTCGTCGTCATAGCAGTGGCAGGAACCTGTGGAAGGTGCGTCGGAAGAGATCCACACTGCCCAAGGAAAACAAAACTCAGCACCTGAAGACAAGCTGGGGGAAAACATTCAGGATATCATGCTGGAAGAATTATGACGTGAGAACCGAGAATTGAAAGCCCTCCTGCATGGGATATTGCGGGAACGGGAAGCACCACTTCAAACTCACGTGACGTTGCAAGTAGCCGAACGACCTCCTCCGAGCAGATTGACTATCGTCAACACCCCATCTACCGCTGTAAAAATTCCAGTAGTGGTGGAAATTGAGGCCCCACAAGATGATGTCAATGTGCGGTTGAAATACATAGGTACCTGAGCGCTTGACAGCTCAAAGGCAAATGATTGAAAGGATTGTGAAGGCCTAATTTGCTCAACATGGCGAGGGTATCACAGTTATTTACTTATACAGTGCGCCATACCCTCTCCATCATCAATTCAAGAAATTACCTCCGGATTGCCTGAAAGCTCGGAAATTGCAAAAGTTCAATGGGCAAAGCTCTCCCCTCGAGCATTTGGCTTATTACACGATGAGAATGGGCAACTTGGCCTTAGAAGAGTCATATCTCCTCTGATATTTCGCTACTTCACTCACAGGAGCTGCCTTCCAATGGTACTCTCGGTTAAGGCCCAACTCGGTGGCAGACTGGGTAGACATGCAGAAAAAGTTCCTCGACCGTTTCCAGATGGCCGAGCAAAAAGTTTCTCTCGCAGAATTATGTTCTCTTCGACAAAGACGAGGGGAGATCGCTTTGGATTTTATCCAACGTGGAGGGAGTTCAATATGAGGTGTGACAACCCTTCGGCCCTGGAAGATGTTGTTGTGCCCCGAGTTTTGATGATGTCAAACTATAAATCATTGAGTAAACATTGAATGAAGACTAACCTTTTATATTGCACAGGTACAAGAGCCTAAGGCACATTCAGCACAAAAAGAATGGACTTGAGGAACTGAGACTCAGCAGGGAAAGTGAAGTTGAAAGGGGAGAAACAAATCTGAAGACAATAATGAATTGACTTAATGCCAGCCCGTAGATGCTGTCAAGATCAAAAGTGATCCCAACTCGAGTTAACTTGCTCCTAAGTCAAGTTACTGTTGCTTCACAGAAGCCCTGATATGAAGAAGATCGTCCAAACTCGAATTGACACAGAACCAACTCGAGTTACCTGAAGATCCAGAAGTTGGACTGTGAAGCGTCTGACCTCAAGTCAACTTGAGGCTCAGACAACTCGAGTTGAAGTCTCTTCCAGTAGCTGCCTTCACTCGGGCTAGAGTTTAAGTCGACTTAGCTGATGGCTCAAGTCGAGTTAAAACGGTGGCGAACCAAAATCGACAAATTGAATAATCCTTCGTGCGTGGGCTCAATTATTGGATGATGGAATTCATGAATACGAGGAAGAATATTCAGAGGAGACGGATTGAAACAAAAGATTCCTATCCTAACCACCTCTGACTCACGGGGTCCACAAGAATCTTCCAGAAAAAGGGGGTTCTCGTGGATCCGGTATAAAAAGGGGATTCTGCTGTGAAGGATAGTATGAGAAGCACAAGAGGAATTCGAGTGAAGAGAAATAGAGCGCGGGAAGACTAAAAAAGCCAGAGAGCAGAGCGTGGATTTCAGAGATGAGATTGAAAATCCAGATCGTAAGGGAGGAGAATTAGGAAGTGCTGATTTCAAAGAGACAGTTCAGGGTGTTCCTACCTGTTGAGGAACAATCAAGCAGTCAGATCATGCCGTCATCGCCCTTGGGGAGAAACTTTAGAACCTGATCTGTGTTTTCTTTTTGTTTCTTCTGTTTTCTTATCTTCAGAGATTGTATTGTGAGTTGTGCTCCGTTTGGAGACAGCGTGTTTCAGATCTTGCTTGTTGCAGGAAAGATCTGAGTCCAGGCAATTTTGCCTTGAAGCTGTTAGGCAGCGGTTCTTATTGAGCTGGATGATAGCTCGTTGTCTGCAAGCTGTGTGTCAGCTTTTGTAAGGGAACGTTTCCCTTGGATTGTGTGTTGTTCTGCACATAGTGAAGCCTTGCTCTGGTTGAGCAAGGGGTGGACGTAGGTCAGCCGTGTACGGTGACTGAATCACCTAAAAATCTTTGCTCTGTGGCTTGTATTATGTGTGATTGATTTGTTTCAGATCTGCATTCATAGAGTTATTGTTTTCAGGATTCAGTCAATCTTAACTGATATATAAAAAGGTGTTCTTGCACACTTTGTGTGAGGAGGGTTTCTGGACCCAAACCTCCGCCTAGTATCAATTTAGTTGGCTATACATTTCTGGCTCTTTGTTTGCTCTCTATCAATAGATGGATGTTTTAGAAACCGTTGAACGATTAGATCTCTACTAGTTCTCGACGGATTTGAGAGTTTCTAGGTGATTCATTTACTTCTGAGTGGTAGTCTGTGTGTTGATTCTTTTCTTCAATTTTAATTGCCCAAGGATCTATTCACCCTCCTCTAGATCCTCCATTCCATGTTCCAACAGATGCCATCACAATTTGCCGAAGAGGTTTGGCAGCTGAAGTTAATGAAAAACTTCTCGGCACAAATGTTAAGGGGTTCGATCAAATGATCTTGATCGTAGCAGAGATTGAAACGTTCTTTGCTGATAACACTGGTTATGCTCATGCGAAGGGCAAGATGCATAAGGATTGAGCCACTGATGGCAAAGAGGTTAACATGGTGGAGTTCACTCCACTGAATGGGGCAATGTAGGGAACTCCGACAAATTGGATAAAAAGTCCGAAAATAAGTTCACGCTGTCAGAGCGTAAGAAGGCTCCATATTCTTTGAAGAAGGAACACACCAAGGAGCTTTTTGATCTGTGCCTCAAGCAGAAACTCATTAATTTGTCAGACCCGCGGAAGCCGGTGGACCTTGATAAAGTAGACAAGTCTACATATTGTGTGTACCACCGTATGGCGGGACATGTCATTGAGGACTGTTACGTCTTCAAGGATCAAGTTGAGAAGTTCATCTGAGATGGCACCATTGACATGCAAGGTCATCGGGTGGACCCACCTCAACCCCATCCGAAGACGGTTTGGAAATTTACTGCAAATGCTCTTCATCAGGCCTCTAAGGCAAGAGAAGAAGTATCTGTAGCTAGCGAATCTAGTCCGACTGCACACGACGACACTGATGAGTCAGTGGCTAGCCCTTCCAATCGGCGACGTCGGGTCCCGTCGAGGCATATGCCTATGCAAATCCCTGAATGTTGGGCAATCCGAAGAACTATACGGAATATAAAAAGGAAAATTACGTACCTGTAGCGAGAGCAGCGGGAACTTTTACAGTTCTTGCAGCGTGTCAACGAACAGTTGGCCACATTTCCCTATTGACCACAGGCCCCGACACATGCACTAGGGGGAGAAGTGCCTTTAGCCGATCGGGCGCCACCAAGGTCAGGGAGATGGCTCTCGAAGAATCCTCAGATTCATCTGGAGGCGAAGAACTTGAAACGTTGTATTTGTTTCCTTGTGACAAAGTCCTGGAGCTTTTCCACTTATGCCATCATGAGAGGTTACTGGACTTACCAACGGCAGAAAACAATGAAATGGCAAGCACAATGCTCCAACATGGCTATTGCCTATACCATCGGGCAACGAGGCATGTCATTTATGACTGTCGGGCCTTTATGGATGCCGTGGAAGACATGATTAATCAAGTGATACTTGATATGGGCAATCATCCGGTCGTCCCACCGCAATCCCATGCGCGGAGAGGGTTAAATTTCTCCACAAATGTGATATACGCGTCTGCTTCCTTCACTTTTCCAGAGCCACGACAGAAGGGGGGAATATCAATCAAGAAGAGTCTATATTATGGAACCCAGGTTGGCGGCCTTCTCACCAATGTTCTTTCCGCAAGGAAGACATTGAGAAGATATTTGATATCCTCCTGAAGGACGGACGGATAATGACGCATGAACTGCCAACATAATACAATGAAGTGGTTGAGATACACCCCTCTTATTGCAAATTCCATGCTAGGGTATCTCACCCCACCCAAGAATGTCGGGAAGTTCAAGATTAGGTGCTCGCAGGAATGAAGGCCGGGCAAAGAAGATGAGATCTAAGACGTTACACTCAAGGGACTGTTGAGAGAAAACTAACTGTTAAAGATCATCCTAGCAAGATTTATTGCGGGAGAGAGAGCTGCAACCTCAACTTATAGCCAGACCCTCGCAGGAGGACAAATCCCTCAAGGTGGGCCAGCTGTTGCGAATGCTTTGGCTGTAGTCGCAAGAGCTTCGACAACAGTGGAGTTTGGGACTTCGCAACAAGAAGTCATCCTCCGGTCATCAAATACGCTGACGTGAGAATGGCTGATGGCGCAGAGGCAGATGATCGAAAGGATCGTGGAGGCAAAGTCTGCCCAATATGTGGAAGGTATCGCCATTGTGGATCTTTACAGTGTGTCGTACCCGCTACATCATTAGTTGTTTAAACTCCCCTTGGAGTACTTCAAAGTGCCTAAGCTTTAAAAGTTCAACGGGCAGGGGTCTCCCCACGAGCATCTGGCCTATTATGTCGCGACCATAGGTGAGTTGGCGTTGGACGAGTCTTACCTCCTTCGCTACTTCGCCACGTCTCTAATGGGAACTGCCTTTCAATGGTACTCTCGCCTGAAGCTCAATTCTGTAGTCGATTGGGCGGACTTGCAAAAGAAATTTTTTGACCGCTTCCAGACGGACGAGCGTAACATATCGACGACTTTGGATTTCATGAAGCGCTGGCGGGATCTCAGCATGAGGTGCATCAATCCTCCGGCTTAGGATGACACCATCACTATATACCGAAAAGACCTGGCCGCGGAAGTCAACGAGAAGTTACTTGGCACAAACATCAAAGGTTTCAACCAGCTCAACTCGGTCGCCGCTGAAATCGAAATGTTATTTGCTGACAACCCCGGTTATACCCCTGCCAAGGGTAGACCACCAAGGGAGCGTAATGCCGGTGGTAAAGAAGTAAATGCCGTCGATTTTATTCCAACCAATGGACGCAGCAAGGGAGCAAGCTCAAGTTGCTCGAGCAAAAAGTCAGAGAGCAAGCCACTCGTCATCTCGCTAGCAGAGCGAATGAAGATGCCCTACTCCTTCAAAAAGCAGCATACAAGGAAGCTCTTCGAGCTCTGCCTGGCACATAAATTCATCGAGCTGTCGGAGCCAAGAAGGTCGACGGACGCCAACAAAGCAAACAAGCCCAACTACTGTATGTATCATTGCATATTGGGTCACGTCGTCGAAGATTGTTATGCCTTCAAGAATGAGGCAGAAAAGCTGATTTGGGCTGGCCTAATCACAACGAGAGGCTATCTCGTCTACTCGCCACAACCTCATGCTTGGAACAAGCCGAATCAAGCGGCTAACATGATCCATTACTCAGTTAATGTGATCCACACGCCGGCAGCATTCACCTTCCCTGAGTCGGAAATAGAGGAAGCTGGCGTTAGTCAAACTAGGCCCACACGGTGGTATCTAGGCTGGAGGCCGTGGCATGATTGGGCGTCTCTATCATTTCCAAAGGAGAAAACCAAGCAGCTCTTCAAGGCCCTCCTAGAAAGCGGCCATCTTTTGGCGCATGATCTGCCAGCACACTACACCCAGGCGAAGAAGGGCCGCCCTTTATACTGTGAATTTCACGGCAAAGTCTCCCACTCTATTGAGGACCAAATTCAACAGGGACAAATCGACATGGACGGAAACTCCATGATTTCCTTTCTTCTGAGGGAAGTTGTCGACGGAATATTAAACAACACTAGCTCCACAGCAAGGTCGCATGAGGAGCGTGTAAAAGATGAGCCAGAAGATCTTGTTTGCTATGAGTCCGAGTGGTCGAAGCCTCGAACGGAAAGCCAGAGGGGTCCAAAAAGGTCAAAGGGCAGCCGAGGGCAAAGCAGCAAGCAAGGCTCCGGACAAAGCGATTACTCAATTAATGTGGTCTATGCCACAGGGGCATTCGCGCCTCCCGAGCCCAGGGGACAAGAAGCCGACCAGGCCATGCCCGCTAGGCAGCATTTCAGCTAGCAACTGTCACAAGAGCTAGAGTCACTCCCCTTCTTAAAAGAAGACACAAGGAGACTGCTCAAAGTCCTGGGAGAGAAAACATCTTGGTGCATGATCCGCCGAGAAGCCACTCGACAACAAGCCAAGGGAACTCTCCTTGCCGCACTCCTGCAAAGACTCCCCATGCAATGGGGTATCACAAGGAAAAGCGGAAGCAAATCAACAACCCGGCACAAAATGCCAGGTTAATTCGGCTAACGCCTCATTGTCAGCCGGTGCCTCCCGAAGAGTCGTCAAGAAACCACCCAATCAAGCCTCTATCGCAAGACATGCGCCTCAGGAGCCTCTTGCAAACAAATCAGGTAGGCCAGACTTTTCCATGGAGGGCCCGACCAGTTAGAAACATCAGGATGATTGTCGAGCAACACCCCGAGTCGAGCTAGAAAGGCAAGGCCAAAATGGGAAATCCTGAGGAAAGTCACTCACATGGCTCAAGACAAAAGCATGAAGCCACACATGCCCTCAAAATTTTGGTCTCAACGTGCATGCATACGAGTTGTCGCCTGAGATAATCGAGCTGGCGATCAACGCCATATTCTGAATATAATAAGAGGAGAGTGCTTGGGTCGAAGTCACGGCCAAAAAAAGTTCCCGACACAGGCCCAACAAAGCACCAACTTGGAGGTATGACTTCGAGGGCATGTCTACTCTGACCCCGAAGCCAACTGTTCCTACCCCACAAGAAGCGGCAATCGCCAAGAAGCAGAAAAGGAATAGGAGGTAAAACCTTAAAAGAAGAATGAAGAAACAGGTCGAGCTGGCTGTCGCCTTGCAAACTCCCACTAAGCTAACGCCTCTTCAAAGGTTGTAAAAGCTCATTGATGACTTGGAGGAATATATTCCCACTAGAGCCGCCCCCCTGGACAATTACATCCCGTGGGACAAGATAGAAAGAAAATGTCGCCTGAAAAATTGGATTCAAGAAATGATCTAGAAAATGAAAGAAGGCGAACAGTTCCCCATTCCTGAGGAACTGACCTTGTTCTATAAAGACAGGGAGATCACGATGGAGGAGTTGGAGAAATTGCTCCAGAATTGCTACTGCAATTTGGTGGCAATCCTGTCGCCAGATAATATGAATGCTCCGCTAATGAATAAGGTCGTGGCTCCTCGGCCAAGGCAAAAAACTGCCATTGCATCATATCTACGATGCCTGGCTGAAGGGAAAAGTTTTGGTAGGGGACATGGCCGGGGACGTGGAAGAAATCTTGAACTGCCAACTCGTGGGCTTGTTGCAAACCCCGATCGGGTCATCATCTTTCGTGGAGAAGAGCCTGACCTCATCCAGGAAGTAGAAATTCAGAACAATGTATCTTTGTTTGACCTCTCTGATGAGGAGTAAGGACCAACTAGTACCCCGACTCAAAACAAACTTGATGACCAAGCAAGCCCCTCCAGTAAGGACGATCCTACTCAACCATCATCAATAGAGGATCAGTCCCTGGCCCTGTTATTCCAAGAAATGACGGGTGACCAAAAAGGATTGATCCACGTGCCAAAGGCAAGGCCGTGTAATCCCCCAGCAAGGAGTCTAACAGTCTACAAAAGACCTTGCCAGGCATACTGCCACCTCTAGAAGAAGCCTATGCTTGGGTCGACCGCAAAATCCTTCATCATATGAAGCGGTTCCCCACTAACATCACAACATGAGAGGTTATTGCCTGGAGTAAAGAGTTGAGCGAGGCTCTTATCAAAATACTCTCGGAGCCCAAAGTCTATGAGGCACATGTTGTGGAGATGCAAGCCAAAGTCTATGAAGCATTTCCAGCCAGTGTCACATTTGCGGAGATGGATATGTTGCGGTCCTCCCCATGTCACAACCGCCCTCTATACTTGCGAGAGAAAATTAACGGCCATGAAATAAATCGGATCCTGGTGGATGCTGGTGCAACTGTCAATATAATAGCATTGAAGACCTTAAGTCTTTGTACCTGATTCCTCACCTTTAAAAAGTCAAAGCGGTCAAGATCTTCTGATGCAACTAGGACTTCGAAGATGTCCTTAGCCGAGTGGATGTGGAGTTGGCTCTAGATGATTTTACTACAAAAGTGATATTCTATATCATCGACGTCAACAGATCATACAAAGTGCTGCTAGGACAACCCTGGCTAGTGAGAGAAAATTAACGGCCATGAAATAAACCAGATCCTGGTGGATGCTGGTGCGGTCGTCAATATAATAGCGTTGAAGACCTTCAAGTCTTTGTACCTGATTTCTCACCTTTAAAAAGTCAAAGTGGTCTAGATCTTCGGATTCAACTAGGACTTCGAAGATGTCCTTAGCCAAGTGGATGTGGAGTTGGCTCTAGATGATTTTACTACAAAAGTGATATTCTATATCATCGACATCAACACATCATACAAAGTGCTGCGAGGACAACCCTGGCTACATGAAATTGGGTCGTCCTCTCAACACCTCATCATTGCATCAAGTATGCCACAGATGAAGAGCAGTATACGGTCTTCGCAGACGAAATCTCTATTTTGTCCAAATGAATGCAATTTGGCTGACGTTTCTCTCTACTTTGGAGGCCCCGGTCTATATCCTGCGGTAAAGGGCAAAAACAACTGTTGGCTCTCGGAAGAGGACGAAGATGAACTCTTCACCGTCCACGAGGAAAAGAAAAGTTGTACAGACTACGCCTCGAAGCCAATTCGACGGCAAACCGTCTTGAAATGTGGAAAATCAACTTTGAGGCTAATCTCTTTAGGCAAGCTATTAGTAGAAGCATTTACCTACCACCAGAATGCATGCAACTCCCCTGTGTGAAGGAGGAACACAAGGTGGAGCGACTAAAGACATTCATAGTCACCTACCAAAGCAAAGGAAAAACAAAAAGAAAGCCAACGGAGAAAAACCAATCATCTTCTACAAGGGAGATCTAGTCCCTCAAGGCCCGTCGGAGGATGACTTCGGTTGGTCCATTGCAGCTGGCGACATCCCAGAGGCAACCCAAAAAATAGACGATATACTGCAACATATCAGGGAAATGTGCAGAAAGCATCAAATTCCCCAATGGCAAGATTCCACCTGGCGTGAATATTTTTGCCAGTTGTGGTGTCCCTCCCAACTCTAGAGGCAGCCTCCCTTCTCTCGCAAAGACACAAGGGGGATCAGCTATGACTAAGAAGAAGACTTTCAAGCCTACTGTACGGTTAACGCCGTGGGTCTGGTATAACCAACTAATGGCTAGATAGATGCCGAAGCAAAGTTCAATAGCTTCGGGGAGGAAGAGGAAGAAATCTTGATGTTTACCCCTGCAAGATCAGATAACCAAACACAAGGGACCGGCGGAAACTGAGCTCTATCAGCTGCGGAGTAGGGAGTCAAAGAAAATTCGACCTACTCAAATCCCACCAAGAAACCTAGCGTTGCTACAAACCTTCAAAGGGAAGAAGCAGTCGAAGGCAAGCCTGAAGAAATTCTATCGGCATCAACCGGCAAGCACCGATACTCTCCCATGGAGAAAGTTTGCCAGGCACTGGTATTCGCCATCAAAAAGTTGAGGCACTACCTTATGTCACACTCGGTGGAGCTTATATCCAAGTGTGGCCCTCTCAAATTCTTGCTCAAACAGCCTGTCCTTTCAGGAAGATTGGGAAAATGGGCACTCCTTCTGATGGAATTTGACATTACATTTGTCCCGCGGAAAGTAATTAAGGGGCAATGAATGGCGGACTTCCTGGCAGCACATCCAGTGTGGACTCACCCCTCAACCTGAGTTCCCTGACGAAGAAGCTCTTATCCCTCAGCAAGGAGTGGAAAGCAAACAAAAGATGTCTTGCCTCACAAAGAGCATGATGTCCTCGCAGTTAACCTGCCATGCTAGGAGTTGTACTTCGATGGCACCTCTCGGAAGGCCAATAAAACCGACAACATCATAAGCTTCACATCCGGTGCCGGGGTTGTCTTTGTAACATCTCAGAGCGGGGTTCTGTACAATTCATCTGCCCTTATGAAGTCCTTGACCAACAATTAGGTAGAATACGAGGCTCTGATAATCGGGTTTCAAATG
The DNA here is from genome assembly GCA_022559845.1 of Amorphophallus konjac. Lineage (NCBI taxonomy): Eukaryota > Viridiplantae > Streptophyta > Magnoliopsida > Alismatales > Araceae > Amorphophallus > Amorphophallus konjac. The sequence goes on from CM040121.1 coordinate 41,984,886, forward strand.
ACCTTGGAAATGGACATTAAATGCATAAGCCGACGGGGATTCACAGTTGGTGGTCCAACAGGTACTTGGCGACTATGATGCACAAAAGGTGTTCAACGGTCATAAATATATTCTGGCCACAATTGACTATTTCTCCCGATGGGCTGGGGCCGCCCCTCTCAAAGAAGTAAATGGAGAGGTTGTGGCTCGCGTCGTTAGGCAACATATAATTTATCGGTTCAGCACTCCCAGTCTGATCATGTCGGACAACGGCACACCCTTCAAAAATAAAGCCATATACCAGTTGGCAGCCAAGTTCACATCAACTGGAGGACATCGTCAATTTACAACCGTCAAGCCAACGGCTTGGCAGAAGCTTTCAATAAAATTCTGTGCAAACTTCTGGTCAAGATAATTTGCAACTACAAATGCGACTGGGGAGAAAAGATGTAAGAACCATTATAGGCCTACAGAACAGTCTACAAAACCCTCACAGGATGTTCTTCGTTCTCCCTAGTCTACGGGGTGGAATTAGTAGTCCCCGTGGAAGTTGAATTCACGTCCTACCGCACAGCAGTCCACACCAGGCTGTCGGGTCAAGAATAGGACGAAATTGAAAGAAGACTAGAATAACTCACTAGTTTGGAAGGCAAAAGACTGGAGGCTTACGAACACCTGCAACATGATACGAGCATATGATAAGCTCGTAACGAAGAACGCTCAAGAAAGATGATCTCGTCATGATCATAGAAAAAAAAATCTTGGCGAGAAAGTCCAGCGGCAAGCTGTAGCCCAATTGACGTGAGCCTTACATCATTCAAACGGTCTACGAAGAGGGAGCATACACGGTTGTGGATCACAAAGGAAACAAGTCGTTCCCTTCGCTCAATGGCAAGCATAGGAAGCTGTATTATGCACCAGAACGTGAATTCGCACGCCGACCAATTCAGGACACGCCTCTCCTCGACAAGATATAAAAAATGGGTTTTAAAATAGAGGTGCCCCGGCAGATTCAGTTGTCCCACCAAGGGACCACTGAGGGCAAGAAAGCTTTAAACCCAGTTGAGGTGAAAACCCGAAAGGGTGTCTTAGGTAAAATCGGTTAGGGGGTCAGCTTCGGTGAAAACCCAAAAGGGTGGTGGAGTTGGTAATGTAAAAAAAAAAATCTCTCTCTTGCGAGCCTACAGTTTGGGCAAGCTCTACTCAATGACTCTGTCCCCACTGTGGCGGCCACAATATAGAAATCCGCCACCCGAGTTTCCCAAAAAAAAAATCTCTCGTGGCTACATCACCGAAATTGGCCAACAATCTCCATCCCATAGCATCAAATATATTATTGTCGCACGCCCAAACTTCACTCTTCCACCTGTAAACCACAAAGGTTAGCCAATCCATTTAAACCCTAGCTACTAAGCCACAAAGGTCAGTCTCCCATAAACCAAAACTTCAAACTCCCTGGCTACTGAACCACAAAGGTTAGCCTCCTATAAATTGAAACTTCAAACCCTTGGCCAGTAAACCACAAAGGTCAGCCGAGACCTTAACCCTTGGCGAGTAAACCGCAAAGGTTAGCCAAGGCCCAAATCCCTCGAATACTAAGCCACAAAAGTCGGTCAACTCAAACCCTTGGCCATCAAATCACAAAGGTCAGTCAAAATTTTAAATCATTGGCCGCTAAACCACAAAGGTCGGCCCACCCAAACCTAAATCTAAACCCCAGCTATAAACCACGAAAGTCAGCCTGTCCAAAAAAAAAAAAAAACAAAAACAAAACTAAAGTTTCAAATTGCTTGGCTATAAAACGTAGAGGCAACAAGCCGGCTGCGACAAGCGACAACAATAGGCAATAAGCCGTCTACAACAAGCGACTACAATAGGCAACAAGACGTCCATAAGCAAGCACATCGATGAGCAACAAGCCATTTACAACAAAAGGCCCCGACGACAAGCATTGAGTCGTCAACAACAAATTTGTAAGCTACATTCACCAAAAGCAATAAGCAACAAGTGTCAAGCAACGAGCTGCAACAAAATTGGCAGGTCACTATAATAGTATAAAAAAGATAAAAAAATGAGGTTTAAAATAGAGGCGATCCGGCGGATTTAGCCATTCCCATCACAGGGATGCTTGAAGGTAAACATGCCAAAGAAACCCGGCTGAGGTGAAAACTCGAAAGGGCGTCTCAGACAAAACTGAGTAACCCCTCAACGTGAAAACCCAAGTGGGTGTGGCGGAAAAGGTTAAAGGGCGTCAGTTTCATCGAAAATCCAAAAGGGCAATGGAGATGGTAATGTGAAAAAAAAGAGAATGCAATCAAAATAGCCCCAAGAAAAAGGGGGCAAAGAGAAGAGGAATTTCAAATTTTGCATATGGAAGTTTCGCTACGGCATTCATCCTATCACCTCTATTGTATTTTTACCCGAGGGACGATGTGGTGGAGCGGGTCCATGCCATCTCCTTGACGTGGTGTGCGCTCTCCCGAGTCTTCCATCGGGGATACCGATCAAAGAAAGAGAGGAAAGAGAGAGAAGGAAAAAGGGGAGAAGAAGGAAATCAAGACGGAAGCTGGACAAAATAAGTATGCCATTCTCTTCTTTCATTTACCAATAAAAAAACGGAGCCAGAGACAAGCCCTCAGGATAACTGTACAACTCATGAAGGGTGAATACAATGAAAAGGGGGGAGGAAGAAGAAAGAAGAAAGAAAATAAGGCTGTGTAGGCAACTCAAGCAAGCCGGGGCTCTATCTTCTTCAACTTAGCAATGCGAGCCTAGCCTGAAAGTGTGTCGGCCCAAAGGATGGATGCATCTCGGGCGTGGGTCTCTGCCTCGACCTCCCCCTGGTGTCCCTCCTCATATCGCTGGTATGCCACATGCCAGTCTTGGGCCACAAGACCATTTTCATTAAGACCTATATCTTGCATCTCGGCCACGAGCGTGGGCGGCCTCAATTAGAACCTCCTGCTCAGCCACAGCCGCGCCTAACTCGACGACTCTCGCCTTCACTTGCTAAATGGCAGCTAGCGTCTTCGTCCTCCACTTCTGGATAGCGTGGAGATGCATAAGCGGGCTCAAAAGTCTGCTAGAGCCGCCATCCATGGATCCCGAGGAAACCCTAGGCTGTGATAGGTGCGGGTGTAGCTCTCTAGATTGCTCCTTAAATCCCCAACTGAGTGGAGGGGATCACACTGAATCTGCACCTGAAGAGCCTCGATCAACGAGGCGGCCACACCAGCACCAGCAAAAGGTCGTGCGGGCTGAGGAATTGCAGGCCACTCAATACCCACGAACAAGAATCCTTGAGGGTCCTGCATAGTGTCAAGTGTCATCAACTACGATTGCAAAACAAAGAAACAATGAAAGAGTGAGGAATAATGACGACACTCCCGGGAAAGGAAAAGCTAAGAAAGCATACAAAGCTCAGCCAAAAGTCTATACCTGAAGTGGGACCTGGCTTCCAAAACCACCCGACCATGGAACTCCAAAGTAGAAGCACTAGCCATGGTTGGTGCTGATCCTGCAATGATTGACCAGTAAGGCTCAGTTAAAGCACACTCACCAAAAAAGGAAATGGTCACCATAAAACAGGCATGGATAAAGGAAACCTGACTCCCCGTCATTCCTCTCTCCAAATTGATGAGAGGGACCGACCCTCCACGAATTGGAGTCTCGGGAGCAGCCTCCCTCTCCTCACCAGTCACCTCGGGAGGAATAAGGGACCTCGCAGTCTCGAGAGCCCGCCATTGGCTCCGGCTGCCCCAACGGAGATTGAAAACAAAGAGACAGCACGAAAAAGGTGATTAAAACTCTGATCGGTTGAGCGCATAATGCACAAAGCAAAAAAAAAAAAAAGGAAGAAGTTTCACCCGCGATGGTACCCTCAACAAGAGGGGCAGCTGATGGAGGCGCTTCCGACTACCGGAATCTAGAAGTCGCCTCAACGTCGGTGGCTTTGCCCTGACATTGTGACAAAGTCTCGGTCGAGCTCCAGGAAGTACTCTCAAAGGTGCTCGAAGAGGAAGACAATTTCTCTGGCAACAAAACAAAGAGATAGAAGGCACAAAGCTATCAAAAAAATATGTATATACAAATGAAGAAAGAAAAAGGGAAAGGTTGGAAAAGTAGTGTTCACCGGTAGAAGTGCCTTCACTGGCCTCGATGCCCCCCTCTTCTTCAGCACCCTCGTAGGGATCAGGCACTGTTGCAAGGCAAATAGGCTCAGTAAGCGCCAGTCTGAAGAAAATAAAAAGAAAGACAAGACAGAGAAGAGTGGTCAACAAGGCCGAGACAAAGTCATTTACCTGAGTTGTTTCCCTTCTGGGGGTCCAACAAGCTGACAGTGCAAGCCAGGACCTTGAGTGCAATAGGCAAAATGAAGGGAGCCGCCACTCCAGCCTCGTTGGGTCTCTCCTCGCCCATGGCACCAGCACCGAGCTCGGTGGTGCCGCCAACTGCCAGAACAACACTAAAATCAGGAATCTCAACACTCGGATCAAACGTGGCTAGCTCGACAATCACATCTGCGACGGTTGCCATGTCTGCGTCTTCAAGGAGAGAGGGAAGGAAATTCCCCAGTGATGAGCAAAAAGCATGATATGGCACATAAAGGCGAATAAATCACTTAAAGTGACGAATGAACTCTTACTCGAAGTGTTCCCCACTTCACCACTTTCTAGCAACTCAGTGGAACCGGACGGGCCTCGTTGGAAAAGGAGCAGGGACACTCCCACTTGGTCACCAAAAGTGAGCCAAAAAAAAAAAGATGATCATGAAATGATGAGAGCCCTGTCAACCTCCCTTTATGAAGAAAAAGGGAAGGGGGGAGGAAAATATATATACAAAGAGACCATATCGGCAAAAAGGTGGTGTACCTAATTGTCGATCGGTGGAAGTCTCTCCCGCCGCTCCAACCGGGGAGATGCCCGTCGGCAACGCAAAATCGCCAGACAGGCAGATCAACTCATCAATATCTATATCATAATCTCTTCCTCCTGACTACGGAAGAGCCTCGCCAAGGGTGGGGGAGAAGCACATGTCCGCCCTAGTCTCCAACGAATCTGAAACAAAAAGAAAGAATAAAGAAGCATGAGATCGAGTCAAATGTCGAGACCAAAATTTGACTCGAGATCAAAAAAAAAAACAAAGGCCATTAACTCACTGGGGGCCTCATGCTTTTCCAAAGTAGCCTCCCCTGTTCGTGCACGAAAGGGTGGCCTAACACGTTCGCTGCTGTCCCTATCTCGTGGCCTCTTTGAGGGAAGGGAGGAATCATCGACAGTAGCACCCTCAGGTGTGCTGACGGAAGGAGTCGTCTTTGAAGGGACATATGTTGCAAAGATGCATGATACAACACCAGGGAAAAGAGATATATATTACTCAAAAGGAGAATAAAGAAAGCACAATAATACTGAGAAAAAAAAGTCTCACTAGTAGGCCCAAAAGAGGCCGGCGGCCTCAAAATGATGTGCTTCGGTTTCAGCCCAATGTTGCGGGCTACCTTATTCGCTTTCTCCTGGATATCCCTCGGTGTGTGGGCCTCCTCCAAATGAGGGATATACTCCACCAAGCCAACAACTCCCACCACATTTGTAAGATGTTACTTCCAGCGAAGAACGACATTGCTGGCGACAGTACCCTCGGGTAGCGGAGATGAGAGGGACTTGTTGCTCTTCTTGTAGCCACAATCTGCTAAAAATTGATCCCACCACGAATAAGGCTTGGAGTTGGTGGAGGCATCGCTTCGAAAAGGAGCTGGTAAAGCTGTGGCCGATAGACGCTTCATGGGTTTGATAGCCCCCACATATGAAAACCTCTCGATTCTCAAGGGCCGATTTTCTCACTGCTAAAGTCGAGCAATCCTCTCTACCTCTCTACGGGCCCTTGGAAAATGAGCCCGAATAAATCAGGATGATAGACATGCACTAGATCCTCCTTCTGCAAGGGAGCCTCTTCAATCTTTTTGATGGCGCACGCATTTTGCCTAAAGATGTTGCTGTGATCAAACCACCATGTGACAAAATATATGTCAAATTGTCCCCGACAGTCCTATACATGGAGGAGATAAGTCTCACTGTCACCTTGGTACATAAAAGTCCCACCACGAGGCCGACACTAAATGAGCATCCCTACACTTGTACCATCTCCCAGTCAATGGGAACTCTGAGTTTGGAGGAATGTGATGATCGTACCCAAAATTTCACGCAATTCGGTGCAGATGGTATTGCTCGAAAACAGTTACACTAGCCCGGTGCAAGGCAAGATCATGGGCGAGTGTTGTGAACCGACTCTGCAAGTGTGCAAGGGGACTGCTCCTGCTCATGGGGTAGCTTGTAAACGACTAAATTGCCCTCCTACACGGCGTAAGGGGCCCTTTTATACGGTTTCCCCTCTTTTCCATTGACCAGGACCACCCCGGATCGAGTAGGACCGCGATGGGGACCCACCTGGTCTAGGTGGGGCTCCCGTGGAGCCCACCCTTTATCGGTGCAACTGGGAAGCCCCCACTCAGTCGAGGTGGGCCAAAATCAACCCCCACCAGGTCTGGGTGGGTCAAATATTCCATCTACCCGGTTCGGGTGGGCCTAAAATTTGCCATACCCGGTCTGGGGTGGTCTAAACCATAGTTGCAGGGAAACGCTCGGGGAAGAGGGAAATGCGTTTCATGAGAAACGCGATCAGGAAACAAATTCAATGCATTTGGGAAACGTATGAGAAACGTCCCCTTGTTTCCCATATGTATTTTATGTCCCCTTGTTTCTCATATGTATTTTATGGGTATTTTAGTCATTTTAGGAAGGTATGTTAGTAACTTTAAGGGTATTTTACTCATTTTAAAAATTCATGAGATACACTTGAAGAGCAAAACCTTCCTAAAATGATTAAAATCTTCTTTGTTTCCCATATTTATATAGTTTCTCGTTTCTCACTAAATTTTAGAGCCTCGTTTCTCGCTTTCGTTCCCTATGTTGGTAACTATGGTCCAAACTCAATCCATCCCTATAAATATTCCCCCGGGGGTCTCCAAACCTAGAACACAATGACTAAGAACCCAAGAACGGAAGAACCAAGCAAGCTACGAGCGAGGAGCACGAAGTGGTCGGTCGAAGCGAGGAGCACGGGAGAGTCCTTCGGTTCGACTTTGGTCTTTGTCGCCCCGAGTGAGGGTATGTTACAAAAACTCCCCCACTAACGGTTCTTAGGCAAGTTACGAACATGCAAGCCCTATGGAGGAAGCTTTGTAAAATTACGAAAATGCCCTTGTTATTGTGTAAGGACTCGGGAACCAGCATGATTGCGGAAGTGTCCCGCGGTTTATGTAAAAGTTGTAATTAGGCCTCTAAGGCCCCCATGTAAAGTCGCGTATGATGATCATCAATGGAATACTTAGGGGATTACAAAAATATCTCGGATCTACGGTAAACCTTGAAGTCGTCCTTCTCGCACTCGATCTTCAACAAAGTCGAGGTCACCGACTAGCTCGAACGACGTGACGTGCCAAATCCTGAGCCAATGCCAAACTGTGCCAAACCCTGAGCCAATGCCAAGCTGTGACAAACCCTCCTCCAGTGTCAACCTGTGCCGAACCCCCAAGCGGTATTAAACTGTGCCTAAACCCCACCTAGTACTAACCTGGGGCCCACATCTCCATCAGTGTCAAACTATGAGTGATCCCCAAACCCCTCCTTATGTGTGAACCCTAATGCTTGTGTTAGCCTACCCTCAACGTCGCGGTCGGTATCGAGGTCGATTGCTCTTTCCTTTCGACAGTTAAATAAGGGTCTTCGGATTATGTCCGATGTAAATAAACACCGACTGTGGTCAGTGGAGAAGTGTGCTACACCCGAACTCAAAATCGTCTGATAAACCTAAATTCGTAGAATTAACAAATGCGCAGGCTACTTAAATAGCCACAAATGCACGCCCATACCTTTGAATTTAATTCTGCGTAAAAACAATTGTCAACATTCTAGGGTCGTTACCCTCCTCTAGTAGCTCAAACCCTAGCGAGGAACCCATTTTGCCTACAAATGAACATGGAGAAGGGGCGCTCGAAAACCATGACGAGTAGGCTTGGTCATATGTCATCAACAACTGGGAATATTATGATGCCCATGTCGCCAATTCTGATGACGAGAAGGACTTTCATTTATCTATCGAATTAATTGAACTTGAAGATGGCGGACAAGTGACTGTAGACAAATTAATTGAACTCAACCACAGGGAGGTTGAGGACCCCCGACCAATTTTCATTAGACCCCTCTTCAAGGAAGAAGAAAGGGAAGCGTATAAACAACTCGTGTTAGAGTTTAAAGATTGCTTCGCCTAGACTTTTAAAGAGATGTCAGGACTGGAACCCTCAGTGGTCGAACATGAGTTGGCAATACTTCCCATGGCCAAACAAGTCAAGTAGGCTCAAAGGCGTATACGTCACGAGCTGAAACTCAAAGTAAACGTAGAAGTTAACAAACTTCTGGAGGTGGACTTCATAGTTCATAGAACCTTACATATATCCAATTTGGCTCGCTAACATGGTCTCGGTGAATAAAAAGAATGGCCAAGTTCGAGTTTGCTCTTTGGATTTCTCCCTCCTCTTGAATGGCAGAATCTAAATATCGGAAACTACTACTTTTAGGAATAACATGGCTTCCATTCCTAACCAAATCGTCTCTGTGTATCCTCATTTTGCTTCAATTGTATTTCATATGTTCTAACTTTGTTTTACTAATCCTAAAACCTTTAGATTCCAAAGCACGCATTCACTGTTAAGGTGAAGTGAACAAAACATTTTGAATGCTTCCCACATTGTGAAGATGAAATTATAGAAAGTACATCATCCAGTTGATGGAATCTAAACGGATCATCATATGTGAATTATAATGGAAACAAATGTTCCCTTATGTCTACTAAGGTAGATGGAGGGAGGCATGTTTTCTTCTTCTATCTTTTCATGACATGTTCGAGCTCTTTAATTCCTAGGTTGATGCTCAAATTACATTCTTATTGTAGAGCATTTGTGAAACCTTATTTTCTTTCTTTGTTGCAGGAATTATCTTTCATCAGTATTAATTCATGAGCTTTTTCTCACTTGGGATCATGATGATTTATCGCAACGGGCTAAAGTGAGTTGGATGCTAAACCACACTTTTGTCAGTTCTAGGTGGCTTAGTTTTGTGCACGCCTACTATGAAGTATTCTTTGTGAACTGTCTTTTTCCACATGGATATGAATACTTTTACGAATCACTTTTTCGTTACAATAGGCAGCTCGTATCTTGGTGGTCCTCACGTGCAAACATGAATTTGACTCTCGGTACCAGAAGGATGAGGACAAACTGTATATTGCACAGCTATATTTTCCTCTTATTGAGCAGGTATAGTTCCTTTGAATTTTTCTTCTTCTGAACTTTCCTAAATGGTAAATGAATATGATTTTTCACAATGGGAAAGTGAATTTTTCACAATGTTGAAACAGTAGGCAATCAAAACTTTTGAATAGTTGACAAAAAAGTTTCCCATTTTCATGACAATGTTCAAGTAGCTCATTCTTTCGTTTTTCCCCACTTCTCGAATGAGAGGGATCAGTGGGGGCTATCATGTTGATTCTGTTCCATAAATGAATGATGTTGCTACAAGTTAGGTACATAAGAGGCAAGATAACTCTTGAACCAATGTAAGTGCACAAATGCTCGTCTCCTCCATCTGTACCTGGGTAGGAAACTGGTGTTTTATGAGCCGCCAGAAAAACTATGTATGCATATTATGATAAATAAAATCACATTTTGAAGTCTGAGTGGAAGATTTGGGATGAGGTGGGGGTTGGCATGCCTAGTCCTCGTGGTGAGGAAAACTTGGCAGCCCCATATGCCATTGGAAGTGTGGAGCATGATCAGCAGTTGAGATTCACTTTGTATGTCATCATCACCATCCAAGGGATGTAGATCATATGGAGATGGCACAAAGATGGATGGTTAACCATTTCTTTTTTTTTTATTTAGTGGCAATGTATTATGGTTGTTTTGTATTGTAGACAAATGTCATCATACAGTTTGCCTATGCCATTTCCTTTTTTCTTGTGTTTTATGGACAAATAGAAGATTATTGTATTGATTTTGATATTTTTATGGAAGTGGATGATACTACCATTGTATTAAAAGTAAAAGAGGGATATACAAGTATAGTCATTGTGTTCACAAAAATCCCTATGAAAAAAGACCTTCCACACCAAGATGGAGTGGTCGACGCTAACCCCCCAAAAGACCAAAAATGGAAGAGTTGTGGATGTTCACATTATATAGGAGCTCCGCCCATTCTCTCACTTTCTTACAAATAAAAGAAACTATTCTACCCACATCCCTAGCTTCTTCTATGAAAGATCCATTATTTCTCTCTCCCCATAAGGCCCACAACAAGGAAGGCAATACCGGTTTCGGTTCGGTTTCGGTTTCGGCCGAAACTAATTAAATAATATTTTTGTAATAAAAGGGTATATTTGGTTTCGGCCGAAACTGGGCTTTCGGTACCGTTTCGTTCCGGTCCGAAACCGAAACGTTTCGGCCGAAACTGCCTTCCATGGCTCACAATGTAGCATGCAGGATCAACCACCAAGTAACATTGTCCCCTTTAAGGTTCCACCTCTTGTGCCAATGTCCAATCAAGTGCTGCACATTCCCCTGCAAGCCGATGGTGCAATGGATCTGTCTTGTGACCTTAGTCCACATCTCCTGCGAGTAAGGGCATCCCACGAAGAGGTGGTCCGTCGTCTCATCATCCTCATCACGCAACCAGCACACTATGGGTATATCCTATAAAAAGGAGGCAAATCTGTCACAAGTTAGCAGCCTCCCGTGAGAGATCCTCCAAATGAGAAGTTGCACTTTCAAAGGACTCCTAGGGGCCTAAATATGAAGCAAGGCAATGGTGCAACCCCTCGGATATGAAGGTCCTCTCTATCTGCCTCTAGAGCGAAATCCAAAAAGAAGGAAAGCAATCCTTGTAGCTAGTCCATCTTCTCTGGCCTAAGGCTCCTTCTGAACACCAGTGTCCACGTCCCTCCTGAGAGTTGAGGGTCATAAGTTTGGGAGACGAGAGCCAAGGGGGTTGCTGCAACTGCAAAGTCTTGAAAAAGATTCCTCCAGAGTGAAATCACCACTCCATCTGTCAGTCCAAAAACGGCACTCATCCCCCTTGCCCAATGGGACCTGAACACTAGAGATCATGATATCCCTGGATGAGGTAATACCTCTCCAATTGTGATATATTATGTTGAGTTGCCAGAATCATATCACAATCTGTTACTCTGCCATAATACCTTTGCCTAATACCCACACTCTACTATCACCTGTTCCCATCTTCCACATCCACTTGCATAAGAGAGCCAAGTTGACATCCCTAATATTTTTTATGCCAATATCTCCCATGTCCTTGTTTTTAGAGACTTTGTCCTGGGCGATATTATGTCAACCTTTGTATCTCTCCCCACTATTATGCCAAAAAAATCTTGCTCGAATAGACTCTAGCTTCTTGGCTATCATCTTTGGGATCCAGAAAATGGACAATAAGCAATGTGCAAGCTATCAACACCGATATGTAAAAGACTAATCGTCCCACATACGAGAGGAGCCTCGCCTTCCACCTTGCTAGTTTGATCTCAAATTTCTACACTAGGGGTTGCCGCTCACTACACAGAAAAGAGAGAGCGGGAGGCCCAAATAGGAGAGAAGTAAAACTCCCACTTGGCAACCCACAATGAACGTCACCCTCTGAAGTACCCTACCCTCCATGTTCACACTCACCAAGAGGCTCTTACTAAAATTCACCTTGGGACCATGATGCAGAGCAATTATGAAAGGAAGACCATGATTTCTTTCTCTATTTTTTCTATTTTTCCACTTTTTGTTTTTTCTTCTCTCTTTTTTTCTTGAAAATATTTATGTTTTTTTCCCTCTTTTCCGTTCTTAGCTCCTCTCCCTTTTTTTCAAGATGTATTTTTTGTTTTTTCTATTTTTTTCACCCTGTCGTAACTAGAGAGCGAGAGAGGGATAGGGAAGAAGATTGAGGGAGTGAGAGAACATAGACAGGCAAAGCGGGGGTTTCGTGAGCCGTTGCTTCCTGTCCTACACGGCGGGGTGGCATGGAAGAGGATGAGGAGAAGAGGAAGAACCAGAGGGGGATGGGCTATCGTTCCTAGGACAAGGTAAGGACAGTAGGGAGAGGGGTTCACGTGAGTGAGGGAGAGGGAAGGGGCGATCGTGGTGGTGTCCAACGACGGTGGGCGGCGCCGAGGGAGGTCAGTGGTGGTTGCACAGCGCGGGCTCGACGGGGAGGGGAGGACCGCCGACGATGACTACAGGCGCATGGCGGCCATAGATGGGCCGAAACATTACAGTTTCAGACCGAAATGATCCGAAACTACCTGGTCGAAATCGGGCCGAAATTGAAACCTTGCAGTTGGCAAAAATATAATTTAATTTATTTGGTTTCGGGTCGAAATCGAAACGGTTTCGGTTTTGGACCTGGCCGAAATCGCGGCCGAAACCGAAACTACCATCTATGATGGCGACGGTAGGGATCCGGACCGGCAAGGCGGCGGCGGGATGCCGACACGGAGGTGGTGCTGCTCGGCGTCTTTATGGTCCGAGGGAAGGGGAAGCGGGCATCCAACGGGCGTACGGCACAGGACACGTGAACCAGGGCCGCAGTAGTAGGCTGTTGCCGGCGGCGGTGGCAACCAGGCTAGGGGTTCGGACAAGGCTGGAAACAGTAATGGCCGAGTAAGTAGGGGTAAGCGGGGCCGCGAGAGGACACTAGGGTAAGCACAAAGGGATGGGGGAACACTCAAGCTGGGTTTTTTAATGGGGAGGACCGACGGGTGCAGGGCATGGGAGGGCAAAGTGTTGAGTTTTTTTTTTGTTTTGTTTTGTGATGAGGGAATAAAGGGAGGTTGGGTTGCTCTAGACGGTCGGAGACGAAGTTGCCATCGGCGGAGCGAGTAGGTTGGGATTACGGCGGGGAGGGGGTAGGTAGCGACTGGGTATGCAGAGAGGGAGGACGGAGTAGGCTGGGATGATCGTTGTTGCGGTAGGCGATGGTGGACGGCGGTGGTGGGAGTGGATTTGGATATTGGGGTTAGGAGCGGTGAGGCTTGACGCTGTGGGGGTGAATTTTTATTTATTTGTTTATTTATTATTGATTTATTTATTATTTTTTGGGTTATTTAGTGCGTAGAGTGACGAGTTTATTATGCGCACCGTCTGACTGATTAGACAGCCGTGGATGATTGTGTTGGGACTCAAAGTCCACCATACCATAAAGGCAATGGCGTTAATTACGCCCTTCCGAAAGAAGGACTACCCTTGATTAATCACCAAGATAAAGAAGCCGTTGGGGCTGAACGAATCGAAACGAATACATGAATCAAGAAATATTTGCTGTGTAAAATAGAATTTAAGCATGCACTCAAGCACTACATGCAGCAATACTTATTCTATTAAGTCGACTTCCGTTACTAGGCGGAGGTTTTACTCATGCATAGTGAAAGCTTTCAGTCAGACTTGATCTGACCCTCCGCAAATCACCATTTGACATACTGGGGAATCGTGGCATACAGGCACACAATAAGACGGGTATATATATTTATTCATGCATGTATATGTATGCTTTTGCACATATGCAAGTGTGCCTAGGTTGATTCTATTATTGTTATTCCTTTTATTATGTAGGTGGCCTGGGCCAATCAGAGCGAGATGGTGAGGGAAGGCAAAAGGGGGGTGATAGTTGAACTAGGGATCACGATGGGTGATCGGCTGATGAAACCGCAATCAGTTGACTGATGGGGCCTGTAGGTCGACCTAGACTCGCAGAAGTCGACTTGGGGGATCGGTGCGCGCGAGAGGGAAGAAAGAGAGAGAGAAATGAAGATGAGACAAACTGGGGGAGGTGATCCGGCCGGATCATCGCACGGTTGAGAGTGGCCGTCGATTCAGGCTTCTCGCTTGAGCTATTGAAAGGAATTAAGGCCAAAGCTGGCCGTTTATTATTTATATATTTTTTCTTATTATCTTTTTTCGTCTGGGGAGAGCCTCTGTCGACAGAGTTTTGAAACTCTGTCGACAGAGCTCAATCAAATTTCTTTTTTTTAGCTCGTTGATTTATTTAACCCTGTCTCATTATTTCATTTCCTTCGTTTTATTTGTCATTCACTTCTTTTAATACACAAGACCCACAAAAAAAGGGGTTGGCATGGGTTATGCGGGCCCAAAACAACTCAGCGTCACTGACTGAGCGAGAACAAGTCGACCCAGCCCATTACTAAGTCGACTCAAGGCCTGGGTGAAAAGGGGCGACCGGAACGAATTACGGAATTTCGACAACATCTCCTCCTGTCCCGGAACATGGTGGGGAGACATATAGGAGGTGCGTCCACAGCAAATTTAGACAGTCTCCGTAAATAGCAGGCATGCCAAAAGTAACAGCTGAACCCTACAACGGGCGGCAAATCTCTAAGGATTAGTCCATAGGGAAACCCGCATCACCTGAGGGTCGTCGATCATTATGCCTTGGCATGTCGACCCGTTTTTGACCCCACGACATACACATGCGGAACTCAAGAGAGCGTCGGTGTAACCCTGGGCCGATAGGTCCAATAACTCCGTGGCATTGTGCGCCGACTGACGGCGATTTATATGCATTCGAGAGGAAGGGAGCCCTTAGCCATGAGGTGGCAGGGGCATGGGGTCCTCAAGATGACCATGCCTTTTCCCATTCAGAATCCACGGCAATCATGCCGACCCTTGGCAAACCTCCGGGGTCACAGAGGATCAAACAGACACAGCGATGAGGGGGGTCTAAAATTCAACGACGTAATGGAACAGCGGAACATATATTCCCGAGGGAGGGATCTGGGTAACCAATTGATTACAGTAAATGTCAAACTTGTTATTTACCTCTGATTGAACAGCGTTCAGGGTCATGCTTAGAGCGTAGCAAACCCCGGCGCTGACAGGGGATGAGTTGAACTTCAGACATTATCTGAGTAAAATAATGGAAGCCATCCGGCACCACTAAGGATGAAGGGAACAGTGATCCGGCAACATTCACTGATGCAAAACGAGAAGAGAACCTCAGTCAGCAGATGGGTTGATCTTTCTAATCATTGAGTCGACTCTCCTTACCAAATGAGTCGACCTATCCCTTACAGTGGGTTAACTTACGACCTTCTCTCGTGAAACAAAGCGATAGGGTCGACTCACCGGGAGATGCTCGAACAGATGAGTCGACTCAGGTTCCAACCCAAGTCGACCCAGCGATGGAATTAACAGTGGCCGGTTAAAAGAAGAGGTGGCAATGATCCGGCGGCATGCAGCGTGCCGGGTTAGGGTGGCTGGGTTCAACGGCGGCAGATAAAAGAAAGGGATCTGACGGGTATGTAGCGCGCCGGATCGGGCCAACTGACCCGGCGGCAATTGATAATAAAAAAAGAAAGGATCCGGCAAGGGTGTGGCGCGTCGGATCTGTTGTAATCCTATGGTTTTGATGATGATAAACAATATGACTCATGTGATCATATGTGTTGCTTTGATGTGCTTTGATGTTGTCAAATTCATGTGAGATGTTTGCTCTGATACCAATTGTTGAGTCTATAAGATGGTGCAAACTGGATTCAGAGGGGGGGGTGAATGAATCTCCTCTTTAAAAATTTGTCCAATTGAAACTGTCCTAATAAACTTTTGCGGAAATGAATTCTGATAAGATCAGCAAGACAGAAGTTCTATAGAGATTCACACTAGAACACTTGTCCAGAAGTTCTAATGTGATTCTCACTAGAGTACTTGGATAGCAGTGAGAAGATCTCCTCAGATGGCAACTTAGCTGAAACACCAGTTAGCAGATATGATGCAACCAATGCAATTTGAACGTAGAATTGTTTAAGCTAAATATATACAACAGAAACGAACCTAAGCATACATCTATCGATAATCAGCATTGCATTCAAATCAAACAAACCACTGCACAGATGATTTTTAGGTGGTTCGATCCTCCAGACCTACATCCACCCCACACTCAACCCGAGTGTGGATTCCTGCTGATACACAGCTTAAACCGCTGGGCCTCACAGCTTACCGACAACCGTTGAGCGTCACAGCTTGCTCCGCTAGGCATTACAGCTTAAGCCACCGCTGATTTACAGCTTCAAACCGCTGGGCCTTACAACTTCGCCTCCGCTGATACACAACTTAAGAAATGGAATGTAAAATGGAAAAACAAGACGGATAAAGTTCGGCTACGGAAAGCTGGAATAAAGCACAATAATGTAGCTAGCTCAGGAGCAGTGTAGCTTGGATCTGATCCAGAAGACTAATCTTCCTTCTCCTGCTCTCTTGCTGTTGCACTCTATTCTTTTTCTTCCTTCTTCACTCTGGCTCTCTTTTCTCTCTCTCTGTAATTCCTCTCTCAGAATTTCTCCTTGTACTTCTCCTGCTCTCTCTCTCTCTCTTTTTTTTCTCTCAATCTCACAATCACCCTCTTCTTCTTTTAACTCACTTATTCTCTGCTACTTGAATTGGACGATCTGCCCCCTCTTTATATGCTCCAGGAGATGGGCGTTTTCCGCCCAATTCGCTAAGCAGATCTAATCCAGACCTTTCCACGTGTCATCACCACCGGGCTTTTACTTTCCACGTGGCAGGATCACTGGCTCGATCATTGTCTTGGATCACGTGCCATTCATAAACTTTCAGCGTTTCTGAGAGCACGTGCCTGCTTCAGTTCGAGCTCACGTGCTGCTGGGATCCTGTTAGATGAAAGAGGGACATTTCATCAAACACCTGGTAGTCCAACATGTCTCTAATGTGCTCAGACTTGATTAGGCCAATGCAATGTGCACAGACCTTAATAAATGCATATGCACAGACCTATATGCATAATGCACAAAAACTTGCACCGACTTATATGTATGTGTGCAAGACAGAACCTGCACAGACCTTGGTGTGCAGTATGCAAAACATGCTCGGACCTTGTGATGCATAATGGACATATGCACAGACTTTAGGTTGTGTTATATGCTCAGTGCAAGTATGCACAGACCATATATGCCTAATGAAGGATATGCACAGACTCTTTCATGCAGACAACAGAAATATGCACCGAGCTTAACATGCACATACTCTTTCATGCACAGACTAATGTAACGTGTTACATGCTAACACAGACTCTGTCATACTAACACATACTTCCATGCAAACTAACACAGACTTTAATTCATGCTTACTCAGACTCTGTGCAGACTAACATAGACTCTATTCACACTAGCTTAGACCTGATATGCAAGACAAAACATACTGACACATACTTGGATGCATGGAAACACATGGTAACTCAGACCTTACAGTACGCTAGTGCAGACCTTGATGCATGCTAGCACAGACTTTTTGTGCAGACGGCTCTAACTAGCATAGACCTTGTTGTGCATATATGAAATGTACACGGACCTCAACTGCTATGAGCAAGATATGCACTGACTTGCTACAGTGTGTGCACAGACTTCATATGCATTGAAAACAAACATGCACAGACCTTATATCTGCATAGTGCAAATGTGCACCGACCTTAGAAGGTCATGTGCACAAACTTTATGCTTGAAGCAGAAAGAACTGCACCGACCTTGTGTATGAAGAAGCACGGCTAGCATCGACCTTAAACTCACAGCAAAAGCTGCACCGACTTGAGTTCGGTGCACATACGCTGCCACATACGCTCTGCCGCTGCCGCCACCAGAGCCTCCTTGATGCGGGACAGAACGGATAGAAGGGAAGGATAGGAGGTGGAAGTGTAGGCTTCACGCCCTCTCCTTCGCAGGGACCACCTAGGGTTTGCCTCTTCTCAAGGCGCTCTCATCTCCATCTCAGAGACACAAAATTCTGCAAAAATCGCAACAGTAAATTCTTCATTAAATCGAAAAGTGAGATTATAGGATTATTTATAGGAGTTAGGTTAATCCTAAACCTAACATGACCCTCTTGGATGACTTTACCCATAGACTTAAGAAATAGTGCAAAAATCACACCAAAAATTACAAAAAATAGAAAGACACGAGCTTCGCTTCAAATGAGCCCAATAAAATTTACAAAAATTAGAGACTTAATCCTACAAAATATTTTAAAGGTGAAGATCAAAGGATTTTAACTAAGCATCTTGAGATTAAAGAGAGATTGCATAGTTATTTTCAGAAGTTACTTAATGGAGATTGCGTCAAGAATTTCTCTTTAAAAGGTACCCAAGAGTCCACAATATTTGATAAATATCAATATTTCATGCGTATTAAGATGTTAGAAGTGGAGGATGCTTTAAGAAAAATAAAAGTGGGCAAGGCCTTAGGACCAGATGGCATACCTATTGAAGTATGGAAAGGCTTAGGAGACATTGGTATTCAGTGGCTAACTAAACTTTTTAATAAAATTTTAAAGGAACGGAGAATGCTAGAAGTTTGGAGAAAAAGTGTTGTAGTTCCTTTCTATAAAAACAAAGGAGATATTCAAAGTTGCAATAATTATCGTGGTATTAAGCTTATGAGTCATACTATGAAACTTTGGGAAATAGTAATTGAAAAACGCCTCGATGTATGACTACTGTATCGGAAAATCAGTTTGATTTTATGTCGAATAGATCTACTACAGAAGTTATTTTCTTACTACGGCAGCTAATGGAGAAGTATAGAGAGATGAGAAAAGATTTGTATATGGTTTTTCTTGATTTAGAGAAGGCGTATGATCGAGTACTGAGAAAATTGATTTGGTGGACATTAAGAAAGAAACGAATCTCTCAAGGATATGTTGATTTGATTAAGGATATGTACGACAGTGCTATTACTAGTGTTCGAACTATTGTTGGGGAGACTGGCAAGGATGGTTGTGCCGGTATCGGTTTCGATTTCGGCCGGGTCCGAAACCAGTTTCGGTTTCGGTCCGAAATCAATTTAATACTTTTTTTTTTAAAGATGGCATTTGGTTTCGGCCGAAACCCTTGTTCTGGTGTCGTTTCGGACCGGTCCGAAATCGAAACGTTTCGGTTTCGGCCGAAACTGCCTTCCATGGAGACTGGTGAATTTTCAGTTTCTATAGGTTATATATATATATATATATATATATATAATGACCTTGGGAGCTTCGGGAGAGTGCACCCCTCCCCAACGGGGTCAGTTTCTATAGGTTTGCATCAAGGTTCTGCACTAAGTCCGTATCTCTTTGCCTTAGTTATGGATGAAGTAACAAAACAATTGCATGAGGATATCCCTTGGTGTATGCTATTTGCAGATGATATTATTTTAATTGATGAGAGTATTGATGCTTTAAATGCTAAGTTAGCGTGTTGGAGACTTGCCTTGGAGTCTGAAGGTTTTAAAATTAGTAGGAGTAAGTCAGAGTTTATACATTATAATTTTAGTAATGGGAGAGTGGTACAGGAAGACATGGTTATAATTGATGGACATAACATTCCGAAGAGTAGTAGCTTTCGATACTTAGGGTCTATCATACAAGAGAATGGGGAGATTCATGACGACGTTACATATAGGATTAAGGCAGGCTGGTTAAGATGGAGAAGTGCATCAAGTGTCTTTTGTGATCGTCGTATGCCTGTGAAACTCAAAGGGAGGTTTTATAGACAACTATGAGACCTGCTCTGTTATATGCTACCGAGTGTTGGGCAGTACGAAAGGAACACAGTCACAAAATGTGTGTAGCAGAGATGAGGATGTTGAGATGGATGTGTGGCAAGACTAAGAAAGACAAGATTAGGAATGAGCGCATCTGTAAGGACTTAGGGATAGCCCCAATTGATAGTAAAATGAGAGAAAATATACTCAGGTGGTTTGGACATGTGTTTCGTCGCCCTGACTCAGCGCCAGTTAAAAGATGTGATCGAATCTTAGTGGATGCTAGTAAAAGAGCTCGAGGAAGGCCCAAAATGAGATGGTGCGATGTTATTAGGAAGGACATTAGTTTCTTGGGTTTAAATATGAATATAGCACTTGATAGAAATCTTTGGCGGAACAGGATTCTTGTTGCCGATCCCAAATAATTGGGATAAGGTTCTGATGATGATGATGATGATGATGAGAGACTTAATCCTACAACTTTAAATTACTAGACCCGACTCATTTAAAAATAAAATACATAATAAAAATAAAAATGACGTTAATATGACTCCGATCGTCGTCCGTGTAAATAATGTTATCGTGCATAACGCCAATCGAGTCTATCGTCTAATGTCACAAGTCTTGCTCCGTGTCAATCTCTCCTAGATCGAAAAAGTTCATACTTGAATTTTGAAGTGTCGAACTACGACGAAGGCGAACACAAGAGGACGAACCACTAACATAGAACTATGTGCAGAAAATCATATCAAGGATCTCGAATTGTCGTTTAACATGACCACCATACTAACATGAGACGGCTCTAGAAGTAACACGGCACCAGGTGGAGCAACTGACGAAGCAACCTCAAACATAGTGTCATCAATCAAGTCTAACTCGAACATAATAAATAAATCCTGATCTCAGATATCATCGTGAATGACTGTCAAAATACTCTCAAAAGATGAGTCAACAGTGAGTACAAAATCATCTATCAAATCTAACCCGGAATCGACAAATAAACTATGATCCCATGAAACAACATCACGTGGGCCACTAACTACCATCTGCAAAATGCCCGTCTCAAACCCATCATCAGATATCAAGTGAAGTCCCAAATGGTGAACAATGAAGCATCCCAAGTAGCATCAACTATAGGTTTCACACATACACGGTCACCCTGAGCAATGGTCTCTGACTCTAGTGACTCTCTACTTGTCGCACTTTGCTCTGGAAGCATTGGCTTGGCACTGACAGAAATATTCTTAGGAAAACGAAATTACCCCTTAATGCAATGGTTGGCTGGTGCAAATAGACTAGTTAGGGTATGTAGTAACATGTCGCTCTTCCATCCTACTCTTGTCCCAAAGCAATGTAGGATCTCGAAGAATCAATATCGCACCATGCTCCATCAAAATAACTAATAGTTTTCAACAGGGTTGTGCCTTTAAACTGTCGGTGGAACTCGACAAAAGCTCGATCACCCTCAACTATACTTCTCTCGGTTTTCAATAAGACATCAACAATAGCCTGGGAAACATAATTATCTTGATGCTCCTTATCTAGAATTATTTTTGTCGGTCTCTCGTTCGGTAGACGTACGAGGAAATTAAAATTTATGTGACATGTGTAAGAGATTACCCAAATTGATACCAAATTGGTGTGGAACAGGATGGGCGGATCCACCGTGAGCCAAACTGGGCCTCTTTTCTGGCTGCGACCTGGTAGGGCTGCTGGGAGTGCGGGACTGGCTCGCAGAGGGCGGCCAGCAGGCTGGTCGCCGGGGGTGGCTGCCATTGCGACGTCGACAGCGGCGGCGGCGTCAGGGCATGATACGGCGGCCAAGTTGGCTTGCAGCAGGAAGACGATGGGGAAGGAAGTAGAGCTGGAGTGGATGGGGTTGCTCGCTGATGCAGGTGACAGCAGTGGTCAGCATGGAGGGGGGGTGGCGTCAGCTGCCGCTGTTGTTTTGCGGCAGGGAGGAAGAAGGTGGATGGCGGTGCTATGGCTAGCAGGGCCTGCTGTTGGCGGTGCTGGTGCAGCAGCGTTCTCCGTCCGGTGCGGTGGCGGCTGGCAGGGGAACGAGGATGCGGCTGGTATGGTTTGGGGGTGGGGCTGCGCAGGGTTTGCAGCGGACAAGGCAGAAGGAGAAAGAAGAGGAGGGTGATGGCGCAGGGGTCTTGGGGTCCCTGTTCGCGTTGGGGAAGAAGAAATCGGGGGAGGGAGGGAGGGCCTGGCTGGCCTGTTCACGGCAGAGGGAGGGCGGCGGTTTCGTGAAGGGGAATAATGAGGAAGGTGGAAGGATGAAGAAGATGACAATTGGGGTTTGGACGACCACAGATGCACTGAATGGTGGCGGCAGCAACGCAGATTGGATCTCGGCTTTGATACCCAAAATGATGCGAGACAGAACGAGATGGTTTGAGATAGAGGGGGAAGAAGGATAGGAGGTAGGAGTATAGGTTTCGTGCCCTCCCCTTCATAGGGACCACCTAGGGTTTGTCTCTTTTCAAGACACTCTCATCTCCATCTCAAAGACACAAAATTCGGCAAAAAATGCCACAGTAAATTTATCATTAATTCAAAATGTGAGATTACAAAACTATTTATAGGAGTTAGGCTAACCCTAATGTGACCCTCTTGGATGACTTTACCCCTGGACTTAAGAGAGAGTGTGAAAATCGCACCCAAAATTACAAAAATTAGAAAGACTGAATTTGCTCCAAATGAGCCCAATAAAATTTACAGAAATTAGAGACTTAATCTTACAACTTTAAATTAATAGACCTGACTCAATTAAAGACAAAATATATAATAAAATGAAAATGATGCTAAAACGACTCCGATCGTCATCTATGTAAATAGTGTCATCGTGCATAACGTCAATCGAGTCTGTCGTTTGATGTCACGAGTCTCTCTCCACGTCACTCCTCCTATCACCTGATGCCAGGAATCCTAAGCTGGATACCTGATAGACCTCCCAGCCGTCTCATTCCCCAAGCATCACCCCTATCTTCCCCCACGTCGGCTTCCCTTTCCATTGGCAGCACACCCAAAGACAGCGGCACAACCATTCCTTCTGGACGTTGATCAGTCCCAGGGGTAATGGGCCAAGGTCCATAGCCTTCCACTCCCCTGCGGAGTCACCCGTTCCGTAGCCCTGCCTTGGACCACCACTGCTAGGTTCTTCTCTGAGCCGTCGGCCTCCCCCATGACGAGATCTGCTCTCCCTACCCTACAGTAGAGCTGGACATGCCCTCTCCCCTTGCACTGGTAGCAGATCACCTCTCTATGTAGAGGCGCCGCCAGCCTAATTCTCCCTATTGTCACCTCCAATATTTATCCTGGTCTGCACAGTGCCGGGGAAGAACGGATGGATCCCCTGCCTCGAACCTCCGCATCCCAAGGGCGTGCGGTTCACCTCGGAGATGAATGCCGGCGAGCCACCCACCCAATCAGCCATGTCGACTGACCCCAAAACCCCAAAATCCCCAGAACTTCTGTCTAAAAAAGCCTAGAGAGAGAATGTGTATAATAATATATAATCTTGCCGATTTCGATTTTATAGGGCCTTATTCTATTACATTTGTTACTTTTTTTCCCTTTTTTATATCTTATCCCCTTTCTATGCTTCCGAACTTTCCTCTTTTACATATGGTTTTTTGGTTCCTTTCAGCTATTTTCAATAATCTTAAGCACAACAATATTATCATGTATCTGTTTAGATTTCCTCTGATGCATAGACTAGTTTGTATGCCTTGTTGTATAACCATATTTATAAACTAAAGTTAAAAATGGCACACTGATCTTGCGCTTCAATGGGATAAGTTGGATGGCCTCTTTCTCAGTCATTTAATTATTGATGTATTAAATTTTGTTTTTGAACATAATTCCAATAATATTTCAGGACATTGCACCTTACCAAGTTCCCTGTTTGGAAGAATTCCTCTATATAATTTGCTTTATTATGTTGCTGCAGATACTTGATGAGATGCCGGTGTTCTACAATCTCAATGCAGTTGAAAAACGTGAGGTCTTAATTGTTGTTTTGCAAATAATACGCAATCTGGATGATGCATCTCTTGTCAAGGCATGGCAACAAAACATTGCCAGGACGAGATTGTTTTTTAAACTCCTAGAAGAGTGTCTTATTCTTTTTGAGGTTAGTACTGCAGACATGACTCCATCGTGCATGTCTTTTTTAGGTGACCAGATGGTTGTAAATTTCAAGTCAAAGCATGTCATTATTTTTTCGAAGTGAATGCTGTGACATATCTATCAAATGAAAAATGAAGGGGTTTACAACATGTGAGGACTTGATTGCCTTTCCTCCCCAAAATAATGAGACAACTGAGACAAAACCTGCAAATATCCTGTGAACAGAATCCCAGAATCATGTCTCCTCCCCAAAGTCATTGTGACAACCCCTGTGAATACCCCAGAAAAAAACAGAAAGGTACACTGAGTACAATTTCTTCAATCCTTCAACATTAGCCAGAATATTGAAAGCCCACTAGCCATCTAGAGCCCTACATTGACTATCATGTGCCATGAGCGTAGCCTTGAATAGCATCTTTGATGACTTCTACTCCCTTCTCAACCTTTTGTTGGCATGATTAACCAGCCTCTCAAACTCCCCATTAGGACCCTCAGAAAGATGCCAACAGCACCAGCCAATGACTTGCATTTGTCTTGAATGGCGATGTTATCTGTCTCAGTGCAAACCCTGCTGCTGAGCCCTTTTTCGCTGACGTCTTCAGTTGCACAATTGTTAAACCCAGGTCTTGATCACCAACAAGATTGCTTGGTATGTGTAGCGTACACTGGGTCAACCATAGGTGGTCATCCTCCAGTCCAAGGATTTAAAAGCATCTGCCATCTTCTCCCCCCACCCCACTGGCTCAGGGGACATCACACTCAACTGGGTTACCATATGGTGTTGATACAAGGTCGTATCTCATCATCCATTAGACGGTAAATCCTACCGGCCTGGTCCGTGTTGCCTGCAGCAATCATCCCACCCCCAACCTCCCTCCAGAATGTAAGGACAATTAAATATTGTTTGCTGTCACTTCAATGCATTGTCTGTGTCCTGCAGAAAACCATGTGGCTGGTGGTCCCTAACGTTGACCCTAGACGAGAGCCCTTTGTTATCAGCAGAACCATATCAGTATCCCTGCATATTTGAAGTCCCATCTATTGACTCCATATGCCAATCACCACACACTCCACCTCTCTGACCTCTGCGCCAGCCAATGATCATGTGTGGAAGACCACAAGAAAGTTGAGTCCCCTTGAAATATCGGAACCCTTCCCTTTATCAGATACCATAACCTAGAGAAGCGGGTCAAAAGTCGTCTCTGGGGAGGCACTTTGAATTTGAAACTGGGGTTTGAATTTGAAATTGACTTTGAACTTGAGCCCAATTTTAACATGTCGCACGGAAAAGTCCCTGAACACCGTTGGCCCTCCAGTCCATCTGAACTTTGTTCTGGACCTTTTTCAACATGCACACACACAACAACAAAAATCTGCAGTGCCTGGGGTTTCAGGAATCCACTTTGAACCAATCTCGCCTGCATCGTGGCAATAGAAGCTGCCATTAATTCAACCTGCAGTGATGTCCCAACTTGGGCTGTCAGCGGACAGCACATATATTGAACGTAAATCCCGTATATGATGCATGAGAGTCAAGTCTGAAGCCCCCTCATGTTGCAGGGGGCTTTTTTGGTCTACCTGCATCACATATGTGACCTTTTTCAGAAAGGCAGAGGACGATGGAGTTCTTCTATAAGTTCAGCAGTATCCCAAGGAACTCAGTCTGCAAAATTTCAGTCACTCTTGTCATGCACACCTCCATCTGGTTGTCATGGTTCCATGCTAAGGACCAAGCAACCAATAGAAACATATTCTTGCCTAAGAACCTTTTTCCCAACTCTACCACCAGGAGAGCAAATCAGGATTCATGAAACCACTCGGCATCATATGCCACACGGTCTGCGAGTTAGATGCTCCCTATTGTACCACCGTCCCCTGAAAAATGAGATTTGGGAAAGATTCTCCTCCCTCACACCTGCAAACAACGTGAGTTCCTAGGACCAACTATCTCCCTTGTTCTCCTCTCCTTCCCTCTAGTAGACTGACATTTACTGACTCAGAGGGGAGCTTCTGCACTATCTGCAGCATTTGCTTCCATCCAAAGAAACCCTTCCTGGTTTCTAAGCTGGAATGTTCCCGTGAAAGATAGCCTTTGGACCTGCAGACCTTGCAGAACTCTGGTCCCTTGCATTTTTCTGCCAATGCCTCTTCTCATAGCATGAGAGAGAGACTGAAGTCACCACATGTGAGGTGCTCTTTTCCAACCCCAGTGCTCTCTTCAATCCCTTTCTTCCCCCCTTCCACCTTCACATTGGTCCACCTCAGCCTGCTACATCTACCTTCCTCTCTCACAGATTAATCAGGCCAATGCAATTATTTGTAAGTTGGAAGCAAGAAAGCCTAATTTATATTTGCACATAAGGTATAAGGATATCTTGGTTGGGTTTCCACAAACATTTCTTTTTTTAAACTTTACAGAGCATTTGTAATCAAGAAATTAATTTGTTCTAATATCCAAAACTTTGATGTTAGCTGTTGAACTATTGATCATTGAGTTGTTCATATTTGTTTTCTATCTTACAGCACAGGAAAACAGCAGATAGCATGTTAATTGGCTGCAGCTCCCGCAGTCCCGATGTTGAAGGGCCGGTTTCTCCAAAATATTCTGACAGGCTTTCCCCAGCAATTAATGGATACTTATCTGAAGCATCTCGCCAAGAAGTCAGAGTATGTTTACCTCATTTCTTGCTGTTAATTTGTGTACAGTGACTGTCTGCTACTACACATGATAAACCCTGATAAACACAAAAAATATACGCAGCAAATGGAGGGTGTTGTCAAATGTGAGTTGGGTGCACCACAATCCAACTGTCGAGTTGTAGTTGTCACCACTGTTTTAATAATTTATCATCTTAGGTTGGTCGGCAATGGTTGAAAATTTTAGTATGAATGGTGCTACTTTTATTTCAGCTGCCTCAATAAACTAGCGTTGTCCTTGGCAGAGTACGTGCACACATATGCCCTCTGTAACTAACAAAAAAATTAGATAAACTTGTGGAAAGTAGCCTGTATTGACGGCCTATTTGCAAATTAACATGCAGTTTTATCAAGGATGGCAATTTCGGTTTCGGTCTCAGTTTCGGCCGGGTCCGAAACCGAAACGTATAGGTTTCGATTTTGGTTCAAAATATTCAGAAAAATTCAGAAAATTCGAAAAAATCAAAAAAAAACTGAAAAAAATCATTGGACATGCATTTGAGTCTGAATAAATTGGATTAAGTGCTAGAAGTAGACATTAGACATGTTAAACTAATATTCTTAAGTACATATTAAGCATGAAGTACATTCAAGCAATACAATGAACATTACAAACACAGTAAATGTTACAGAAATTAAATGATCCCTACCCAAATAATGATGCACTAATATGGATAATAGCTAGAAGAACCTTCTCCCTCATCGTCTGGCTTCTACTGTTGATACTCATAAAAAGACTGCATATATTGTATATTCACTGTAACTAAACAATGATTACAAGGTTGTTGGCTTGATTGGAATCCAGAATCAGCATAAGAAGCAAAACCTTGAGGATTAGAAGAAGATGCTGACCCATAATTGCTACTGGCTGGAACTAGATGAAATTGGAATCCTGGTTGATGACCCCCCTCATACATGCATGTTTCATGTTGGCCACCTCCATAACCTGTTGGATGTCCATATTGGCTCTGTGAATTATATCTTCCTTCACTATGATTGTATGCTTTGCCCGTGTCAGCTTGGAAGGAGGGAATAGGTACACTGGGATCATTACTCGGTGCATCATCATCAGAACTACAAGAAACTAATCGCCTTCTAACCTTTGGCTCTATTTTTTTTTCTTTTGGTGTGACTTGAAAGCAATCATTTTCCCCGTGGCGTATGTCTCACATAAACTTACTTCAACTGCTCAATTGTCGGGTCCTCTCGAATAGCAGCACTAGTCCTCTCAGTCATCTTATGCACTGATATAATTCTTCTTAAGGATGGAAGTGGCTTGACCATTCTAGGAGTGATTGGCTTGCTATCGGATTTTGATTATCTACGTGGCTCAATCTCAGGCTGTTGCTCAGTGTCGTTAACAAACAAAGCTGGGTCCTCACTCTGGTGCACACGAGTCACTCTTGGCCTCTTGGTTGATCCTCTGAATTCTGGATCCCTTGGCCCATCTTCGTCCAATATACCCTCTGCTTATGTTTTGTCATCAAGATCAAAACCGGGCTCATCAACCTGGGCTCGTACCTCAACTCAAGACTGCAAGGGATTGTCATCATCAAATAATGTCCACCTCAATTTCTGGAGTTGCATCGTTTGCGACGCGTTTGTCTCTTAGTTGTTGTCTCAGCTTCATGTTCTTTATTCTTAACCTCATGTTGTTGTGACAGTAAATCAATTTTTATAGCTGTTTAATCTTTAGTCGATTGCGAACATTTGAGTGTATAAAGCTGAACGTGCTCTAATTCTTTTCACATTGACTTGCTGATGTTGTTTAACTCAACACCCTAATTGCAATGTAAGTCAATGTATTACTGCCCAAATCTCTATTGTTCACCATTATCCACCAGTCAGTTGTTCCACCAACCATAAACAAATAAATGTAAGATGTAAATGAAGATCAGTTCTTCATCATGCACTAATACATATTGACTCAATTTAAGCATAAACATTTAGTATACTTGGGATCACTCTTCTCACAGCGTATTGTAATTGTGAGTCGGAATATGTCCCAGTTCTCAATCTATAATTGTCCATCTGTAAAGATAAAGAAACAATTAACATATGTAATTAAGTAAATTCTTTTCCTCTTATTGATAAAATCAATAAATGCCAACCTGTAGCTCGCCCTAAAGCCTTTTTCTGGTGTCCTCAATAAACAACCAATCACTGTTAAGGTGTCTTGAAAGACCTCGCGATCAACGTTTGCATTGGTATTGTACATAAATCGAGGTTGTTGAGGAAATAGCCTGCATTTGGATATAATTAACTAAATGTAAGATGTAATTTAACTAAAAAATAATGAACTTTATATTAGTACAATTAATCACTGACCAGTTGCATGCAATTCATGGTGTAATGTATTGTCTCATCTGTTGTCAACAATTTTCCATCACTTTACGTACTCTTTGGGAAGGGATTTCTGCAACTCTAACTTAGCACGGTCCATGGCCTTAGGGATGGCAGTACCTGTTTCGGTACTGGTTTCGGCCGGGTCTGAACGAACCGTTTCGGTTTCGGTCCGAAACCAATTAAACTATTTTTTTCTTAAAAGGCTACATTTGGTTTCGGCCGAAACCGGGTCTTGGGTGTCATTTCGTTTCGGTCCGAAATCGAAACGTTTCTATGCATGACTTCGTACAGATATCCCATATTATTCTTCTCATCGCCATTCACCATTTTTAGGATCTTCACGAGAGGTGTGACTGTTTTCATATAACGTGAGACTCTATTCCAAAATTTATTGTCTTCCATGATGTGACACCCCATCTAAGTCTTAACATTGGATTTGTCTATATAATCCCGCATGGAATTGTGGTACATGAAATACTTGAGCTTATATTTATACCTATGCAAGGACTCCAAAGAAATGAAATTCAAAGTAAATCTTGTTAGCCTTGCATGGATGATATCTTGGCCCCCATTTACATGCTCTCTGAATATGTTCAAGATCGTAGGATGGTCATAAATATACTGAGTGATTTTCTATGCCCTCTCAATTGTCTAATTCATATTTCTTTCCTTCCTAATGTCTTCAAGTATCAATTCAGACAATGTGCTGCACATGGGAGTCAATATAAATGCTTATGCTTCTACATCAACTTTCTCCCTGCAATCTTGTAACTAGCTTCATTATCGGTGACTACTTGCACAATATATTTCTTTCCAATTTGTGCTACCATGTCATTCATCAAATTAAACAAATAATTTGTATTTTTTTCATAATTTGATGCATCAACTGATTTCACAAATATTGTACCTTCGATGCAATAAACTAGAAAGTTGATCATGGACTTTGTCGTGGTACCAGTCCAGCCATCACACATAATGGTACATCATCTCTCCATCTAGATATACTTCAAGTTTTCAACCCACTGATGAAACTCCTCAACCTCTTTCTCAAGGCCACGCCCGTATATGCCTCGACATGACGGGGCCTTCAAGTCAAGGTCAGCATCTGCTATGGTATCAAGTATAGGCTGTCAGTATTCTGATTTAGCTGCATGTGTAGGCACACCTGCATCGAAAAATTATTTACAAATCCTTTTAAATGCATGCCCTGTAGTTTCAGTTGATTTTTTGAACCCTCAATGCTTGCTTAATTTTTGGCTGTGTAGCACTTTGTCTTATGTGCAAATAGCTATCCATAGGGACCTACTCTCTGCGGGACTACACCAGTGTCAAGAGGTCGTGCTACACCAGCTATACTATAGTAGGTCCCTGAATTTATCGGTGTTTTTCCCTTCCTTCGAGCCGCTTGTTCACGCTCTACTGTTTCAGTCAGCTCTCGATCTGAATCCTCGGTGCCTTCCTCATCATCATCATCCCTCTTCCCATTCTACTTACTCTGTCTGAAATCTCTTTAGTAATTTCAGCCTGATCTTTAGCCCTTCGTTATATCCTGTCTTTTTTGCCCAAAGACACTGGCGCATTTCCTCTGCCACTTATCGGGGACATATGTCGCATTGCTTGACCTCTCCTCTTATCCCTACTAAATGCTGCTTTCCTCTAGTAATTTCGCCATGTATCTCTTTACCACAATAAGTACATTTGACTTTTCTTCTTCTAACATCAAGTAACGTGAGGTGGGCCCACCCCAGATCGTCCTGTCCTTGATGCTCCTGACCTTGTTCACGTCTAACCATAATACTACATTAAGACAGTCAAAGACACATGGTTGTAAGTACAATGAAAAAATATATTGAAGCATAATTAAGCTTCAAATTATGCTGAATTGAGATAATTAAATAAAATTCACAATTTTTAATTGCTAATTAGGGTTACATTTGGGGATTTTCCTAATTACCCTTCATTAAATGCAATTACCTGTATGCTCCCGTCCTAAAGCATTCAATGAAACTTAATTGAGCTTCAATTGACACTAAATTTACCTAATTAGATGAAACCCTCAAATTTAAATCGCTAATTAGGTCTTAATTTGGGGATTTACCCTAATTACCCAACATGTAATACAATTAACAACATGTTCCCACCCTGAAGCATTCAATGAAGCTTAATTAAGCTTCAATTGACGCTAAACTTATCTAATCAGACAAAAGTCCCTAATTTAAATCGTTAATTAAGCCCTAATTTAGGGATTTGCCCTAATTACCCGGCGTATAATACAATTCACACCATACTCCCACCTTAAAGCATTCAATGAAAGCTTAATTAAGCTTCGATTGACGCTAAACTTACCTAATTAGACAAAAGTCTTAAATTTAAATTGCTAATTAGGCCCTAATTTGGAGATTTACCATAATTTACGTATAAAAACTAATAGAATCTATTATAACCTTACCTACAACAAGAAAACTATCAAAGAAAGAAAAAAAATACGAAAACTTACATCCTTCAAAGCTGCTTTATTGCTGATCTAGATGCATCAAATTATTGGTAGATATTATCTTAGCCTTTTTGGTTTCATCTGCTACTAGCAATATCATGCATATTGTTTTTTTTTCAAACATGCTGATATCTTCTAAACTATTTTCTGCTGATCTTTCTGTAACCGCATAATAATAACAATCTGAAATCCTGACTTCTAGCATTGGAGATGCACAGAACTTGGGAATTGGAATTATCTATCCATCTATGTAATTGTTGATAGCTATGAATCTTCAATCATCAAAAAATGTAACATCAATTTCCCTTTTTCTTTTTTGACCCACATGTAACCTCTTTGAGAGAAATTTGTTTAATCAATCCATCCCCTTATTTTTTGCCTATATTTTTACCCCTCTACAGCCACAGGGCACGCCAGAGAATGGATATCTGTGGCACAGGGTTAGTCCAAACTTTAGCTCACCTACTCAACCATATTCGTTAAGGGAAGCTCTCGCTCAGGCACAGTCTTCTAGGATTGGAGCTTCAACTAGAGCATTAAGAGAGTCTCTTCACCCAGTCCTCCGGCAAAAACTGGTACATTTTTCTCCTGGTATTTTCATCCTTCTAATTCATGAAATTGGGCTAACAGTTTCTATATTTCATTCAGGAACTTTGGGAAGAGAACCTAAGTGCTGCTGTCAGTCTCCAAGTCTTGGAGATGGCTGAAATTTTTTCTGTGGCTGCAGCATCTCATACTGTTGCTACTGATTATGGGAAGCTAGACTGCATAACATCGATATTTATGAGTTTCTTCTCCCGAAGTCAGCCATTGGCCTTTTGGAAAGCCTTGTCTCCTGTCTTCAATAACATTTTCAATCTTCATGGAGCAACATTGATGGCACGAGAGAATGATCGATTCCTGAAGCAAGTTGCTTTTCATCTTCTACGCCTTGCTGTTTTCCGAAATGACTCCATTAGAAAAAGAGCTGTTATTGGGCTCCAGATTCTTGTTCGAGTAGGTTTCCATCATTGACCAATGCTGCCATTCTGAGTTTGCATGCGAATTCTTGATTTTATGTATGTTGGAATTTTTGCAGAATTCTTTTTACTATTTTATGCATACGACAAGGCTCAGGGTCATGCTGACAATTACATTGTCAGAATTGATGTCTGATGTACAAGTAACTCAAATGAAATCTGATGGATCTCTTGAGGAGAGTGGAGAAGCTCGGCGCCTAAGGAAATCATTGGAGGAAATGGCAGATGAAATAGGGAGCCCTCCGTTATTAAGAGAATGTGGACTTCCTCAGAATGTACTCGAGGCTGTTCCTGATGATTCAGCTGAAAACCGTTGGTCTTGGCCAGAGGTGAAACATCTGTCTGACAGCCTGCTTCAAGCTCTTGATGCCGGTCTGGAGCATACACTTCTGGTAAGCAAATTCAATGTGAGGAAATCACTTAATTCAGATATCAAGGGTACTGATTACTGTGGATAACATGACTGATTACTATATTTCTATTGGATTCCGTGGATGACTTATAGAAAGTAAACACTCATAAATTATAATTAAGTAAACTATCTGATCTTGTATGCTTGTTGGATAATGTATCAAATATGCAAAAACCAAATTGACATCTGATAAAGTGGTAAGACTTTGTGCCAGTCTTATCTCATCCATTAGATTGAATCATGTAGCTGATATCAAATTATTGAAAAGGAAAAACTGAAAGAATCCAGATCCAATCAATTTCCCTTCTCTCCCCTTCTCTAAAGTGACTTGTTCAACCTCACCTTAATCCTCCACTTGTCTGTTGCCTGCTTCTGTGTACTCAAGCTATCAAATCTAATCAACAATCAAAGGCTCTTTGCACCCCCATCCTAACAAAGCTTGACATTTAGATACGCATTCCCTTCTCCCCAGTGCTATGGAGCATCAACTGCATAGCTGTCGTCTTATCTGCCTCCCTGAGTGAGACAATGGGAGCATCCCAACCCACATCCTCTCATGCCTTTGGCTTCTGTGTCCTACCTGCTGTCCTGCTTGCCTTCTCCCCCCCCCTTCTAGTTACACTGAAGCACCTGCTCCCTTCATTCCAATGTTGTTGAGCATCAACTGCATTTCTGTCATAGCCAAGAAAAGGAGGATCAGATCAGGTCAGCTGATCGGATGGATTTCTCACAGGTTGATCCGACCCGAACCCCCCCCCCCCCATCCCTGAGTTTCAGTGGGGAACAGCCTGATCGGGTGGATCAGCCTAGGATCGGGCTGGATTGGCCTATCCTGCACTGGGATAGGCCGAGCTGTCCTGATCCTAGACCAGGTCCCACCCGTAAAAAAGAGAAGAGAAACCTGATCCGGATCAGGCTTTGGGCCACTGATCCAAGCCCTGATAGCTGATCTGGCGTTCCTTGGTCATAGTATATGCCTCCATGGGTGAGAAACATGAGCGCATCCTACCCGACACTTTCATATCTGGATTATGGATCCTTTCTCTCAGCAACTGAACTCCTAGCGGACTTCGGTGACTTCTTCCTTTTCTCACTCTATCTTGAGGATAACAACCCAGTGGAGTTGGCTAAGTTTACTTGTCATACTCTGGCAACCTGTGGGTAGATGATTTTGCTGGCACTTTTTCTTTCTCATTAGGATCCTTATGCATCAGATTTCCTGTCATCTGGTAGCCATGTTGCTTCTGATGTCTGGGCATTCTCTTTAACATCCTGCAAGTAGCAGCACGTCACTCCCTTGTTCATACATTAATTTAGAACTCAGGATCAAGAACATCAATAAACATGTACTAGAACTTGAATATTCAATGATCAATTTGTATTTGGATCCTTATTTCTGTAATTACTGTTTAGACAATTGTTATTTTGCAGGCTTCTCTGATGACCATCGATAGATATGCTGCTGCAGAAAGCTTTCATAAATTAGCAATGGCTTACGCATCTGTTCCAGATCTGCATATAATGTGGTTACTGCACTTATGTGATGCACATCAGGAAATGCAGTCCTGGGCTGAAGCTGCACAGTGTGCAGTAGCTGTTGCTGGAGTAATCATGCAGGTAACTGCTTGCAGGCAATGCACTGCGTTTGCAAAACTATCCTACTGCATGCTGAAGTTTCCTTCCCAAAACTATTCCTTTTCAGGCTATTGTAGGAAGAAATGATGCTGTTTGGAGCAGGGACCATGTTGCTGCTTTGCGTAAGATATGTCCCATGGTTAGTGGTGCAGTTATTGGCGAGGCATCTGCAGCAGAGGTAGAAGGATATGGTGCCTCCAAACTCACGGTTGAC
Source organism: Amorphophallus konjac (assembly GCA_022559845.1). Lineage (NCBI taxonomy): Eukaryota > Viridiplantae > Streptophyta > Magnoliopsida > Alismatales > Araceae > Amorphophallus > Amorphophallus konjac. Next base: position 42,019,466 of record CM040121.1, read on the forward strand.
TCTGCTGTGAAATACCTCCAGCTTGCAAATAAATTATTTTCCCAAGCTGAGCTCCATCATTTTTGTGCCAGCATCTTGGAACTGATAATTCCAGTCTATAAGAGCAGAAGAGCATTTGGGCAGCTTGCAAAATGCCATACATCTCTCACTAACGTTTATGAGTCAATCCTAGAACAAGAATCAAGCCCAATTCCTTTCATTGATGCTACTTACTATCGAGTTGGGTTTTATAGCGATCGGTTTGGAAAACTTGACAGAAATGAATATATTTACAGAGAACCACGTGAAGTGCGCCTAGGTGATATAATGGAAAAGCTCAGTCACATCTATGAATCCAAGATGGATGGAAATCATACCCTGCATATAATACCGGACTCTAGGCAAGTAAATGCTGATGAGCTGCAGCCTGCCATCTGCTATTTGCAGATTACGGCAGTAGATCCTGTTATGGAGGATGAAGACTTGGGAAGCAGAAGAGAGAGAATATTCTCTCTTTCCACTGGAGGTGTACGTGCCCGTGTCTTCAACCGATTTTTATTTGATACCCCATTTACAAAAAATGGCAAGACCCAGGGTGGTCTGGAAGATCAGTGGAAACGGCGTACTGTTCTTCAAACTGAGGGTTCATTTCCTGCTCTGGTGAACCGGCTTTTGGTGACAAAATCTGAATCCTTAGAGTTCTCTCCAGTTGAAAATGCCATTGGGATGATTGAAACCCGGACAGCTGCATTGAGGAATGAACTTGAGGAACCTCGCAGCTCGGAAGGTGACCAACTCCCGAGACTTCAAAGTCTTCAGAGAATACTGCAAGGCAGTGTCGCAGTTCAGGTAGATACTGGTACCTTATAATAAGAGCACATCTACAGCTAGTTCCTGATTTTGTGTACTCATTGGTTAGGGTAACTATAACGTGTTATGTCAGAGTGATGAAATGCCATAATGTCTGGTCTTATGGCCTTCAAAAGCTTTCTCCTCCCCATCCCCCCCCCCCAACACAAGAAAAAACGTTGAAGTTCCCAGACTGTTTGGGCTTAATCAGACGTCCCTAACTTTCTCCATGTAAATTGCTTTCTACAGGTAAATAGCGGTGTTCTTAGTGTCTGTACAGCATTCCTTTCTGGTGAGCCAGCAACCAGGCTTCGGTCACAGGAGTTGCAACAACTCATTGCTGCACTTTTGGAATTTATGGCAGTCTGCAAGCGTGCAATCCGAGTGCATTTCAGACTGATTGGGGAGGAAGACCAGGATTTCCACACACAGCTGGTGAATGGTTTCCAGTCCCTCACAGCTGAGCTTTCCCATTACATCCCCGCTATTCTTTCGGAGCTTTGATAACCGGATGCTATTGCAGTCCCTGTTTGTAAGTGTTCATATGCTTTGCATCATTCCAGTTCCACTTGATGCACCCGTTGAACATGTTTTGTATATGTTTGTCATTGTTTTCTCCTCCGTGCCTGTAATTACTTGTCTTTAGGATCTCACTTGAGATAAAGCTGTGTATTAACGTGTATCATACGTTGTGGATAGAGCAAGCGAGGTTTTTTGTTATTATTGAGTGTGTTTCTCGTAATCCCTCATCCCAATTGCGCCAATCCACTTGGTTGCCGTGAAGCTGTCATGTATGCTCCTTGTATGCTCTCATGTATCCATGGACACATTACATGTGATACACGACTAATCCCCTTGTATGCTCTCGTGTATCTTCGTTAAATAGAGTTGTGCTACTCAGACCGTGTTTATCTGACTCGAGATAAGATGGGATTCAACAGTAACAACATTGAACGGAACCTAACTCGTATAGGTGGGTGCAATGGTACCCAATTTTTAGGTTGGCTTGCCCAAAAACAAAGGAACGAGTTACCGGTTACCACAGTCCGGCGTGGAGCCTAAAGTGGCCGGACCAGTTGTGGGTCGCATATGGAGAAATCTTACCGGAGACTCCATGGAAGCAAGAGACCGTACAGGAATAGATTTGAACTCGACAGTGTTTCTGAACAAACATGCGAAACAGAGAAAGCGTGTGTCCAATATGATGTTTCTGGGCGGAAGTTGTGCACTTATGCTTAACACTTATCCCCGTCTGGGCCATCTGTTTGATGCATTACGATGAAAAGGCATCAACAGACGTTAACAAGTGACGCTGCTTGCCACACGTGCTCACTGTATTGGCTTGGGTAACACGGCCTCACATTGGCCAGTACCGTCCACTCATTGGACGGTCACGTAATATGATCTGCACCCTCATCTTCAACGGCTTTGTTCTCATACGACAATGGGTCATGTTTATTGCAGTTTCTAATTGAAAGTAGTTTAGTGTTTCAAAACCGGAACTTCCTAATCTATAAAAGCTAGAGAAGATCCGACCATGTAACTACATGAAATCGATTACAACTATTTTCGCTCAGTAATTTTTTATACTAAAAGTAGGACTTAAAAAGTGACTTCCGACTCAAAGTTAATGTCCGACATGCCCTCAAGGTTTGCCAAGCATATCCAAAATTTCGCTATGTTGACCTGTAGCCGATGTGATTACCTGATTAATATCTACTGTTTTGTTAAGTAGCCAAAATCTAGTAACTTTGCTAAGTGAATTCAATAATTACAATTTTTAATTTACAAAATGTGACACATACACTCTCAAAGCTCATGGGTTGTTATATTGTCCTACATTTCACAGGGTACAGGTACTGTGGGAAAGTCGATGTATAAGAGCCAAAAAAACATAAACACGAAACCATTGACTATTGGTGAGCAATATATGTAGTCCTTTTCTAGGGGGGTATCAAAAGAGCGAAATGATTTGGAGGATCATAGTAACTTTCTTGTAGACCTAAATCCATATGGATTCCTTCTGAAGGAGCCAAAAAGTCATGTTAGTTCTTGTTAAGTATACTTGGTTCCGAGAAAAGAACTTTCATGTTGAAATGACTTGACACTTGCAGAGAAAACCTTCCTCCAATGTTGGAGGTTGTACTTGCATATTAGAAAGAGAAGGCCCTGCAGATCTTATTAGCGTTTTGTCTCCATCTTACTTGCAGAGAAGCCTGCAGATCTTATTAGCGTTTTGTCTCCATCTTACTTGCAGAGAAGCGTTGAAGACGATTATTCGTCTAAGTGGAAAATATTAAAAATTAAGGATAAATAATAGTTTGCCTAACATAAAAAATAAAAATAATATTTAGATGAATAGATATTCGAAATTTCATCTGTTTTTATTAAAAGATAAAAAACTTCATCACCTTAATTTTATTTTCCTTTCAGATGAGGTGATACAAATATTAGACTTTTGACTTGTTCAGATATATATTTCTATTAGCCGCATTAAATGACAAAGAAAAGTTGACATAACTAGCACCTCACGTATGTGAACAAACCCATGCAAAATGGAGAGAAACTCTTTCTACGACGCTCTCTATAATGATTCTTTTGAGATAAATTTTTACCTAACCAAAGTATAATCAATTTTAAAAAAAAATATAGCCATTAGATTATTTCTTTTTTTTAACACATTCGTAAGTGCTAATCACTTTGTTGACGAAGATTATTTTTTTTCGATAAGTTAGAAGTTCTCTCCAAATATCAAATTTGAAATACTAGTGTTTTACTCTCTATTAACCATGCATGTACAGTAAGGATGAAATACTATAAGTCTACAGAGTATACAAACGACACGGAAAGGAAGAGTTTAGTAGTAAAAGAAAAGATACTAGACAAGACAATATCTTTGGTTGGTCAGAACTCCAGTTCACTTGCTATCCAGATAAAATCTCAGCCACCGAACATATAAGAAGATCATACTGTCAAAGGGTCTTGTATCTAATGGATACAAAGGATCCCTAGGGGTCAATAAATACCTCAGGGAGTCTAAGAAGAAAAGGTGGCAAGATAGAACGAGTGAACCGACAAGGACAGCACTCAATCTTCTTCCTCTTACTCACAAGTGATCTTCAAACTTCCTACATACTCATACTCAAGAGAGACTTCACCGAATTTCCTGCATCATCATTGTAGTCTCTTACTCTGGGAATCCTCTAAGAAGAAGAAGAAGGCCTTGCATCTACAAGCGATCATTCTGTTCTTCTTCTTCTTGATTCTAATTTCATATTCATTATTTTCTATGTTGACCACATTGCTCACTCAGGAGGACTCTATGGCGATTCTATACAACTCTTTATAGGTTAGTTATCGGAGCATTTGTTGCTCGAGAGAACTAAAACATTGTGCTAGTACGGTCTGTTGATATTTGGTAAATCAGCCATGTATTGATTCCTCGAAAATCAATGGGACAAGTTTGCTGAGACCTTAAGATTAGCTGGAGAGCTGGCCTTGAAAAATAGCGGGTATAACCTTTGGTACAAGGTTAGTCGAAACTCTAGGCGAGTTGTAGGAGACTGGACGTAGCAAAGTCGAGGAGGACTGACTGAACCAGTATAAAAATTGATGTGTTTTTTTTTTGTGCATGCGATTCTGCGTTCTTTATATCCACTGCGTTTTAACAATGTGTTCTCATCAAGATTTCTTTGAAATACAAAAATTTTCTCCTTCGACATTTTTGGTTTGTTGTATTATTTCCTCAGTATTGATTATTAATCGTGAAAAGCCTCCACTAGCTTTTTAACTCTCTTTTACCATCAATCCCTGTGTCTTGTGTTTTACTCCCCTTTCTTTCTGTCGGCCATTAGATGATTCACCGACTATGAAAGGAGTATAATATAAGCTAATTTGGTTAGTTGGCCAAAGAACATTCGTTTAATGCGACCAAGGTTCAGGAGAGAGGCAAGGGTGGATCGATTCCTAGTCCTACACGACCAGAGTCGTTAGGGCCCCCCCGATTGATTGGGGGGGCTCCTTTGATGGTCTAAGTCAATCTGAGTCAAAGATGACCACAAAAATTAGTAAATATTTTTTTTTAGTTGTCTGTATTTTCTTGGACAACCTTCATCTTATAGAAGGTCCATTCTCCCACCAAAGATTAGTCTCCAATATGAAACTAAAGACCCTAGGTATGAACTTGGGCCTTCAAGTCGGGCCTACACAACAGATTAGGCTGACTCTTGGCTTAGCCACGACTGGACTTCATCGGCCATTTTGTGCATTGCCCAATCACTGGGCTCTCACTCTTTCATCAAGCCAAGGCAATCGAGATGGCTGAAGAGTGGAGTCAACTTCAAGTGACCAAGTGAAAAAAGTCAATTGGTCTGTCGTCTGCTGAGGGCGCCCCACACATGTACGACGCCCATCAATGGTTACTTGCATTGTATTTAGGCACAATCTTTTCAAATCTTGGTGTCTATCACATTGTGGTATGGGTGGCGACGATTCCAATTTTCTCATCGATGTGAGCACTAGAATCGAAGCACCCATCTCGAAAGTTGAGGGGCGAGCCACATGGCGGATTTGGTGGTTGTTACTCAAAGCTCTCGAGCCCTTGATTGCCTTTCGATGGTCCCATGAGGGCCTATTTAAGCACGATGAGTTGGGAACAAAGGGATTCCATTCCTTCCCTAACGCTTCCCCGAGTAGACTAATTCCCATCGCATGTATCGAGAAATGCGTGCCCACTAGCTACTCTTCATCTTAGGGGGATTTTGTGCATTTGGTATGCAACAGTCTCCGAGTCCTCTAAGTCTTTTGAGTCCTTAAGTCTTCCAAGTCCCCTTATGAGTTGGACAACTCTTATTGTCCTTTTGGGTTGAAAAGTTCTCTCTACCTTTTTGAGTCAAGCGCTTAGCCCTCAGGTAGTGGATCTTCATTTTCTAGCTCTACTAGGTCCGACTCAGTCACTACTACTGTTTCACCAGTAGTTGGGTCTTCCAAGATTAGTTCTAATTCAGACCTCAATACTCCCTTCCATACGTTCTCAACCACCTTCACTATGTCCAACGAAAAATAGTATCTTATATTCCTCTCTTTCCCTTGAGGCTAGAGAGTCATTTGGTGGGCTCTACAATTTTTCCGCGGGCGTATAATTTCTTCATCTGCCCCCATGCCAAGTCGCTTGCTCTGAGTCTCCCAAGATGTTTTCAATTTATAAGGACATATGAAAGCCAACTTCTAGCTTCCTCTTCACAACTCCATTTGTTCTTTGATGCATTTCTATGATATTTGTCTGGCATAGTTGGCATTGAATTCCTAGTGCATTATTTATGCTTTTGCCCTCTAGTGTCATTGGCTCGAGATCACTCTTTGGGTCGACATATTTCAGGCGATCTATGTAATAAAGAAGAGCCCCAATATGGCTTTATTTTTCCACTCGGCCAGGTAAGGACATCCTTAGTGGAAAACCCTCTTCCATTCATCGATAGTTGAGTAAATTCTTTTTTGTTGTTAAGGAGAATAAGATTGGCTGGCCCTTTTCAACTAAGTGGGAGAAGTTTAGATCGAGCCATAACCACATTCCTCAATGCCTCGGGTTCTCTGTTTGAGCTCCTGGCGAACAAATCGATTTACAAGTGGTTGGCCTATGACCGACTCTAACCCTGAGGCCAAAGTGCATGCACCTTTGACTAGGGGTGACTCTGCAGCTTTAGCCGAGGATAACTAAACCAATGATGAGTTTTTTCGTCTCTTTTCACTCTTTCTTTTTTTCGTGAAGGGTCTTAATAACTATCATTTTCCTTTGTGCAAGCATGTGGGTGTTCAACCTTGCTGGGGTAGCCAAGACCTTGAGCAAGTGTCTAGTCACACCATGTAAGATGGACTCTGAGTCGTCTGTGCCAGCATTTACTCCCACCTTGGGGGAGGCCAAGTTCGGCCCTACTAGGTTGGGCGTCCTAAAAATCCTCGTTCATGTGCCCTCCTCCATCCAGCCCCCTAAGGGCAAGGGGTGAAGAAGAGGAAATAGGAGGAGAGTAAGGGGAAAGGATGTCTCCAAACTTGTCCCCATAGCCCAAACCATCAAGTTCAAGGGCGTCTGACAGCAAATCGACCCTTCTCCGATCGGTGTCCTTCCCCTATGATCCGTGGCACCCATCCTTGGGGGGTCTTCACGGACGATGACCCCATTGAGGATAACGTTGCCGTCAAGTTAGTGTGGGTTGTCCTACTACCTCGATAGTGGGAAGAATTGAAGGAACTCACATACGACACCCTAGTGAATCGTGCAATCAGGAATTTTGTCCTCGTAGGCTTCTCAGCTCGATCGGGTCTTAGTGATCTGCTTTTTATCTTTATTAGACCCAACTTCCTTATTGCAGGCTGCCGGCTACTCGTCTGCCATTGCCCCCAAGATGTTCAACTGTAATTCTTCCACTCTCTTTTACCTGCTCCAAATATAATTAATAGAGAGTAAGTAACAAGTAACTGTTTTGAGAGGATGTGTTTTGTTCTTCGATTACATGTGTCTAATGGTGTAGACTTTTGTTAGACGTATGCCCTATGGTACATAAATCAAACCGACTTTGCCAAAGAAGAGTTGCAGATTTGAAGGTTGAAAACGAAGAGATGCTCGATTTGCCTCTTTTGCTTAGAGATTTCTCTTCTCTACCTTATTTGACATGACATGGTGTTTCCCACGTGATCCAATCACCAAAAGTGGTTCACTTGGTTTTATAGACGAGTGAATAATGGATCGTTCTGATCCACGTCCTAAAAGGACACTTGATGGTAAGGAGACTCCGTTCCATTTAATCTACCTCAATTCACGTTCCTCCAAACTTTAAAAAAGCCCACGATCTTTAGCAAAATCATAATTTAATCACTTTTTTCTCACAAAGATATCCTACTGAACTCGACATTTTTTTATGTCATAAAAATGGCGACTTTAATGACAAAACAGTCACAACCACGTAACATCTATGTTTGAACTTCGAGCAACTAGACCTTATGAAATACTATGACGTCCAAGTTCTTATCTATTTTGACTGCTCTTGCAAAATGGATACACGATCCTCTTCTCTCTCTATTTTTTTTTTCAATAGAGCTATTGCGAGTTCTTATTAAATTGCAAATTTTTACTTGTCATAATACTAATCTTAAATTTTAACTTATATGACAAAGCCGACAAAGATAAATGGTGCCTTTTGCCTAACCTCATCCGTTAACAGTGAGCACACGAGTCGGGTATTCGCTGCAGTACAAAAAGGATGAGTAGACGATAAGGGGAAATGGCCGGGAGGCTTCCTCATTTCTTGTCCGGCAAGGAAAAGAAAAATCAAGAAGAAAAAAAATTACATGGAAAATAAATAAAAAGTGCCACGCAATTCAGATGAATGAAATCTAAGAAATATGAAACCCCCTCAGGGAATATTCTTTTTAGATTTCTTTTTTCCTTTTTAGATTTTATTGTCATAGAATTACAATGGCCGCCGCCGCCCCCCTCGCTCTTCATACATCTGCGATGACGTTAGGCTGATGACGTTACTGTCAGCGCCCGCGCCAAACACGTTGACCGATATGTATCCTGCAGCAAGGTAAACGTGTCGTGCTCTTCTCACGAGAGTCTGACACCTTCGGGTTCAATGAATGCGAACCACATATGACCCCACCTCACACTGAACATTGTAGCGCTCGCAGTTGATAAGACTTGGGGGGGGGGGGCAGGTGACGACGTGGGTGGTATCTCCGCGTGCGTCACTGATCACCTTATCCCAACCCCGTATGTATGACCATGCCTCGTCGGTCGATAATCGATATTCTCCACAGAATATGGATGTGTATATATATATGCACATCCATAAGCGTGATGCCATGGTACTAACTCATTTCTTAAAGTTACATCACATGTAAAAAAGAGAGATGTTGGAGTGCTCCACTTGTTGCACTTTGTTTGATTTCTCTTTTTAATGTTTTGGTTTAAAATCAGATTACAATGAAAAAACAAACTTACAGTTCAGTCCTCGTACGTTTGTGGTTCGTTGATTTAATCAAGTTGGGGGTTTGTGTTTCATTGATTTTTAATCAAGTTGGGACTTGGGAGTGATAAATGGGATGGTAAAATATCTAACACCAATAACATTCCACTACACAAAAATCCCCAACATGCAGGTGAACTTGGGAGATGAGGAGGATTAACTTTTCCTAGGCCCACTAACAGAGAGAGATTACATGGGGATTAGGTCACTTTACTCACCTTTAGTAATACTCACTCATATCTACTTCGTCAGTTAGGACATTGAATAACAAGGTCCCACGGTCCAAGAACTTTAGTAAAACTACATAAATATCAGTGAAATAAATAAATCAATTGATTGATTGGCTCCTGACCAGAGGAAGGGCTGCGGAGGTGAAGGCTGCGCCAGGGTCACTTGCAACCTATCGTCCGATCCGACCCCACCATTGAAGGGGGGCGTCGGCTATTTGACTGTTGAAGTCGGCTCCGTCTCCGCCATTCGCGACCCGAAATACCTTGCGCCCCACCCAGGCCCCTCCCCCGCATCAGCGCCTTCCCCGCGGGCTTCCGCCGCATCGCTTCCGCCCCCCCCCCCCCCAGCCCGGTCCAACCTCGTCCCCTCTCCAACCCCATCCCCAGCCAAACCCGACACCTCCCCGCCCCGGGCCGTCCCCACGTGCGGTCCCCCACCGCCACATTTCGCGCCCGCGCCTGCCGCCCCACCACGCGCGTATTAATAGCCCACGATGCCGCTGGTCTTCGACACACAACACCTGCTCGAGTTCTTCCGCGTTCAACGTGCGGCAGCAACACCAAGAAGAATATACCTGCAGGGGAGAGGAGCGGGAGGTCAGGTAAGGGGGGAGAGGCCGGCGCCGAGGTTCTTGTCTCCAGATCGTCTGCTGTTGGTGTCCGGTTTTAATTAGCAGAGTAAGCGGGGAAAGATGGGGAGGAGGACCAGGGACGCCGAGGCGGAGCTCAACCTGCCGCCGGGGTTCCGCTTTCACCCCACCGACGAGGAGCTCGTGGCGCACTACCTCTGCCACAAGGCCGCCCAGCAGCACCTCCCCGTCTCCATCATCGCCGAGGTCGACCTCTACAAGTACGACCCTTGGCAGCTCCCAGGTAAATTAAACCCCGCCGCCCTTCCTCTTCCCGCCCCCCCCCCCGGGTCAAAACTCGCTGTTTTCCGATGATCTAACAAATCTTTGTTTCTCTTTACTGTGATCCCTTCTTCAGATTTGGCGCTGTTCGGGAGCAGGGAGTGGTACTTCTTCACGCCGCGGGACCGGAAGTACCCCAACGGGTCGAGGCCCAACAGGGCCGCCGCGAGCGGATACTGGAAGGCTACGGGCGCCGACAAGCCCATCACCCCCGCGGGGAGCGCCCGCCCCCTCGGCATCAAGAAGGCCCTCGTCTTCTACGCCGGCAAGGCGCCCAAGGGCGTCAAGACCGACTGGATCATGCACGAATACCGCCTTGTCGGCACCAGCCGCGCCGCCAACAAGAAGGGCGGCGGCGGCAGCAACCTCAGAGTATGTCTTCTGCGCCATCAAAATCTAAGCTTTTCGCTATTCCTCCTCCCCCAGTCGGTCTTTGTGCCCCGAAATGGAAGAAGCTAACGAGAAAAGCGTTGGTTCTTGCAGCTGGACGACTGGGTCCTATGCCGCCTGTACAACAAGAAGAACAACTGGGGGAAGATGCAGCAGCGCCAGACGGAGGCGGCGTCGGTGGGGGACACCATGGATTCCCTCGAGGCCACGGACGACACGGCATCGGGTAGCCTGAAGACGCCGGAGTCGGACGTTGACGACGACATGTACGCCGAGCACGACGGCCCCTCAAACCCCCTCCTTTATGCGCCGCCCCAGGCAATCACCACAGCACAGGCCCCCGGGACGGGGGCTACGGCCGCCGGCGTCCAGCTTCCCGACCGGGTGAAGGAGGAGGAGTGGTTCATGGATTTGAACCTGGACGACCTGCAGAGTTCGCTGATGGCCTTCGTGGGGGCGGCGCCGCCCATGGATCTGTCGTGCCAAGATTACCCCTTCTTTGGCCTCTCCTCGCCACAGATGAAACCCAACCGGCTGCCCAACTTGCCCACCTTTTCAGATCTCAAGATGTGAAGCCGCATCACCCAGATTGCTGTACAGAGTACATAGACAGAGCAGCAGTAGGCAAAAGGGGATGTGAAAACCAGTGATTCTTTGCATTGTTTATCTCTCGATCGTCTTTGGTTCGAGAATAAGATTTTACCGTGGATGCCGGTGGGGCCGGGGGGGGGGACCTACTGTACTTGGCGAAGTTACCTGGTGCCGGAGATTTCCCTGGCTTAAAATTTTGAGGAACGTTAGAAGGTGACATTTTTTTCAGGAGTTTTTGTATAGATACCTCTATGAAGTTATATATTTCAAATAAATTTTATATTTAAATTTATTGTCACATATATCTCTAATATATTTTAATATTTATGACTATACACTTGTCATAACTCCTATTTATTTAACTGAGGCGAAGTGTGACTTAGAGTGATACAATCACTAACTTACCCTCGGTCAGCCCTTGACACCCCCTCTCTTTCGGGATCCTCTCTTCGAGTGACCTTCACAAATTTATGACCTACACTTGTCTATAAGTAGTTTTAAGGGGATGGCAAAGCTAATTGCTTTTCAGCATTTAAAATTTTAAAGTATCGTCATCTTTAGACCGTCACTGTCTATGGTTTAAGTACATATCATTTCATTAAATTGCATTTATGCTCCATTCGTACATTTCCTTTAAAATATTTATTCGATTTTTTATGATGATTTAGCTTAATATGGATTCAAAATTTTATCAAGATGGATCTTAAAAGACGACCTTTCTCAAGGGAAGAAATGTTCATATGGTTGGTGGGATTTTGAATCATAGTCAAGAGAAAAGAGTTCAATTTCCTCACGTTACAAGAGCATCTTAAAAAAGAGGGGGGGGGGGGGTTGTACGTATATATCTTTCTCTAATAAGTAGGATTTGTCGTCTCGCGATTGATCCGGCCGTCTCGATCTTAATCTGGGTTGAGTCGATCTCGTCTCGATTCGACTCGATCCGTCTCGTTCTAAAAAAAGATTATATATATATAATATATATATAATAATAGAATAAAATAGAAAAAGATATATTATATATAATATATATATATATAATATTAAAATAATGCTGTGACACGGTGACGACCCATTACCTGGACGTCCCGATCTCGGCCCGGGTCGTGTGGGTCGGAGCGACCCACGTCGGATCGACAAACCCTGCTTATAAGTGAAATTATGTGAAAATTAATATTTTCTTATATTTATATGTATACCCTCCATACATAAACCTAAATATCACGTGTGTACCCTTTTGATTAACTTTCGTCAAAATATCCACTAAATATCATGTCTGCTTCTTCGTCTCCTCTAAAAGAGATTTTAACCATTTCTTAACAGAAAGTGATTACAGGACATATGTGACAACACATTCATGCGCGGAAGGTATACATGTAAATATAAATGTAGGACATATTATTTCATGCAATTTCACTTCTAAGAGCGGAATATATGAAAAAAAAAAACCTCACTAACAAAATGGAAAAGAATATGAGCCAAGAAACAAGGACTTCCAAAAAGTAGTTTATTACTTGTAGTCAAGGTTTGACGGCCCGACGATAATGACAGTACCGATTGTGTGTTGAGAATAAAAAATGATATAATAAATATTTTTTATATTAAATATTGATATAAAATCATGTGTAGTTGAGTTGGTTAGCATATCACTTATTTGAACACGAGGTGTTCGGTTCGAATGTGATTGTTAGTCATATTTTTACTTTTTTAAAAAATTAGTGAAACTTTCAAAAAAAATGTGAAAAAAATGACAATCACAAGTTTCGAATTTGAAACCCACTATGAGAGAGAATCACTCCCGACCAATTTAACTATCAAAATATATTAAATATATAATAAAAATATGAGTACATACCGATTGTGTACCATGCATCGGCCGTATCAATCTATGATATTCATCTCATACCAGATCAATTTGTAAAACCTTACTTATAGTCCTAAATAAAGAGACAAACCTAATCATTTAGAGTCGCTTTGATAGCGGGGTTGTCGGGCAGATGACGCAACTGGGAGAAAGAAATCCCCGATGGACCCCGTCTCCCCCTCACACACATTGCGTTAACCGGGGTCGGTTAGCGCAAACAACCCCCGAGGGTCGCTTGCGCTAACCGTGCCCGGTTAGCAAAGCGGCCCTTACTGAGTGGAGGACTTAGTTGCAACTTTCCATGAATATGAAACACCTGGAGCAAGACTTCACACGCTGCTTTCATAGTTTGAAAGGAGTTTTTAAAATATGAAAAAAAATCAATTGGTGGTTGTGTAAGCATGAGTTCCACAGGTGACAAAATCAGCTCGGATGTGTAGGTCCAAGGGTGTAGATGCGATGGCCCACAGGATTGAAGATTAATGAGTCTACACTTAAGGGGCGTTTGGAAATATACGTGAACTTTAACTTTTTTTCAAAAGATATTAGAGAGAGAAAAGATTAAGATAGAGTAATTTTTAGAGTTCTTGGAAAGTGGATTCTTTTCTTTCATATCTCTTTAAAATTTAAAAATTAATTTTTAAAAAAGATGACGCGATTTTGATACATTTAATTTAAATTTTGAGAGGCTAAATTTTGAGACCAAAAGTCAAGATCCCGTACCAATACGGAACACACCTTTAATGCAGCTCAGGGATCTTTTGATTTAAAAAAAAAAACACACACACACTTTTTCATATCTTGTAGTGCCTTGGTAAAGCTATTACCCTCTCGACCTAAATGCAATTAGTTAAAAATATATCAAAATGCGCGACCACTTAACTATATAGATGCATTATCGATGGTCCTAGGTAGGTTTGGACTTCTATGGCACTTGATATTTTACCTAACCGTCGAGACATGTGAAAAGATTCTGTGAGAGATCTCTCCGGGCCAAATTTATAGCGTTGACCTCTTTGCTAAACAACCCAAATCTAAGAAAGGAAGAATAAAACAGCCTCATGGGGCCATTTTTGTCCCATTTTTTTTTTTTTGCGGGAGACAGACTACTCGTTCTTTCTCTTTCATTTTTTTAAAAAAATGTACGGTCAAAGATCAAACAGGACAGATGGATTGTTTGGTGAAGAGACTGCCCAAAAAAAATTCAACAACTAGGCGTATGTTTTTTTTTTTTTGCTTGGGCTGCCCCCCATGCCGTGCAGCAGGTTGCACACGACTGTTTATGAATGAGAAGTGCATCTTGCGTGCACACCTTGGTGTGCAGCAAATGGTCCAACTCTTTATGAATACTACGCTGAGGAGAAGACCTTCAACTTGGAAAAAAAAAATTTAAAATTATCCTTCAGACAACGTTGTCCTAAAGAAATATTAAGCATACCATACATCGGCAAACGGGATGGAGAACAACCAGGACAACATAAACGCACGTCATCATTTCGGGATGCAATACGTCATGGCATCATCACCACGTGCACATTTGCCAACTCGCGTGCGACAGAGACACTTCTCGGGTGCAGCAGAGGTGCAGTTGCGAAATTCGATCCAGTGCAACTAGAACTACTAACAAATGCTGAGGAAAAGTTGTCGAACCTTTTTGCATCATTCATGAGTCGGTGAACAAATAGCTCCCCCTAGAAAAATTATCCACATAAGAAGCCTAAAAAAGTGCCCTTTACAATCATCAACTTATCGAAGGATAAAAGAGCCTAGATGATCAACAATTGAGGTAAAAAATTGCTGCTCCAGAAGAAAAAAAAAAGGAAAAGCAAGATTTGATCAGCCATAAATACTCCGAAACTTCAGAAGATGGGTAGGACTCCTGCACTGGCAGCCCAGGGATCTCTGACACCCTTTGCTGTTGGCGTCCTCCGAGTGCAGCACCTGCATCTTCATGACTGCATCCAGATCATCGACAAAAACTACAGAATCATTTACAAAGCAGATCAGTTTGCATTCTTGAACAGCCGCATGGTTTATCCCTGATCTTTTCAAATATCTGCAAATCTCGGTCCTGAGCTCAGTGAGCTGAGACGTGCAAGACACTCCTGAGGATTGGCATAGAAATAGTCCTCTTCCTTGGGCCGATCTGGTATGACTTTCCTCCTTGTTGGTTTGCCCATCCGATACCTGTGAGCATCTTTCACAGAGTGGGAGAATTGGTCCCAAGTCAGGGTCCCATTTCGGTGCAAATCTAAAAGCTCCACTAACTTTCTCCTGTCTAACAAAATCGTCTGGCGGTATCCCATGGACCTGAGTAGTAGAACAAAGAAAATCGACACACTTTAAGTTCAGTTAAATCAAAAACTCAGATGGCAGTTAAAGAACCAACACCCTTGGCCAGGTCCACGTGTGATACGAGTTCCCAGGTCTCAGTCAGAAGCGTTTTCTACTTTATTTAACATACTGAATCCGAACACAGCAGATATTCACACATATCTTACATTCTTACATCATCTGGGTTCATCAGATCACTTGTCATTTACATCAGTAAGCTGATTATATGGCAGACAAGCTGGCAGATGCTAACAGTGGGCAAATTACTTTAACATGGAAAACAAACATAAGCAGACAAAACAGTTGATTTATGAGAGATCACCTCGTGAGTTGTTATTTTGCCAGTTTTGTTCATATCCCTAGCAATCATGATCTGCTCCTATTTTCTTCCTGCATGCTTACCGACGATGATGATGATGATGATGCTTACTGATGGCCAGCAAGCAAGACAGGTACATAGCACTAGCCCTAACAGAAGGCATCTACTCACAACTAAAGGTAAGTGGCACAGGTTAGGCCATGCTTCAGGTAGCATTATCGACCCTCCAAGAGTCTAATCAAATGTAGTTACTTTTCAAGGGCAAGATCGCATATGAATATATAGGGCAGATTAACGAAACAAACAGACAGAACAAATACACAAAATGAATGACACCCCCATCCCCAGTCCCCAAACTGGGGAATGACAAACATCAAAACGCTATATGCAGATGTCTGTTCTTCCATGTCCAGTGTGTTCATTTGTCTGTTTTCTGCATTCATAAACCAGTTTATCTTTTGATAAGAAGAGTAGAAGACAAACCTGCGGTGTCCTTCAACAACTTTTGCCATATTCCCATCATAAGTTGGAATAAAAACGTCACTTGCCACAGAGACCAGATAGTCCAGTGCTGCCATCTGGTTTGAGTGGTTCTGGAAACGTCTCAATACATCGGGACTAAGAAGCATCTCCTTCCTTACCTACAATTTGGAGAACAGAACAAGAAACTTCAACCAGCAGCATCAAAAACCAATTTTAGTTGTTTACACAATAGGAAAGTACTTACTAGTTTTGGATATGCATCCCGTAAAGCAGCTAATCTTCTCTCACCACCATAAATTTCTCCAGAGGCAATGTATATTTGTGTTTCATGTCCAAAACCTAGTGCTTGCAAAACTAATGCCATCTCCTCTGGTGTAAGAGGGCACAAACCTTCCAATCTTTTCTTCTCAGAATCTATCTCCTTTTCCTTCCACCATGGGTATACATATCTGAGAGTTCATAAATGAATGTTACATGACCAAGAAGGTAAGAGGCTAGTGGAAGAGAAATGGTTTGCTAGTACGATGTAAAAGATGAAAACCTCATCTTTGTAAGCTCCTCGCTTTCTTCATTTGAGCATCCATGGATACAACCAGAAAAAGATAGCATGTCCATCTCATATCGTAGATGAAGAACAACAAAGGCTCCCCTTTCCAGAAGAGTGGAAATTAGTTTATGTCCAATAGACTGGATTTGTGGAGTAAACTTCAATGCTTCATAATTAACTCTGCAACGCAGCTTTTGAAGCCAAGGAGGAAGGCCATTGTTTGCCAGACGGGTATCTGTTTTATTAAAATGAACTATCTTGTGCTTCCGGAAAAGAGGAAGGATCTACAGGTAGAAAGAAGACGCCGCAGCACAAAAGGTTAGAATGAATAGCAAAAACACAGACAACATATTCAGTTTTTCTTTTCCTCACCTGTTTCAAGTAGTATTTCTCACTTGACCAACTCACCGGTGGCATGTTCAATATGCTAACATGAGTTTTCCTATCAAACTTTCTTGGAAGTACCTTAATAATCCGCACTTCATCTCTCAATGAATTAATAAAGTGTTTAACATCAAATATATCTTGAAAGTCACTAGAAATAGAAAGTTACAGTCAATAGGTAGAACAACGACACAAAAAATGTCATGAAGGTACAGTGTCACAATGAAATTGTTACCTAGGATCAGCCCAAAAAGATGTTTTGTCAAGCTCTGGAAGCAAAAGTGTTACATTTAGATAACGTGCAATAGTTACCATGTCACAGATCTGCAAAACATAAAACTATAAGAATGAAACTGGAAAAGATGGAGCACTAGTTCATGAATAAAAAATGACAAAGTAACCGGCCAGCTTATACAGCTTGCGATTAGAAGCAGCTAACAATATGAAATTTGCATAGAATACAAACCGCAGCTCGCATCTGGTTCAACCCTCCATTGCAAGAAACCCGGAGATAGCCATTATTTTTATACACCCCTGCACAAGTTATGCACAAATCAAAATAAGTTGAAAAACAATATGATATGGCAGTTGCAAATTCTAACACATTTTTTTTAAATTCTAACACATTGAATAGCTAGAGTTACAGCTGAATTTTTAAGTCTTTAACATGCAAAGAATTTTGAGAATGAAATATAAGAATCCTCCAGATGCAACAGGATTGTGGAACATGGTTTGCAGTACCACTAGGTATGTACCGCTACCGGACGGTACATCTCGGTACCGGACCTGACCGGTCTGGTTCCGCCCATTTGGTATCAGTACCGGCCGGTACAGCGGCGACGATTGTGGAGGTCGAGAGGGGGGAGAGAGAGAGCCGGTGCAGCGATGACGAGCAACGACTGTGGAGGTTGGGAGGGGGGAGAGAGAGAGTCGGTACAGTGGCGACGATTGTGGAGGTCAAGGGGGGGAGAGAGAGCCGGTACAGCGGCAACGAGTCATGACTGTGGAGTGTGGAGGTCCCGGGGGGGAGAGGGAGAGGGAGAGAGAGAGAGAGGGGTTTACAAACTACGGAGGTCGCCGTCCACTGATCGGGCTGCCATTTGCCGATCACCGCCATCACCGATTGCTGCCATTGCCGCCATCGCCAATCGCCACTGGCCGAGGAGCCGCGATGAGAGCCGGTCGAGAGGCCAATTGAGCTAGGGTTTCGAACAGTGGGGGGTGGGGGTTTGGGAGCAAGGCATCCTTTTAAAACCCAAGGTCCGAACCAGAACTTGACCCACCCCGCGCAGTGGCCCAGGAACCCACCCGAGCCATAATTTAACCTGGATCCACAAATTATATCATATCGGGTCCTTTGGACCCAATACTATTCATCTTCCCTGCCCAGTTTCCCCGCCCTGTAGTGCTGGAGGGGCTGGCGCTAAGGAAGTGAGGAAAGGAAGTCCCCCCAAACCCTGTAGCCCTCCGGCAGCCACCGGTAGGG
The DNA here is from genome assembly GCA_022559845.1 of Amorphophallus konjac. Taxonomy (NCBI): domain Eukaryota; kingdom Viridiplantae; phylum Streptophyta; class Magnoliopsida; order Alismatales; family Araceae; genus Amorphophallus; species Amorphophallus konjac. Next base: position 42,037,854 of record CM040121.1, read on the forward strand.
CTGCCGGTGACCGACACACCCTTCCGACGGGCGACAGCAATGGACCGGCCAACATCAGCCAAGTCCAAGGCTTCTCCGGCGAGTTGGGGAATGGGGAACTGGGGGACGAGGGGAATGGGGACCGGTTCTGTATCGCTATCGGCCGGTATGTTCTGGTACCGGTACCACCCTTGACCGGTACCGGTACTGCAAACCTTGGTGTGGAACAGTATTGTCATGGAAAGCTGAGTCCTAGAGGAGAAAACCTGGTGAAACCAGGTACTAGAAAGACACTGACTTGTTCAAAAAAATATATGCAAAAAATGCAAGTTCCTTGTCCCTTTTGTTTATATTTTAAGATATCTTGGGGAAACCCACTTCTGTGACCTGCCTAGAGTAGAATGGCTTGTGTTCTCACCCCCGGGTGAAGTACACATCCTCGCAGATCTGCTGGCTGTGATGGGACAGGTCTGGCAAAACCCCTGGGATACACACCCTATCTCAGACAAGGTGAATGACTTTTAATCTGGAGCCCTATGATTAGACACATGACAGTGAATCAGCCATGCAACCTCGTGGACAACCTCTTGTAACATACATGTTAGTGCAGAAACATAACAAAATTCTCTAATGTCCATTTTACTTTCTTCATATTGAACCTGATCTCATACACTTGACTTATTGAAATCTGCATACACTGGCTTCGACAGGACCTTAAAAAGGTTCAAAAATATCAAATTGCTATAGGAATATGGCCTCAAAAATAAAATATCCCAAGATAATGGGTCCAACTCCTGAAGGAAGACTCATTATTATGGAATCTGAGTTTTTCACTGGCTCAGGAACAGAGATACGAAAAATAGGGCCCCTGGATTGGTATTGCACTAATTGTTTGTGGATATCATGGCACACTAGCTCGGGAAGGCTTCTTAGGATACTTTTGTTTCTTGTTCTCTCAACTCTCATACAACTTCTAGCTCGTTTCTTTTCTAAATACTATGGTTGTATCAATCACAACAAAATAAAGGAAGAAAATGCGTTGTTCATGGAACTACAACAAAGATCAACATAATCAGCCGCTCTATGTTCTAAATGGAAAAAGCCCAAACAATATGTTGCTCAAAATAAAGTACTTTAGAAGAGCTATCCATGAAGCTGTGGAACTAGGGAGTACCTTTGGTACTTGTTATTCTCAAAACAAAAAAAAGGGTCTGTTAATATAAAAGTAGAAGTTGTAACCCACAGATTTTGCCAAAAGAGTGACTTGATGCTTTTCTTCCTACTTACTGGATGATACCTTCTTCAAACAAGCAGGGAATATGGCATATTGGATGCCTTTGCCCCAGCGGCAAAAGGTCATGTGACAGTAAGAGTGCAGGAGGGGGGGACCACAATGAGAGCCAGCTGCACTAGGGCAAAGGTACATGGCATCCTAGATATGAAAAAAATAAAAGAGGGCTAAGGTAAACAGCGATGAAGTTTTTTCCCCTCCGAAAGAAAGAGGACTGTACCACCAATTTTATAAAATAGCAACCTAGTTGCCCTTATTTGTTGAAGATCCAATAGATCCCTAACTTTCAATAGATTGTATTCCCAAGTTGTACACGTAGAATTATGCCTGATTTCCACTACACACCACGAGGAAGAAGCTTGAATTTGTGGTGCAGCATAATGAGAAATGAACCATAAATATTCATTTTGCTTTGGACATTGTTTAGGTACTAAAAGCTATGAATGTTTGTTTTTGTCCTTATGATAAGCTGTATCATTCTCGATAGAGATAATCTTTCATCAAAGGAATGCCAAAAAGAAATCATAATGGTCAGCATGTTCTTGCGCACAATATCAGAGTAATTGCACAAAAGAAACTTTCACATGCATGTGTCAAAAAAATGGGGAACAAAATCAACCTGCTTTGTTTACTACAGACGAATAGAAATCATTGAAAACAGCTCTCTTGTACAGGGACATGAAGGAGAGCTGAAGATAGGAAAGACTGGCACACAGGTTTCTAGAAGCATGTTACCAGAGAATCAATTCCATTTAAAAAAAAAAACTATTAGATCTTGTTCCAAAGTTTCGTGTTTCACTTTTTGAGTTTTCTACTATATGGTTTCTTCAAAATAATTGTAATAATCTCACTACAGTTCATGACTCTGTAAAATGTATGATTTCCTGTTAATGCCCTGGCAGGCAGGCTTTTCTATATCATTTTGGTACAAGGTTTGCCGGATCACTGATCCAACTCAACTCAGGTTGGCCCTGATCCAGGACAAACTGAGCTAACTTGGACCGGATTGGGCCGACTGGGCCGAGTCGCATAATTCAAGTGTTTGCAAAATCAAACTTTCATGAAATTTTAGGGCTTTTACCCTAGTTTTTGATCTAGTTATGATACATAAAGTACGTAAGACAATAATATAATGGTACAATCCATTTTTTTATTTTTAACTAATTTTTAAATATTATATAATTATTTAGGTGATCAATAAATCAATAAGCTGGAAAAAAGAGTTTCATGCTCTTCATCCTCGAAAATGCAAGATCTATGGCTAATGTATATCATTATATCATTATTACTAATTTTTTATTTTTTAAAAAATTAAACTAACTTTTGAATGTTGTACTATTATTTAAATAATCAATAAATAGGCTCACACAGAACAGACTGATACACCTTGGATCGTGACTCGCATAGCCCATGATCCGGTGTGAGTCAGTTGTGTCACACCCATCCAGTAGGACATGGCAAACCATGCTTTGGTATAGAAAGGGTTACCTTCTCTGTCTGGTGAGCTACATAAGTTGATTAAATATGGACAAATGAATCTTATATTGCACCTGGCAATGTCTATGCAAAATTAGGCAATATGAAACATATTATATAAAGCAATATACCCGTGAAAAATAAGAGATAGTTGAATGTATACCTTCTGCGACCGAGTAGCAATATAAGACTGATATAATTAATCGGTCACATCCCGTAAAAACTTAAAGCTTTTCTAGTGTTTCTTATCATCTCACTGGTAACAGCAACAAACTAGGAAGCTCAAGGCATGGATTGTGCAACAATGACCTGTATTATTCTTCATATCCTTATAGAGATCCATCCAATGGACGCAGACTGATGCTTACAGCTTTATATTTTGGTAGTGGAAAATACACCAAGGACACAACCTCCTGGACATGAGAAAAGGGGTGGCAAGTAGTTTTTTGTACACTTTTGAATAGAAATTCACTTCAATTATTTTAGATTCCTGAAATTTAAACATTCTAAATGTTTTGCAGACATAGATCAAAGGGAAGCAAAAGGAATAGATCGGTGAGAACAAACCTTCCTTTCTTTTGAGACATACAAGCGAAAAGAGGAAAAAAATGCTATTTTCTATGAAAAAAGAACATAGAACAAGTCCTGAAAACCCATCAGTCAAATAAGAATTGAAATTATACCTCGAACATGACACTTCCTATTAAAAATTTCAGAACAGAATTGCAGACTGGAAATCGATAGTTTTATCATATGGAGCCATATGGGTGCTTTCCAAGGCAGTTTACATCGCCTGCATATTACTTCTATATTTTCAGAGTATCACAAACAGTGGAAAAGAAGCTCAAAATGATGAGAATTTTATTCTAGAAGGTAAGTCAAATGGTAACAGTGGCTTTTATCAATTAAATGGACAAAAGTTTGCAGGCCAAGAGAGGAAGGTGGTGCAGTAGGCTTGGTCCCTATTCACATTTTCAATAAGGTTGTGTTGTCAAAATGGTTATAGAGGTCGGAGGAAGACAGTGGCCTCCTCTGATAGATAATTATTTGGAGTAAGTGCTTACAAGGATGACATAAATAGATTATCAACCATACTACTAAATCTAGAATACCATCTATTTGAAGAGAGTGGTTCCTAGTCATATATTGTGAGGGATCTATAGAATTTACAGTGGGTAATAGCTACAATAGTTGGTTTAGAGAAGACCCTTGGCTGCATGCTGCTTTTCTCAAAAGTATGGTATCGACTACGTATTGACGAGAGGGAGACATTTTAGCCTAGTGGCAAACATGATCGCTATTCACACTTTTATTTTTGCTGTGGCTAGGGCTTTGTTTCAGCTTGATGTGAAGAATAAATTTCTTCGTCATGATCTCTCTGAGGAGGCATATATGCAGCCTCCTCGTGGGCTTTCAATCCCACATAGTATGTTTGTCATCTTCATCACACAATCTATGGGCTGGCATAGGCACCATGGGCAGGTGTGAGTGTTTTTTAGATGTTCTACATGTTGGCTTCATCAAGAGACCCCGTAATTATGCTCTCCTTGTATTTCTCTAGCTATTCATGTCATCCTTCTCATCCATGTGGATGAGATGATTATCACTAGAGATGATGCAGTTACATTGCCTTCTAAAGCAGCATCCTCAATGTCAAACGGAGATGAAGAGGCTCAACTCTTCTCACTATTTTCTTATTCCGGTGGTTGCTTACCCTTCTGCGGCTGATTTCTCTCTTAGCAGAAGTACAGATGTTCTCTAGAGTGCTACATTTTCCTCTCTTTGAGCCATTGACACACTTGAAGCTTCAACACTCAGATGGAGAGCCTATTATCATCTGCTGACATTGCCTTGCTCAAGATGTCAAAAAAAATGATGGATTGATCTGTGACATGATGCTGAATTATCCACAAGCAATGCGACGCCTTCTCAGAGTGCCATATTGCCCTGGAGAAGGGTTTCAACATGCTAGAAAAACCAGCTAAAAGGCTTAAAGCAGCATTTAAATTGGTTTGAATCAAGGCTTCAAAGGAAGGCTCAAACCAAATGAACTGAACCCTGAACCAGTTACCAATTATGCTGGAACTGGCAACGAATAAAGGGCAGAAAAAAAACTGAACTTGAGGGACCCTGGCCCTGTTATAATTGAGGCCTGAACCGGTTAATAAATGAACTGAACTGGCTTTTAAATGTGGGGTTGAACTGGTTCATGAACCAAATGGACCAGTGCCTGAACTGGTTTACGTCAATCAAATCCAGTCTATTGGCTCCTGAACCATTAAATTAAGTATCTTGTTCTTCAAGCATTCAAAGAGACCATCCATAAGAAAACGATAGATAGGCATCGAAATTGACCCCGGCAGCAGGGCAGATAACTAATCAATAAACAACAAGTCTCATCAACAAATAAGAGAAAAGCAACCTGCACAAAAAAGGATAAGCAAACTCTTCTTAGGGTCCATGAACACACCAAGAGTTGAAGCAACCAATGAAGAAACAAGTTGCACTACAATCTAAGTCCCCCTAAACACAAAAGGTTGGAGTAAAGAGCCTCTAAACACAAAAAAGTGGAGCAAAGCCCATAGTTACATCCACCAAGAAGAGTTAATCCAATGAGATCAAAATCAAAGAGGATACAAGCATGAAGCTATAATTTATTAAATAAGACAAACTTCTTGCCTAATGAAAGATACAGGCAACATTTATACATGATCATCAAGAAGAGACTACCAAGGCAACTAGATCATATCAGCCTTTAGAACCTCTCAAATGCATGCCAATAGTTTCCTTCACAAAGAATACAGCTTTGTCCCTCTTCCCACACCAAAACTAAAGTATTTCTTCCTATCTTAGTGTGAACATAGTTCAGCAGTAAGTTCCTTAAAGCAAAAACCCCTCTTCCATTTAGCTTCATTTTCTTGAAGGAAAAACTGACCAGTTTGACACTGGTTTTGAATGGTCATGCTGGAGATACCAGCAGAACCAGATGCCAGGGCAGTTGACCTCCAGCAAACTTTTCAAATCACTATATCATCTTTTCTGCCAGAAAAAAACTCATTAAGCACAAGAATCACCACTCTACTGCCTACCTTGAGGCCCTCGATTAAGCATCTCAAACATCATCCAAGCATCCCCATCATCTTCAGGGAGGGGTAGACAAAAGACAAGTCATGTGATCATAGAATCTGCAGTTCCCCGTCAACATAACTCTGTCAGAGAAGCACTCATTCTCAAGAATAAGTCCATGCTGGTTGATCCCTGAAAGCCAGTGACAAGTCCATGCAGCTAATAGAAGAAGCAGAGAAGGCTACGACACATGAAGTGCCAAAAAAAATTGTTAGGAGCGGGTTAAGGATCAGCGGTGCTCATTGATAATCCTCTTTTTAAGTCCATCAGTACATCTCACAGCAATTCCCTCCACTGCTCCCCAAAATGAAACTACTGAGCTCCCCAGGACATCATACCTTGGCGGGGTAGGGGGACACCACAGCAAGGTAACAATCATCGCCAAGAACTCAAAAGGAATGATAGAGGAACGACAACCAAGTCTCAGTTGTAGACCTCAACGATCATGTTCACCATGTTTAGCAATAGAGATTTGAACTACTCTGCAAATACAGATTCCAAAAAGCCTCTCGTTGTTTTGCATCCATGTCAAAATATAGCGTAAACAGATTGTCTATGTTTTGTTCAAACCTGTCTCAAAATCAAAAGAGACCTAGAAAGAAACGAAAAGAAAAAAGTGTCACCTGCGTGAAATCAGATGGATTACAACGGTTTAAACCAAAAGACGGAATGGAATACAGATTAAAAAAACACACGACAGAGTACAATTGCAAGTGAAATATGTTCCGATTCTCACACTAGATTCCCTTTTGGTTCTTACTTCTCTTCCAATCAACGCACCGCATTCTCTTGGGGGAGGAGGGAGTCCGATGTAATAAAAAAAAATGCACACTTGTGGAACACCCAAACTAATGTTTAATCGGGCACTTGAAGCAGAGAACAAGAAACAGAAATCTCTTGCCATCAAAAAAGCAGGAACCAAATCACACCCCCCAGCAATTTAGCAACCAAGGACATGACGGTAAGCGGGGAAAACGGAGATAGTCGGCGGAGGGAACTGACTCCGTGGGAGGAGGACCGGCGGGGACGCGGCGGAGCCCCCTTCCGCATCGACCTCGCGGACGTAGTTGGTGGCATTGGGATCCCGGAAGCCATGCATCCGGTCGAAGCAGGCGGTGGGCCAGGACTTAGGCAGCCGGGGGTACCACTGCTCCACCAGCGAGGTCAGCTGGATCAGGGCCACCCACACGAGAACGCTGGTGCCCACCCTCACCATGCACGACCCCATCAGGTGCCTCCTCCCACCCTTCCCCGCCGCCGCCGCCGCCGCCGGCTGATGATTCTGCTGCTGCGGCAGGGCCCCCTGCTTCCCCCTCCACCACTCCATCCCCCCGCCTCCCTGCATTGGCAAGCAGAGTCGTTAGAGCATCTCCACGACCGCGACGGCTATTGCCCAACAACCACCACTCCGTGAAAGGAGACCCAGACTTCGTTTTATATGCAGAAGAAAAGAGAGCAAACGGAGCCAAACCTTCCACTCACTCCCAATTCTTCCCCGCAGACGACGAAGATCAAACTGGATCAGGCGACGGCGGGGGCACCTCTGTTCTTGGCCGCCGCCGCCGCCGCCGCCGCCGCTGCTGTCCCTTTCTGCCCGTTGCTACCAGTGGGAACCGGCGCCGAGCGCGGCCATGGATGGGAATGGGGCGAGAGCAGAGACCGAGGCAGAGGGGGTGTGACCTCTGCTGTTGTTGTTTATTTTTATGCGGAAAATGGTTTCATTCGGTTGGCTCTCTCTTTATCTTATCTTAAATTTATTACATACTTTGTATTTTTTTGGCCTAGATTGTAATACCAAAAGTGGCAACTATGGGTGTCTGTATAAAGATGCCCAAAAACGCCGGTTTCTTGCCCGAAGATGGTTTCCTTCTTCCCTCCCTCCGGACAAGAGGACTAAACTTGGCTATGGCGGTGAGCCCGCTTTGACGTCCAGTTACCGCTACGCCTGTGCGAATCTGGAGTTCGCCGCGTGTACGCTTTGACCCTTCTAGCTTTTACGCGGAAGGCTAAGGTTTGGCCTTCGCGTCCATGGTGGGCGGTGATGGGAAGCGCGGCGCGTTTTTGAGTAGGGTCGTCGGGGCCCACGCGGGGCTGTTGTTGCTGGAGTTACGTGGCTGGGGAATTTCGCATGTGACGTCACCTTCTGTCCTGTGACGAGTGGCGTCGAAGAGACGATTCACGTGCACGTAGTAGAGAGATTGGGTGGGGGAGGCGGGGGGGCGTGGGGGGAGGTGGGGACATAATCGTGCACAATTTGCATACATATTTTAGGCTTTGTGTTTTTTTTCCACACATTGTGTGCATCCACATAAAAATAAAATAAAAGATTTTTATAAGTAATTATTATTACATATAAAATTATAAATATATCACTTCTAAAAATATATTAACATATATATCTCTACTACCTTAAAAAACTTACAGATATGTCATCCTGTAATCTCTGTTCATTACCCGTCAAGTTAATCATAGTTAGATCTAATCAGACATTAAAAAAGATAAAAATATCCATAATTATCTCTCTCGGACTCTTAGTTATTTACAAAAAAGACTCTAAATAGAATCATAAAGTAAAAATAACACATCTAATCGAGGTATGTAAATAAATAATAAAATTTTAGAGTTGAAATGTTTGAGGTCATCTTCTTCCTCCCCCATCTGGAACCCTAATGAAGGGCGACGACGCCTGTCGTCTCTCCACTGGTGAATCCCAGGGGACAAAGTCAAAGCACTTGATCCTTTGCCCCATACTTTGAGATACTCCTCCCCGTCGATCAAGCAACGACGTTACTCGTGATAGACTTAACTTAAGCCGCTAACGTTCGGTTCGGATAAGTAAAGTCCCTTCGGTCGGTTCGCTCAGGTGGTCTTCCCCTATCTTCCCCAATGTTCAGAGTTGTTCTTGTTTGAGAAAGGAGCACCGCCAAGTCCACTAGGGGCGCCCTGAATGAATAAGAAATGGACAGCTGAGGGAAGGCTTGCATTCAACTTCGACTGATAATAGGCTAGATGTCGATTTCACATCGGTCCCTGGGTTGGTCAGAACTGAGGGACAATGAATAATGAGAAAATGCATTTATTGACATGACATTTATTTGTGCCGTTTTCACAAGCACCTTGGTTCATAATAATCTTAAACACCTTCTCCACTTACAGCACTCCCAACTGATTCGGAGTCTATAGAAAGAAATGTTAAAAGGTGGTGGGTGCGTTTTCGGCTTGACGCCGCCGTCGTTCCATCTCCCCCCTTCTGCTGCCAGCCTACCCATCTCCCTTGCCACCTCCGACCAAGCTCCCCCTTCTCCCGGTCGTAGGGAGCAACTATGCACTTAGCGAAGGAGAAGACCTCGTCATCATCCATGTCGCGCAGCGCACGGATGTCACCCACGATGGAGCGGACGTGGCGGACGGCCTCAACGACATTCTCGGTGCCGGCCTCGTCCCTGGTGCAGATCATGGCGGCGCCCTAGCAGATACGGCGGAGGGCCCTTGTAATATCCCGGACCTTTCGGATCTTTCTTCGTGGGTCCCGGATCTGGTTTTCGGAGCGTCCGGCTCTGTTGTGTCCGAAATTTCGTTTCGGACATCTTTCGTGTTCGGATCGGCGCGATCCGGAGTTGTTTCGGAGGCCCGGAGGCGTTCCGCGGCTTTTCCGCGTGTGTTTTCCGATTCCCGGTGTGTGTTTCGGCTTTTCCTTCGGAAGCTCGCTGCGGGCGAACCGGGCGGTTCCCCCAGGCACGAGTGGTACCGTTGTGATCGGTGCGTTCCGAGGATTCTAGAAATGTATTTTTCTATTTTTCGATATTTTTCCAAAAATTCAGATTTTCTATATAGCCCTAATTCTTTCCTTTTTCTTTTTCTCCTTTCTCTTTCTTCTTCTTTCTCTTCCTCCGTTTCTTCCCACCGTGAGCCCCCTCTCTCTCCCTCTCTCCCATTCGGACGCGGCGAGCCCCTCTCCGGCTACGGACGGCGGCGGGGCGACGGCGCGGACGCGTGGGCAACGGTGAGGCGATCTCGTGGGCGCGCGGCGAGCGTGGGAAGCGTGGAGAGTTCGTGAAGCTTCGAGCATTCTTCGTGATTCGTGATCGATTCGGCGGAGCATTCGCTCCATTGAGGTAGGGTGACGTTCCCTAGCCTCATGCCGTTCTTTTCCGTGATTTATAGGCCGCGGGGAGGCCGAGAGGGGATCATTTGAGCGTTTTTGGGTTTTTCCATGATTTGGGGAGAGCTCGCCCGATCTATGGATTTGATGCATGATTTCGTGTTTTGATGGCCTAGAATCATGCTAGGGGTCCCCAGGGGTCTTCCCCTTTGTTTTCCCCCTCTCCTATGGAGGTATGGGGGCGTGGTTAGAATTTTTGGGCGTTCTTACCGTTTTCGGCCGCGGACTGAGAACGCGCTATACTCCAGTAGCGCGTTCTTGAGTGTCGCGCTGCCCCGACCGAGCGCGTTCATCGGAGAAGATGAACAGTTTGGCGGTTCGTGTCGCGCTATGGGGTCCTAGCGCGATCATCATTGTCGCGCTAGGAGGACCTAGCGCGATGGTCCCTGTCGCGCTAGGGTTCCCTAGCGCGATAGTCCGTGTCGCGCTATGGGGCCATAGCGCGACAACCCTTGTTGCGCTAGGGGACCCTAGCGCGACATGCCCTGTCGCGCTAGGTATCCCTAGCGCGATTTGGTTCGTTGTTGGGTGTTCCCCTTGGGCCGTGTGTGCGTCCCGGGCACTCCGTGGAGTTCCGTGACCGTGTCTTTGGTGTCCGGAAGTCCCGTTTGCCTCGGTCAGGCGTTTGACCGTGGGCAGTGCGTCTGTTTCTCTTCCGACCGTGGTTACCGTTTGACGGAGCTAGTACGTGGGGTGATTCCCACACGTTGTCGGTTCGGACGTTGTTTTCCGTTGACTCGAGAGTCTACTCCTTCAGTGACCCTCCACTGTCGTAGCCCACCAGTACGAGGTGCTGGTCTCACCTGGGAGTGGTGTACGGGCACCCACCTTTCGAGACGGTTTGTGGACCGTTTCCCGTAGGCCCCTCGTCGGTAGCCAGAGTCCGGCTACGGGGGAAAACCGGTCAGAGGGCCAGACCTAGTGACGCAAGGTCTGTGTGTGCACACGTGGTTGGGGGCGGTTGGACCCACGTCGACGGGCGTGACCCCAGCTAGTCACTTGTTTGTGGTTACTTGTACGGTGTCTGCGCCTCGGGTAGGACCTACCACGTCAGGCGGTTCACCTGCGGTGCGGTGTAAGACGTCAGGGGACGCTACCGGCTGTGCTTCTAGTGGGTGGTACTCCTGTCGAGTACGGAGTGTCAGACTGTCAGTCGTGTGTTTCCGACCTTCGGGTTTTACGATTCGACCGTTGGTTTCGATCTTCTCGTACCGTGGCACGTGTGTCGGTTTGCGTGCCGTAGGGTCTAGTTCTGTAGAGTGCAGGGCTTTCCTTTCCGAGGTACTTTCCTACCGCTAGAGTAGTGGTTTCTCGTTTTACGAGGTAGGGTTCGAGTGATCCCTACTGAGTCTTGTTCCGAGACTCATTCCCTGCGTGTTTTCACCGTGTTTCAGGTGAGGCGCCACCTTCGGGGAGCGCGTCAGGAGCGCAGCGTGGTGCGGGTGCCCAGAGGTAGTGCCAGAGGTCAGAGCCGGGGGATGCCCCGTGTAGCTGTACTTTTCTTTCTTGTCACTGTACTAGTCGTGGACTGTTCTTGCTGTTGTTGTTATTTTATTGTGGACCATGTAAAATGTTAATTTATTTCCTGCTTAATATTATAACTGTTTAATTTCTGCAATTATTTGTGATACTTGTGTAGTCTCCACACCATCCTTTTAACCCTTCCGAGTCTTCGGACTCGTGGGTGGCGGTACGAGTCTCGGGTTATCGGGCCTTCCCGGTAATCAGATTCTCGGGCCGTTACAGCTGGTATCAGAGCCAAGTTGTGGAATTACATGAGAATCATAGGTAATTGTAGTGGTCCACTAGTCCACAATGATGATGTACAGGTGACGCTGGCATTGGGCACCGTGTGTTTATTTTGACCTTGCCGTTTTCGTGTTTTCAGTCTTTTGCTTCAGGAGCGAGGATGGCGCCGAGGAGGAGTTCTCGCTCTCAGCAGGGGCAGTCGGCTGGAGGTCAGGAGATCCAGCAGGGGGTCCAGAGGGACCAGGAGGAGCATAGCAGAGTTCCGGGAGCTACCGAGGCCGCGGATGCTGCGAGAGCTCCGGGGGCCGAGGATTTCTTCCGTGGCATGTACCATCTCATGTCTCAGCAGTTCGGCGGAGAGACTGGTGAGGGCTCGTCAGTCAGGGGTGGGCCAGGCCGAGCGGTGAGGGACTTCATGCAGTTCCATCCACCTTACTTTAGCGGCCAGGCAGACCCTGATGCGGCTCGTGATTGGCTCGATGAGATGGAGCGGGTGTTCAGTTCTGCGAAGAGTACTGCCGAGGACAGAGTGGTGTTGGCCTACAACCAGTTGCAGGGTACGGCTCGGAGGTGGTGGTCTTCCGAGTGGAAGACGTCCTTTCAGCTTCGTCCACTTGAGCAGGTCGAGTGGGGTGACTTTGTCAGTGCTTTCGAGCGTACGTACTGTCCAGACGTCGTTGCTACGCAGCGGATGCGGGAGTTTCTGGAGCTGGTGCAGGGTGACATGTCTGTGTTGCAGTACAGGGCCCGATTTGTCGAGATGGGTCGGTACGCACCTCATATCATGGAGCATGAGAGGGTGAGGACAACGCAGTTTGTGCAGGGCTTGAGGCTGGAGCTGAGGCACCATTTGATCGCGAATGGGGCCACTGATCTAGAGACGGTGTCTCGTGTTGCGATTTCCTTGGAGATGGATATGCAGAGGACTCGAGGACCGATCAGCCAGGGGCAGTCCTTGTCAGGTCGCAGCCAGCAGTCGTCTACCCAGCAGTAGGGTTCCTTCCAGCATGCGTCGGGTGGTTCAGGAGTACCGGCATCGGCAGCTTCGGTGACAGGATCTGCGTCCTTCGGCTCGAAGATCAAGAAGTTCTTGAAGAAGAGTCTCCGGAAGAAGCACAAGGATCAGGGGCAGGCTTCATCGGGCAGTGTACAGCAGCCGTTTCCTTTACAGCATCAGGGATCGGTGGGTGGATCGCGAGGACCTTGTCCACGGTGTGGTGGTACCCACCCAGGCAGGCAGTGCACGGCGCCGATCATCTGTTTTCAGTGTGACCAGCCAGGGCACATGGCGCGTGACTGTCCTCAGAGACCGCCGCAGCAGCAGTTTCCTCAGCAGCAGCAGGTTCCCCAGCAGCAGAGGCAGCAGCAGCAGCAGCAGGGACAGTATCCGCCACTACCCAGGTCAGCCAGCGTGGGAGGCAGGCAGAGAGCTCGTGGCCAGATCACGCACTTGACCAGGGCAGAGGCAGTGGCGTCGCAGCTCGTGGAAGGTACCGTTCAGATTTTAGGTTGTGCGGCTCGGGTTTTATTTGATTCTGGCGCGTCTCATTCGTTTATTTCGGAGGATTTCGCGTCGAGCGTCGAGGAGCCGGTGACCCAGTTGTCCTGTGATTTGGCAGTGGAGTTGCCTTCGGGTGACTTTATGGTCACTCCGTATTGCTTCGACCAGGTTCCGGTGTGGATCGATGGGCGGAGTATGCCAGGCAGGTTGTATGCGTTGCAGCTTCGGGATTACGACGTGATTCTAGGCATGGATTGGCTCGAGACTCATGGAGCGATGGTGGATTGTGGAATGAAGAGGGTCTACTTCCAGCATCCGAGCAAGAGGACCTTCTATTTCCAAGGTATCCGTTCCACCTCTTCTCGATTCCTTATCTCTGCTATTCGAGCCCGTCGATTGCTTGATTCAGGTTGTCAGGGTTTTCTCGCGTCTGTGGTTGTGTCTGACCGGATGGAGCCGGATGTCGAGGACATTGCGGTGGTGTGCGAGTTTCTCGATGTTTTTCCTGAGGAGTTGCCTGGATTACCTCCCCAGCGGGAGATCGATTTCGTGATCGAGGTTGTACCTGGTACGGGACCTTTGGCGAAGGCTCCCTACCGTATGGCCCCCGCTGAGCTGAGGGAGTTGAGGGCGCAGTTGCAGGAACTGTTGGCCAAGGGGTACATTCGTCCGAGCTTTTCCCCTTGGGGTGCGCCCGTGTTGTTCGTGAAGAAGAAGGACGGTAGTCTGCGGTTGTGCATTGACTATCGGCAGCTGAATGAAGTGACCATTAAGAACAAGTATCCGTTGCCGCGGATTGATGATTTGTTCGACCAGCTGCAGTCTGCGCGAGTGTTCTCGCAGATTGATTTGCGGTCTGGTTACTATCAGCTGAGAATTCGCGAGTCCGATGTGGAGAAGACTACATTCAGTACGAGGTACGGGCATTATGAGTTTCTGGTGATGCCGTTTGGGCTCACCAATGCCCCAGCAGCCTTCATGGACTTGATGCAGAGGGTGTTCCATCCGTATTTAGATCAGTTCGTTGTCATCTTTGTGGATGACATCCTTGTTTATTCGCAGTCTGCTGAGGAGCATGGGTACCATTTGGGTGTGGTGCTGCAGACGTTGCGAGATCACCAGTTGTATGCGAAGCTCAGCAAGTGCGAGTTTTGGCTCAGCGAGGTGCACTTTCTGGGGCACGTGATTTCTGGTGATGGCATTTCCGTGGATCCCGCCAAGGTCGAGGCTGTGATGCAATGGCCGAGGCCGAGGTCGGTGACGGAGATCCGGAGTTTCTTGGGGCTTGCGGGTTATTATCGCCGGTTTATCCAGGATTTTTCCCGCATTGCGACCCCGATGACGAGGCTCACGCGGAAGGATGTGCATTTCGTTTGGTCCGAGGAGTGTGAGCGGAGCTTCAGCGAACTGAAGAGATTGCTCACCTCGGCTCCGGTGTTGGTTTTGCCTTCTGGATCGGGAGATTTTGTGGTGTGTACAGATGCTTCCGGCGTCGGATTGGGTGCTGTTCTGATGCAGCATGGTAGAGTGGTGGCTTATGCATCTCGGCAGCTAAAGCCCCACGAGGAGAACTACCCTACCCATGACCTTGAGTTGGCGGCGGTGATCTTCGCGCTGAAGATCTGGAGGCATTATCTGTACGGCGAGAAGTTCGAGGTGTTCACTGACCATCAGAGTTTGAGGTATGTGTTCTCGCAGAGAGATCTGAACCTCAGACAAAGGCGTTGGATGGAGTTCATGAAGGACTATGACTTCACCCTGTCTTATCAGCCGGGCAGGATGAATGTCGTCGCCGATGCCTTGAGTCGGAAGGTGGCGGTCAGTACCTTGATGCTGAGGAAGTGGAGGCTCTGGGAACAGGTGCCCGAAGTTTCCTTCAGGCTCAAGATTCCCCAGGAGCGAGGGTTGGCAGTGCTTGTGAGTCTGACTGTCACTCCTGCTATCCGTCGTCAGGTGACAGAGGCTCAGCATGCGGACCCTGAGTTGCCCCGGATTCTTGCGATGGCTGACGTAGAGCTCGGCGAGGACGGTGCTGCGAGGTTTCGTGGCAGGTTGTACGTCCCAGCGGAGGAGCAGGTTCGTCGTGCGGTGTTACGCGAGGCTCATGGGAGCAGGTACACTGTGCACCCGGGTGCGACGAAGATGTATCGGAACTTGCAGAGGCAGTTTTGGTGGCCTGGCTTGAAGAGAGATGTCGCCGAATTTGTGGCCAGGTGCCTGATCTGTCAGCAGGTGAAGGCGGAGCATCAGCGACCAGGAGGTACTCTCCAGCCCTTGGATGTTCCTGCTTGGAAGTGGGACCATGTGACCACAGATTTTGTGGTGGGGTTGCCAAGGACCCCGAGTGGGCAGGACAGTATTTGGTTACTGGTGGATCGGCTGACGAAGGTGACGCGGTTGCTACCGGTCAAGGTCAGCTGGAGCGTGCCTAAGTT
The DNA here is from genome assembly GCA_022559845.1 of Amorphophallus konjac. NCBI lineage: Eukaryota > Viridiplantae > Streptophyta > Magnoliopsida > Alismatales > Araceae > Amorphophallus > Amorphophallus konjac. Next base: position 42,053,573 of record CM040121.1, read on the forward strand.
GGCTCGTCTTTATGTGGAGCGGATCGTGCCGTTGCATGGGGTTCCCATTTCGATCGTATCGGATCGGGATCCGCGCTTCACTTCTGGGTTCTGGAGGAGTTTCCAGCGAGCTCTTGGCACGGAGTTGGCATTTAGCTCGGCGTATCATCCTCAGTCAGATGGTCAGTCTGAGAGGACCATTCAGACTTTGGAGGACATGCTGAGATCCTGCTGCCTGGAGTGGCAGGGGAGTTGGATTCATCACCTACCGTTGGTGGAGTTTGCCTATAACAACAGCTATCATTCGAGCATCGGCATGGCTCCTTATGAGGCACTGTATGGGCGTCCTTGTCGGACTCCGCTTGACTGGTTTGAGGTGGGTGAGCGTGTTTTGACGGGACCGGAGTTGGTGCAGCAATGTGTGGATGTTGTGCACCGGGTTCGTCAGAACATGTTGGCGGCCCAGAGTCGGCAGAAGAGCTATGCTGACCGTAGGAGGCAACCCCTCGAGTTCGCCGTGGGCGATCATGTGTTCTTGAGAGTTTCTCCGATGAAGGGGGTGATGCGTTTTGGACGGCGTGGGAAGCTGAGTCCCCGCTATATTGGTCCTTTCGCGATTGTGGAACGCATCGGTGAGGTTGCTTACCGGTTGCAGTTACCTCCTGAGTTGGCGTCGGTGCATGACGTGTTCCACGTCTCGATGTTGCGGAAGTATATGTCCGATGACTCTCATGTGCTCGAGTTTTCTGTTTGGCCTGAGGTGACTCCAGATCTTTCTCTCCCAGAGTTTTCGATCCGCGTGGAGGATAGGCGAGAGCAGCGCCTGCGGAACAAGGTCATTCCCTTGGTGAAGGTCGTGTGGCAACGACACTCTGGTGGTGAGGCTTCGTGGGAACGTGAGGACGAGATGCGTCAGCAGTTCCCGTATCTGTTTGAGTGAGTCTTCCTCTTCTTTCCCCTTGGGTTGTTCTCAATTTCGAGGACGAAATTCCTTAAGGGGGGAGGGCTGTAATATCCCGGACCTTTCGGATCTTTCTTCGTGGGTCCCGGATCTGGTTTTCGGAGCGTCCGGCTCTGTTGTGTCCGAAATTTCTTTTCGGACATCTTTCGTGTTCGGATCGGCGCGATCCGAAGTTGTTTCGGAGGCCCGGAGGCGTTCCGCGGCTTTTCCGCGTGTGTTTTCCGATCCCCGGTGTGTGTTTCGGCTTTTCCTTCGGAAGCTCGCTGCGGGCGAACCGGGCGGTTCCCCCAGGCACGAGTGGTACCGTTGTGATCGGTGCGTTCCGAGGATTCCAGAAATGTATTTTTCTATTTTTTGATATTTTTCCGAAAATTCGGATTTTCTATATAGCCCTAATTCTTTCCTTTTTCTTTTTCTCCTTTCTCTTTCTTCTTCTTCCTCTTCCTCCGTTTCTTCCCATCGTGAGCCCCCTCTCTCTCCCTCTCTCCCATTCGGACGCGGCGAGCCCCTCTCCGGCTACGGACGGCGGCGGGGCGACGGCGCGGACGCGTGGGCAACGGTGAGGCGATCTCGTGGGCGCGCGGCGAGCGTGGGAAGCGTGGGGAGTTCGTGAAGCTTCGAGCATTCTTCGTGATTCGCGATCGATTCGGCGAAGCATTCGCTCCATTGAGGTAGGGTGACGTTCCCTAGCCTCATGCCGTTCTTTTCCGTGATTTATAGGCCGCGGGGAGGCCGAGAGGGGATCATTTGAGCGTTTTTGGGTTTTTCCATGATTTGGGGAGAGCTCGCCCGATCTATGGATTTGATGCATGATTTCGTGTTTTGATGGCCTAGAATCATGCTAGGGGTCCCCAGGGGTCTTCTGACGCGGCGGCGACGTGGAAGACGGATCGACGGGACTCCGGGACACGAACAGGACGGATAGGTTGCTACCTCACGCAGCTCGGCCTCACGCCGGACGGTCTCACACCGGGCGACACTCGAATCTCACAAAAATGAGAAATGAGGGAAGGGAGAAGAACAAAGGGGCAAAAGCTCCTTAAACTCAATCTTTCATTCATATGGTTCATTATACGTAACAAGCATTGCCTTCCTTTATATAGGAGGAAAGCTATAACAACAAGACCCTCTAACTTCTACTAATTTTATTTATGCCCTTAGCCTAACAAGACAAACCCACCAACCAATATTTGACTTGTGGGTTTTAACCAAATAAAATATAAAAATTACACATGTGTTTATTTGACTTAGACTAGCCTAATAAAACGAAAAGAAAAATACATGTAGAGATACATGTATACATACACACATACTCGATACGTAGTATAACACCATAGCCGTAGGCCGAGTCTTCAAGAAGGATCTCCTCCGAGCCATAAGCTCGGTGTCGGGGCAATGCGACGTCGGCTCTGAGTAGTGGGCCCAGTGGTGGACCCGGTGTCCCCACCATCTTCCCCTTTGTTTTCCCCCTCTCCTATGGAGGTATGGGGGCGTGGTTAGAATTTTTGGGCGTTCTTACCGTTTTCGACCACGGACTGAGAACACGCTATACTCCAGTAGCGCGTTCTTGAGTGTCGCGCTGTCCTGACCGAGCGCGTTCATCGGAGAAGATGAACAGTTTGGCGGTTCGTGTCGCGCTATGGGGTCCTAGCGCGATCATCATTGTCGCGCTAGGAGGACCTAGCGCGATGGTCCCTGTCGCGTTAGGGTTCCCTAGCGCGATAGTCCGTGTCGCGCTATGGGGCCATAGCGCGACAACCCTTGTTGCGCTAGGGGACCCTAGCGCGACATGCCCTATCGCGCTAGGTATCCCTAGCGCGATTTGGTTCGTTGTTGGGTGTTCCCCTTGGGCCGTGTGTGCGTCCCGGGCACCCCGTGGAGTTCCGTGACCGTGTCTTTGGTGTCCGGAAGTCCCGTTTGCCTCGGTCAGGCGTTTGACCGTGGGCAGTGCGTCTGTTTCTCTTCCGACCGTGGTTACCGTTTGACGGAGCTAGTACGTGGGGTGATTCTCACACGTTGTCGGTTCGGACGTTGTTTTCCGTTGACTCGAGAGTCTACTCCTTCAGTGACCCTCCACTAGTCGTAGCCCACCAGTACGAGGTGCTGGTCTCACCTGGGAGTGGTGTACGGGCACCCACCTTTCGAGACGGTTTGTGGACCGGTTCCCGTAGGCCACTCGTCGGTAGCCAGAGTCCGGCTACGGGGGAAAACCGGTCAGAGGGCCAGACCTAGTGACGCAAGGTCTGTGTGTGCACACGTGGTTGGGGGCGGTTGGACCCACGTCGACGGGCGTGACCCCAACTAGTCACTTGTTTGTGGTTACTTGTACGGTGTCTGCGTCTCGGGTAGGACCTACCACGTCAGGCGGTTCACCTGCGGTGCGGTGTAAGACGTCAGGGGACGCTACCGGCTGTGCTTCTAGTGGGTGGTACTCCTGTCGAGTACGGAGTGTCAGACTGTCAGTCGTGTGTTTCCGACCTTCGGGTTTTACGATTCGACCGTTGGTTTCGGTCTTCTCGTACCGTGGCACGTGTGTCGGTTTGCGTGCCGTAGGGTCTAGTTCTGTAGAGTACAGGGCTTTCCTTTCCGAGGTACTTTCCTACCGCTAGAGTAGTGGTTTCTCGTTTTACGAGGTAGGGTTCGAGTGATCCCTACTGAGTCTTGTTCCGAGACTCATTCCCTGCGTGTTTTCACCGTATTTCAGGTGAGGCGCCACCTTCGGGGAGCGCGTCAGGAGCGCAGCGTGGTGCGGGTGCCCAGAGGTAGTGCCAGAGGTCAGAGCCGGGGATGCCCCGTGTAGCTGTACTTTTCTTTCTTGTCACTGTACTAGTCGTGGACTGTTCTTGCTGTTGTTGTTATTTTATTGTGGACCATGTAAAATGTTAATTTATTTCCTGCTTAATATTATAACTGTTTAATTTCTGTAATTATTTGTGATACTTGTGTAGTCTCCACACCATCCTTTTAACCCTTCCGAGTCTTCGGACTCGTGGGTGGCGGTACGAGTCTCGGGTTATCGGGCCTTCCCGGTAATCGGATTCTCGGGCCGTTACAGCCCTTCTCGGATGCAACGTGCCCATCAAGTTGGTCTCGATCTGGGCACAGGCATCCGCCATGTCGTGCTCGATCAGTAGCCGCGGCATGGACACCATGTTCCGGACCCCCCCTTTGCCATGCGTTCCTCACCCCCTACATGTCGGAACCCCCCCCCCCGGCTCACCAGAACCAAGCCCCCCTTGCCCTATGGTCTGAACCCCCCTGCCTCACCCCCTGCGTGCTAGAACCCCCCCTACCTCGTTAGAATCCCACTACGTGTCGAACCCCTGCACCTCGTCGGAACCCGCCCCCTGCCTCACCCCCTGCGTGTCGAGAACCCCCCTGCCACTAGAAACCCCCCCGCCTCGTTGAAACCCCACCCCAACAACCTGCGACTCTCCTCCCCACCCTGCCACCGGTAAACCCCCCCTCCCGCTTGACTCTCTCTCTCTCTCTCTCTCTCTCTCTCTCTCTCTCACGCGCGTACGTGAAGGAGAGGAGTATTTTGGTCATTTGATCGTCACTTAACGAGAATATTGAAATCTTTAAGAAATATCCAAAGCTCAGTCGATAGCAATTAATTGTAGTCGCATTTTTACAAGTTTTTCAAGATAGTAGATATATATATACTAATATGTTTTCAAGAGTGATATATCTTCAATTTCGCCTATAACAATAAATTATTGGCAAAAAATCCTAACATGTAAATATGTAATGACATTGCACTATTAAAATTCTTGTTTCTACTGTTACATTTTTAAGAGAAACACAGCTGTGTCACTCTTTGTATCACCCTCTTTGTCACTCTTTTTAAAAAGAGTGACAAAGAGTGTGATTTAAATTAAATTGTGAAAAAAGAGAGTGACATAATATTACGGCCTTGTTTGATAATTAAATGGGCCATAGATTATGGTCTAAAAATATTCACTCATTCAAAATTTTACCAAATATCTAAATGTCACGTCAGATTATTCAAAAGTCATAATCTAATTTTTTTGAGAGAGATAGAATGAAAAGACTCCAATTTTCAAAATCTCTCAAAAACTCATTTTCATTAGATTATTCTCACTCTAAAAGATTATGAAAAAAATTATAATCCTATTAAATTTTCAAACTAATTCTTAAAGATGCATGTGAGAACGTATTCAATCCGGATTCCAATCGTTGAAATCTCGGACATGGGTGAACGCATTTCCAAATGACGTTGATCACTGCAGCTTGCGTGTCTCCCAGATTCCGAAGGAGAGAGGGTAGATTCAATCGTGAGGAGATCCGAAAATCCCCATAAGCTCACCCAGAGGAGCTTCCTACGTGGTGGGCGTGGATTCTAGAGTAAATGGCATTTTAATCCCTCTGTCCATCGTCTTCTTCTCAGCCTTGGCATCTACGTCAAATCGGGAGAGCAGAGAGATAGGGCCAGAGCTCCTCCCCATCACCATTGCCGTGCATTCTTGTCCGAAGCTCTTCCCCGCCGTCGTCACCGTGCATTCCTTGTCCGGAGCTCCTCCCCACCATGCCCAGCGAGGAGAAGCAACGCCCTGCTCGCAAAAGACCGCCCTCACCTTCTCCCGGTTGTGCTCGCCACCGCCAATCGCCCTTGCGGTCGGCCTCACCCGTTGACATCTTCGCCACCGCCGCGCTAGCCTTCGCCGTTGCCTTCGCCGTTGTCATCGCAAATGGAACGCGGGGCCATCGTCTTCTTCTTCTCCGACCACGGGCAGAGGAGTTTATGTAGTAAATTCAAATTTGCTATAGTAGATTATCGCGAACAGTATTTGGGCAAAACTCCTGAAGACTGTTCACAACAGTAAAGAAGGGTATTCAGGTAATTTCAAGCAATCTCACGGTCGCACGGTGCCACCTCAAAAGACGACAACGATAAAGAGAGGTGTTCAGGTAATTCAAGCAATCCCACATTCCCACCGTCACACCCCTCAAAAGACCACAATGTAGTGCAAATGGGATTCAAAATCTGTCAAAAAAATCACTGTACTTTCGGACATTGTACAAAATTAGGGATTTTGAAAGATCCCCACAAGGCCAATACGTTTTCAAACACAGCTTAAATCGTAGTAGGGAAAAAAAACCTAAGTTTGGAATTTTGGAGCATCAAATTTAAGCTATTCAACTTAACATTAAACGTCTAAAATGAAAGTGTCAAAAAATATGATAAAAAAGTGATAACAATGGTTTGTCGGATCGAACAGCACCAGGGCATACCGATAATGCCAGACTACACCAGTGGAAAATCGGCATGCAACATGCACCCATACAGTGTGATTCGGTACCCTTATTTTTCATTAAAAATATTTTTTGGCATAACAATAATTTTATTCTCGACATAATATTATACTATAACGTATCAGATCATACAGCTAGAAAATATGCACCATTCAATCCAGTGGTACGACAAACCTCGGTGACAACATACTATTTCTCTGTCCTTTTAACAAATCTAATTTTCACATGTATGCTGTCAGAATCTATCTTCCTAATTAGAGAGTAAAATCAGCTCGGCTCATGTAAGGCCCTTTCCCGTCAGACTCACAGCCTACAATGCGCCTAAGGGGCCTCGACAGCCGCAACACGTCGTGGGCGGCCCACAGCGATTGGGTCTCGGATTCGCCAGTGCACAGAGGGCATTAACCCAGGCGCAACGGCCGCCGGATGACCCTCCGGCGACCGAACGTTACCTCCCACGATATCGGCTTCTACCCCACTAAGGGCGAGCACGCCTCTCAGACGTCGTAAGACTCGCCAGAGAATCGCCCGACTCCGGAGGAACGGACCCTCAACGGGAAAACTCTCCACGATCGCGGGGAGGCGTTACTCCACGACTCGCGTCCTTCCCTCTTAAGGGTAGGCCCTCGCAATCAGGACAACCCCTATAAATAGACCCTTGAAGGGCCAGAGAGAGGGGGACATAGAGAGGCAGAGATATACACCAAGAGACAAGCAAAAGAGAGAAAAAGCACCGACTGATCGCTACGTCGAGAAGGGCCTCGACCGTCCACCCCTCGGGAGTGGATCCCACGAAGGAGAGTGTAGGAGGTCTTCCGAGCACTCTCTCCACCCAACGCGCACTCTACGAGCGCCCGCTAGCCACGGCAAGCACTCCTCCGGAAGGTAGACCGCTCCTCCAGGTCCACAGAGACGATCTCCAGCTCTCTCTCTCTCTCTTGCTTTCTCTTCTTTGTTCTCCATCTTCCTTAGCGTTGACTTAAGCATCATAGGGTTGTCTCCTGGGATAACGTCCAGGACTCCTTATGACGCCCTTCTCTCTTGTGTTTGTAGGTTTCCACGAGTGTCGGATGATCTTTCACAATAAATAAATTTAAAAGTACGATCTGAGGTCTAGAAATCAGTTTTCCACCTCTACCGAGATGAATATTATTCATTGAAGTCCTATGATTACCGTCACTGTTAACTGAACTCTGAGTCAAACAATCTAAAGAACATATGATTTGGTGTGACAATCTTGACACAGTTGCTCTTTATGTTAACCCTGTTTGTCATTCTACAATTAAATATATGGAGCTTGATCTTTACTTTGTTAGGGGAAAAAATTTGGAAAAGAGGTTGTCATTTAATCATGTTCTTGCATTAGATCATAATGCTAATATTCTAAGTCTTTATCAATTACATTTTTTGAAAGATTTAGAAACAAGTTTATAGTGGGATCTCCTAAGTTCAGTCTGATCAAGGTTGAAGCAAGTAGACAATTCAAATGAGGGACCATATATATTTCCAGTGTGCAAGATGAATCGACTAAGCTCAACTTAGATCGCAAAAGGTATTGTTTTCAAACGTCGGATCCCCTGCGCCTGCTGGAGACATCCAGCCTCACTCTCGTGAGTTGCAAAGTCGTTCAAATTCACAAATTAAAATTTTGAATATACGCAGCTGGGGAATGGGCAATGGTGCTACGGTGCCCTCCAACGATCAAATGGGTATATATATTGCCGTTTTAAAATAGCAGGATGTTAACAAAGGAAAACATAGCATAGATTTTCCTGGTCCAATTTGCATCGGAGATTTGAAACAAATGAGTAATAACGCACGTGTCAATATTAACTCTATTGTTCAAATGTTAAACAGTCATATTTGATTAGAAATTGTTAAGAGTTGTTACAATCTAAACTATGAAAAAATGGCGTCTACGTACGTCTCTGTAACACTCTATAAATAAGAGAGTAACATTGAGTGATACAAAACAAAATTTCTCCGCTTCTATTATGCCCTTCCTTGCTTCCAGGAATTATATCTGATTTTAACCATACATTAAGAGATATGTGATATTTTAAGGGCATGTTAACGAAAGAAAAATCCATTGAAAACGGTGACGCCATCGTGGGTCATGCCGTCATTGAGCGTATCCAACGGGATTTTGACTTTCTTCTTTTCTTGTAATATTATTGTTTATTCTTAAATTTCATCAACTTGTCAATGGTCTATGAAAAGCCGCATGACACAACGTGTCCAAGAGAACCGCATGTTGATGTTCCTGCTTTGAAAATTTGACTTGGTCTGTTGATGCTACGTTCATATCCATGTTCATCCCATGCTGATCTTTCTACATTAACATTCGAATTTTTTATTATTATACTGCCACTTCACATCCTTCGTAAGCAAATTTGATGAGATCGAAGTCGGTCTGATCCTCTTTTCCCTTCTGAGATATCATGTCTCGGCATTTTTTCCTAAAGATGTCAAAAAAATTCATTAGAAGCAACCTGCGTCTCCATAGAAGGCTGATGTGAGTTGTTTAAATATTTTTTAAAAACAATAATATGTAAATCCGGTAAAAATTTTAACGGAAATCTTATTTCGTGACATAATCTTAATCAGATTTTTAATGGATTTCTTATTTTTAATGCGCTAAAAATATCTATATGTGGCCATTTCATTGTAAATTTATTATTTGATTTTGATGTGAATTAATTTTAACTTTTTTGTATTTCATGTGGGCATGCTAGTTATCCATTTATCAAAGTATATGTCAAAAAAAATACATAAAAAGTCAATGTAAACTCAATAACATATGAGTTTGTTTGTGCAAATTAATTTAAAACACCACTTTTATTATTTTGATTTAGAAATATTTAACATATTTGTCTCTAGTACGATCACTGGATGAAATGTGGAGGAAGGTGGGATAAGTGGCCCTGATCTCCGTGGGACCATGTCCTTGTGTTGGCACTCATCTCTCTCTCTCTCTCTCTCTCTCTCTCTCTCTCTCTCTCTCTCTCTCTCTCTCTCTCTCTCTCTCTCTCTCTCTCTCCATGAATGGCACCCTCCTGAAGGTTGTTGGGAGACATTTATTTATATGGTGTATGGAAATAATTTTTTTTCTTAAGTTTATTTTTTGAAAAGTATTTTACTATAATTTGTTCATACTTTTTAAATTTAAAATTTTTACCTTTTGACCTATTTGATAAAATCTAAATAATATTTAAGGGAGAAAGAAGAATGCTCGTTAAGGAGATGGTTGAGAGAGAGAGAGGTGATAAGTTGTGTTGTGTGTGAGAGAGAGAGAGAGAGGAGTGATTATAGGAGGGGGAGAAAGAGAGGTGGTAAGGTGTGTGTGTAAGAGAGAGAGAGATATATATTTTTAAAAATTAAAGAGTATTTTTTTATTTAAAAAAAGTTACTCATGGGATAACTTTGTCTTTAAAATTTAGGAGAGATGTTTCTAACATGACATTGTCCCCGTTATTTCTTCAAAATAGATTTTGAGAGAGAAAATGTCAAAAAATCTTAACCAAACACCTATTTTTTTTTATACTTTGATCAACAGGGACGATTTGTTTAGTTGGTGTCCTCGCGCGCTTACGCATGTATCAAATGGGCACAGCCACCTGCGTTTTCTTTGTTAGATTCTTCGCTGGATAAACATCACATGTGCTTCAGTAGTTCTCATTTCTAAATGAGAGGACTTAATAGTCTTAGTTTAAATATACATCTATATGTACTCCATAATGTCATGTACTAACCACGCGTTCTAAGGATGATGACGGCACTTCTAGCAATATGATAACACTCGATCGTCGTTGATTATGGAGCCATAGTTTTGAGTGGGCCAATCGAATAACATATGGATAGATAGCTAGATAACATTGACGTAGATACATACAGAATACTTATTTACTAAGTGTGGGTTTTTGTTTACGAATGTCCAAGGATTAATCCAATGGCCTTGACCAATATTCCTGCAAAGACAATGTTATGTGCATTCATTGGTTTGGGTGGAATCCACCCAATGTGGGCAGTATTTCTGGTTTTTTTTTTTTGCAACGGCTGAGAATGGGTCAACTAGTTCAATTATTTCTTTCATATATATATAGTTTAACACAGATATATATCGTAGAAATATTAAAAATACTCCGAACGAAAAGAAAATGAGAGAAAGAGGAGACAAAGAAGAGGGTATGATCTTGTCCACAACAACTGATCGTTGGGCCGTTGGGGTGGGGGATATAATTATAAGTTCATCCGAAGTTTTAGAATTATATTGTATTATGATGATTTTGAGGATATCTTCCGAGAGAAACGCGATGTTTCAAGGGGATATTAACAAAAAGCTATTGCAAACGGTGCCTCACTGCCTCCACCGGCACCAAGGCGCCCAAATGCGCACATTTCCAAAGGAGCTCGACTTTCTTTCTTTTTCTGGTAATTTTGTAATCTGCTTTCAATTTTATGATTTTATCAAACTGGTCAATGGTAGACCTGGCTGCAGCTTGTTGCGTGCAAAATGGGTTGATCCTGGGTTCATATTCTTCATACGTAGATACTATAAAATAGGAGTTGGTCGAATTCAACTTCATAATTATTTTATTACTTAATAGGTTATATTTCACGCAGAGGTGAAAAAATAGTTCCTAACTCTCGTATCACATTTTTTTATTTATTTATCTGGAAAGACCGCCCGGCACTCGTGGAAGCCTGTAAACATCAGGAAAAAGGGCGTCATAAGGAGCTCCGAGTATAACCCCAGGGGATAACCCTCCGATGTTTAAGTCAGCACTCGGAAGACGGAGAAACAGGATGAAGAGTGTAAGAGAGAGAGAGAGAGAGTCGAGAGGTCGTGAAGCAAGTCTGGAGGGACGAACTGCCTTCCGGAGAGGTCCTTGTCGTGACCAACGAGTGCACAGAGAGTGTTCGCTAGACGGTAAGAGTGTTCAAAGGGCGACCGTTGCTTGGCGGGGACTTCCTCTCTTAACAGTAGGTTGGCTTCTCTTTTCCCTAGTCTGGAGCTGAATGTGTGTTTCTTGGTGGAATTCACTGTGTCTCTGCCTATCCGTCGGAGTCTCATTTATAGGGGGGTTATCCTGGTAGCGAGGGCCAATCTCTTAGCATGGAAGGGCATAAGTCGTGGAGTAACGTCTCTCGCGATCGTGAGGAGTTTTCCGTTGAGGGTCGGTTCCTCCGGAGTCAGATGATTCTTTGGCAAGTCTTACGGCGCCTGGTGTAGACACGTCATTTTAGCACTATGCTGAGCAGATCCCGTATTACACTAAGACGCCAGAAGTGGCTCACACGGTTAAGTTAGTCGAGTGACCCCCATTTTTTATCTGATAAACCTCAATTGTCGTTTCTTAATGAGACTCCTGCTAATGGGCTTGTGGCTATCTCTTTCCTGCATAAAATAAAAAAAATGTTAATGGGCTTGCCCCATCTCTTAAACTCTAAAACAAATGGGGGAACAAATAAGGATTCTAATGGGCTTGGCCCGTTCTTGTCCAAATAAAGTAAATCAATTTTTATGGGCTTGGCCCATTCTCCCTTATATATATAAATAACAAGAGAAAATAATAAAAATATATATATGTTAAATAGGTGTGGCCCATCATTTATTCCTTATAAATAAATACATATATATATATTGATAAAAATAATAAATTTTAATAGTTTGGGCCCAACATTTAATAAAAGAAAGAATATAATAAAAAAATTTTTAACTCCCCCCCATTCTTCTCGGATCTGGTCCCCAATCAAACGATACACACATACCCCCCCCCCTTCTTGCATGCACTGACGTAACCACCTCCACCGTCTCCCCTCCCTCTCTCCTTTTCTCTCCTCTGCAGCCACCTCTTTCTCTCCACAGTAGCGACCCTCTCTCCACCTCTCACGTTGCCACCTCCACCTCCCCTTTCTTTCCCTTCCTCCCTCTAACACACGAAACCACGGCTCTCTCTCCATCTCCCTAGTTCTCTTCCTCACCCACTCTCTCTTTCTGGTTCTCTCCCCCTCTCTTCCTCTCTCTTTCTCACTCGATCTCTCCCTCTCGGTCTTTCTCTCTCCCTCATTCCCTCTCTCTTCTCTCCCTGTATTTTCTCCCTCCCTCAACCTCTCTCTTTCTCTTTTACGTTTTTTTTTTAAAAAAAAGAGTTTCTCAGGTTCGCAGGGGGGCATCGTCGAACGTGCCCCCCCTTTGAACTACAAAGGGCCGTTGCGGCCCTTTCCCGCAGCGACCCCGATGCCGCCCCGCCTCCGGCCCCGCCTCCGGCCGCCGCCCGCCACGTCGCCCGCCTCCGGCCCATGGCCGCCCCACACCGCCGCCCTTCTTCCCCGACGCCGCCGCCCCCTTGCTCCACGGCCGCCCTGCCCCGCTCGCCCGTCGCTCCGCCTCAGGCCGCCTCGGGCCGCCGCTCCCGCCGTCGCCGTCGGACCCCCCTTCTCTCTCCCTCTCTCCCCCGCGCGCTCTCTCTCTCTCTCTCTCTCGCTTCCTCCTCTCCCCCTCTTCTCTTTCTCTCCCTCTCCCCCCTCCGTTCTCTCTTCCTCTCTCTCTCTCTCTCCTCTCGAGACCGCCGTGGTCTCTCTCCCTCTCTTCTCTCTCTCTCTCTCTCTCTCTCTCTCTCACTCCCCATCCGATCTCTCTCTCTTCTTCACACAATTTTTTTATCTTTTTTTTACTTCTCTCCCTCCCTCTCTTCTCTCAATCTCCCTCTCTTATTTCTTTTTTTTCCCTTTTTTTAATCTCCTCTCCCACCGTCTCTCTCTCTCTTTCTCCCTCCCTCTGTTTCCCACTCTTCCCCATCTCACAGTTTTTCCCCCCCTTTCTCCCCATCTCAAACTCTCTCATCTCATCTCTTTTTTTTATTTTTATTTTTATCTCCTCTTTCCCTCTCTGATATTCTCTCCCTCTCTCTCTTTTTATGCTTTCTCTTCTTCCCTTCCTCTCTTAGATATAACATATATATATATAAGCATACTATATATATATATATATATATATATATATATATATATATATATCTTATATAGTTAATATATATATATCCTCTACATATATACATACTATATAATAAAACTAAAGTATAAAAATCTCAAAAAAAGATTTTTCTCTTCTCTCTCCCTCTTCCTTTCTCCCTCTCTTTTCGACCTCCCCTTTATAGATCTATTTCCATATATGTATATAGATGTGTTCGTGTGAGTGTCTTTGCAGGTGTCTGTAAATGTTTGCGTGCGTATGTGCGAAGGGAAGGAGAAGTTAATGCCGAGCTCATCATCGACGCCCACCAATAAGCATTTCTCCCCTTTTGCATTATGTTCAGTCTGTTGTTTCCTTTGCATACATCACTCGTTATCATGTTTATAATACAATCCCTGCACTGAGAATATTTCGGTACGCATTTCATCATACCATTTTCCCACCTTTAATTCCCAAGGGGTTTCAAATAACATTAAACAGGTGTGTGTTTGAATATGCTCGTGCCATTGTAATTTCAAGGGATCGGTACTACACTACTTTCCTTTTAATCCACCATCTGTTTTTTTTCTGTCTGCTGTGTTTTGCAAGGGTCAACCAGTCAAGAAGCCCGCTTCCTCAGTCGGTCGAAAAGGGAGGAGGAGCAACTCACGTGCCCCCAGTTCGGGGATAAACTGCGACCATCCCCCCCTATTTTGAGGTACCCGGCTATCATCTCCATCGTCCTATTCTAATTCTTTCTCTTATCATTGTTATTTGTTGATAAGTTTCCACATTGATTCTTCTCTATTTTGTTTAAAAATAAGTCTATCTTCTCTCCCTTGTTATTATCATATATCGTCAAATCTCCGTTCTTCTCTGTGTTGTCTAGAATAAATTTTTCACTCTGTCTATATTTTCTTAATAGTTTATCTCTATATCATATTACCTTACTCTACCACCTACCCCTCGATTTCTCTCTTTTCTTTCTCATCTTTCTCTAAAAAAGGCATAAAAGCATAAAAAAATAATAAAAGTAACAAAACCACAAAAATATAATAACAAAACGATAAAACACAAAAAAAAAGAATAGTAAAATCAGGGTAACCAAAGCAAGACCCTCTTCGTCGGCCGGCCGATCGAAGAGGAAGAGAGGACCCGCACTGCTCCCGCTCCGGCGGCAAACGCGATCAGAACACTTCCTGTGGGGTTCTCAGCCCCTGGCGATCACATCCCCTTCCCCCTTTCTTTCCTGTCAATTTTCCCTTTTGTTTAAACCCCGTGGACGGAAGTAATTCCTCGCGGAGGTCCCTGCGACGGAAGTAATTCCTTGCGAAGGTGTACGTGACGGAAGTCATTCCTCGCGAAGCCTTTTTATTCTATCATTTTATTCCTTTAATTTCTGTCTAAACCCTGCGACGGAAGTCATTCCTCGCGAAGGTGTACGTGACGGAAGTAATTCCTCGCGAAGCCTTTTTCATTCTGTCATTTTATTTCTTTAATTTCTGTCTAAACCCTGCGACGGAAGTCATTCCTCGCGAAGGTGTACGTGACGGAAGTAATTCATCGCGAAGCCTTTTTATTCTGTCATTTTATTCCTTTGATTTTTGTCTAAACTCTGCGACGGAAGTCATTCCTCGCGAAGGTGTACGTGACGGAAGTAATTCCTCGCGAAGCCTTTTTCATTCTGTCATTTTATTTCTTTAAATTTCTGTCTAAACCCTGCGACGGAAGTAATTCCTCGCGAAGGTGCACGTGACGGAAGTCATTCCTCGCGAAGCCTTTTATTACATATATTACAATAAAAACCCCGCGGAGAGTAATGTCTCGTGGTGGTATGTACATATAATATTTATTATCTATGCTGCAGTAAAATCCCGTAAGGCCAATGTCTTGCGGTGGTCTTAATATGTATATATATACTCATTAGTGATTGATATTATTGCATTGCTGTTAGAACCCCACAAAGACCAATGTCCTGTGGTGGTACGTCTTTGTTTGCATCGTCCTTATAATTGTCTGGAGAACGATATACCGTTGCAGTTTCTCAGTCTTCGCGCCCCTCCCTTTCTGTTACTTAGATTCTCGGACTTCCCGGTATATGAAAAATTGCTCGTGGAACGGTAAGTCACGCTTACCGGGAAGGGGTCAGTTTGCGCGAGAGGGTCTTCCGACCCCTATCTCCGCCACGTATCGGGGTCCGTTCCGCACCTCTCTTCCCTTTCCCTATTTTCTTTCCTCTCCTTGATTCGATCTTTTATCCCCATCTCCTAAGACAGACGAGGGTAGACGATGACTCCCGCCGCCTATACCTTCTCTGTCGATCACTCTTTCATCATTGTCATTATTTATTATTATTATTATATCATTGTTTTTCTTTCCCTCGAGGGTGGACGACACTATTTTACCGTCTACACCTTTTTGGCGATCACGGTGGGACCTCTTTTGTTTTCTCTGGTTACCCAAATATTGTCGGCACCCACGTATGCCCCTCCACTCGGCACCCACGTGTGCCCCTCCGCTCGGCACCCACGTGTGCCCCTCCACTCGGCACCCACGTGTGCCCCTCCACTCGGCACCCACGCGTGCCCCTCCACTCGGCACCCACGTGTGCCCCTCCTGATTGCGCCCTCGTGCGCTACATTTGTGCTCTCAGTAGCACCCCCTCCACTTGGCACTCACGTGTGCCCCTCCTGATTGCGCCCGCGTGTGCTATATTTGTGTTCCCGCTATCACTCTTGGCATTCCAATTTCACCCCTCGTGCACTACGTGCATTACTCCAGAGTCCCCTTGAAGTCTGAAGAGATTCTTATCATTGCAGAAAAGGAGTGTTGTGATGTTTGTTTAATTTCTTTTATTGCATATATTTGTTGTCTGTTTATATATCTTCTGTTAAATTCAGCACTGCATTGCATATCATCTCCCTTTTATTTTTATTTCTTTTGTTCCATTTTTTAGGATCACATTTTCCTGGTGAAGGAAGGACTCTCCGTCGGGAATTCCTCTCGACGGACTAGGATCTCCTCCACTAGGACCTCCGTAAGTCCCCGACATCGAAGGATTCCCTCTTCGTTCACTGGGCTGGTTGTACCACTGAAGTTCCCTGGAGATAGTTAACCCATTCGTGGTGAGTCGAGTGTCCTTAGATCACACGGCGAAAATCAATATTGCAACTAAGGTCCCTCCTGTGGTGTGAACATTAGATTAGGAAAAAAAAGAAAAAAGGGGAAAACCAAAAGAAAACAAAAAAGGCGTTAAACATCAACTTGTTTGTTAATATTTGCTGATGGTTTGAGTGTGTATGTTATTACATTTTGATTAGAAAGAAAAAGAAAAAAAGGGAAAACAAAAAGAAAACACAAAAAGGCGTTAAACATCAACTTGTTTGTTAATCTTTGTTTTTGGTTTGAGTGTGTATGATATTGCGTTCCAGCAAAATCTCACGTTCCGAAAAAGATTAAGAAATGTCCGGGAACGGTCAAAATCCGACCCCGAGTCACCAGGGGACACATGTCCCTGCTGAGGATGCAGGTTCCTCCCGTGAGCCCTCATATGAGGTGCGAGCCGCCGTCGGGGAAGCATCCCCGCCACAAGATATTTCCTCCTTGCTAGGTGTTCTCGCGAACACACAGCTCAATTCCGATCAGATCCGAGCCTTTCAGGCCGTCTTAAAAGGGAAATCTGTTGATCCTACTCCTCAAAATCCAACACCCGTTGCTCTCTCTATTCAAGAGCCCGCACAGGCAATCCCTCCCTCATTCCCTCTTGTGCAGACAAGTTTGCAGCCTCCCTCTTTCCAATTACCTCCCCAGTCTCAAGTTCCACCAATTCTTCATCCAACATTTCAGTCAGTTCCATTTACTGATATGCCACATCTGCAACCTCCCCCTTTCCAATTACCTCCCCAATCTCAAGTCCCACCAATTCCTCATACGACA
The DNA here is from genome assembly GCA_022559845.1 of Amorphophallus konjac. Taxonomy (NCBI): domain Eukaryota; kingdom Viridiplantae; phylum Streptophyta; class Magnoliopsida; order Alismatales; family Araceae; genus Amorphophallus; species Amorphophallus konjac. Next base: position 42,070,681 of record CM040121.1, read on the forward strand.
TTTTGTTGTGCATCCCTTGGTTTTGATGATGACAATAGGATATGTTTGATTAATCAAGTTCTATATTGTTTCATAACAAATACAAGTGGTTTGATTGTTCCTTCAAAGTATTGGACTCATGACTATTTGATGATGACAAACAATGTTTCTGATCAACTCAATATAAATCTGATAGTTCAATTTATTTCTGATAAGTTAAGTAATTTCAGGTCAACTGAAATCCAAGTGGAATCAACAAATCAGAAGAAGTGTCAAAAGGCCGCTTGTCGACCAGGGAAGTGGTTATGGTCGACCAACGAACCCAGCCAGAAACGTCTCAAGTCATCCGTCTTCTGCATGTGCCTTGGCTGTCGACCAAAGCCCCACTTCTGGTCGACCACAGAACAGCCAGAACATCAGACAGAACTGACGGCCATCTGTAATTCGCCCTTGTCGACCAGCGACAAGGCTGTGGTCGACCACGGGGGACGCGAGTGTCAGCCAGAATGGAACCGCCATCAGGACACTGCTTGTTGTCGACCAGGGACAGTGTCATGGTCGACCACGGGCGTTATAGCGTCCAGAACCGAACTGTAACCGAATTCCGTTTAGGTTCCTTAAAACCTGCAGATTGTTGTTGCAGGTTGTTGGGCAGTTCAAATGATGAGATTCCGCACGGGAATCAAGGAGAGAATCGTGCTTAGAAGTGGTCAAACTTATTGTAGTGATCGGATTTAACCTTCTCCCTGCTTTTTAGCAGATTGATGCGCGATCTGAATTTTGAGCGGGAAAAGCTTCAGACTTGGAAAAGAATCTGCATAAAAGTAGAAGGCCACGGATCGCGAAGGCAAGCACACAGAGGGAGCATAGAACCCAAGCTAAGAAACACACCTACTTCACAGGACGAAGTAGCTCACCATCAATCAGAAATCTGCAGAAGACTGAAGGCATTCTCATTTGCTGCAGAAGAAAGACTGGGCTTCAAGCTGTGCGACCTCCAGCAACAAAGCAGCTGAAGGCATCCGATTGGAAGCTCTACAGGGAGTCTAGTCTTGTTATTTATGTGATTAAGTCCCAGGCTGAATTTTTTACTTTGTTACAAAAGTCCATATTCAGTCCTGTTGCATCATCCCACCTTCACATCATTTCTATTCATCCTTACACCAAGTGTCAAGCTGTGAGGCAGCGGATTCAAGCTGTGTGTCAGCTGGTACAAGCTGTGTGTCAGCAGGAACAAGCTGTATGACAGCGGTGTCTTGTGTTTTGATTGAGATCAGAGGTTCTCATTAGTGAAGCCTTGCTTGAGTTAAGCAAGGGGTGGATGTAAGTCTCGGGAAGAGACTGAACCACCTTAAAAATCCTATCTTGTGGTTTGCTTATGTGTGTGTGTGCTTTTCTATGTGTTTGTTTTCTTCACTGATATCAACATCAATTCTGTAATTCGTTAATCACCGGCAACTCACTTAGCCAATAGATATTAAATCTAAAAAAGGGGGAAAGATCTATTCACCCCCCCTCTGGATCTATTCAGTCCGTACTCAACACGTGGTATCAGAGCCAGACTCTCCAAAAATGTGGTCTAACAACCAGGAGAGGCCTGCCGGACTGAACTCTAGAAGTTTAATGGCTGAGGGACACTCAGTAACTAGACCACCATATTTCGATGGAAATGATTTCTCATACTGGAAAAATCGTATGCAGGTGTTCTTGAGAGCACAAGATCATGAGATGTGGAGAGTAGTAAGCCGAGGACCCTACGAGCTGCCCGATGATGAGGATACCTGGACCAGAGAACAAGTCAGAAAATCAACCATCAACTGGGGAGCCATGAATGTAATGCAATGCGCACTACACCCCACGGAGTTCTCACGAGTTTCACAATGTGCAACGGCCAAGGAAATGTGGGATCGACTAGTAGTAATCTATGAAGGTACTTCAGAGGTAAGGGAGTCAAAAGCAAATATGCTAGTTTCAGAATATGAAATGTTTAGAATGAAAACTGACGAAAATATTTCTGAAATGTATGCTAGACTAGGGCAATTAACGAATAGTTTAAAAAGTCTAGGGAAAACCTACAAGGAACAGGAATTAGTAAGGAAGATCCTAAGATCCCTCACTCCTATGTGGCATACCAAGGCCACAGTAATTGAGGACTCAAAGAACCTCACAACTATGACTGTGGATGAACTGGTAGGTTCCCTAATGGCATATGAGGTCAACCTAAAGAGAAAGGATGATGAGGGCAAGAAAAAGAAGCAGCTCGCCCTGAAAACTAAAGTAGGCACCTCTGAATTATCTGACACTGATAACTCATCTAGCACAGGTGATGAAACTGGCGAACTAGCCATGTTAACAAGAAAGTTCAGAAGGTTCCTGCGGAAGGAAGGTAAGGGATTTAAAAATCCTAAGGGCACGGTAAGGAAATCATCCCGGTTTAAGTTTGACAAAAACAAAGCTTCATCTAACAAGCTTGTTTGCTACAACTGCAGGAAGCCAGGACACGTGAAGGCAGAATGTCCAGAGGCTCCTAAGAAATCAAGCTACAAGTGGAAAGGCAAGAAACCAAAGGCAATGATAAGCACATGGAGCGAGGAAGAGGAAAGCAGCGAAGAGGAAACAACCTCCGAAGAAGAAGAAGGAAACACATGTTTAATGGCCAAAGGAGACAGCAACGATCTTGAGGTAACCTCCCCTTTTCAAGATTTTTCTAGCTCAGATTGGGAAGAAGTCTACTCAGACTTACTTGATGCATATGAAAGAATTAGAAAGGAAAATAAGAGTTTGAAGAAAAAACTTAATCAGGTCAACAATGACAGCATCCCATTTGTCAACAGAACTGAACTAGAATTAGAAATCACCACCTTGAAAAATAAGCTGAAACAATACGAGACAGATGAAGAAACTGTCAAAGGGCTGTTAGAAGAAAATGAGTCACTGAAAAACACAATTGATGAGGTAAAATTAAAGACTCAAGAAAGTGAACAACAAACTAAGGAAACTCAAGAAAGAAACAACTCACTCAAGGAGGAAAACTGTAAACTTCTGGAAGAAATAGAAAGAATCCAGAGTGAACTGAAAAACAAACAGGAAACCTTGGAAAAAATGACTAAAGGTCAAGAGAACTTAAATGCTGTCTTGGGAATAAAAGTAAACTTTCAAAAAGAAGGATTAGGATACAATCCTACGGCTAAAAAGGAATTCCAAACAAAAACCATAACTGGGACTGCTGACTCAAAAGGAAAAGGGCCCCTAATCAATCTATATCAAAACAAACAAGAGGATGTAGCTGAATGCTCCTCCAAAAGGAATAATGTCACCAAGGAAGAGAGAAACATTAAAGAGAAAACAGTCAATCAACATAAGCTTAAAAATAATAGACAAGAAACTCAAATTCACAGAAATAACCAAACAAACCAAGCACTAAATCAAGTTAAAAGACATAAATCTGAAAAACAAGGTGTCTGGAGACAGGCTGGTCGACAACCGACCCCTCCTCTGTCGACCAGAGGATCTGCCAGAACAGGCGCTGGCGTCTGGAGAAGCAGTGGTCGACCACAGGCATACCAGATGTCGACCAGAGGAACTGCCAGAACAAGCGCTAGCTTCTGGAAAAGCGATGGTCGACCACAGACACACCAGATGTCGACCATGACCAGACACGCAAACAGAAACCACAGATTTTCTAAGGTGAAACAAAATGAAAATTGGAAATCAAAAAGGTGGATTCAGATTAAAGAAACATTAGAACAAAAGCCACCCAATCTGAACAAGTTCAGAAACGAAAAATTAAAATGCTCTAACAAAATCTGGGTTCCCAAAGGATTGTTACAGCAATTTCATAATTTTACAAGGTATCTTGGACCCGGGTATCATTGGGGTCCAAAAATTTCTGTGTAATTCATGATGCAGGAATGTCTGGCAGCCATGCACAATAAATGGTACTTAGATAGTTGTTGCTCAAGACACATGACGGGAGACAAGACCAAGTTCTTCCAACTAAGCTCAAAAGATGGAGGCTATGTGACCTTTGGAGGAAATAACAAAGGTAAGATCATTGGGACAGGTAAAATAGGTAAGAACTCCTCTAACTGTATTGAAAATGTACTGCTGGTAGATGGACTGGAATATAATTTGCTGAGCATCAGTCAGCTTTGCGACAAAGGCCATAAAGTAGTATTTGACTCCAAGATCTGCAAGATTATTGAACCAAATTCAGAAACAGTCAAGTTTATGGGCCAGAGAGTAAACAATGTCTACATAATAGACTTGGATGATCCAGACCACTCCAACCTGTGCCTAACCGCCAAGAAAGAGGACCTGACCTGGATGTGGCACCGAAGGCTAGGGCATGTTAGCTATAGGGTGTTGCATAAACTTGTGAAGAATAAGATGGTTCTTGGTTTGCCTGAAATTTCGTTTGCTCAAAATGTCAAAGTATGTGAATCATGTACCCAAGGTTAGCAAACAAGAAAATCATTCAAAGGTAGAACTGAAAGTCAATCTTCTAGACCACTAGAACTTGTGCACATGGACCTTTTTGGCCCAACAAGAACTGCTAGTCTTAGTGGTAAGAGGTACGGTTATGTACTAGTTGATGATTTCTCTAGATTCACATGGGTAATATTTCTATCTCATAAAAGTGATGCTTTTTCTGAGTTTCAGGAATTCTACAAAAGAATGAAGCAGGATGGCAAGTTCAAAGTGTGTACAATCATATCTGACCATGGGGGAGAGTTTGAAAATTCTGACTTTGATCTATTCTGCAGAAACAAGGGCATAACCCACAGATTTTCCTCACCAAGGACTCCAGAACAAAATGGAGTTGTGGAGAGAAGGAACCGCACTCTTGTCGAGATGGCTAGAACCATGCTGGTTGAAGCTAAACTTCCAAGGAGATTTTGGGCAGAGGCAGTCAACATAGCATGCTACATTGTAAACCGAGCAATGGTAAGACCGGCTAGTGAAAATACACCATATGAAATGTTCAAAGGTAAGAAACCATCCCTAGCCCATTTTAGAATTTTCGGGTCAAAATGCTTTATCCATAACAATGATAAAAGGGCCTTGGACAAATTTGAACCGAAGAGTGATCCAGGAATATTCTTGGGCTATTCGGACCGATCAAGAGCCTATAGGGTCTTTAACACCAAAGATCAAGTTGTTGAAGAATCCCCTCATGTTTCATTTGATGAAATCAATGATTTTGGCAAAAATGAACAGGTTTGCAAGGAAGAAGAAGATGGAGAATTTCTGAATGACAAAGAAGAACCGATGGAGAATGAAGAAGCACAGAATCAAGAAAGCAATCAAGGTAATTCCAATGATCAAACCGAAGGAGAGGTCAACTCAGGTAACAATCTTGAAAACTTAAGACTTCTTAGAGATCATCCCATAGAAAACATCATTGGTGGAATTCATGATCCTAGGAAGACTAGATCTCAATTAAAAGAAATCAATGAACTAGATCAACTTGCACTTGTGTCCCAAATAGAGCCCAAATCAGTAGAAGAAGCATTAAAAGATGACTCATGGATAAATGCTATGCATGAAGAACTAAATCAATTTGAAAGAAATCAGGTGTGGAGTCTTGTCCCTAGACCTTCATCTCACCCCGTTATTGGAACCAAATGGGTCTATAAAAACAAGCTAAGTGAAGAAGGGGTTGTAATGAGAAACAAGGCTCGGCTGGTGGCTAAAGGGTACAATCAGGAATTTGGGGTTGATTTTGAAGAATCATATGCTCCAGTTGCTAGATTAGAAGCCATCAGGATATTGTTAGCATTTGCAGCATCTCATGGAATCAAACTACAACAAATGGATATAAAAAGTGCATTTCTAAATGGAATAATAAAAGAAGAAGTCTATGTGGAACAACCCCTTGGTTTTGAAAATGATGAACTTGCTAATCATGTTTTCAAATTACATAAAGCTTTGTATGGATTAAAGCAGGCTCCACGGGCTTGGTATGAAAGGTTGAGCTCCTTCCTCACCAAGAAGGGATACATAAGAGGTAAAATTGATCAAACATTGTTTTCCAAGACCCAAGGTAAGCATATATTAATTGTACAAATCTATGTGGATGATATTGTGTTTGGATCTACCGAAGCTTCTTTATGTACTGAATTTGCAAACTTAATGACCAATGAGTTTGAAATGAGTTTAATGGGTGATTTACAGTTTTTTCTTGGATTGCAGATCGTACAATGTAGAGAAGGATACTTCATAAATCAATCCAAGTACATAAAGGAGATGCTGAAAAAGTTTGGCATGGAAAGCTGCAAACCAATTGAGTCACCCATGGGTACAAATGCAACATTGGAAGCTGATGTAAAAGGTAACATGGTAGATGCCAAGAAATACAGAGGTATGATCGGGTCCCTGCTATATTTAACTGCTTCAAGGCCAGATATTCAGTTTAGTGTATGCATGTGTGCTAGATATCAGTCTAGCCCTAGAGAATCACATTTAGGGGCTGTCAAGCGTATCCTTCGATACATTGCCGGCACCCAAGAATTGGGTTTATGGTATCCTACTTACTGCAAACTAGATTTGATTTCATATTCAGATGCTGATTATGCTGGTTGCAAAATTGATAGGAAGAGTACTAGTGGTTATTGTCAAATATTGGGTGGATGTTTAATATCATGGGCTTCTAAAAAACAGCATTCTGTGGCACTCTCCACTGCTGAGGCTGAGTATGTCGCAGTAGGGAGCTGTGGTACACAGGTTTTGTGGATAAAACATCAACTCCAAGACTACAATGTAGATCTTGGATGTGCACCTATTTTCTGTGACAACACTAGTGCTATTAATTTGTCTAAAAACCCCATTCAACACTCTAGGACAAAACACATTGAGATCCGTCATCACTTTCTAAGAGATGAGGTCTCCAAAGGAAATTTCATGCTTCATTTTGTAGAAACTGAAAAACAACTGGCAGACATTTTCACAAAACTCCTTAACAATGACAGATTTTCAACTCTAAGAAGGGAGTTAGGAATTTGTAGAATTTCTCCTGAAAATTCTTGAAATAATCATATTCATGTGTACACTGCATAGATTCTGTCATTTCTGTCTAAGTTATGTCAACTAGGTCTCTAGTACTAGTCAGGTTTTTGAGTTTGGAAGTCTAGTGTCGGGTGCTACTTCAGCAAGTTCTACAGAATACTGGTTCTCTACGGCTCATCTCTTGTGGTCGACCACAGACAAGGCGCTGGTCGACCAAGGCATCAGGACAGGAAATAGTTGGTTCTGTGACTTCGCAGTTGTCGACCACAGGCAAGGCGCTGGTCGACCAAGGCATCAGGACAGGAAATAGTTGGTTCTGTGACAGCACAGAGGTCGACCAAAGGCACCTCTATGGTCGATAGAGGATCTGAACAAGGGAAAATGGATCTAAAAAGGCTACTGGTTCTGCTAGGAAATCCTCTGATCTAAGTGAACTTTTGTGCTCAGTTTCTTCACTCATTCATCCTTATCCATACTTCCCATCCCTTGTGTCTCTATATCTCTTCATGGCCAACATTTTTTTTATCTTCAGCAAGGACTCATAAATTGAGGGGGAGAAAAAGTGTAAACTCATTCCTTGATAAAACATTGAAAAACCTAACCATATCCTTCAATAAAATCACCAAGGTAATCATTAAGAGTAGAGGTTGAGTGTAGTAATGAGAATTTGAACTGTACTACTGCAATAAATTCAAACCATAACTATGACTCTGTCACAAGATTTTGAGGACTTATGATTTTTAGTAATGAGACTGTTTCTCTACCTGTGTTTGTGCTGAACAGTAAAAATAAACTTAAATTTAACATGTATGTACATGGAATACGCCATAATTCTGCCTTCATGGTAGAGCAATGGATTGAGGTCTGAGAAACTACTGTTCTCCATCTCAAAGCAAAAAAAAAAAAAATTAGCTGAAAAATAGATGGGAGACCAGTGTGTCATGAAGATCCAATCTAACTCTGCTGATATTGATTGGGCATACTGAGTAACTGGGGATATTGGCGTCTGATAAATGTATATCCTCACGGATAAAAGGTGTGTCCCAGTCATTTGTGGAATGGTTAGGCATGATAAGTAGCCGGGGTTTCTGGCGTGTACAAAGCGTGTCTCCTCGTGTAGAAAAGCATGTGATCAACCTGACCACAGCTCTCAAATGATTCAAAAAGAAAAATTTAAAGCATCACAAAGGCAGAGAAAATGGTTGACCTAAAGCATTGCATGCAAATACAAGTTTAAAAACACTGTTCAGCTAGCATAGTTAGTCCAATTATCTCTTGAAATATATTATAAGTTCAAGGAGCCATGTGAAAGAAATTGGATATGGGGAGTCAATTTATTGGTGCAATACTTTCAAATTCATTGAACCACTATACCCACTCTATTTGGTCACAAGGTGGTCTTTGCATAGGGTGGAAAGGTTCCATAAGTGTTCTGTTAAAGAAAGGGCGTACACTTTAATACCTTCCAAAAAGTTGAGTAATGCTGATTAAATCCTGACCGCTCGTTTTCTGCATCATGATGGTTCACTGTCCCAGTTCTTTTAAGACCCAGCCCTACTGCCCTATCCTATAAATTACCACGGCTGGGTCCCTATTTTTTTCTCATCCGCCGCCCTGTACTTCATTCGCATTCTTCCTCTCCCGTTCTCTCTCGCCTTTCTCTCGCATCCCTCCACCATGTCTCCAAAGCACGCTCCGCGGTCTACCAAGAGATCACGAGAGAAGGCCCCTGCTGAATCCTCGACGCCGTCCAAGCGTTCCAAGCCAAGGGCTGCGCAGGGTCCGCCATCGGCCCCTCAAAAGTCGACCACGGCTGAGGCGGCTGACTCAGGCAGGAAGGTACCAGCTTCAGAAGAACCCATCGTCCATCCAGTGTCCACCAAGGATTGTTGATTTCTCTGATGAGAAGCTGATGGAGATGTTCCCAGAACTACTGCCAATTTTTGAAGCTCAAGAGTGGACAGCGTTTGTCTCGGCACATACTCAGTATTCGCCTCAGCTTGTGCAAGAATTCTACCACAACTTGCAAATAGTGGATGGTCAGGTCTACACCGTAGTTCACGGCATCGTCATCCGCCTCGACGTCAAACTGCTCCACAAAGCGTTGAAGATTCCCAGACATGGCGCCGTCTTCAATCCTGAGAGGATTTTGACTTCCGAGCTGCATACACCGTCGTCACTGGCCAGCCAGCTCCTGAGGTTCTCCCTAAGTATCTGAATGCCAACACCTTCCCTCCTCTTCATAGATTGCTTCATCACATTCTTACCACCATTGTCCAACCAAGAGGAGGCGCCAGAGATCAAGTAAGTCGCCTCCATCTATTTTTGCTCCATGGCCTCATCACTTGTCAACCCATTCGCCTCATCACGCTCCTCCTAAACACCTTCCAAAACATCCTACATTATCCCCAGAATTCTCTTCCATTTGCTGCCCACATATCTGCCATTCTGGAAGCAGCAAAAATACCATTTCCCCATGCTCCGCGCATTGTAATTTCCAAATGGCACATCTACAACTTTCACTTCGTGACCACATTTTTGGGGTTTAAGAAGGTAGGAGACCAAATTCAGCGCACTCTACCATCCAAGGGCAAATCCACGGCTCCATTGCCACCCTCTTCTCCACCACATACACCTATACAAGTTAGTCCTACTGTCACACCTTCACCTGTGGTGCCTCAAGCTACCCCTACTACCCCTACTACTGCCCATCCTTCAGCTTCTCTTTCTATAGTGCCCTGGCATCCAGGCATTGCTGCCACTCATGCTCAACCTACTTCTGTTCCACCTACCCAAGTTCCATCTCACTCTGTTCCACCTACCCAAGTTCCACCTACCTCCACTCCTTCTACTTTTGCTCCACCACCATCCTTCACATCCAACACTGAGTCTCACGGCGTGCTTCTCCAGATAGCATCTCAGTTGTCCTCTCTCACCACCCAATTCCATTCCTTTCAAGAGAATATGAATGCTGCCACCGGGCGCCTGGAGCAGAAAGTCCAAAGGCTGGAACAACAGATGGAGGCCAGGTTCATCAAGCAAAAGGAATACACTGACCATGCTAGTTCTCGGTTCAACAGACTAGTTGGCACCTTAGGTCAAGTGTCAGAAGAAATGGGAAACCGCATAGAGTTCACCACCAAGCAGAATGAAAAGTATCACAATGCTACTATCTCCGAGATCCAGAAGCTCAGGCTCTCTTATGCCCACATTGTTGACAAGCTGGATCGCATGGCAGAGAACGTGAAGCCAGAGACCTCCTCATCCTCCTCAGAGGGATTGTTCAAATGATCTTCTTTTTGCTGTTGACAAAGGGGGAGATAGGACTTTATGTGTCATTATGTGTCTAGTTGTGTGTCTAGATGTGAGTCTAGATTGTCAAGTTTACTTTGTCTACGTGTCCTTAGTGTCTTAATTCTTTTTTGAGTCTCTCATGTAAGTAGTGCTGTAGTTTTTTGAAAGGCACATCAAACGAATTGTCTGAATGAAATCTGTGCTATGATAGCCTTGAATGCAATATCAAATGAAGCTTATAGTCTGTTGTTTGTCACAATGACTCATGGTTGTCATCATCAAAAAGGGGGAGAATGTTGTGCATCCCTTGGTTTTGATGATGACAATAGGATATGTTTGATTAATCAAGTTCTATATTGTTTCATAACAAATACAAGTGGTTTGATTGTTCCTTCAAAGTATTGGACTCATGACTATTTGATGATGACAAACAATGTTTCTGATCAACTCAATATAAATCTGATAGTTCAATTTATTTCTGATAAGTTAAGTAATTTCAGGTCAACTGAAATCCAAGTGGAATCAACAAATCAGAAGAAGTGTCAAAAGGCCGCTTGTCGACCAGGGAAGTGGTTATGGTCGACCAACGAACCCAGCCAGAAACGTCTCAAGTCATCCGTCTTCTGCATGTGCCTTGGCTGTCGACCAAAGCCCCACTTCTGGTCGACCACAGAACAGCCAGAACATCAGACAGAACTGACGGCCATCTGTAATTCACCCTTGTCGACCAGCGACAAGGCTGTGGTCGACCACGGGGGACGCGAGTGTCAGCCAGAATGGAACCGCCATCAGGACACTGCTTGTTGTCGACCAGGGACAGTGTCATGGTCGACCACGGGCGTTATAGCGTCCAGAACCGAACTGTAACCGAATTCCGTTTAGGTTCCTTAAAACCTGCAGATTGTTGTTGCAGGTTGTTGGGCAGTTCAAATGATGAGATTCCGCACGGGAATCAAGGAGAGAATCGTGCTTAGAAGTGGTCAAACTTATTGTAGTGATCGGATTTAACCTTCTCCCTGCTTTTTAGCAGATTGATGCGCGATCTGAATTTTGAGCGGGAAAAGCTTCAGACTTGGAAAAGAATCTGCATAAAAGTAGAAGGCCACGGATCGCGAAGGCAAGCACACAGAGGGAGCATAGAACCCAAGCTAAGAAACACACCTACTTCACAGGACGAAGTAGCTCACCATCAATCAGAAATCTGCAGAAGACTGAAGGCATTCTCATTTGCTGCAGAAGAAAGACTGGGCTTCAAGCTGTGCGACCTCCAGCAACAAAGCAGCTGAAGGCATCCGATTGGAAGCTCTACAGGGAGTCTAGTCTTGTTATTTATGTGATTAAGTCCCAGGCTGAATTTTTTACTTTGTTACAAAAGTCCATATTCAGTCCTGTTGCATCATCACACCTTCACATCATTTCTATTCATCCTTACACCAAGTGTCAAGCTGTGAGGCAGCGGATTCAAGCTGTGTGTCAGCTGGTACAAGCTGTGTGTCAGCAGGAACAAGCTGTATGACAGCGGTGTCTTGTGTTTTGATTGAGATCAGAGGTTCTCATTAGTGAAGCCTTGCTTGAGTTAAGCAAGGGGTGGATGTAAGTCTCGGGAAGAGACTGAACCACCTTAAAAATCCTATCTTGTGGTTTGCTTATGTGTGTGTGTGCTTTTCTATGTGTTTGTTTTCTTCACTGATATCAACATCAATTCTGTAATTCGTTAATCACCGGCAACTCACTTAGCCAATAGATATTAAATCTAAAAAAGGGGGAAAGATCTATTCACCCCCCCTCTAGATCTATTCAGTCCGTACTCAACACATTTCAGTCAGTTCCATTTGCTGATATGTCACAACGTCTCTCTCATCCAGAATTCCCTTCTCAGGCTTCTGCGAGGCCTCAGTGGCCACCACAACCTGCTCCTTACAATGAGGTCACTCAATCTCTCCTTCATAGGATGAACAAGATGGATGAACAATTTCGAGATTTCAAAAAGATCGTGGATGTCAAATCCGCGCCTGAGATCTCTTTACCAATCCTTCCAGTATTCCATCTCCCTCCTTCTGAAATGCCAACGTATCGACGGTACACCGGCATAGGCAACCCCCTCATTCATCTGAAGGACTTTATGTATGAGTCCTCGTTTTGGCAGAACGATCAAAGATCCTTGGCATACCTCTTCAGGAGATCATTGGATGGTCCCGCCTTAGAATGGTTCTATTCCCTAGAACCGAGTGAGGCTGAGAACTTCGACGTAGTGCAACGGAAATTCACACAAAAATATCGGGATAGGATCGGTCCCTCCTTCTCTATTACCGACCTAGTGGCTGAAAAAATGAAGCCGGACGAAGATTTCACCCAATTTGTCAATCGATGGAGATCCTTGACAGAGAAAGTGAGAGACCCAATTTCAGAATCGGAGCAAGTAAAGATGGTCGTGTCTAATGCCACTCCACAATTTAGACACGTTCTGGCAATGAACATGCTCACTACTATGGAGGAACTGTATGAGAGTGCTCGATATATCCAAACACAGCTGAAAGATTCTCCCCTCATGCATATGTTCGAGCCACCAAAACCAAAGGTGTTTAGGAAGCCGGGCACGGGTGCCCAAGGTGGGGTAACAGAAGGGGTTGTAACAAATGAACAAGTGGGCGCGGTTGGCTATCCCAACCAGCAAGCTAATCCTAGACCCCCACAAGCTCCACAATTCCCCTTTCACCAGGACCAACAAGGTCAGCAACCCTATCGTCCTCCCCCACAAAACAATCTCTTCCAGAATAATATGCCTCAACCGCTCCATCTCCAACAACAACAACAGCGACCTCCTCAATATAATCAGGTTCCACCACCCGGGGATTATGGCCTCCAACAACAGAGAAGGCCGATCGGCCCTAGGAGAGCTCATTACCCACCTTTGTCGGAGTCATTGCCGGACATCTTTAATGCTCTCATGGCTGCTAATTTCCTCACCTTGCCTAAGGAAAAAGCCATATGGCCCACGAACATCGACACTTCCAGATATTGTGTCTTCCATAGACAGCCGGGTCATACAGTGGAAAATTGTTTTCATTTCAGAGATTATATCTATGATATGAACGATGAACATCAAATAGATTAGGATGAAATGAGGCGATGCATCACCATGATGAAGGCCAGGAGACCTCCTCTTAGACAACAACAACAACAACAACAACAACAACAACAACAGCAACAACAGCCTCAGCAGGCACCACAACAACAGCCAAATATGGGCATCCTCCAGAATCCGTTACCGGCGCACCAACAACCTAACCACCAAGTCAACCCCATCTCTTCCTTCCTGGAGGTTGGAAGAGGGCAGGATTGGCATACGGAAAGCGGCTCTGTCCTTGTCACCAATCATGTTCCTATCCAACCCCCACGCCTTATTCGTCCCGCACCTGTCTATCCTCCACCCGGAGCACAACCCGCAGTGATACCTCACTCATTTCCACTGCTATCGCGTCCTCTCATCCGCGTCGCTACTGATGACCTCCCTTCGAGTCTCCAGCAAACACCCTCCACTTCCACCATAACATCGTTACCCTCAAAGTCTCTCATCATTTCTCACGCTTCCATTTCGTCATCCACCTTTGTTCCGCCTCCACTAAATAAACCCCCGATTGTCCAACACCCTTCCGAGGCACCATCTACCTCCACCACAACCCCTCTACCCTCGAAACCCCTCATTATTCATCACCCATCCGGGGCCCCATCAACCTCTACTATGCCTCCACCTTTTAAACCCCTTATCATTCACCGTCCATCTGAGGCTTCATCCACTCCCACCATGCTTCCGCCTAACAAACCACTCATCAGAGCCCCCACACCTATTATTGCCCCCGCTTCATCAATTGTTCCTCCACCACTACCCCTCGAACCCCTGCTAAACCCCATATCTAACTCTATAAAGGTGTCGCCAAAATCACAAGCCATGGTGCTCCGTAGTGGAAGGATGTTCCATCGGATTTTTCCCCAAAACAGTCAGGTCCCCGAGCAATCTCAGCCGGAGAAAGACACCGAAGAACAGCCGGAGGAGTCTATCCCCGGGACACAATATGACCTGTTGAAACACTTGGATAAAACACCAGCTCGGATCTCCATTCTCGAGCTAATCAAGAGGTCGAAAATCCATCAAGACGCCTTGATGGAGTATCTTCAAAGGGTTATGGTAAATGAGGATCTCCCAGTGGAGAAAATCTCGTCAGTATTGACGCCAACTGATACACAACCGGCCATTATATTTCACCACCATGAGCTTGCACCCAAGGAGGCTCGAAAATATGCTTTATGTATTGCAGTCAAGATCAATGGGGTGCCTGTAGACCCATGTTTGGTGGACACTGGTGCGTCTATAAATGTGATCTCTATGATCACCCTCCAATCATGTGGGGTTGACACGGAACAGATAAAGCCTTCATCAATCACGGTTACAGCCTATGATAATAGCAAAAAGCCGCCAATGGGGATGGTCATCTTGAATGTAGAATTGGGCCCTGCATCAGTCTTCACGGAATTCCATATCCTTGATATGGATCCCACATTCAAGGCCATACTGAGCCGCCCTTACATTGAGGTTATGAATGCGGTGCCTTCCACCAATCATCAGTGCTTGAAGTTTCCGTACAAGGTTTGGATTATCAAGGTAAATGGCATGCCCATCTTTTCTACAGTGGACGCTATTAATACCTCATTGCCTTCTGTTTGGCCAACTCACCGGCCAATTCTTTCACTGCTAGATGTGTATGACCCTCGTCGCACCCATTTTACACAAAAGCCACTTCCAACACTAAAGTCATGTCACCCTTCCCATGCTAAGGGATGGGAGATCATGAGAAACATTGGCTACCAACAGGGCAAAGGTTTGGGGGCACAATTACAAGGGAGACTGAAGTTACCAAAGAAGACAAAGTTAACCCTTAGAGTCGGCCTAGGCTTTGAAGGGCCACTTGAAGCATATGAGGGACCTCTTACATGGACCTTGTACTCTCATTTCAGAAAGGGTCCGGTTATACAGTTGGGGGATTACCCGCGACAATCACATGGGAAATTGCATATTGCCTACTTGGCTGAAGGTTGCTTGAGAGCTGCAAAGAAGGGGAAACACGATGACCCGGATTGTGAGTGGAACAAGTGGATTGATATACAGGATATTTCCATGGCACTACAACAGATGTTCTCGTCTCCAGACTTAGAGGGGCCACTTTTGATCTCTGAGGTACCAAAAGATGTCGTTGACATTGCCGAAATTCCAAGTTTTCCTCGCCGAGAGGAGGTTGCCACTGACGGATCGCTTTCCGTCATTCTATCTGATCATTCTCCTCAGTCATTGCTGCTGACTCTTTCTTGGACCCGACATTTATCTGATGATATTCCCAGGTCCCCTTCTATGCTCACATTCTTGCGCGGGTTTTTTAGCCCCTGCCAAATTTTCAACCATGATCTGCTCAATGAGCCATGCAACCCCCTAGCTATAGTTCCCTCCTCCCATTCTCTAATTTCTTTCAATTGTTTTGTAATTGAAAATGAAAATGAAAAAAAAATGTCGATTTTCAATCTCCTCAACAGTGCATCTCCTTTGAGGAGACCTCCTACATCTCTCACGGGTGTGCCCCGACTTACGAGCCACTCATTCAAGGTCCCTTGAGCGACCTTCTTTACCCCTCTATCGAGGGGTCTCTTCCTGTACATTCTTCAACTTCTTCTTCGTCTGTAGAGCAAGTCAGTCAGGTTAGGAATAGCGAGTCAAGGGTAGTACCTAGAAGAAAATCCAAGGGCAGGAAAATTCCTCGTCGATTCCTTCTAGATCTAGCCAATAGGTGTCAAGCCTTTCTAGTCATTCCTCAATTGCTAGAAAATCCCATCCATCTGCCGGAGTTAGAATGTGAGGAGGATTGCACAATTGATGAGGGATACAGAGTTTATGAGCTCACAGATGAAGAGTACCCTATTGAAGAAGGGGACGAAGAATATGAAGATGCGGCTGACGCATATGCTAGCGGAATGAGGAGGTTTGAGGAACCATCAGCCGCTATAGAAGAACCCACCAAAGAGATCAACCTGGGGACCGAGGAAGACCCTAGAATCATCCTCATAAGTGATAATTTGTCACCATCTGAAGAAGAGGCATTGATCGAGGTCCTAAAGGAATATAGGGACACGTTCGCGTGGAGTTACGAGGATATATCGGGATTAGATTCCACCCTGGTCGAACATCGCCTAACGCTAAAACCAGGGTCCGTCTCGGTAAAGCAAAGGTTAAGACGTTTCCACCCCCAAATGGCTTTAAAAATGAAGGAAGAGGTCGATAAGCTCCACAAAGCCAGGTTTATTAGAGTCGTCCTATATCCTCAATGGGTGGCAAACATTGTCCCGATCATGAAAAAGGATGGAAAGGTGAGAATCTGTATCGATTTTCGGGACCTTAACCGCGCGTGTCCAAAAGATGATTTCCCCTTGCCTCACATTGACGTGTTGGTTGATAATACAGCAGGCTATGAAACTCTCTCGTTTATGGATGGATTTTCGGGGTATAATCAGATCCGTTTGGCGGAAGAGGATCAGAAGAAAACATCATTCACCACACCTTGGGGAACTTACTGCTATTTGGTCATGCCGTTTGGTTTGAAGAATGCTGGAGCTACTTATCAAAGGGCTATGATGGCAATATTCCATGACATGATGCATGTATATTTAGAGGTGTATGTGGATGATTTACTGGTGAAATCTAGGACTAGGGCAGAACACCCGAAAGTTCTAGCTAAGGTGCTGCAAAGATCCAGAGAGTTCAATTTGAAAATGAATCCAAAAAAGTGCGTATTTGGTGTTTCGTCGGGCAAATTGCTTGGTTTCATTGTGAGTAAGAGGGGTGTTGAAATAGATCCCAACAAAGCTAAAGCAATCAGGGAGATGCCACCTCCAAGAAATCTGAGAGAAGTTCGAGGTTTGATTGGAAGGTTGCAATTCATTCGTCGATTTGTGTCACAGCACTCACAAAGGTGCAAACCTTTCTACGAGTTAACTAAGTCAGGAGTAGAATTCCTTTGGAATTCTAAATGCCAAAAAACTTTTGAAGGATTGAAAGAATATCTGGCCAATTCACCCGTTCTAATTCCACCCACGCCAGGTAGACCTTTAATCCTTTATGTCTCAGTCCTGGACGACTCCGTGGGAGCTATCCTAGCACAAGCCGATGAAGCGGGCAAGGAAAGGGCGACCTATTACTTGTCCAAACTCCTCAAACCCTGTGAGCAGAAGTACACGGCTATGGAGAAAACTTGTGCCGCCCTTGTCTGGGTAGTGCAGAAGTTGAAACATTACTTTCTAGCTCATGAAGTCCATCTGATTGCCCAAATGAACCCTATCAAGTTCCTTCTGGAAAAATCTATCCTTACGGATAGATTAGCACGATGGCAAAGCTTTCTTTCTCAGTTTGACATCACCTACATTCAGCAAAAGGCGATCAAGGGGTATGCTATAGCTGAGCATCTCGCTCACCATCCTCTTCTCAGATTCGATCATGTCCAATCAGAATTTCCAGATGAGGAACTAATGTCCATCAACCAATCAGATGATTACATGTGGACGTTATATTTTGATGGAGCTCTGAATTCCCAAGGGAAAGGAATCGGCATTGCCCTCCTGTCGCCTAAAGGCCTTACATTCCCACTGGCATATCAACTCAAATTCCCCGTTACCAACAATATAGCTGAATATGAAGCTCTTCTAGCTGGCCTAGAACTCGCTCATTCTTTTCGTATCACTGAACTGCAAGTCGTAGGTGATAGTCAACTCATTCTTCGCCAGGTGCTCACCAAATATCGCACTCGCGATCCCAAGCTCAAGCCATACCAAGAACTCACTGCTGCCTTTGCCAAATTATTCGCCAAATTGATCTTTGTCCATGTCCCTCGTCATCAGAACATTCTGGCCGATGCCCTCGCCTCATTGGCATCATCTCTAAGGTTCCCTCTAGGAAGATGGTTTGATACCATTCACGTCTACAAGCGTCACGCCCCTGCAATCGATGACGCTTCATACGTAAATATCAAGGACAGGATAGCAAGAAAGGCCCTACAGGAAGAAATCCTTGAGAAGAGGGAAATTATGTTGACAGAATTAGAAGAAGAATTGGTTGATGAGGAGAAGCCATGGTTTTACGAAATTGCCAAGTATTGTAAAGATCAATCCTACCCTGAAGAAGCCACATCGGAAGATAGAAAAACCATAAGGAGGGTGGCACATAGGTACGTGCTGGTCGGAGAAGTGCTATACAAGAGAAGTCTTACTGGTGTTCTTCTAAGATGTCTCGATGAAGAGGAAGTCTGGAAATGCGTCGAGGAAGCACACTCTGGTGTGTGCGGTGGCCATGTGAATAGCCAAATACTTGCCAAGAAAATCCTTCGGCAATGCTTTTACTGGCCCACCATGGAAGAAGATTGTGCCGTCTATGTCCGTAGGTGTGTCAAGTGTCAACTTCACGCCGATAAAATTCATTCTCTATCCTCTTCACTTCATCCAGTCTCCTCCCCATGGCCTTTCTCTATGTGGACTTTTGATGTTATTGGTCCTCTTGGTAATCCTTACTCCCTCACTAAGCAAAAATCATTCATCCTTACCGCAACGGAGTACTTTACCAAATGGGCCGAAGCCGAAGCTTACGTGGAGGTTAAAGCATCAACAGTCTGTAAATTCATCATGAAGAACATCATCGCCAGGTTCGGCATTCCAAGCACGATCATCACCGACAATGGACCGCAATTCATTTCTCAGGACCTTCAGGACCTCTGCAAAAGGTATAAAATTACATTGCATCATTCATCACCTTATTATCCACAAGGTAATGGACAAGCAGAGGCCACTAACAAAATATTGATTAAAATCATAAAAAAGACATGTGAGTCTAACAAGTACTCAGATTGGTCAGAAAAGCTGATTGAAGCTCTATGGGCCTATCGCAACTCAATCCGTACCCCCACTGGGCAAACTCCGTTCGCCCTTACTTATGGGATGGAGGCGGTAGTTCCGTACAAAATTCTGGTTCCCTCTCTGAGAGTACAATTGGATAAGGACCTCCACCTCGACGATCGTCGTGATTCACTCCTTGCCCAATTGGAACTCTTAGATGAGAAACGGATGGCCGCTGTCGAGCATGCACGGGTATATCAAAACAGACTCACACGTTTTTATCAAAAGAAGGTCATTGAAAGGAAATTTCAAGTCGGTGAAATGGTAGTGAAAAGAATGTTTGTAAAACCTGGTGGGCCGCGTTCTAAACTCCAACCCAATTGGGAAGGACCGTACGTGATTCAGGCTGTGCATCCTGGCAACGCCTATAGGCTAGTCAATGCTTAGGGGATCGAGTTATCCCACCCTTGGAATGGGCTTTATCTTAAGAAATACTACCCTTAGATAGGTGTACATAGTGTCAAAAAATGATGAAACAACAAAAAAATATAGAAAACAATAAAAATAACAAAAATATGTATATATACAAGAACAAAAGACAAAAAAATAGAAGAAAATGAAAAGAAGAAAAAAAATAGAAAATTCAAAATGCTAATGCCCGGAGATCACCATGCAGTTAAGTCATTGCATTCAACCTCCGTGTTGGGATAGGGCCTATTAAGACTTGGTAGGTTTCGGGTCTTGGTTTACCAGAACCGTGGAGATTCCTGTCTGGCTAGTTCGGCTTATGCCCCCCTCAAAAGAAGGCAACATGCATGTACACATGTGTTCTATAAAAGATCGGTAGCATCGCTCATGGTGAGGCCTCACCTAGAAGGTCTCCAGAATGCTTAAATCTTCGTTCTCTCTCTCTTCGACCGAATGAGACAGCCGGCGCCCTTAAAATGCTGAGCATGGAAAACACGAACACAACCCCTAGGGCAAGAGTAGGGCCCAATTCTTCGAGCATGGGTCAGAGCACGAGAAGAGGGCAGTGTCCCCGCAGGCATCCAAGAGGGATTTCATAATGTCAAGATACTATGTCCCTCGCAAAAATCTATCAAGAAAAATCAGAAAAGAAGAACAAAATCAAAGTCAAGTGAAAAGCCTGGTCGTAACCGTGCCTGATCCCACAAATGAAACCCCTTTGACTGAAAGTCAAATTCTATACAAGAGGGGCCATGAGATGTAAATGCTCGAGATTTGGTCTGAAGTTGTCCGAAAGGGAAAGTTAAGTGTGCCCCTACTGGCTCGCCGGGTTAACGGTTTTGTCGGTCCTCTCAGGAGGTTTGCCCCTAATACTCTTCCTTCTTCCCCTGAAGATAAAGGCTTAATGGAGTTCCTGAAGGGTGAAACTCACCAAAGTCTGCAACCACCTTTCGACACAAACGTATGGTTGTCCATCTTGGGAAGCAGGAGTCATTGTCAGAGTCTCCGTGTTTTTGGCCGGTCAAGACCCTTATCTACCATCTTAATGTCTTCTAAACCTAACCTCGGGCTTAGACCAATGCAAGCGCGTCACCTATGGGTGCGACGGCGTCTGATTCCGGGTCAGCGTCGCGCGGTTGGTCATTTGGGTTACAGGGTGTTCCATTACATATCGTCTAGAGTTGTGAGGAAATAGACCCGGGTCGGGCAAATCATTTACCTTGAACACTTTTTGGGTGAATCCCTGTGGTCGGAAGCAACTGGGAGCCTAAGCATGGTATGACGGTATTGTCATCAGGGTAAGTCTTAGCCGGCGAGATTGTCATTCGAGGAGTCTAGAGGCCCAAATCAACTTAGACGTGCACTTAGGATGCCTGGGAGGTTTGCAAGAAACCCTCGTTCTCATGCAGGTTAGATGTTATATCAAGTGGTCATCATGCATTAGTAAAAATAAAAAAAAATAATAAACAAAATAAAAATAAACAAAAAATAACAAATCCAAAAATCCAAAAAAGCAAAAAAATGTACATGCACAAAAAAAAATGGAAATATAAAAGACCAAAAAAAAATAAACAAACAACAAAAAAATGAATACACCTACAAAAACAAAGAAAATCACATCTTCGTATGATCGCATTTGTATGCACCATTCATTTTAAATTCTCGTTTGCATCCGTGTGCTTGTCTGTCGCATTCATTATCCTTTATTTTTGCCTTTGTTAATAAAGGCTTGCCCCTTGACTCGTTATCAAGAATAACTCAAAATCACGTTTGTTTATTGAGCAAGGGGCAAGTCAGAGCAGAAATGCTAACTTGTTTGCTTAGATGTGTACAGGGATTCGGGAGATCAGAAAGAAGCAGAGAACCAAGCACAAAACATTTTATTCCACTCCCACTCAACAAAAACAAACAACAAGAGAGATCCTACATTAGCTCCCACCCTCCTTCTCTACATTACTCGTCTCGCCGCTTTCTGGACGAGAAACTCTAGAAGGTGCTATCCAACCATGAAAAGCGGTACTTCTACCGCTTTGGGGTCCTCTTTCTATCTCCACTCCCCGATGTCGATCTGCGGGAGCAGCAAAGAAGCTACTAACACGAAAGCCACGCTCTCGTGCTCTTCGGTAGCGTTCCTCTCCGTCCTTCAGCCACTGCTCAGCGAGGCCGAGACTGGTCCTCAATTCAAATAATTGGGCCTCCAGGGCCCTCCTCTCCTCTTTCTCGACTAATCTTTTGGCCTTCTCTCTTTCCCTGTCCTTTTCCCTCTCAGCACGTTCCAGCTGAAGGGTGATCCTCAGCTCCATGGCGTCCCGAGAAAAATTGTCATCTGAGCGACGTTGCAATTCCTCCTCCAGCCCCGCTATCCTGGCCTTCCCTTGTGATGCATGAGCAAACATCTCTTGCATCTCTTCGGCCTGCCATATCCGTCATTTCAGGGGTGTGATGAGACATAAATAGAGAAGCTCAGATAAGAGGAACCTTCACCTGCACAGAAAGCATTCCCTCTGCCTCCGCGGTGCGCTGTGTTACACGGGCAAGCTGCTCATGGAGCGAATCTAGTTCCGACGAAGGAATCCATAGACTGGAAGAGGCACCCTCTGCCCCTACTACTGGTAGGGTTGCGTCGAGCCGAGCGCGCTATGATGACAAGAAGTGACAGTGAGTGGCTAAACACCAAAACCTAGGGGTATAATTAGGAATATGCATTTGCATACATACTCGCCGAGACATGTAAGGCCTCACGGGTGTCACCCAACTCTCCCTCCGTGTCCGCCAATCGAGCCCGCAAGTTCGCTATCATGGTATCACGGGCATCCTAAACCCATGTCATAGAGTCAGCATTACATTTAGAAAAATGATAAAAAAAATAAATAAAATGATCAAAAAGTGAGAAAGGAGATATACCTTCATAAGTCCCTCAGGATGGAGTCGCTCTGCATACATCGCCCTATAGAGACGTAGATAATCTTCACTATCCCGGGCGTGCGACTCCACGAGCGTGCCACCCCGCTGCCAATCTTCATATTATTCGGGGAAGCGCACCCGCCAGTCGACACAGGTTACCGGCCCACGTGTTTTCCTCCCGACGCGGGGTGGTGCGGTCATATCTACCCATTCCTGGGCAAGCCCTAGAGTCCTCATGACCAATCGTAGCCGGAGTGGCTTGATTTCATTCAGGCAGTGGACCCAAAGGTCCCGACCAAATCGAGGGTGACCTGCGATGACCCACGGTTGGTCGACATCGACCAAGCCCGAGTAAGGCCTCCAGATCACCTGCGTTGGCATGCGTGTATCTCCTTAATCACTCAAAAGAACCAAAAAAAAAGAGAGACAAAAGAAAAGATAAAAAAAATGGAGTCCTACCATCTCTGCGGGGAACTCTTGCAGCTCACGCCTTAATACCATCAGCTGGTAAGATAGAGAGGTTGTGCTCATAATGGGTTGCCACCGCCGAGCTAGTGGTGCCACAGCCACACGCCACTGTCGAGCTCGCCCCATTGGGATGTAGTAATAACTCCATACCTGTGTCGTCACATGTCATCAGCATTTCATGAAATAGATTAGTTGCATAAATAAATAAATAAATAATTACCTGGAGAAATGGTATGAAGCCACTCACAGTCACCTCTCGATCTGTCCCTTGGGACAGACTTGCGAACAGATGCGCCAGCACGGCGGCTCCCCAGGCATATTGCCCTACCCTCTCTAGGTCCACCAAAAATTCTAGGAAACGACAATGGATGTCGTCTCCTTTGGAACCCAGCAGTAATTTTCCCAGCAGGAAGAGGAGGAATATCCTCAAGTCCATGTTTGATCTCTCCCAGCTACTGGCATCCACGCAGTACACAGCGCGGGACCCTCTTTCCGCTCTCTCCATGAACTCCTCCAAGGACTCGTTATCACGGTGACGAGTGTCAGTGAGCCCCAGTGCCTCCATGATAGATGCCTTGGCTATTGACCTATTCTTTTGGTCCTTTAATTCCAGACCAAGAAGCTTCTGAGCCACTTCGCGATAATCGGGGTAGGTGACCCCGGTCACCGCCTCACCATCCACTCTAAGGCCGGTGATTCGGGCCACATCTTCGAGACTGGGCACCATGTGCCCCCAGGACATCAAGAAGGCACGACTCTCTGGGTCCCATCTCTCGCGCAATGCTTGAATGAGGGCGAGGTCGAGCTTAATGGGTTCGATCCGGAGGAATGCACCAAACCCCATCGCATCTAGTCGAGCTTTCTGGAAGTCAGGCAAGCCTCGATAGGCGGCCACCACTAACTCCCATGAGATGTGTGACCTCGTCATACTCTGTGGATTACACATGAAGTGAGAAGCGGGTGCATCATTGAAATAAAAATAGAAAGAGAATGAGAAAGGAAGAAAGGGATCATGAAGAAATATGGGGAAGAACTGGCTCATTTACAAGCTCCGATTGGGTCCTCTCACTGAGTGGCCTTTCAACATCGGAGAGTCTCCTGGAACTACCACTGGATCTGCTCCTCTTCGAGGAGCGGGAAGACTCGCCCTCCACCCTGAAACTGGACTCTCCCTCCATCTCAGAGAATGAGAAACTCTTACTCCCTCCTGTCGACTTTTCACTCTTCTAACCAGTCTCCATAACTCCGTGCTTTCAAGTGAAGCAGGCGGGGGGAGTATTTATAGGATTGAAGGGATATGATCCAGATCTCTCCCACTTCCTCTTGCAATGGACCTTGTAACAAAGCACCCATCTTTCACTCGAAGTAAACGAGGTCGGGAGCGTAGCGGGTTGATTCACACCCTACACATCTAGGTTCCCTGTGTTCATCATGATTCAAATAAATCTGAGATGAGGTCATCTACATGGACAAAAGACAATGCAGGTCGACCTCTTTGAATTTGGGAGTGGACTCATCCACAGGAGAAAGGACAATGGGAGTCGATATCTTCGAATCCGGGAGTGGACTCATCCACAGGAGAAAGGACAATGGGAGTCGATATCTTTAAATCTGGGAGTGGACTCGTCTACATGGAAAGAGGACAGGAGGGCGGTTGGCATCTTTGAATTCGGTGGTACATCATTAAAATTTGTGATGGATTCTCTCGAAAGAAATGCCCAATGAGTCTGAGACACGATCCGTTATCTCAAGGGAGATCTGTTAAACATGTCACATGAGGACGGCATGAAAAGAAGAGGCGTAGAAGAGAAGGAACGCATGGCGGGCAAACCCGTCACATGAGAGCATGTCGTTCCATTCATACGTCTATATAAACTGTCATGTTCACCGTGAGAAGAGAGCGGGTGTATGAGCAATTTGCCAAATCTCGCACTACCCCCTTGGTCATCCCTCTCCTTTCCTAAGAGGGAGGTCCCTGGGAGGTCATCTACAGCTCTGCGACGTTGCAATTGTCTCACCGTATTGTGCATTCTCACCCTCTCTGGTAGCGCGCCTCGCCCCCCTCTGGCCTCTCTCGCGACCCTGACGGCCGCGAAGCTCTTGAACCCGAGGCTGTTGGCTGAGCCGCCCCCTGCTCTGCGATGGAGACTACACCAACCCCCGGAGCTCCTCCAACTCTCCTCCAAGCGGCAGTGACTCTGAAGGAGTGACATGTCTGAGCGATGTGTCTTCTGGAGCTTCATCACTTGGGCCTCACGTGCCCTCCTCTCCTCTCGATCCCGATGTAGCTTTATCCATGCCTCTCTTTCCATTCTCTCCCAGTTTACTTCTCTCATCGCCACCTGAAGAGAAATCCTCAGCTCCATGACATCTCAGGGCATCTCCGCATACTGTAGTTGCTTCAGCCCCCCATATCCTATCCAGTAACGGCCGACCATCACCCGACGTCCGCCATTCCAGTCACAAAGAAAAGGGGAGGGGAGAGACTGAGACAACATGTAATGGCATTAAGGCTTCGCATTTATTTCAAAACAAGATAACATACATCAGGGTTTGGGCACCTCAGGCCTCAGTTAATTGAGCTCCATTACATAAGCCTCCCATAGCTCTCGATCCTCACTCACAGATACCGTCACCTTCCTCGGAATGCTTGCCTTCCACGAAGCTTTGATCGCCTTCACATCCTTCGCATCATCCTCCGTGCCCAGCTTTCTCTCCTTAATCAGAGGAAGGTTGGATGGCATGGGAAGAGAGTGCCAAGGAAGGCCAATTTGCAGGCAGCACCGGTGCGAGCTGTAAAGAACAAATTTGGTTGCACCGATAAGATGGAGTTCCGCATCAGGAGAAGATCGCGTGAGAAGCCCACGTGAAAGTAAACATGCTGGCACACAAGTAAACATCTCTCGCGCAAAGGAGCTGAAGTGAGTACGCCAGTCGCCGTGTGTCTTCAGACAGGGCATGCGATTGGCCACCTTCCCACTAAAGCCCAACACATCGGCCATGTAATGGAGGGGGCTTTGTTCGAAAATCCTGGAGGCGGTCTGTACCCCTTCGTAGTGATGAAATTTGAAGTGAAGATCAATCCAGCCGTGAGACCACTGTAAAGATGCGCGAGGACAGCATGCCCCACTCTCCTTCCCTCCCAAAGTCCACAAATCGCTCCCAATTGGTCTTCCTCTACGGTGTTGTCAGTGCAAGGAAAGAGGAGGGCTCCGGCCAAACAAATTGTGAACCCTTTCATAAGCCCTTCTAAATGATCATCATCTATCAACCCTTCTAAGGCAGTCACGGTCCAGTCTGCGAGCTTTTACAAGTTGACTCCGTTCTGATTCTGAACGCTCTTTATGGTTCCAGATGGCATAAAGCTCCCAAGAACTTCCTCGGTAGAGACCCTCTTCCGCATCCGCAAAACCTTTATCCTGTCATCCTTCATCGACCTTCTTAAGCCTAGCAGAAGTTCTGCCTCTTCGAGGAGGACCGTTGCCTCAAAAGTAGGGAAGATAAAAGTGTGGGTTTCCGGATGCCAAACCTCTGTCAATGCACCTAGGGCCGCCCAGTCCATGCAGATCTTGTCATAATGCTTGGCATGGATCACCAACCCTTGGAGGTGCCATTTTGAAATAACGGCCCTCATACTGATAGTGATGTTGGACGTAAGCTTCGATAGCCAGGGCAGCTTTGAGAATTTTCTCGGGCCCGGGAAAAGAGGATACGGCTGAAAGGAAGGAAAAGAAAAGAATGAAAAGGCGAGGGAGAACTTATGAAGGAAACTAGGATGAAAAGCCAAATTACCGCTCGTGAGAGCATCCTCTCGCTCAGATGGCCTTCAATGTCGGTCAGCCTCTTGAATTCACGGCCGAACTTGCTCCTCTTGGTAGGGCGGGAAGGCTCACCTTCCATCTCAAAAGGGCATGATTTCTCTCCCATCTCAAAAAAAGAGCTTGACTCCCCGAACCACCAATGGATGATCTTTTTCTAAGGATCAAAGGGGTACTTATAGTGAAAAAAGGGGGGGAGGGTAAATGTAAAGCATTTATGACAAGTTACCGTGGTGAATTTTAACCGAATAAATCTTGTCTGATTTGCGTCGTATTTTCCCCTGCTCCTGTATTGATATGCGGATGTCCTGTACAGTTGAATGTAATTTTACTTCTTATGAAATAAATCCTTCTTCACTGTTTGCTGTTCGGTGCAGGTTCCAAGAATAAAATAAGAAAGTAAGAGGGCGCCATTGCCCTACCATATCCCACCATCAGTCACCCCGGTGACTGAACCCACTGTGTCATGCATCCTACTATATGATATCTACGCTATTAGAGCACGTCAAGGACCTTATGCCTTGAATGAATCTGGAGTTTGAGTTCCCCTCTAACAAAAATAATGATAACTCCAGAGAAGTTCAGGACATACGGATAGGCCGTTAGGTTGTGATAGCATGGGAACGATGGTTCCGTTCGGTGAATCGGTGCGTGGATAAACAGGCCCCGACTCAGTATCGGCTCATCGAATCGGTATCCTGACCCATACTTAACAACTTAACAATATTATCCTTGGCTATTTTCTACTTTTAGTTTGTTTTAATTTTTCCTTTAAACCCAGCATACATTCATGTAGGACTTTGATATCACTGTGGAAGATCATTCATTTAACTCGATTGTGAGGGCCGCTGTGCTTAAATTCTTGATTAATACGGGATATTCCATTCTGAATCGAGTACTGAGTTTCTGTGAAACCATCTTGGGCTAGTTGGCTGAAAGAGACCTTTGTTTGGATTTATCAGGTACCATTTTTATTTACTCCATTGGACCCACCTTGGTCGCAGCATTTCCACATTGGCTGGTAACCGCTCCCCAAGGTGAAACATGCGGGTCTACGACTCAGGTACTTCCACGCCGAGAAGTTGGTCCCTCTTTCTGTTAGTCTTTTGTTATGTCCAGCCAAACAACCGTTGATTTCAGAGGACCTTCTTCAAGGTTGTTTCGTTGAAACTTAGGAAAGATTCCAATCACGTAGTGTTAAAAAAAAACGTGTCTCATCACGCCTTGGCATCCACTTTTCAGTCCATTCTCCATTCCACTTTATTACACATCTATTTCATTCCACTCCGTGCCATTCCCCTGCAAAGCAGACGCCAAGGCGGGGCAGCTGTAGACACGTCATTTTAGCACTATGCTGAGCAGATCCCGTATTACACTAAGACGCCCGAAGTGGCTCGCACGGTTAAGTTAGTCGAGTGACCCCCATTTTTTATCTGATAAACCTCAATTGTCGTTTCTTAATGAGACTCCTGCTAATGGGCTTGTGGCTATCTCTTTCCTGCACAAAATAAAAAAAATGTTAATGGGCTTGCCCCATCTCTTAAACTCTAAAACAAATGGGGGAACAAATAAGGATTCTAATGGGCTTGGCCCGTTCTTGTCCAAATAAAGTAAATCAATTTTTATGGGCTTGGCCCATTCTCCCCTATATATATAAATAACAAGAGAAAATAATAAAAATATATATGTGTTAAATAGGTGTGGCCCATCATTTATTCCTTATAAATAAATACATATATATATATATTGATAAAAATAATAAATTTTAATAGTTTGGGCCCAACATTTAATAAAAGAAAGAATATAATAAATTTTTTTTTAGCTCCCCACCCATTCTTCTCGGATCTGGTCCCCAATCAAACGATACACACATACCCCCCCTTCTTGCATGCATTGACGTAACCACCTCCACCGTCTCCCCTCCCTCTCTCCTTTTCTCTCCTCTGCAGCCACCTCTTTCTCTCCACAGCAGCGACCCTCTCTCCACCTCTCACGTTGCCACCTCCACCTCCCCTTTCTTTCCCTTCCTCCCTCTAACACACGAAACCACGGCTCTCTCTCCATCTCCCTAGTTCTCTTCCTCACCCACTCTCTCTTTCTGGTTCTCTCCCCCTCTCTTCCTCTCTCTTTCTCACTCGATCTCTCCCTCTCGGTCTTTCTCTCTCCCTCATTCCCTCTCTCTTCTCTCCCTGTATTTTCTACCTCCCTCAACCTCTCTCTTTCTCTTTTACGTTTTTTTTTTTTAAAAAAAGAGTTTCTCA
The DNA here is from genome assembly GCA_022559845.1 of Amorphophallus konjac. NCBI lineage: Eukaryota > Viridiplantae > Streptophyta > Magnoliopsida > Alismatales > Araceae > Amorphophallus > Amorphophallus konjac. The sequence continues at coordinate 42,099,803 of CM040121.1, forward strand.
GGTTCGCAGGGGGGCATCGTCGAACGTGCCCCCCCTTTGAACTACAAAGGGCCGTTGCGGCCCTTTCCCGCAGCGACCCCTACGCCGCCCCGCCTTCGGCCGCCACCCGCCACGTCGCCCGCGTCCGGCCCACGGCCGCCCCACACCGCCGCCCTTCTTCCCCGACGCCACCGCCACGACGTCGCACGCGCCCCTTCGCGACGCCGCCGCCCCCTTGCTCCACGGCCGCCCTGCCCCGCTCGCCCGTCGCTCCGCCTCAGGCCGCCTCCGGCCGCCGCTCCCGCCGTCGCCGTCGGACCCCCCTTCTCTCTCCCTCTCTCCCCCGCGCTCTCTCTCTCTCTCTCTCTCTCTCTCTCTCTCTCTCTCTCTCTCTCTCTCTCTCTCTCTCTCTCTCTCTCTCTCTCTCTCTCTCTCTCTCTCTCTCTCTCTCTCTCTCTCCCTCTCCTCTCCCTCTCCCCCCCCTCTCTCTCTCTCTCTCTCTCTCTCTCTCTCTCTCTCTCTCTCTCTCTCTCTCTCTCTCTCTCTTCTTCACACAATTTTTTTATCTTTTTTTTACTTCTCTCCCTCCCTCTCTTCTCTCGATCACTCTCTCTCAATCTCCCTCTCTTATTTCTTTTTTTTCCTTTTTTTTAATCTCCTCTCCCACCGTCTCTCTCTCTCTTTCTCCTTCCCTCTGTTTCCCACTCTTCCCCCTCTCACAGTTTTTCCCCCCCTCTCTCCCCATCTCAAACTCTCTCATCTCATCTCTTTTCTTTTATTTTTATTTTTATCTCCTCTTTCCCTCTCTGATATTCTCTCCCTCTCTCTCTTTTTATGCTTTCTCTTCTTCCCTTCCTCTCTTAGATATAACATATATATATAAGCATACTATATATCTTATATAGTTAATATATATATATCCTCTACATATATACATACTATATAATAAAACTAAAGTATAAAAATCTCAAAAAAAGGTTTTTCTCTTCTCTCTCCCTCTTCCTTTCTCCCTCTCTTTTCGACCTCCCCTTTATAGATCTATTTCCATATATGTATATAGATGTGTTCGTGTGAGTGTCTTTGCAGGTGTCTATAAATGTTTGCGTGCGTATGTGCGAAGGGAAGGAGAAGTTAATGCCGAGCTCATCATCGACGCCCACCAATAAGCATTTCTCCCCTTTTGCATTATGTTCAGTCTATTGTTTCCTTTGCATACATCACTCGTTATCATGTTTATAATACAATCCCTGCATTGAGAATATTTCGGTACTCATTTCATCATACCATTTTCCCACCTTTAATTCCCAAGGGGTTTCAAATAACATTAAACAGGTGTGTGTTTGAATATGCTCGTGCCATTGTAATTTCAAGGGATCGGTACTACACTACTTTCCTTTTAATCCACCATCTGTTTTTTTTCTGTCTGCTGTGTTTTGCAAGGGTCAACCAGTCAAGAAGCCCGCTTCCTCAGTCGGTCGAAAAGGGAGGAGGAGCAACTCACGTGCCCCCAGTTCGGGGATAAACTGCGACCATCCCCCCCTATTTTGAGGTACCCGGCTATCATCTCCATCATCCTATTCTAATTCTTTCTCTTATCATTGTTATTTGTTGATAAGTTTCCACATTGATTCTTCTCTATTTTGTTTAAAAATAAGTCTATCTTCTCTCCCTTGTTATTATCATATATCGTCAAATCTCCGTTCTTCTCTGTGTTGTCTAGAATAAATTTTTCACTCTGTCTATATTTTCTTAATAGTTTATCTCTATATCATACTACCTTACTCTACCACCTACCCCTCGATTTCTCTCTTTTCTTTCTCATCTTTCTCTAAAAAAGGCATAAAAGCATAAAATAATAATAAAAGCAACAAAACCACAAAAAGATAAAACACACACAAAAAAAGAATAGTAAAATCAGGGTAACCAAAGCAAGGCCCTCTTTGTCGGCCGGCCGATCGAAGAGGAAGAGAGGACCCGCACTGCTCCCGCTCCGGCGGCAAACGCGATCAGAACACTTCCTGTGGAGTTCTCAGCCCCTGACGATCACATCCCCTTCCCCCTTTCTTTCCTGTCAATTTTCCTTTTCGTTTAAACCCCGTGGACGGAAGTAATTCCTCGCGGAGGTCCTTGCGACGGAAGTAATTCCTTGCGAAGGTGTACGTGACGGAAGTCATTCCTCGCGAAGCCTTTTTATTCTGTCATTTTATTCCTTTAATTTCTGTCTAAACCCTGCGACGGAAGTCATTCCTCGTGAAGGTGTACGTGACGGAAGTAATTCCTCGCGAAGCCTTTTTCATTCTGTCATTTTATTTCTTTAATTTATGTCTAAACCCTGCGACGGAAGTCATTCCTCGCGAAGGTGTATGTGACGGAAGTAATTCCTCGCGAAGCCTTTTTATTCTGTCATTTTATTCCTTTGATTTTTGTCTAAAACGTGCGACGGAAGTCATTCCTCGCGAAGGTGTACGTGACAGAAGTAATTCCTCGCGAAGCCTTTTTCATTCTGTCATTTTATTTCTTTAAATTTCTGTCTAAACCCTGCGATGGAAGTAATTCCTCGCGAAGGTGCACGTGACGGAAGTCATTCCTCGCGAAGCCTTTTATTACATATATTACAATAAAAACCCTGCGGAGAGTAATATCTCGTGGTGGTATGTACATATAATATTTATTATCTATGTTGCAGTAAAATCCCGTAAGGCCAATGTCTTGCGGTGGTCTTAATATGTATATATATACTCATTAGTGATTGATATTATTGCATTGCTGTTAGAACCTGTGGACGCACTTTTCGGCACTTCTCATGTTCTCTCCATTCTCTCGTCGGTTTGTTCGTTTTATTGAGTGCGTGGGCGTGCCAGTCACCGAGGTGACGATTTATTCGAGCTCCGAAGAGCCCATGGTGCGCTCGATCTGACTCCGTCAGACGGTTGTGTGGTTCGTGTCGGGACCGAATCCCGTCGCGCCATGAAGGTCACGACGTCATTTACATCCCCCACACGAGGGAATACCCTTGATTAATTGCCGAAATTAGAGGCCCCGCGGCCGAAAAGAATAACACTAATTGTGCAAGAGAGGTTGGGAATAGATCACGCTGAGGGTTATATTGGGGCCATAAACTATCGGCCACGTCGGTCACTCGGGGACCTTTTCGCATTCGGACACGGGTCCGCGGCGGAGTCACGATGAGAAAACCGGGGTAGATCCTTTCAAATGTCTGCCGAACATGCGGCAATTTTAATGAGGATTCGGAAGATATCCAGAACGAGAAAACAAATCCGGTCCGATTAGGATGTCGGCCCGAGGTTAGATCAAAGCCTGGCCATATCGGGGTGATTCCCGAGACTCGGGCTCGACCTGAAAGGGCGGCGTTATTATTCTCTTTTGCCTAGGATCCCGGGGGGAGAGAAGACTGCAGTGTGGGCCTTAGCGTCCGTCTTTTATCTGGGGTTTTGTTAGTCATACCTTCTGGGATTTCTGATCTGATGTTTACTGTTTATTCGTGTCTTCGTTCGGGATGATTTCTCTTCTTTCATTCATGATTGTTCTTAGTGTTATTATTTATTTATTATTACCCCTCCCACCTCTTTTATCGTGATTAATGTTGGGCATTCAGAGTCCTTTAATTAGCATAATTTTTATTGATTCATTCGCCATTGTTAGTGCCCTTGTCAGGTTGTATATGTGAATATGTATAGCGTGCCGGCGAAGGGGAAAACGGGAGTGTACCGCTGAGGGCTGGGGTGTGCCGCTAAGGGCTAGAAAGGGCGTACCGCTGAAGGCCAAAGGGCGTACCGCTGAAGGCCAAAGGGGCGTACCGCTGGGGGCTGAAAAAGGCGTGCCGCTGGAGAGTGTGTCGGTGAAGGAGGGAGGGTGGTGTAAAGTCTATACGTTCCCCAGGCTCGAAGTCTATACGTTGGCTGCTCGAAGTCTATACGTTTGAATGGCTCAAAGTCTATATGTCGGGGCGTAAAGTCTATACACTGCTCAAGTCTAAACACTGGCTAAGTATATACATTGGAGTGTGAAGTCTATACACTGTCCAAAGTCCATACACTGGCCAAGTCTGTACATTGGCTGGCTCAAGTCTATACAGCGGCTGAGGGTGTACCGGCGAAGGGAAGGAGTGTACCGCTGAAGGGGCCAGGAGGAGTGTGCCGCTGAAGGGCAATGGGGTGTACCGCTGAAGGCCAATAAGGGTGTGCCGCTGAAGGCCAAGGGGGTATACCGCTGAAGGCCAATGGGGCGTACCGCTGAAGGCCAATGAGGGCGTGCCGCTGAAGGCCAAGGGGGTATACCGCTGAAGGCCAATGGGGCGTACCGCTGAAGGCCAATGAGGGCGTGCCGCTGAAGGCCAAGGGGGCGTACCGCTGAAGGCCAATGGGGCGTACCGCTGAAGGTCAATGAGGGTGTGCCGCTGAAGGCCAAGGGGGCGTACCGCTGAAGGCCAATAGGGCGTGAGGATGGAGACTCGATCAGTTTTCAACTATTTGTTTTAAGGCTTTTCTTTTCTTCTTTTCTTAACTCTCGTGTAGTTTATACAAAGTTCCTCCCGTGTTTGTTTTCTTGGTTCGGTTCGGTCTCTTTTCTTACGGATCGGACGTTCGGGCTGCCGGGTAGTCAATTAGTTCGGTTCAGTTCTAGTTGTGATGCCAGCGGGGGGGGCTCGACGAGTTGGAAGGTTTCATTAATTATGCTGTTCATTTGTTGCCTCCTTTTGCCCTTTTTTAATTGTTTATTGGTTTCTCACAAAAAAAATTCGGCAGCATCTCCCCTTGACCCGGGGCGTAAGGGAGATAAAGGGAACGCGCCCACATGGGGTGGCGGGACCCGACAACTGAAGGTGGGCCCCCGGGGGAGCAACACCTTTATATAACCTCGGAAAACGTGAAGGAAGGGGCTCGGAGGCGAGGCCAAGGAGTGGGCTGCTGAGAGGCTGAAGGGTGTGCCGCCAAAGGCCATAAGGTGTGTGTACCGGCCAAGGGCCAATTGGAGTGTGCCGGCCAAAGTGTGTGCCGGCCAGGGGTAACAGAGTGTGGGTGTGCCGCTGAGGGCAGAAAGGAGTGTGCCGCTGGGGGGGCAAATGAGGTGTGCCGCTGAGGGCTGGACAAGGTGTGCCGCTGAGGGCCAATAGGGGTGTACCGCTGAGGGCAATTGGGTGTGCCGCTGAGGGCCAAGGCAAGTGTGTCGGTCAGGGGCCAAAGTGATGCATTACCAGAGGATTGAAAGGGCCAAGTGTGTGTGGGCTTGCAGCTTATCCCAGAAAAGGAGGGAGGGCTATTGGAAGTGAATGAAGGACTCACAAGGCCAGGCTTTAAAGGGGAGGCATCACGTTGATGTGGTGGCTCAAAAGAAACCGGAGGAACGGAGGAAACGGGTAACACACTACATGCACTATGAAGGCAGGATCAAACCAACAGAAATAGCGGGAAAAAGCCCAAGGAGGGTGATTGTTTCCATTCGTGGGATGCCAAGGACCATATCCCTACATGCATATTACAAGAGAAAATACCCAAATGAGGCCATGGACAAAAGGAAAAGACTCCAAGACGGAGAACGAGAGGAGGAATGAAATACAAGACGGGAGAAAACATTGGGGCCTAAGACATAGGCTACCGTTCCCAACCCTCTCCCCCAATACAACAAGCTCTCTCTCTCTCTTACTCTTGTTTCTTCCCGGTGGCCGTCGGACGGAGCTCAGGCCGGGAGGGCCACTTCTTCTCCTCTTTCTCTACCTCTTTCTCCTGTGTGTGTGTCTTCTACTGTCGGAGGCTCTCCCCCTCTGTGTGTTCGTCTGTGTATGTCCCTCCGTCTGTCCCCCCCTTTGAAACGAAGAGGAGGGGTTTTTTATACCCCGGGCGGCGGGAGCCTTCGAGCACGGCCGCCGAAGCGGGAAGTGGCCCGTGATCATGAGGTTTGACCTGCCTGTCCTGGCTGTCAGTGGACTAGGCCACGTGGCCCAACGATCGGCTGCCACCTCAGATGGCTCCACTGCGCGCCAAGGATGTATAGGGCATGGGCCTCACGTCGCCCGTTGAAAGAACTTCACCGCTGTGCCGTTGAAGGGCTGAACAAGCGTGCCGCTGTAGTGCCAAAAGGGCGTACCGCTGGAGCCCCGGATGGGCGTGCCGTTGAACGGCCTGAAGGGCGTGCCCCTGGGGACCCTACGGGGTGTGTCGTTGAAGACCCCCCCCAGGGGGCGTGCCGTTGAACCCCAAAGGGGGTGTGCCGCTGAGCCCCAAAGGGGTGTGCCGTTGAACCCCCCTGGGGGTGTGCCGTTGAACCCCCCCTGGGGGTGTGCCGTTGAACCCCCCCCGGGGGTGTGGAACCTCAAAGGGGGTGTGCCGCTGAACAACCCCCCCCCCCCCCCCCCCCCCCGGGGGTGTGCCGCTGAACCTCAAAGGGGTGTGCCGGCGAAGACCCCAAGGGTGTGCCGCTGAACCCCTTGGGGGTGTGCCGCTGAACCCCCAAAGGGGTGTGCCGGTGAAGACCCCAAGGGTGGGCCGCTGGGCAGCCGAAGGGGCTGGGCGTGCCGCTGAAGGCCTGAAGGGCGTGCCGCTGTAGGGCTAAATGGGCAATTTCAAGCCCATTGTGAGCACGAGTCGTGGCCCATTTGATTTTCTTCGAGGCCCGTGGGCCGTGGGGCCTCTTGTGCTTGATTTCTCCGGGGTTTCTTCACTCGGGGCCTTTGTTGGTGCTGGGCCGAGCGTGGCATTTGGATGTGCAATTTTCGGTGTCCACAGAACCCCACAAAGACCAATGTCATGTGGTGGTACGTCTTTGTTTGCATCGTCCTTATAATTGTCTGGAGAACGATATACCGTTGCAGTTTCTCAGTCTTCGCGCCCCTCCCTTTCTGTTACTTAGATTCTCGGACTTCCCGATATATGAAAAACTACTCGTGGAACGGTAAGTCACGCTTACCGGGAAGGGGTCAGTTTGCGCGAGAGGGTCTTCCGACCCCTATCTCCGCCACGTACCGGGGTCCGTTCCGCACCCCTCTTCCCTTTCCCTATTTTCTTCCCTCTCCTTGATTCGATCTTTTATCCCCATCTCCTAAGACAGACGAGGGTAGACGACGACTCCCGCCGTCTATACCTTCTCTGTCGATCACTCTTTCATCATTGTCATTGTTTATTATTATTATTATATCATTATTTTTCTTTCCCTCGAGGGTGGACGACACTCTTTTGCCGTCTACACCTGGGAGGTGTGCTCGCTCTTAGTGGAGTTGAGACTGACGTCGTGGAAGGTAACGTTCGGTCGCCGGATGATCATCTGGCGGCCGTTGCGCCTGGGTCGAGACCTTTCATTCGTTGGCGAATCCAAGGACGATCCGTCCTGGACCATCCGTTACGGATTGCGGCTGTCGAGGCCCGACAGGCGTGTCGCAGACTGTGGGCTTGAATGGGCCTAACAGAAATGAGCCTTTCATGGGCCGAACTAATTTTACTCTCCTCACTTCGTATATCATATCTTTTGGATGCCAATCCACACAACCTCGTAAAATCAGTCCACTTGGGGGGTCATTTGTTCTGCCATAAAATGCGGTAAAATATCGTAAAATGTCATAACATAATGTATTTTTATGTTTAGAATACTATAAATTACTTTTTACAATTTTTCTTATATTTGGAGTGTTATGAATTGCTACGTTTTAAGATCTATTAACCTATGTGGAATCTTTTTTAATCGATTTTAGTTTTAAAAATTTCACAAAAAAACCCTCTTATTTCAACAGTTACATTTGTCATCCTTATTTTTTAATTAATAGAAATAACTCTCTTGAATTGAATGAACATTAGTATAAAATAACTCTTAAATTTAGTTGCCGTTTAGGATGCCCATTAGTTGCCTTCAATTGCCCTTAAGGTTAGTTGCTATTAGTCGTCCTCAAGGTTAACGCAAAATTTGAACAGAAATATCTTCATAGAAACGTGTTATTTTCACCGACACATTATACTTGAGAGAGAGAGGGAGGGGTATAGATAAAGAAATAGATCTGTGAGGAGGGAGGAAGAAAGAATTTACGACAGATTATGCATATTTTGATCTTTTTACGATTTTGGTTAAAAAATAACTAGGTTAAATAATAGATTTTATGGAATTAACCGTGAGTGATCACCATAAGAGTATTCCCGTAAGTATTACAAAATAGCAAGAGTACTATTTATAACAATATCAAAATAAGGATGTTAATTCCATAATTCTTGAAATAAGAAGATTATTTTACAAATCTCCCTTCTTATCTTCAGCTCAAAGTCTATGATTTTAAAACCAAAAGTTTTGTTTTCATTAATTTTAAATTCAATATTTTTAAAATTAATATTTTATATTGTTTAATGACACACCCCTTTTATACTTTCCTTCCTCGTGACTCTCTACTCAAATCGGCCACAACCTCTTTTAGATGCAAATCTTCTACGTTAAAAGTTAGAGTCGATATGTCCTAACTTTTCTTTCCTCTCAGAATTTCATACCTCATATGTAGGATCGAATTTTTTTTTTGGGGGGGGAACAAATTCCTTAACACCGAGAGAACTGAAAGCAGCCCTGCGCCTGCATCTCTGCGTTGCCAACTTTCACTCATCTAACGTTTCCGATCTCTTTTCCGCCAATGCAGTACTCACAAGGTTGTTTAGTTTCTTTTTTAATAATGGAGAACTTAAACGTAATAGTACTTAATTAGATCTTTAAGCCTCACTTTGGTATAGGATTTGGGTTAAATTAAATTACTTAAGGTTAGTCTATAGTTAACTTATTTTTGATTTGATAGCAAGAGTATTAACTCGGAAATAAGTAGGTGGGCTAACCTTGTTTGAATCTATTGTGATTTGGTAGTTAGTGGGTTAACCTAATAATATTTTTAAATAAAATATTGAGAGAGAGATGGTGTATTTATTGCGCATTTATTGTTAGGTTAACCCTTCTAAATCCACCTCTGGAGGTGGATTTCGAAGTTCAAAGTTATTCCGGGTTTAATACTCATCCTCCCGGTTTAGTCGAAATTTAAGTATCAAAGTAATTTGGACTTCAAAAATAATTAAACCTAGGCTAAACTATGATTAACCCGGGACTAACCATATATCAAAGTGAGACTTAGAGTTCCCCGGCCCTAACTACGCATGAAGTGTCTCCGTACGTCTTTGGGCCTTCTCACCGGCATCTCGCTCGTCAACCAGCTGGCGCCAGTGTCTCCCTTGTTGGTCCCTCTCCGGCAGCCTCCCACCATCCCCGCGGCAGTGGTTTCCTGGGAAGGTGGAACTCCCACTGGGAACCCCCCTCCTCTTCCTCCTTGCCTTCCCCCTTCTCTACGTCTCCACCCTTCCTCCCTTCTCCTCTCGTTTTTACGTCCTGTCAGCACTCCCCCGTCACCTTCCGGTTCTCTTCCCTCCCCCACCCCCGCTCCAAGCCCTCTGCCAACATCACCGCCACCCCTGCCCATAACTACTGCCATTTCCACTCCCACTACCCCCGCGGCGTCTGTCACCACCACTGCTACCCTCTACCCGTCGCCTCCACCACCACTATTGCCACCCCCCACTCGGCATCTCTTCCCTCCACCCCCCCCAGCCCCCACCATTGCAGCTTGGTCCCTAGCCTTGCCATTCACCCTACGCCCTAGCCCACATCTTCCCCTATTCCTGCATCCCCTCTCTACTGTTGCTCACTTCCCACTCCACCGTGGTTGTCATCCCTTCACTATACTAGCCTTTCACTCCTCGCTCCTCCTTCCCTACTTTTTCTCATCCCTCCTTTAATTTGCTTGTTGACCACAGAACCACTACCACCATTAGCCCATCAATTAGTCCCATCCCAGCCGCAATCAACTACTTCATTCCCCGCCTTCAACTCTCCCCCGATCATCCCATCTAGACATGCCTAGTCATATCTTCTCCTGGTGATCGAACGTGTATTACAGCTAGCTAGTTGTTTCTCCTTGGGAGTTGTTGAAGTTGGTGGATCCCCGATCTCCTCCGAGACAATTAATATGCGTTCTTTGCTAGCCTAGAGATCTCGTGCCTTTGTGCTTCATCCCTGCTTCCAGCTGGTAGAAATATCTCCAAGATCAGTGGATCCTCCCTACTTCGGTGTTGCCACTCAACTGTGAAGTGCAGTCATTCCTTCGCGGTTAAACACGTACCCGTCCATCTCAATGGCAGATTTGCCTTCTTCCCAATCGGCCTTTGCTATTGGGGCTCTCTGAGCATCTTTTATCTTACTTCATCGTAAGCCATTCTATTGCGGGTCTTGGGTGTTAGAATTTTGTGCGTACCTGAAGCCAAACCGAATCCATGATAGTACGACCACGGGGGAGGAAGACAACAAGAACGCATGTTGGAGGAGACACCGTAACCCGCGGGAGTCTCCCTGATTTTCTCTCTCTACGTTAACTAGATGTCACATCCTCTATGAGGCAGATAGGCCTTATATATAAGGAGGAGAGACCAATCTAGAAAAGACCAAATTGAGTTCCTACCCATAACAGGAACTCATGGGTCGCATATGGGTTAAGCCCATTAGATTATCCCTTTGACTAGATTAGAAGCATGTTGTAATGCCCCGGGTTCTGCGGATCATTCTTCTCGGGTCTCGGATCTGTGTTTCCGGTGAATCTGACTCCGTTGTGTCCGAAATGATGTTTCGGACATCTTTCATGTTCGGATCGGCGCGATCCGGAGCTGTTTCGGAGGCCTGGAGCGCGTCCGCTATTTTTTCGCGTGTATTTTTCGATTCTTGGTGTGTGTTTCAGTAATTCCTTCGGAACTTCGTTGCGGGTGAACCGGGCCGTTCACCTAGGCGAGTGTGGTATTGTTGCGATCGGTGCGTTCCGAGGATCGCGGAAACGTGATTTTCTAATTTTTCAATATTTTCTAGAATTTTCAGATTTCCTATATAAACCCCCCTCCCTTTTCTGTCTCCCCTCTCATTTCTCTCTTCTCTCCCTCTCTCTTCTCTCACGCCTCTTTCTCCCCTCTCTTCTCCGGCGGCCGACGGAGCAAGGCGGGGGCGAGGCGGAGGCGGCGCGGGCGAGGATGCGGGTGAGGATGGGCGAGGATCGAGATGGTGGAGGTAGTTCGTGGGATCGCGAGTCGGCGAGGGTTCAAACGGCGTTTCTTCGCGGATCGGCGAGCTCGGGGAGCGAAATCTTCGGTGGAGGTAGGGAGATGGACCCCCAGCTCGTGCTCTTTCTTTTATGCGAGTTTCGTAGGCCGTGGTGAGCCGAGCGGGCTAATCGGGGCGATTTGGGGAAAACTCCATGTTTTGGGGTTGTGAGCCGATCTCTCGTTTTACGGCGTTTTTGGCCGATCGAGGGGTTTAGATGAATGCCTAGGGGCTTGGGGATGGATTCCCCTTTGTTTCCCCATCACCCGGGGGTGATCGGAGCGTGGATCGGACTTTTGGGTTGTTTCCCGCCGTTTCACTCTCGGACGGGTGTGACGGTCCTTCCAGTGACCGTCACAGCCTGTGACGCCCCAGGGTGGGTGCGTCACAGGACCCGTTAGCCTTTTGGTAGTCTGTGGGTGTGACGGTCCCACGATAGACCACCACGGCGTTGTGACGCGCCTGGGTTGGACCGTCATGGACTATCTGACCGTTGGCTTCTGTTCGTTGGTTTCGACCGTTTGGGGTTAAGGCCTATGACGCACCAAGGCTGGCGCGTCACAGCCTTGTAACGCCCCTGTGTGGGTGCGTCAGAGCGGACGCGCACCCACGTTGTAACGCACCAGAGTTGGTCCGTTATAGCCTGTGACGCACCAAGCGGGACGCATCACAGTTGGTTTCATCATGTCTTGTGATGCATCAGGGCTGGCGCGTCACAGACTGTGACGCACCAGGGCTGACGCGTCAGAGACTGTACACACAGCTTTACACCGAGGGTCTGACGGCCCTGTGTTGGTGCGTCAGAGTGATTGTGACTGTCGAGGTTTGGACCGTTACAGATTGTGACGGCCCAAGCTTAGACCGTCATGCTCTGTGTGGTGCCGAGATGAGTTTTCGTGTTCTCCGCGATCGTTTCGTATTGTGACGGTCCCTAGTCGACCCGGTCGTGACCCAGTGGTCGACTTGCGGTCTTGTGAGTGCCCCAGACATCCGTGGGATTCTGTGTCCGTGTTTTGAGGGTGTCGGGAGGATCGTGTTATCTCATTTAGCGTGCCCGTGGGTTTGAGAGTCCGGGTGACTTCTCGCGTGTCGGGCTTTCGTGTTACGCTAGACCGAGTCACCGTGTATCAGTGTGTGTGCGGTGGGGTCTCCCCCGCACGCCGTGAGTTTTCTTGGACGATGATTCCTGAGTGGGCCATGTGTTTGGCCTTGGACTGTGAGTCCAGTTATCGGTGTGGCAGCTTGTGCGTTGCCCCGGGAATCATGCTTCTGTGCTTTCCGCATGGGCCATGCTTGTGGCCTTGGACTGCGAGTCCAGTTCCCGCCTTTCCCTGAGAGTGGGATTTGGTGGCAGCCTGTGAGCTGCCTTGGGAACCATGTTTCTGCATTTCTGCGTGGCCGAGCGTGAGGCCCGTGGGCTGTGAGTCCCGTTTCTTCTCCGACTGTGGTCACCGTGCGACGGTGCTGGTACGTGGGACGGTCCCCGTACTTCGTCGGGTTCGGATGTTATTTTTCGTTGTCTTGAGAGTCTACTCTCTCAGTGACCCTCCACTAGTCGTAGCCTGCTTACACGCGTGCGGTCCCACCATGGAGTGGTGGAGAGGCTACCCTTAGAGACTGTTTGTGGACCGGTTTCCGTCGGGCCCCACGTCTTACAGCCAGAGTCCGGCTGAGGGGAAAACCGGCCAGAGGGCCAGACCAGGGACACGCAGTCTGTGTGTGCGCACGTGGTTGGGGGCGGTTGGACCCACGTCGATGGGCGTGACCCCAGCTAGTCACTTGCTTTGTGATTTCTTGTACGGTGTCTCAGTTCCCGCTGGGCCGGAGGGAGACACCTGAGGCGCGGACTAAGACGTCAGTGGACGCATTCGGCCTTGCTTCTAGTGGGAGGTACTCCTGTTCTGGACAGAGAGTGACAGACTGTCAGTTTCCGTGACTTCGACCTTTGGGTTTTCGGTCGTGTTGACCGTTGAGTTTCGGTTGTTTCACCGTGGCGCGTGTGTCAGTTTTCGCACTGTGAGATTATTGCTAGTGGCTTTACCGAGGTTACGTCTTGTTGTGCGGTACCTGCGACCGGATGGTCGAGGTTGCATTTTTGGACAATGTGTCCAGGTTGGCCGTGTCCTGGAAGACATGCCTCTACGGCGTGGTTGCCGTGAGTTTTTACTTCGGTAAGTGGTGCTAGTGTGGTTCGGTAGCCCCCGACTGTTAAGTTCGGGGTGTGTTTCTGGTACAGTAGGAGTAGCTGTAGTGCCGAGTTTTGACCAACCACCGGTTCGCTGTTCCTGCTATCGTTGTAGCTTTCCTTTCCGCTACCGCCGTTGTCTCCGGTTAGGGTTCTGCGGGATCCCTGCTGAGTCTCTATTTTGGAGACTCATTCCCTACTTTTCAGGTGTGACGGTTCTTCCTCGAGGTTCGAGGGCGCGGTGCGGAGGTTCTTAGTTGCCAGCCCACCAGGCCGAGTGTTCACTTGGCATGTGGTACGTTTTTACTGCTTTGGACTGTACCTTCTGTTGGACTGGACTTTGTTGTAGCTGTAGTTGTTCATTTATTTCTATTAATTGTTGAAGTATCCTACTTTATTTCATATTTCTTTGTGCCTCCACACTCCTTTTAGCCCTTTCGAGTCCTCCCGGCTCGTGGGCGGCGGTTCGAGTCTCGGGTTATCGGGTCTCTCCCGGTAATCGGATTCTCGGGTCGTTACACATGTCACTTAATTATGTAGCCTAATCAGTGATAAATAGACCACTTTAGTCAGGTCAAAACCCAACATTGGGTTTATGCATGTCTTTCTCAGCCTGGCTGTTGTTACATACCCTTCATATGGGTCATTCTTAATTTGTGCCTTCATGTAAATATGTCTTTCCATGATGAATGAAATGTTTCTCCTTTTATGACAAAAAAAAGAATTTATCGGGTCTTGACCTCTCGAGTCAGTAAACGCTGCCCAAAAACATCTTATTTAATTAAGACCCGCTTTGACAATCGAATTGTCAACTGGGCTTCTTAACATATGAGAGAGAAAATGCGGGGCCCACCAACTCCCCTCACACACAGTCGCTTGCCCGGGGTCAAAGGGTCGAATATGGTAACCGTGTTCGAATAACAAACATGGCCTAAGAGTCCAAAGACAAATCCACCCCCTTCCAACAAACCCTATATACCTCTATTTTTATTTTGTACTCCCCCCCCCCAATTTTCTCCCCTCCCCCAATACCGTCACCTCCTGCCTCCTCTATCTTATCCTACTTTGCCAAGGAGTAATAGGGATGGCAGCAATGCCTCCTCTCCTCCTCTTCCCCTTTTAGGTTCTCCGTGAACCCAAGCAGCTGATCAAGGAGAAAGTGAGGACATTAACTAGGAGATTCTCTCCAGCTTCTCCAAGACCTGCAAAGGCATTGCCATCTAGATGGACTCCTTTATGAAAATTTGTGGACGCACTAAAATTCGCTTATTCAAGTGGTTCATCTATTGAGTGCGTGGGCGTGTCAGTCACCGAAGTGACAATTTATTCGGGCTCCGAAGAGCCCATGGTGCGCTCGATCTGACGTCGTCAGACAATTGTGTGGTTCGTGTCGGGACCAAAACCCGCCGCGCCATGAAGGTCACGACGTCATTTACATCCCCCATACGAGGGAACACCCTTGATTAATTACCGGAAATCTGGGCCTCATGGCCAGAAAGTTAATTGCACGAAAGGTCTATTAGGAAGCATCGAAATCCCCGTATGAGGGTAAGAAGAAAACATTCGTGATCATGTCGGTCGTGTACTGACCATTTAATGTTCGGACAAATGTCCGGCTCGAGAAAATCGCGGTTGTCGCGGGAAAACCGGAGCATATGTATGCCAGGATATGGCAATTTTATTATCGAGAGGAACGAGAAATATTCAGTTAAATCCCGGTTAAAGCGGTCGTGAACGGATACGTTTGTCGGCTCGGTGCAAGATCAAGCCGCAACCATACTGCGGTGGGCCTCCTGCGGTCGAAACAAGACTTGCATGAGCATCTTTAATATCTCCGGTTCCAAGGGGCAACGGGGAGTATCCCTAGAATCGGCTGGAAAGCCTGTTGACACATAAAATATATACGTATATATAATAATAAATGAGAGAAAAGAGGAAAAGAAAATAAATAATAACAATAATAACAAAAGATAAAAAAAAGAGAAAATATATAGCGATAATAATAGAATAATAATAAAATGATAACACAAGTGATATAAATATTAATGCTAACATATTTTCATCTTATATCTCTTATTTTCCCAGACTTGTGGACGCGGATTTTATTATTTATTTATTTATTTATTTATTTATTTGTTGATTTATTGATTTATTGATTTATTGGCGTGCTAGTCACATGTGTGACGATTTTTATTGTGCGCTCGATCTGACTTGGTCAGTCGATTGTGAGTGATCGTGTCTGGACTAGAAGTCCGTCATACCCTGAACGCTATGACGTTAATTACGTCCTCCCTAAGGAAGACAACCCTTGATTAAACACCAAAAATAGGAGGCCTCGAGAGGCAAACATATATTCATGTGTGCAAATTGAACTTCATACCAGAGCCGTGAAGGCGGGCAAGATAATAACATCAGCCATAGAAACAGATGATATCGTTAAGTCAGCGGTTCAAAGCCCGGGGTTAAGGGGGGAAGGAGGATCTCAATCATAGGTAGCCTGAGCCGCGACCGTGATGAGGTTTAAAACATAGATCAGTATTTCGACAGCATTTCCCCTTAATCTGGATCATGCCCATGGGGAAATAGACTATCACCCACGGAGTGCCGGGATGAAAGCCGAAAGAGAGAAGTGTTGAACTTTTCGAATCGCTTATCTGCCATGGGGCAATGTTTGATATTCCCTGTAGAAGCTGGTGGAACTCATGCAGTGGCAGAGCCCTCCCGAGCTAAAGGGGTTATTCATGAACCCGATGCGGGACGACGGAAAGTGAGCGAACGCTCAAGGTTGCGCCCTCGCACGCGGATCGACCTGCGCGGTCAGGTCGCGGGGATCAAGGGGGCAGCGCCCCCTTGCGGGGGTTTCCGGGGGCGGAGCCCCCGGAACAAAATTCGGATTTAAGATTCAGTAACAACATTTGTGTCAGTTATCGGTGCAGTTCAATGTTGACTTTATCATCTTGAGAGAATTTCGGCAGCACCTCCCCTGGATTTAGCATCTGCCAGGGGATGATATAGGCTGACATCCACAGAGTGCTGGGATGAAAGCCGAAAAGCAAGGGAGCACTAAGGCTCAAGGAGACTGTACATGTCTCTATCATCGATCACTATTCCCCGTCTCGGAGGTCGACGAAACCCTTGCAAAGACAAGGTCCGCCGAACCTGCGGGGTTACATGTGAATCCAATTCGGGACATAGGAATGTAGGGGAGGTCTTCCCCATTGCTATATCTCCTCAGGGTGTATCTGATGATCTCTAAGCATCCTCTCTACGGATGTATGGAGAGGTTAAAGAGTTGAAGTATAATAGTGCAGAGATGAACCTTGGTCTGGGTTTCACTGGCCGAAGCAGGGGTATCGGCATGGGTTGAATCGGCCAAGAGAGAGGGCTCTCGGCGTGGTTTCTGTTGGCCAGGAGAGGAAGATCTCGGCCAGGGCAAAAATGGGCTTCTCGGCGCGCTATGAAGTGGCCAAAGGGGGGCTTCTCGGCGCGCTATGAAGTGGCCAAAGGGGGGGGCTTCTCGGCGCGCCCATGAAGTGGCCGGGAGAGGCTCTCGGCCTGGGCCTAAATGGCAAAAAAAAAGGGGGGGGGTTCTCGGCGCAAGGCTTCCCGGCGCGCTAGTTAGCGCGCCGGGAACCTGCCGCCGGGAAGCCCAGGCCGGGAAGGTCATGTGGAGAGGGGTTTCATGGCCAAGGGGGGGTTGTTGGTTTCTTTGTCATTTAGCAAGAGAGGGAGGCCTCTCGGCTGAGGGGTTTTCGGCGGGGAATTGGCACGCCGGGAGCTTGGTGCCGGGAGGCTCATGTGGACGGGTTTGAAATAGGTTTTTTCGTCGTTTAGCAGGAGAGGGAGGCCTCTCGGCTGAGGGGTTTTCGGCGGGGAATTTAGCACGCCGAGAAGGTGGAATGCTACGAGATTTCAGGGTTTCCAGAGCTCAAAAACGATGCTCTGTTTGGGGGTTTCTTGAGATTTCTGGCTCAGGTTAAGGCAAGATCTGGAGCACAGAAAAGGGGGCTTTCATGGGGGCTTTTGTTAGGAGGATGCCAGGGGAGCTGGGAGATCAAATTAGCCAGAGGAAAAGAAAGATCATCATCTGAGCCCAGAGAAGCTTTCTCCGTTCGCCGTCAGCCGTCTGGGGGATCAAGAGATGATTGTCTCTGATCCCCTGGACGAACCTAATGGCGTCAAAAACTGGCGATGGATGGGCTTCTGGCATCGAAACTCCAGGCCCTAAGCATTCAAGGCTTAGAATGGAGGACCCAGTGATCGAAATCATTATTCACCAAAGCCTGGCGGTTCAGAGAACCAAGAGATTGGTATCTCGGGTTCCTGAACAACATGAAGGGTTCGAGGGGAAACACTCGAAACATATGCAGAGAATCTATCATTGAGACAGGGAATGAAAAGGGGATGGAGCCCAATCACCCATTAGATGGGGGTGGGGGCCCTATCCTCATCCCTCTTCAGAGAACCAACGGGAATTCTGAAACCAGTACTGTGTATACTATTATGCATTTCAAATAGAAGATATAGATCCACGGGATGCAAAGGGGAAAAACTTCGATTGCCCAGTATTCATCACTGCAATTGCAGCATTCCATTTCATTGCATCGTCTCACACTTACATCAACCATGAAGGGAAAATAAGAAGCAGAGATACAAAGCAGAACCGGGATTGTCCGGCTACATCTGATAAATCGAGAAGAAAACTCGCTAGACTACATCAAAGAAATGGAAAGAAAACATGGGGAGGGCGGAGCATTGACTCCTCTCCCTCCCCGGAGCAGCCCACCTGGAGCCTTCCCTTCTTCCTTCTCTTCAGATCTTCTCTTTGCTTCTTCGATCGCCTTTTCCTCGGGCTCTCTCTTTCTTTTTTTTGGGTTTCTGGCTATCCTCTCGATATCTCCTTTTTTTTTTCTACTGCCGCCGCCCCCTTTCTATTCGGCCCCGATCCCCCTCTGGTTTCATCGAGCTGGAGGGTTATATATAGGGGGTGTCAAACCCTATTCTTATCGGCGCGCTTCCTTCGTCCTTTCATCCTGAGTCTCAGCGCGCCCTAGGTCGTGGAGGTATCGACGTATGTGGCTTCTACCTGGGCCTTGGGCCTTCTTCGGTCCACGAACCAATCGGCGCCGATGCTTTCGACGTGGGCTTCTCCTTCGTTTCCCTTTATCCCTGGGAAAATAAGAGATATAAGATGAAAATATGTTAGCATTAATATTTATATCACTTGTGTTATCATTTTATTATTTTTCTATTATTATCACTATATATTTTCTCTTTTTTTATCTTTTGTTATTATTGTTATTATTTATTTTCTTTTCCTCTTTTCTCTCATTTATTATTATATATACGTATATATTTTATGTGTCAACAAATGCCCCCCACCCGTAGGTGGCGCGAATGAGGGACAAGTGAGCGGGACCTGCGGGTGCAACCCCCATCTAAGAACGTGTCTTTTTATTCTTTATTCATGCGAACATGCAGGCATTCAACAGTAAGCACAAGCTAGATATATGGAATAGCTCCCCTGTTGTAGGGATAGGATAAGGATGGCATCCGTGATTCATGGACGGAGTGCGGCTCACGAAGCACAACTAAGGGAGATGTGCATACGTAAAGGGGATGCCGCGTAGAACGCATGCATAGCATAAATCACAATCTACACCCATGACTATTCCTCCATAGCGTGAAAGTGCAATCGTATAGGTAGTGAACCCTAGTCATAGGGACGTGCAGACGCTCTAAGTAACACTAGAGGATTGGTTTATCACCTACGCACATATTCAGGGATCTCGATTTTTGGTAGTTTTGCACACCCCCCTTGTTGATTCTTAATTTGAGATTTCACTGTCCGGCGCGAGTTTCCTCATATGTCTCAATGGGGATTCCCGGCTACTAAGATTCATCCCTTTATTGGCAGTGTTTTTTTATAGACTTCACCATTCGGCACGAGTCTCCTCATGTGTCTCAATGGGGATTCCCGGCTATTAGGATTAGTCCTTTTGTTCATAGTGGCATAATGGATTTCACCGTTCGGCGCGAGTTTCCTCATATGTCTCAATGGGGATTCCCGGCTACTAGGATTCATCCTAGTATTATTCACAGTGACATAATGGATTTCACCGTTCGGCGCGAGTCTCCTCATGTGTCTCAATGGGGATTCCCGGCTACTAGGATTAGTCCTTTTGTTCATAGTGGTATAATGGATTTCACCGTTCGGCGCGAGTCTCCTCATATGTCTCAATGGGGATTCCCGGCTACTTGGATTCATCCTAGTATTATTCAGAGTATTATCATGGACTTCGCCGTTCGACGCGAGTCTCCTCATGTGTCTCAATGGGGATTCCCGGCTACTAGGATTAGTCCTTTTGTTCATATATATATATATATATATATATATATATATATATATATATATATATATATATATATATATATATTGTTTCCTTCTTTTTTTTGGGGGGGGGGTGGGTAGGTGGCTTTTCCCTCACGGTCACCCTTTATGCGAGTGTAGAGATTTAAGCATCCAAGAAGTGTTAAGAAGAATTTAAGATGTCCCTATGACTAAGGACCATAGCTCATACCGTGTGTGAAGTGTGGGAGTTTCGTCTATGGTGTATTCTGCGAATTGCGCACGCAACGTAACCACGACTCTTTCCCCTGGCCGCATGCACTCACCGAGAATTGGCTTTTCATTTCTTAGTATGTGACGTGGCGCACACAGTCGTAGAATCTGGATGGCGTTATTTTAGCAAGGGAATGCGGTCATAGAAATTTGAAGGAAGGTGTATTAATATTATACTCCAAGCAGACATGCACGTAAAACATACAAGCAAGAAAACCATGTTATTATATTTTTTTTTCTCTTTTTTCTCTTTTTTTTTCTCTTTTTTCTCTTTTTTTTTCTTCTTTTCTCTTCTTCTTCTTCTTCTTTTTTTCTCTTTTCTCATCTCCCCCCTTTTTATCATCTTCTTCTTTTTCTTCTATTTTTTTTCTTTTCTCATCTCTCTTTTTTTTCTTTTCTCATCTCTCTTTTTTTTCTTTTCTCATCTTCTTCTTCTTTCTTTTTTTTTTTTAGAACTCAGTGGATACATCCTCAGGTCGACTCTCTTATAAGTGGACGACCGATGCCATGGTGACAGGGAGAAGTTGTCACATGTTGTGACGAATCCCTGGAGGGACCAAGGGCTGGCGTGGAACCAAGGGGTCTTTTTGTTCATTGGTTAGGATAACAACTCCAAGCCAATGGTAGGATATTTGTTGTCTTAGCCTGAAGGTTATGATGTTGGGTGACTTGGCTTAGACATATGGTCGTGACACCAAGGCAGAATTTTTAAACGGTTTAGGCAAATTGCCATGACGCTATACAGCTTGGCTTAGGCGAAAGGCCATGATGCCAATGTAGAATATTTAAACGGCTTAGACGTATGGTCGTGACGCCGTACATCTTGACTTAGGCGGAAGGCCATGACGCCAAGGTAGGACATTTAACGGCTTAGACGTATGGTCGTGACGCCGTACATCTTGGCTTAGGCGGAAGGCCATGATGCCAAGGTAGGATATTTAACGGCTTAGACGTATGGTCGTGACGCCGTACATCTTGGCTTAGGCGGAAGGCCATGACGCCAATGTAGGATATTTAACGGCTTAGACGTATGGTCGTGACGCCGTACATCTTGGCTTAGGCGAAAGGCCATGACGCCAAGGTAGGATATTTCACGGCTTAGACGTATGGTCGTGACGCCGTACATCTTGGCTTAGGCGGAAGGCCATGACGCCAATGTAGGATATTTCACGGCTTAGACGTATGGTCGTGACGTCGTACATCTTGGCTTAGGCGGAAGGCCATGACGCCAATGTAGGATATTTAACGGCTTAGACGTATGGTCGTGACGCCGTACATCTTGGCTTAGGCGGAAGGCCATGACGCCAAGGTAAGATATTTAACGGCTTAGACGTATGGTCGTGACGCCGTACATCTTGGCTTAGGCAAATGACGCCAATGTAGGATATTTAAACGGCTTAGACGTATGGTCGTGACGCCGTACATCTTGGCTTAGGCGGAAGGCCATGACGCCAAGGTAAGATATTTAACGGCTTAGACGTATGGTCGTGACGCCGTACATCTTGGCTTAGGCGGAAGGCCATGACGCCAAGGTAGGATATTTAACGGCTTAGACGTATGGTCGTGACGCCGTACATCTTGGCTTAGGCGGAAGGCCATGACGCCAAGGTAAGATATTTAACGGCTTAGACGTATGGTCGTGACGCCGTACATCTTGGCTTAGGCAGAAGGCCATGGCGCCAAGGTAGGATTTTTAACGGCTTAGACGTATGGTCGTGACGCCGTACATCTTGGCTTAGGCGGAAGGCCATGACGCCAATGTGAGATATTTAACAGCTTAGACGTATGGTCGTGACGCCGTACATCTTGGCTTAGGCGGAAGGCCATGACGCCAATGTAGGATAGTAGGTTTCATCATCGCTACTGGATTCATACTGATGTAAAGAAGTCCATAAGTTTCATCAGAATAGACGTAAGGTCTAATCTGGGTAAATTTCATCATTTTTATCACAAGTGGGACATGAGGATACATACGGGTTTTCATCGTCAATGGGACTTAAGGAAACACACGAGTTTCATCAGAAAAGATGTAAGGTTTATCCTGGACAGGTTTCATAGTTGAACAGGCAATGCGCCGGTCAATCAACGGGAGGGTTTCATTGCCGGTGGCACATATAGAAATATGCGGGTTTTGTGAGGATAGACGTAAGGTCTATTCCAGATAGGTTTCATCGCCAGTCCAGACTGATGGCCTGGGTCAAGGGTGAAAGTTTCTTGTTGACTGACTGGACGAAAGGTCCGAGCCAGAGGCAGAAGGGTTTCTCTTTTTTTTAATTGACTGACTGGACGAAAGGTCCGAGCCAGAGGTAGAAGGGTCTCTTCATTCATCGACTGGACGGAAGGCCCGTGCCGCAGATAAAAATATTAATGTCAACCCGACAGGACATCAGAGTCAACAAACCTTGCTTGGACGGTATGTCCAGAACAAGGGCAGACGTAAAACATTATTGTCGTATGGATGCCATGCCAAAAATGGCCAACCTGGAAGAGACAAAGGGTCTGGGCCAGGGCAGAGGTGGCTGTTGGCTTGACAGACTTGTCAAAGTCAACCAACTTAGCAAGGGCGTGAGGCCATAAGCCAAGGGAGGAATATAGGATAGGTGTTGACTCGACATCGTGTCGAAACCAACGAATTTGACAGAGGCGTGAGGCCTAAGCCAAGGGCAGAATATAGAAAGGGTGTTGACTCGACGTCTTGTCGAAGTCAACGAACTTGGCAAGGGCGGGAGGCCATAAGCCAAGGGAGGAATATAGGATAGGTGTTGACTCGACGTCCTGTCGAAACTAACGAACTTGGCAGAGGCGTGAGGCCTAAGCCAAGGGCAGAATATAGAAAGGGTGTTGACTCGACGTCTTGTCGAAGTCAACGAACTTGGCAAGGGCGGGAGGCCATAAGCCAAGGGAGGAATATAGGATAGGTGTTGACTCGACGTCCTGTCGAAACCAACGAACTTGGCAGAGGCGTGAGGCCTAAGCCAAGGGCAGAATATAGAATAGGTGTTGACTCGACGTCTTGTCGAAGTCAACGAACTTGGCAGAGGCGTGAGGCCTAAGCCAAGGGAGGAATATAGGATAAGTGTTGACTCGACGTCTTGTCGAAGCCAACGAACTTGGCAGAGGCGTGAGGCCTAAGCCAAGGGTAGAATATAGAAAAGGTGTTGACTCGACGTCCTGTCAAGGTCAACGAGCTTGGCAGAGGCATGAGGCCTAAGCCAAGGGCAAAATATAGAATAGGTGTTGACTCGACGTCTTGTCGAAGTCAACGAACTTGGCAGAGGCGTGAGGCCTAAGCCAAGGGAGGAATATAGGATAAGTGTTGACTCGACGTCTTGTCGAAGCCAACGAACTTGGCAGAGGCGTGAGGCCTAAGCCAAGGGTAGAATATAGAAAAGGTGTTGACTCGACGTCCTGTCAAGGTCAACGAACTTGGCAGAGGCGTGAGGCCTAAGCCAAGGGAGGAATATAGGATAGGTGTTGACTCGACGTCTTGTCGGAGTCAACCAAGTTGGCAGAGGCGTGAGGCCTAAGCCAAGGGCAGAATATAGAATAGGTGTTGACTCGACGTCTTGTCGAAGTCAACGAACTTGGCAGAGGCGTGAGGCCTAAGCCAAGGGAGGAATATAGGATAAGTGTTGACTCGACGTCTTGTCGAAGCCAACGAACTTGGCAGAGGCGTGAGGCCTAAGCTAAGGGTAGAATATAGAAAAGGTGTTGACTCGACGTCCTGTCAAGGTCAACGAGCCCTTACCCTGATAGAAGGTTTAAGGTAAGGGTAGATCAGATGATGAGCCCAGACCCAAGGCTAAGTATTGATGTTGATCTGACGAAAAGTCAGATTCAATGAATCTTGCTCAGACGGAAGGTCTACAACAGGGGTAGAATGTGCAGATAAGGATGTCAGCCTGACGTCATGTCGAAGCTGACCAACCTAGCATAGACGTAAAGTCCAAGCTGGGATAGAATATGGATATTGACCCATGGAGGTATCGGGGTCGACAAACCTTGCTCAGACAGAAGGTCTAATGCCAGGTGAAGGAATCTTTTGTTGGTTTATTCATTTTAATTTATTAAGTTTATTGAGTTTGCTGAGATGTTTGTTTATTCATCATTTTTATTGGGCCTCTTGGGCTTGTTGAGTTCATTGAGGTTTATTTCGTTGAGTTTACTGAGGTTTGTTAGAGATTTTTTGTTGAGTTCCTCAGGTTTATTTCTCCTTTTTTTTTATTAGGTTTGTTTAGTTTATTGAGCTCATTAACTGACTGAGTTTATCATGATTTATTTGGTTTGATGATGTTTGTTGAGCTCATTGGATTGATTATTATTATTTTATTATTTTATTATTTTGTTTATTTTTGTTTGTTTTTTATTTATTTATTTATTTATTTTATTTTATTTTTTTTAATTAATTAATTAAAATTTTAAATTTGTATATCATCATTTTTTTATTTTATTTTTATTTTTAACTTGGCCCAGTGGGACAAAAGGGTTTTATAGACCCAGACGGGTGGGATAAACTTGCTTGGCTAGGATGGAGTGTCTCAAGCCAATGAAAAGGGCTTTATGGGGATAGTCCGGTGAGACTGGTGGGATTATTTTCAGAGCTCGACAAGGGCGGAGTACCTCGTGTCAAGGGACAGGTTTGTATGAGCCCAAGTTGGGCAGGGGGACTGAGACAATAGTAGTGGAAAGCCCCGCTGGGCCGATGCAGCGGGTGTTGAGATATTTGGTGTAATTGTTGGCTGAATGCCGGAAGCTAATGAAGATGTGTTGGCCGGGGCCCATGACCCGTATCAAGGGTAGATGGTCAATCCCGGCGGGACAAATGGGAGATATCCCTATGGGATGGGAAGATGGCGATGCGCCATGCATCCCAGTGGGCCATTTTATGTCAATAATAATAAAATCATCCCAGTCTCATAAACGGGACGGCCATTTTATTCTCTCTTATTTTTTGTGTGTGCCTGCCCCAGAACAGGCTCTCTTTTTTTTTTATTTTCTTTCTTTCTTTTTTTTTCTTCTTCTTTTTTTTGTGTGCCTGCCCCCAGAACAGGCTCTTTTTTTTTTTATTTTATTTTACAACCCTCTATACTCGAGCTGTGAGATAATGCTCAAATGCTGGCTTTTAGCCGAGTTTGCGGGGGATAGCAAGGCCAGCGATGCCACGTGAGACTGCTTGCCTGAAGACGGGCATTTGGTGAGGGCGTGGCGGATCCACCTTATATTCGCCCATTTGCAGTTCACCTTTCTTGATTGTGCCTTCGATGATGTCCTTGAACACGTAGCAATCCTCGATAGGATGTCCCGCTACTTGGTGATACGGACAAAAGCACGAGTTATCTTTTCTTGCGGAGTTGCTTGATCTTTTTGGCTCTGGAAGCACCACTTTACCGCATCTTAGGGCCCACTCAAAGAGAGTTGAGGTCATATCTTTTGTGAATGAATAGGGCCTCATCATTTTACCCCTTAACGAGGACCCTTGTGTGTCCGGTTTGGTAGAAGTGATACAAGCAGTCTCTGCTTTTTCCTTCTTCTGTCGCTCGAAGGCTTCAAAGCTTGGAATGCAAACTTCTTGTGCCGGTTGCTTATCGGCTGGTTTGTAGTTTTGACCCAAGCTCGTGGAGGATGGGCAAATCCTTGTAATGACCGCTTCAGCTTTAGTTGCGAAGTCATTTAGACGCTCAAAGGTCGTGACTTCGAAGTCAATGACCCATCGTAGAATCTCTAACTTCATATTCTCTTTACAGATTTAGACAGATTCACTGTAACTTGGTGGGTGCCTACACCTTTCACGCAGGCTCCTCCATCTGCTTATGTAGTCCCTGACGGACTCATTATCATTTTGTTTGGTCATTTGCAGCTCAGCCTCAGTGACTTCTTCTTCGGCCATCTTTGTATCCATTGTCTGCCCTGCTTTGGTCTTATCCCTTGTGGCTGGACCCACTGATCTTGAATGTAGGGTAGTTGGCGGCATATGAGGCCTCATCGATGTCTTTGTCGGATACATTTTAGTTGCCCCCTGATTTGCCCAAGGGAGTGTGCGTTGGGATGATTGAGGGAGGATGCCCCCTGAATGATCATGTGTTGTTCGGGGCATTGATGACCGCGCTGAAGCTCCAGATGAGCTAGAACTGTCTTGTGATGCCTTGCATTGATGCCTCGGTAGTCGCGACGTATGTGACTTTATGTTCATTTCATTCAGTTGCCCTTGTAGCATTTCAATCTCCTGCTGCTTCTGGTGGAGTAGTGCCATTATTGTAGGGTCTTGTAGGAAGGGACTGGGAGTTCTACTACCCCCTGCCTCTGATTTGTGCAGAATGGATTTCATCTCGCCATCATTGCTGGCTATAGGTAGCTTCTTTGGGACAAACCCCCTCTGTTCTATGCCTCTGGGCGGAGGGGAAATATGGCACTGAGCCTCCTTATTAGCTGGTGAGTGTTGCTTTGGCATCCTCCCAGACCTGATAGATTGAAGAGAAGCAGAAGCATTGGCTGGAACTACTTCCTTCGGCACAAAGCAAATTTCTTCATCTTTTTCATCAACGATTTGGGCCTCACTAGAGGATGTTGACAATGTGTTGCAGGAGAAAATAAGATTCCTCCTTTCAGTATTTGTATTCTTATTTCTCTTTCCCTTCATGGTTGGCACCTGTCCCCACAGCGGGTTATTTGATGCATTCAGCTTTTCTGCCTTTTCTTCAGCTCTTTCTGTTAATTGGCGAGACTTGCTGCCTATTTGAGGGGTAGGCTTCTTGAGCAGCATAGGCTGATTCTTTGGCTGCTCATGGTTACCGGGCTCATGTGTAATGGCTTGTAGCTGTGGGTTAACTTCTTCATGTGCCCACAATGGGGTTTGTCTCTTCTTACTGTCCATTGGCCTTTTAATGATTGTTGGCAGAGTGGGACGGGCCATAACTCCGTAAACCTGGGTTTTTGGAGGTAAGCGAGGTACCAGTCTTATTTTCTTTCCCGTTGACACGGCTTGCCAATTTCTTTGTTCTTTTTCATGCTTAGGAATATTGTCTTCATAGGTGTGCCGGCTACAAGCCTCTGGCATTTCTTCAAGCAATTGTTGACATATAGATATCATATTGACTGACGCCCTTGGCACAGACATTTCGTGCGGGTGTGGGGGATCAGCTTTGTATTCCCCTATTTGTAGCTTACCCCTTTTTATTAAGCCTTGGACGATGTCCTTGAATATTTGACAGTCTTCAATAGGATGTCCGAGGATCTGGTGGTAAGGGCAGAAATTCGGATCATCTCTTCTCCTGGCATCATCAGGCCTCTTTGGCTTTGGCAGGATGACCTTGTCATGTTTGACAGCCCACTCGAACAATGTTCGAGTCTCGTCTCTTGGGAAGGCATAGGACTTCTTTTCTTTATTCCGGTGTGGAGGCATTTCTTGACATTCAGCAGGCACTTTGAGAGGAGAATGGTGTGCCCATTTCTGCCTTTTTGTCGTGACGCTAATAGCGTGTACAGCTTTCAACATCGGCCTCTTATTAATTCGCTTAGCCTGATGGTTTGAGTTGATAGAATCTAATGGATATCTTGCACATAAGTCTTCAATCTCTGTTGCAACATTAATCAATCGGTCAAAAGAATGGATTTCCACTCCAATTAAATTTTTTAGGACTTCTTTCTTCAGATTTTGTTTACACATCTGTACTGCATCTTCTAGATGTAGAGAGTGCCGGCATCTCATACTGAGATCCCTCCATCTTTTGACATATTCTGCAGCAGCTTCATTATCTTCTTGTTTGGTTGCCAACAGCTCAGCCATGGTCACCCTTGCCTGTGTGACATGGAATCTTTCTATGAATTTTCGCTGCATATCCGGCCAGTTGTTGACAGATCCAGCCGGCAAGCTATCATACCATTCAAAAGCATGTCCCGTTAGAGAACACCCAAAGAACTTCAATAGGTATGACTCATCTGTCGCCAAGTCACCCAGGACTGTTACATAGTGTGAAATGTGTTCCTTCGGGGAGCCCTGCCCATTGAATTTGTCAAACTTAGGAATTTTATTGATGCAAGGCGGCAGTCTCTTAGTAACATGGTAGGCCGGATATGGCACTTTATACATGTCAAAGGGGGCGCAATTAGCACTACCCCTTTTGGCTAGCCTTTCTTCAACCATCTTTTCCACCATTGATTTATTCACCACGACTGGCAGTGCTGATTCAGGACAGAGGTGGGTGGGCTGCATTTCTTGTGTGGCTGGAGTTGCAATATGAGATGGCGGAGGTTTTGACAAGGGAACCTGCCGTTGCATTTGAAGAAGCTTCAGTTGTGCTGGCTGGAGCGACTGGAAATGATCCTGGGGAACAACCCAACTATGACCGTCAGTTTGCAGAACAGTCTGTGAAAGAGCAGTCGAGGGGTTAAACCCTCCCAGAGATAGGTCAGTTTGTGCCCCCGGTTGCTTGGGTGCCACATCCTGTTCAGTCTTCTCTTTTAGTTGCTTCTTCAGCAGTTCTACCTCCTGCTGATATCTTTGCATGGCTATTAGGATGGTAGGGTCCATAGCTATTTTGCTGGTAATGGTCTCAAATGTTTCACCAAAGCCGCATCCGGATAGGGGCACCCCTTTTTCTTCAGATGCCATTATTTTGGTGCTGAGAGTAGTGTTGTTTTCATCGGTAGCCTGTTTGCCCTTAGAGGTCTGCAGTAACCCAGCTTCATTTTTGCTTTGTCCTGTCATAGGATCTTCTCTTTCGGTAACCTTGGCTAGTTCTTCTTGCCCATTTAGCAGGGCGTCATGCCTGCCCATCACTCCTGTCATATTACACGCGAGGACTTGCATTCTTCTTTCATGCTTTTTAACTCTCCTTCGGGACTGGCGAGGGAAAGTTGGCCCTTCATTTGTCAGAACTCTTTTCATTTCTTCCCTCTGTGAAAGACTTTCAAAACTCCTGAACTCAGCTTGCTTTTTCTCTTCATCTATCCCAACAGGTGATATCTTATTTTTTTCTTCTCCCTCAGCCTTGACAGCATGGAGTGACCTTTGTCGGCCTATGACAGGACTTCCAAGGCCATGGAAGTATTCCCATACCCTCTTAACCATCCCCTCTTGACTGTACTCTGAAGAGATAGCAGGAGGCATCGTCCAGTCTTGGGCGGGTGGCATGTATGCTAATCGTGTCAGCTTGGCAACTTGGTTGAGATTCTTTGAGTTCTTGGAAATATCAGCCTGTCTTGTACAGACCCTGGCAGTGAGTGGAGGAGTTGTGACTATGACTTCTTCCTCATTCATGACTTTATTATCCCTTCTCTTGGGGGCATCAGCAAAACTGTTATAATTTTGTAGGGTTGACATGACACTCCGAGTCTTCTTGGGAACCCACATTTGCTTGCGTCTTGGCAATTTTGAGGTTAGCTTCTCTTGCTTGCTATCATCATTGTTTGCCCCCCAGCTAGCCAGCACTTGGAAAGCATTATGGGTAGGAATGGTCGGGATGACCTGATCTGGCAGAACTCTGGCATTGCGGCCGTTGAAGAAGATCCGGACGCCCCCAATCATCATGGACTTCCCAGATGCAGAAAGTCGACATTGGGAAGCGGTAGAGGCTCTTCCTCTTCTGAAGTTCTTTTTGTTGCCTCTAGTGGGCCCCTTCTCATGTGCTTCAATCGGGTTGGTAGCATGGTGAACATAACAGCTCACGGTCACTAGATTCTTGAGTAGGGATTTCTTGATCTTATCCTCGCTCTGACAAGAAGCAACTTTATCATCCTTCAGCTCTACAGGCTTTGGACTTTCTTTGCTCAGAATATCCACGGACGCAACACCCAGGAAGTTGGGGCAGCCAACGACCGGAGGAAAGTCACCAAAAATGGTGGGTGAAGC
Organism: Amorphophallus konjac; assembly: GCA_022559845.1. Taxonomy (NCBI): domain Eukaryota; kingdom Viridiplantae; phylum Streptophyta; class Magnoliopsida; order Alismatales; family Araceae; genus Amorphophallus; species Amorphophallus konjac. The sequence continues at coordinate 42,129,542 of CM040121.1, forward strand.
AGAGGATGCGCTTCTTTTCGGCTCGTGATGTACGAAGTAGGGCACGACCTCCGGAGCATCCTTCATCATCTGTCTTATCTTGGGGTCGGTAGCTTGCGGCGAAGTCTCGACAACAGCTTTCGGCTCCCGATTTTCGATCTCGAGCAGGTCGGTGAAGATGAGGCCCAGGCAGTTAGGCATCCCGACAGCAGACGGCATCGATCCGAACGACAGAGGTACCGCCAGGTAGCTTTCTTGAACATGCGCGTCGACCGGTCGCTGGTCAAAGCATACAGACACGATTCCAGCCGTCATTGTAGCTTCCTGGAAATAAAGAAAGCGCACAGAATCAGAAATTTGAGGGGGGGCCGCTGGGCCTCCTATTTTTGGCGTAGAGATGAAGGGAGACTCTGTCCCACCGGGCGTGCCAGACTTGTGGACGCGGATTTTATTATTTATTTATTTATTTATTTGTTGATTTATTGATTTATTGGTTCATTGATTTATTGGCGTGCCAGTCACATGTGTGACGATTTTTATTGTGCGCTCGATCTGACTTGGTCAGTCGATTGTGAGTGATCGTGTCTGGACTAGAAGTCCGTCATACCCTGAACGCTATGACGTTAATTACGTCCTCCCTAAGGAAGACAACCCTTGATTAAACGCCAAAAATAGGAGGCCTGAGCCGCGACCGTGATGAGGTTTAAAACATCGATCAGTATTTCGACAGCATTTCCCCTTAATCTGGATCATGCCCAGGGGGAAATAGACTATCACCCACGGAGTGCCGGGATGAAAGCCGAAAGAGAGAAGTGTTGAACTTCATACCAGAGCCGTGAAGGCGGGCAAGATAATAACATCAGCCATAGAAACAGATGATATCGTTAAGTCAGCGGTTCAAAGCCCGGGGTTAAGGGGGGAAGGAGGATCTCAATCATAGGTAGCCTGAGCCGCGACCGTGATGAGGTTTAAAACATAGATCAGTATTTCGACAGCATTTCCCCTTAATCTGGATCATGCCCATGGGGAAATAGACTATCACCCACGGAGTGCCGGGATGAAAGCCGAAAGAGAGAAGTGTTGAACTTTTCGAATCGCTTATCTGCCATGGGGCAATGTTTGATATTCCCTGTAGAAGCTGGTGGAACTCATGCAGTGGCAGAGCCCTCCCGAGCTAAAGGGGTTATTCATGAACCCGATGCGGGACGACGGAAAGTGAGCGAACGCTCAAGGTTGCGCCCTCGCACGCGGATCGACCTGCGCGGTCAGGTCGCGGGGATCAAGGGGGCAGCGCCCCCTTGCGGGGGTTTCCGGGGGCGGAGCCCCCGGAACAAAATTCGGATTTAAGATTCAGTAACAACATTTGTGTCAGTTATCGGTGCAGTTCAATGTTGACTTTATCATCTTGAGAGAATTTCGGCAGCACCTCCCCTGGATTTAGCATCTGCCAGGGGATGATATAGGCTGACATCCACAGAGTGCTGGGATGAAAGCCGAAAAGCAAGGGAGCACTAAGGCTCAAGGAGACTGTACATGTCTCTATCATCGATCACTATTCCCCGTCTCGGAGGTCGACGAAACCCTTGCAAAGACAAGGTCCGCCGAACCTGCGGGGTTACATGTGAATCCAATTCGGGACATAGGAATGTAGGGGAGGTCTTCCCCATTGCTATATCTCCTCAGGGTGTATCTGATGATCTCTAAGCATCCTCTCGACGGATGTATGGAGAGGTTAAAGAGTTGAAGTATAATAGTGCAGAGATGAACCTTGGTCTGGGTTTCACTGGCTGAAGCAGGGGTATCGGCATGGGTTGAATCGGCCAAGAGAGAGGGCTCTCGGCGTGGTTTCTGTTGGCCAGGAGAGGAAGATCTCGGCCAGGGTAAAAATGGGCTTCTCGGCGCGCTATGAAGTGGCCAAAGGGGGGCTTCTCGGCGCGCTATGAAGTGGCCAAAGGGGGGGGGCTTCTCGGCGCGCCCATGAAGTGGCCGGGAGAGGCTCTCGGCCTGGGCCTAAATGGCAAAAAAAAAGGGGGGGGGGTTCTCGGCGCAAGGCTTCCCGGCGCGCTAGTTAGCGCGCCGGGAACCTGCCGCCCGGAAGCCCAGGCCGGGAAGGTCATGTGGAGAGGGGTTTCATGGCCAAGGGGGGGTTGTTGGTTTCTTTGTCATTTAGCAAGAGAGGGAGGCCTCTCGGCTGAGGGGTTTTCGGCGGGGAATTGGCACGCCGGGAGCTTGGTGCCGGGAGGCTCATGTGGAAGGGTTTGAAATAGGTTTTTTCGTCGTTTAGCAGGAGAGGGAGGCCTCTCGGCTGAGGGGTTTTCGGCGGGGAATTTAGCACGCCGAGAAGGTGGAATGCTACGAGATTTCAGGGTTTCCAGAGCTCAAAAACGATGCTCTGTTTGGGGGTTTCTTGAGATTTCTGGCTCAGGTTAAGGCAAGATCTGGAGCACAGAAAAGGGGGCTTTCATGGGGGCTTCTGTTAGGAGGATGCCAGGGGAGCTGGGAGATCAAATTAGCCAGAGGAAAAGAAAGATCATCATCTGAGCCCAGAGAAGCTTTCTCCGTTCGCCGTCAGCCGTCTGGGGGATCAAGAGATGATTGTCTTTGATCCCCTGGACGAACCTAATGGCGTCAAAAACTGGCGATGGATGGGCTTCTGGCATCGAAACTCCAGGCCCTAAGCATTCAAGGCTTAGAATGGAGGACCCAGTGATCGAAATCATTATTCACCAAAGCCTGGCGGTTCAGAGAACCAAGAGATTGGTATCTCGGGTTCCTGAACAACATGAAGGGTTCGAGGGGAAACACTCGAAACATATGCAGAGAATCTGTCATTGAGACAGGGAATGAAAAGGGGATGGAGCCCAATCACCCATTAGATGGGGGTGGGGGCCCTATCCTCATCCCTCTTCAGAGAACCAACGGGAATTCTGAAACCAGTACTGTGTATACTATTATGCATTTCAAATAGAAGATATAGATCCACGGGATGCAAAGGGGAAAAACTTCGATTGCCCAGTATTCATCACTGCAATTGCAGCATTCCATTTCATTGCATCGTCTCACACTTACATCAACCATGAAGGGAAAATAAGAAGCAGAGATACAAAGCAGAACCGGGATTGTCCGGCTACATCTGATAAATCGAGAAGAAAACTCGCTAGACTACATCAAAGAAATGGAAAGAAAACATGGGGAGGGCGGAGCATTGACTCCTCTCCCTCCCCGGAGCAGCCCACCTGGAGCCTTCCCTTCTTCCTTCTCTTCAGATCTTCTCTTTGCTTCTTCGATCGCCTTTTCCTCGGGCTCTCTCTTTCTTTTTTTTGGGTTTCTGGCTATCCTCTCGATATCTCCTTTTTTTTTTCTACTGCTGCCGCCCCCTTTCTGTTCGGCCCCGATCCCCCTCTGGTTTCATCGAGCTGGAGGGTTATATATAGGGGGTGTCAAACCCTATTCTTATCGGCGCGCTTCCTTCGTCCTTTCATCCTGTGTCAAGCCCCATATCTTGGGAAGCGAACGTTCGAACGTATCGGTCATTCGGGAGACCGTTTAATATTCGGACGGGTGTCCGGCTTGAGAATATCGTAATCGCCGGGGGAGGACCTGGAACATATATATGCCGTGGTACGTCAAGTTTATTATTCCGAGGGACTGAAGGCATTCGGTTAAATCCCAGTTAGCGTAGTAGGAGACTAGTGAATTTATCGGCCCGGTGCGAGATCGCGTCAGGACCATACCGGGGGTGCCTCCCGCGGTCCGAACGAGGCTTGCGCGGGCATCGTTAATGTTTCCGGTGCCGAAGGGCAACGGGGAAAAGTCACGGGACGATACTCCAAAACCGAAAACGTGTTCAAAGGGAGCGGGCTGTAGACCGAGGATATGAGCCAGACGATGACCATAATCGGGACGGACCCGAGGTCTAAGCGTGGCCCACGGGGACCTTATTGATATTCCCGTACAAAGGGTCCGGGGATGACGAGAGCCTTCTCGTTCCATTCAAATTTTTGTCGGTCACTCGTGGACCACTTTATGTTCGGACAAAGATCCGTATTGAAGGTACGACGCAAACAGAAGCAAATCCGTACAAATGTGTGCCGAGTTTACAGTAATTTCAATGAAAGAGCGGAAATGAATCCCAAGGGAACGAGTCCGGTTTGATGAATTATCGGCCTAGAGCAATGTAGGATTACGGCCGTATCAGGATGGTTCCCAAGGTCCGAACCTGACTTGGAGGGGCGACGTTAATATTCCCTTTACACCGGGTCTTGAGGAGAAACGGGGCTGCGGAGTAGATCTCATCATTTTTATTATTGTTTGAATTTTTGTCATTATTATTTGTTATATTTTTTTTATTGTTTTTTGATATGTTTATTATTATTATTTATTTATTTATTTATTTTGAATTTATCATTATTATTATTTATTGCTATTGTTATTCATCCCTTTTTATGAGTTTGTTGTTATTATTATTATTCCTATTTGCACTTAGGGCGTGCGTGGAAGGGTATGTGCACATTGGGGCTACAGAGGAGGCAAGGTCGGTGCACATGTGCACCGGGTTAAGAAAGAGGAGGTCGGTACACATGGGCACCGGTTTGATGGGAGGTCGGTGCGCAAAGGCACCGGGTTAAGGGATGTCGGTGCGTATGGGCACCGGGTTAATAGAAGGTCGGTGCAATGTGCACCGGGTTGATGAAGGTCGGTGCACAAAGGCACCAAGGGTGACGTGGCAAGGCAAGAGGGGGAGAGGAAGACGCTGAGAGAGAGAAATGAGACAGTGGGAGTAGGAGAGAGAGAGAGAGAGAGAGAGATGAGAAGCTGGGAGAGAGACGAGACGATGGGAGTGAGAGAGGGTGAGACTGAGGGGGAGAGAGAGAGGTGAGACGGTGAGAGAGAGGGAGGGTGAGACGCTGGGAGAAGCTGAGAGAGAGAGAGAGAGAGACGATGGGAGCAAGAGAGATAGAGAGATAGATGAGACTGTGGGGAGAAGCGGTGAAACGGTGGGGAGAAGAGAGGTGAGATGGTGGGAGCGTGAGAGAGGCTGAGACGGTGGGGGTGAGAGAGAAAGAGAGAGACGATGAGCGTGAGAGAGAGATAGACGATGGGAGTGCGAGAGAGAGAAACGGTGAGAGCATGAGAGAGAGGCTGAGACGGTGGGGATGAGAGAGAAAGAGAGAGACGATGAGCATGAGAGAGAGAGAGATGATGGAAGTGCGAGAGAGAGAGAGACGGTGAGCGCGAGAGAGACGGTGGGAGTGTGAGAGAGAGGTTGAGAGAGAAAGAGAGATGGTGAGGGAGAGAGAGAGAGACGATGGGAGTGCGAGAGAGAGACGGATGGGGAGAGAGAGAGGTGAGAGAGAAAGAGAGATGGTGAGAGAGAGAGAGAGAGGGAGAGATGAGGTTCGTTCAGTTGGGGGAGTGAGGTCTGTGCAGGTTCTATGCATGCAAGGGACAAGGTCGGTGCATGGTTCAGACGAGGTCTATGCAAAGAGAACTAAGTCGGCGCAATGTTGGGTTGCATCGGTGCAATGTGGGGTGATGTCAGTGCATGCACAGGGACAAGGTCGATGCAGACGAGGTCGGTGCAGTGCGCACCTTGGCAGACTCAAGGTCGGTGCAGCCTGCGGATTGAGGTCGGTGCAGCCCTGAACTACGAAGGAGGGGAGGGCAAGGTCGGTGCAGCTGCAGCCGAGGTCCGTGCAGGGTTCAGGCAAAGTCTGTGCAAGCTGGGGAGAGGTCCGTGCATGGTGTGTTTATGCAAGGGGCCAGACCAGTGCAATGGCTGTGAAGGGCTGAGGAGGTCGGTGCAATGCATGCAGGCTAGAGTCAGTGCAGCTATTGCACAGGGTTTGGGGTCCGTGCAGGTTTGGACTGAGAAGGGCGAAGTCAGTGCAATGGTCACCATGAGGTCAGTGCATGTTCATGTGGGGACGGATTTTTTATTCTTTTCATTTTTTTGATATTATTAGTTATTTAAATTTATCTATTTGGTTTGTTGGAATATTACACGTGCCAGTCACCGGAGTGATAGTTTTATTGTGCGCTCGATCTGACTCAGTCAGTCGATTGTGAGTGATCGTGTCTGGACCAAAAGTCCGCCATACCGTAAAGGCTATGGCGTTAATTACGTCCTCCCTAAGAAGGATAACCCTTGATTAAACACCAAAGACAGGAGACCTCGGAAGGCGATAAAGAACACTAATGTACATGATAGAGATTTCATGCTATATATATATAAAGAAAAGAACGAGTCAATGGCAAACTTGTTAGATTTAATGAATTAGATAAGGTAGCATATCCCCCACTATCTTGGACTATGCCGAGTGGGGATAGGAAACCGCCCACGCAGTGGCGGGACGGAATCCGGATAATCATTAGGGCCTTTTTCCTCCGATATCTCTAATCGGTCGGGTGCTTCAAACATTTATTTCCCCCTAAGAGAGGAAGCCAAATGGAGCGTTATCGGTGACACTTCCTTGACTCGTCGGGGTTAATGTCGTTAAACCGGATTTCGGCAGCATCTCCCCTTAACTCGGATCATGCCCGGGGAGGGATAGGCAATCATCCACGGAGTGCCGGGATGAAAGCCGAAAGAAAGGAGCGCTAGGCCCCCCGAATCGTGTACATGCCCATAGCAGCGTTTTATATTCCCTCGGAAACCACTGGAGCTTATGCAGCGGCAGAGCTCCTTGAGTTTACAGGGTCGTGGATGAATCTAGCTCTGGACAAAGTAATATAGGGGAAGGCCATTCCCCATTAATTTGTCTCCTGAGTCGTGCATGATAACCTATGAGTATCCCCTAGACAGGCACAATGGAATGGTCGGAAAATAGAATGAGGGGGCAAAACGGAGGTTCTCGGCGCAGCTTATCAAATAGGCAAAGGTTCTCGGCGCAAGGGGTTCCCGGTGCGCTAACCACCGCGCCGGGAGCTATTCATGGCGCCGGGATGGGTCCGCGCCGGGAAGGTAGGAGCGTGGCAAAAGGGGGGGTTCTTGGCGCATTGGCTCATAGAAGTAGGTTCTCGGCCTGGCTTTTCGGCCCCCAAAGTATCACGCCGGGAGCTATTCACCGCGCCGAGAAAGTAGGAGCGCCGGGAAGTTTCCAGGGTTTTGGGGGTTTCTACGGAGCTCTGTTCTGAGGTTTCTTGAGGTTTAGGCTTCGAATGAGGTAGAGTTGGGATGCAAATGGGGATTGAATCGAGGCCTGTGATGGGGCAATGCCAGGGGATCAAAGAGAAGCAGAGTTTTCTGAGGGATCGAGGTCATCATCCGCTTTGGAGATATGTTCTATTATGTCACCCGTCGTCTAGGAGATCAAGAGATGGATGTCTCTGATTCCTGTGATGACTTAGTGGCTTGGGGAAATCAAAAGAAAACAGAGGAGCCTCACAGCGCCAATGCCGCTAGCGTCGTCGAGGGGGGGAAGGAGGACAAAGCCCAAAGATCCACAGTGAGGATTGGGACTCTTCTGCCTCCGCCCCTTTTGAAATAGGCATGTACATAAACGCAAGAAATCATCGGAGTTCTGAGCGTCTGAACAACTAACACACGCAGAGGACAACATATATTCCGAGGAAGCATAGAGAGAAAGATCTAACCATCGCCAGTTCGGCGGGACAATCGCGAAATCGCATTTCACTATTTCATTGTTTACATCGTTCACAAAGATAGAACGGGAGGAAAGAAAGAAGAAAGACATACGAGTACACTGTCTCCTCGACAACAGGGAGATTTCTTCACTTCGAAAACAGAAAATGTAATCAAAGCTATACATCAAAGAAAGGGAAAAGCGAGAGGAAAATATAATGAAGGGGGAGGGCGGAGCATTGACTCCTCTCCCTCCCCTTACAACACACCTTCTCCTTCCTTCAACCTTGGCAGCAGCTTCTCTTCTCTCCTCTCTTTTGTTATCTGGCTATCTGAATATCTCTCTTAGCTTCTCTTCGATGGCTCTCTCTATATCTGATCCCCTCTTCCTATTGTCGTTCTTCTTTTCTGTCTATCTCTGATCTCTCTTCTCTTATTGATGTCTAGGAAATGGGGTTTTTATAGGCACAGCACCCCCCTCTCGGCCTGCTCCACTTCGGCGCGTCTTTCGTACCTCCCCAGCGCGCCTTAGTTCGGATGGGGAGCTTCTCGGCGCCACCCTGATGGGCTTTGGGCTTTGGTGAGGAGCTCCCAGCGCCACACTCATGGGCCCATTTAGGGCTTTTAATGTTTTAATTATTCTTATCAGTGGGCATAAGCTGTCAAAGCTATCCAGCCCCAAAAAGTCTTTTCATTTGCTAACCCTTCTGAGCCTGTCAGAACAGGCGAAGGCCCCTTCGTTGGTGAGTTGATATAGTTTCTTCATCAGAACGCTTCTGGAGGTTTTCATCAGTCAATAGATTTACAATTTTCATCAGTACTGCCATCTGGGCGATGACAATACCGGACATCAGCTTGGCCGAGGAGGGCTTCAGTCGGATGATAGTTTTAGTGACGACTCTTCTGTAGTTCTGGCTTTGCAGGAATCCCTGGAATCTTCATTTCTGATTCAATCTTCTCTTCGGTCCCATCTTTATTCTTGATTATATTTCAGGTGTCAACAAATGCCCCCCACTTGCAGGTGGCGTAAATGCAGAATAAATGATACGGTGCCTGCAAGTGCATCATTCAGCATCTGAACACATTTCTCAGCCTGACATTGTTAATCATCTTTCATCTTTAGCTTGGCAGTCTCATTAGCATTTCTTTCAATTCCTTTCAATTTCTTTGATTTGAACACTCCCGGCGTGGGCTTCTCGGCGCACAGCTTCTCGGCACGCCATTTCTACCGTTATCGGCGTGGCCATCTCGGCGCGGCCTCTTACAGGAGGGGCAAGTGGCGTCTCTTCAGGACGAGTCTGCTCGGCTACAGGAGGATGAGGCCCGTCTACATGAGTTGGGGGCTGCTCCGTATGTGGGTCTTCTAGCTTTCGAAGACATCTTCCGGCGCCAGTGAACATCTCTTCTTCTTCCTTTGTTGTTCTCTTTCTCATTTCGGCGTGGCCCTCCCTCAGAGAGAATTCTCTCGCCGTGAGTCTCCTCCCTTTCTTCATATAGGGGCTATGTCCCTCTTTATTTACGGGGTGACTCCCTCTTGGTGGGTGACTCCCTATTATTCTTTGGGCAGACCCTGAATAAGGGGAGGTGCTGCCGAAATCTTCACAGAACTTTACACTTAATCTTCATAAGACTATTCATTACTTCGGGGCTTGTATTCATGTCATTCTTTGACTGCAGGTACTGAAATGGCCTCCAGTCCCGCTGCTGCGTCTTCTGAGGTTGTTGGAGCAAGCTCGTCAGCCCAGCCAGATATATCACGGGCTTTAGTGAACTGGTTGAACGTGCACAGCCTAGATTTTGGATATGACAAAATTGCCGCCGTTGATGAATCTTCCGATTATGAAACTGATACAGTATCAACGTCTAGGGTCTATTCCACTGTAATGAAGACATGCTTCAGGCGAGGCAACAACTATCGGCCGGATCTTCCAAAGGATCGCCACTTGATGCCATTCATCCGGACTTTTACAGTGGGTGACATGCGAGACCATCGGGTAGCCCGTGCAGTCGAAGCTGCTATTCTTGCCGAAAGAGACAGCCTGAAGGAATCAGTGTACCGCGGCAAGGCTATCTATCTTCCCGGGGAGAAGCGTGATTGGGACGCAATCCTCGGTATATCAGAGCTAGAGCCAGAGAAAAAGATGATGACCCGTGCCCCGGAATTTACACCTGCTCGATGGGATACCGTCGGTGGCAGAGTTCACAAAGAAAGATCCGGCTACGGTCTCTTCCTGGCGCCCATAAAGTGTGGGTATAGAGATGAACCCTTTGTGTTGAACTGTCTGGCCGTCCAGTTTAAGTATCAGCTAGCCGCCGGTTGGTTCGGGGACGCCAAAGTAACCGATGCCCACCTGTTCCGAGTGGGAGCAGTAGAATTCACAGAGTTTGTTTTGAAGGAGTACGCCCCTCTGCTTATCAGAGCCAGGGTATATCACAGCGTCTTTGCTTCCAGATTCCGCTATCCTATCTCCCGAGGTTTATGCTGCGGAATGTTTGAAGTGTTATGCCCCTTATTCAACACATTTTATATAGCAGAGGGTGAAACGTCTCTCGACCTCTAGAGCTTGTCACAGCTTTCCGGCCTGCCCATTGACGGTGAGCCGTACGAAGAGGTTTGTCTGGAATACTCTGAGAAGGACAGTTCTGATGGGGAAGGCAGGTACTCACTTGGTTACTCGTACCGATATTTAATGAAAGCCTATCGCTCCATTTGTTTGGCTCACAGTAGAGGATCCTCTAGGGGTTACCAACCCCGAGAGAAAAGCAGTAAGTTAAGGGTCCGAATCGGACAGTGGGTCCAATATTTCTTCAGGGGTCCTTTAAAATATGTGGACTTTCCTTCTGTGGGACCGATTGCCAGCAAGCAGATAAGGACGCCCCGTTACAAGTCAACGTTGCCAGCTTCATTGCGCCGTATAGGCAAGGATGGTCCGAACCCAGCAGGGGTGGATCCTATCACACATTGTGCGGCTTATTTGACATTTTGGTTGTGCACCTTCGCTCTCCCTAGGGGGACGAGACGATTATCAGGCCAGAAGCTATATACCCGGCCTGTCAAATGGCCTAGGGGATGAGGTTGTCACTCTGTTCAGTGGCTTTGTGCTTGATTTACAAATCCCTAGGGGACCTGTAAAAGCACCGGACTCCCCGCTCTTTGAGGACCGTAGGTCCATTTCATTTCTTCAATGCTTGGGTATGCAGTCTGTTTCCTGAGCTGGCTCCCAGAACTTTGCAGGCGGATACATTGTTGCCCAGAATGATTGAGTTTGCCAGTGCCGAGCCCGGCTCTTTTTCTGATCAGCTGTTCAAGATAAGGGGCAGACTGGTAAGGGTACCAGTAGACGCCCCAGGCAGCATTCATTTCTGGAGCTTGGCAGCAGGTTCAGCTCCTTTGGTCCACCCTCAGAGAGAATGTAAGATGGAAGAGGTAGAGACCTATGTACATCCTGTCTCGGGGGCTAATGTCATTCGGTCTATTCTAGAGCCAGAGCTGGTCAGGTGGGCCATGGCCATCCGGCCCAGTGTTTTAGTCTTCAGAAAAGGTGGTCTGCTCCTCTTGGAACCATACTACCCATTCCGCTTTGGGAGGAACTTCGGCTATGACCAACACATCCCCACATCGGTTGCTCAGTTCCCTTTGGACAATCGGGCCAAGCACGGGTCCATAATTGTTGGTGACGGCCGGTTATGGTGGGATTTCTTTCATCGCCAAGATGGCGCAGCCTTCAGAGTTCCGACCATTTCTAACCGTGTTCCCCGCGTCACCTAAGAGTACATCAAATGGTGGAACATTCGGACCAGCTTTTACAGGGATGGCAGGGGTGCATTCTGGGACGCGGCCGAGCGTTCTTTCTTGAAGCAGCAACCCGGGCCAGTATTTGACATCGCCGAGGCCCATCTGAAGAGGATTTATTCACAGCACCCGAGAGATGCAGAAATTTATTTGGCCAAACGTCGGACCTTGAGAGAAGAAGGCTCTGAGCGACCCACTCCTGTCTTTGCTGCTATCAATGAAGACACTTTTATAAAGAACTTAAGGCATCTATGCCATGTAGGGAGTGCTCAGCTGGAGACGCAACAGTATCCATTCCCTCTTGAAGAGCCGCTCCCGACAGTAGTCCCTTGGAAGGGTCCAACAGACAGATTTCATCCCTACAGGACGTTTGTGCGCCGGGAAGATCGAACTCAGACGTATTATAAGCACACGTCTCGGCTATTTATTTTGTTGAATGTTCATGGGCTGTCTGTGGAGGGCCCGATAGCTGGCATCTTGAATAAGCCATTGTTCATTTCTTTTCATTATGTTGATGGCTGGGGTATGGACCACCTTGACCTGTTTCGCTGTCTTGACTTTCACGGTCACAGTGACTTGGCTACATTAGTGGAGAAGTGTCAGACGGTCAGTGACGTTTGCTGGCTCATTAAGGAGGCTGCCTCCCGCTCAAAGGAGGTGGCTTATCTATACTGGCCGCTTTCCACTTTTTATGATGGCTCGGCAGGTACGGTCTTTCTTTTCTGACTATAGTGTCTTCTGCTCAGTGTTGAACTCTGCATCCATTGATTTTCATTACTCTTTTTGTGTCTTCAACAGACAGGCCAGACATAAAGCGACAAGGACTTTACAGGAAGATCATCGCACAGGCTGAGAAGCCCGCTTATTTTGAAATTCTTGCAGCAGCACCGACCACCACTCCCTTGCCTCCGGGCAAGAAGAGAAAGACTTCCGCAGTTAAGGCCGCAGTTGTGAAGGCCAAGAAAGCCAAGACAGCTCATGCTCAGCAACCACCCTTGACAGTGACGGACACTGGGACCCCTCTCCCTGACATTCCCTTATTTGATGAGTTTGCATCTCAGAGGGAGGCCGCCCAGGCATCCGTTGAGGGTAACATTAATAGCTTGCTGCTGCATCTTTCACTATCTTCTTTGTTGAATTCCAAGGAGATCCCTGAATCTGACCCTTCCCCCTTTTTTCTGTACAGCCCAAGAGCAGAATATAGCGCCTTCTGAAGTGGACACCAGGTTGCCCTCTCCCACGCCGGCTAGCGAGGCGGAGGATAAGCGTGCTTTCTCATCTCTTCTTGCACATTTCAATTATTCTTCTGTCATATCTCTCACAGGCTCTTTACTGCAGTGACAGCCGGAGAGGAGGCTGAAGTCATAGCAGCAGCAAGGGATGTGCCTTAGCCACAGGAGGGTCACAAAACCCAGACGAAACGGGGCATTGTCCACATGAGGCGCATCGTTACCCGGTCCACATCCCAGCATGCTCTGGAAATGACAGCCCAGCCCGTGGATAGTGTGGAAATATCTTCCAGCAGCTCTGCGGCCGCCTCTGATGCAGAGGAAGAAGAAGCAGGTTTTAGCGACGGCGAGGCGGACATCTCCAAATCAGGGGTCCCATCCGTATCCACCGAAATTCTTTCATTGTTCCACCATCCCAAATTGCTGGCGCTGTCTTCTGAGGAGGAGCTACAAGAAGAGTTTGCCGGTCTTGACACCGAAGCAGACATAACCCCTCCCTTTGTTGCTTCAGCTGCGGAGCTTTCCTCTCCCCTGCACTCTTTTGAAGACATTGACATCACATTAAGAGTGAGTCTCTCTTCTCCTTTTCGTCATTTCATCGACTCTTCTTCTTCTCTTTTTTTTTTATTCACCGCCTGATGTTGTCTGGATCTGTTCATAGGAACCTGCCGTCACTAGCCCAGTAACGACTGCAGCTTCTGAGACCACTCCATCTGAAGCCTTGGCTATCATCCCTGTTCTGTCAACAACATGTGTGGGTATTTCTGGGATTGTTCGCCCCGTGCCAGTGAGGGTGCAGTCTTCTACGGACCTGACGTCATTGGATTTGGGAGCCTCAGGGGAGAGCTCGGCTCTTATCCGAGTTTTAGATTTTAGAGCCGAGGCGGACCCAGCTAGGGGTTCTGCTTTTGTACCGGCCGCAGTGATGACCATTGCGCCTGAATCAGCGATCCCTACAACAGTAATTATGCAGATTGACCCCCTACCTCTTCGAGTCATAGCCCCTGCGGCCTCATTGCTGAAGGAAGTAGCCGCCGCAGAAGAGATGGTCGAGTAGGAGGCAGCTGCTGCAGAGACTGGCCTGTTATCCACAGCTGGCCCAAGGGCAATTTCCATGGTTCCAGAGCTGGAGGAGGAGATGCCCCAGGAAGAGAACGTTGAAGATGCAGCCATTGCATTGGAGACCTATGAAGAAACAGTTCCAGCACTCACTAGCCCTTCCCCTTCTAGCATTCAAACAGCAGTCCTCGAGGAGCTGGCGGTGGGAGAACCCTCAGCTTCGCAAGAAATTATAGAGAAGATCCAGTCAGCTTCTTCAGCAGATTTCCCGTCTTCTTCCTCCCAATCAGATGTTGCATTATGGGCAGATATTGACAGCGATGTGACTTTCGAAGTAACATCATTCCCTTCCTTCGGCTTTGCTTCATCTGAGAGCTTCGCTTGGCAAAATCTGGACATGTTGCGCCAACTAGTGGAGTCCCAGCCTGGACTGACTTATCTGCAGCTAAAAGAGATAGCCGAACGCTTCACTGCTGGTTTGCAGGCGATGGGCTGTCCTTTAGAAACATGGACCCAGCGTGTCCTGTTATTGCTGAAATTTGTACACCGCATGTAATGCCCCGGGTTTTTCGGATCCTTCTTCGTGGGTCCCGGATCTGGTTTCTCGGAGTGTCCAGCTCCGTTGTGTCCGAAATTTCATTTCGGACGTCTTTCGTGTTCGGATCGGCGCGATCCGGAGTCGTTTCGGAGGCCCGGAGGCGTTCCGCGGCTTTTTCCGCGTGTGTTTTCCGATTCCCGGCGTGGGTTTCGGCTTTCCCTTCGGAACCTCGTTGCGGGTGAACCGGGCCGTTCACCAGGGCGCGAGTGGTACCGTTGCGATCGGTGCGCTCCGAGGATCGCGAGGGTGTGATTTTCTATTTTTCTAGATTTTTCCGATTTTCCGGATTTTCCTATAAATAGCTTTTTCTCTCTCTCCCCCTCTCATTTCTCATTTCTCTCCCTCTCTCTTCTCACGCTCTCTCCTCTCTCCCTCTCTCTCCGGCGGCCGACGGGGCGGAGCATGGGCGAGGCGGGGACGGCGCGGGCGAGGCGCGGGTGAGGATGGATGAGGATCGAGGCGGTGGAGGCGCGTAGAAGCTCGGCCGTGAGTTCGTGGAACGGCGAGGCTTCAACGGCGTTTTCTTCGTGGATCGGCGTCCACGGTGCGCGTAATCTTCGGTGGAGGTAGGGTGATGGACCCTCAGCCCGTGTACTTCCTTTCCCGCGAGTTTCGTAGGCCGTGGTGAGCCGAGCGGGCTAAACGGGGCGTTTTGGGCAAAATGTGTGTTTTCGGGGTGTGAGCCGGATCTCTCGTTTTATGGTGTTTTTGGGCGATCCAGGGGTTTAGATGCATGCCTAGGAGCTTGGGGGAGGTTTCCCCTTTTGTTTCCCCTTCACCTGGGGGTGAACGGGGCGTGGCATGGCTTTTCCCGCGGTTTCTACCGTTTCCGGGCACGGACTGAGAACGCGCTATACTCCAGTAGCGCGTTCCTGAAGGTCGCGCTGCCCCGACCGAGCGCGTTCATCGGAGAAGATGAACAGTAAGGCGGTTTGGGTCGCGCCTTACGGCCCCAGCGCGTTCTGGTTGTCGCGCTATAGGATCATAGCGTGACCTGGCCTGGTCGCGCTATGGTCATGTAGCGCGTTCGTGTTGAACGCGCTAGGCGCGTATAGCGCGTTCTGGCTGAACGCGCTATGCACATGTAGCGCGTTCTTGGAGGTGACCAGCCGGGCTGCCCGGGGCGGGCGGTCTGCGGCTGATCGTTCTCCCCTTAGGCCGTGTGTGCCTTGGACACCCAGTGGAGTTCCGTGACCGTGTTTTGGGGTGTCTGGAGGTTCCGTTTAGCTCGTTTTGCGTGCCCGTGCGCTTAAGGGTCCGGGTGACCTTTTAGCGTCCGTTCGCATTGTGTTGGTCTCCGGTCGACCCGGTTGGGACCCAGTGGTCGACCTCCGGCCTTGTGAGTATCCTGGACACCCCGTGGGTTCTGTGTCCGCGTTTCTGGGGTGTCGAGAGGGACCGTGTTTCCTCGATTAGCGTGCCGATAGGTGTGGTGGGTCCGGGTGACCCCACGTGTTCCGGGCTCTTGTGTTACGCTTGATCGAGTCACCGTGTGTCGGTGTGTGTGCGGTGGGGTCTCCCCCGCATATCGTGGGTTCCTTTGGAAGGCGATTCCCGTGTGGGCCATGTGTTTGGCCTTGGACTGCGAGTCCAGTTGTCCGGCCTGGGGTTGGAGGTTTCCCGCTTGCTTCAAGATGGGAAGTCGTCGTGGCGGCTTGTGTGCTGCCTTGGTAATCGTGCTTCTGTATTTTTCCGTGTGGCCCTTGTGAGTGGCCTTAGTCTCTTGCGTTCCCTTCCCGAGGGAGTGGTCTTGGCGACTTGTGTGTTGTCTCGGTACTTGTGCTACCGTGGTTTTAGACCTAGAGATTGGGCTAGATCGACGGCCTTGTGCTGTTGCGTGCAGCGGTCTTGACCCCGAGTCTTGTGACTCAAGGACCGTTGGGTGTAGTGCGTCTAGAGGACTGCCTAGAGTCCAGTGGCTTAGTGCCACTCGAGTTTTCTCGACTCTCGCGCACGGTGCGTGCGTGGCCGTGGACTGTGAGTCCCGTTTCTTCTCCGACTGTGGTCACCGTGCGACGGGGCCGGTACGTGGGGTGGTCCCCGTACGTCGTCAGATTCGGACGTTGTTTTCCGTTGAGTTGAGAGTCTACTCCTTCAGTGACCCTCCACTAGTCGTAGTACGCGTGTGCTAGTTGCACCAGGGAGTGGTGTACGGGCTTACCCTGAGGATGGTTAGACTGGTTTCCGTCGGGCCCCTCGTCGTAGCCAGAGTCCGGCTGCGGGGGAAAACCAGTCAGAGGGCCAGACCTAGGACACGTGGTCTGTGTGTGCACACGTGGTTGGGGACTGTGCACGTCGACGGGCGTGACCCCAGCTAGTCACTTGTTGTGGTTACTTGTACGGTGTCCGCGCCTCGGGTAGGACCTACCACGTCAGGCGGTTCACCTGCGGTGCGGTGTAAGACGTCAGGGGACGCTACCGGCTGTGCTTCTAGTGGGTGGTACTCCTGTCGAGTACGGAGTGTCAGACTATCAGTCTCTGTGTCTTTGACCTTCGGGTTTTTGGTCGTGTTGACCGGTGAGTTCGGTTGTTTCATCTTGGCGCGTGTGTCGGTTCTTGCGCCGTGAGATTAGTGCTAGTGGCTTTACCGAGGTTGGGTCTTGTGGTGCGGTACCCGCGATCGGATGGTCGGGGTTGCACCTTGGACAGCGTGTCCAGGTTGGCTGTCCGGGGGACAGGCCTCTACGGCGTGGTTGCCGTGTGTTTTTACTTCGGTAGGTGGTACTAGCGTAGTTTGGTAGCTTTGACTGCGTGATCGAGGTCTGCCTTCTGGCAGTAGGAGTAGCTGTAGTGCCGAGTTTTGACCGGCCACCGGGTTGCTGTTCCTGCTGTAGTTGTAGCTTCCTTTCCGCTACCGCCGTTGTTTCCGGTTGGGGTTCCGCGGGATCCCTGCTGAGTCTCTGTTTTGGAGACTCATTCCCTGCTTTTCAGGTGTAGCGGTTCTTCCTCGTGGTTCGAGGGTGCGGAGCGGAGGTTCTCTGTTGCCAGCTTGCCGGGCCGAGTGTTCACTTGGCATGTGGTACGCTTTACTGCTTTAGACTGTACTTTCTGTTGGACTGGACTCTGTTGTAGTTATTTTATTTATTTCTGTTATTTGTTGAGTTGTCCTGCTTTATTTCCTATTTCTTTGTGCCTCCACACTCCTTTTAGCCCTTCCGAGCCCTCCCGGCTCGTGGGCGGCGGTGCGAGTCTCGGGTTATCGGGCCTTCCCGGTAATCGGATTCTCGGGTCGTTACACCGCAGGGATTTCCTGGCGCGTGTTATGTCTGACAGGCTGGCAGCTTTGAAGTTGCAGAAGGTAGAGTGCAAATCTGAGATAGAGAAAATGAACTCTATCCTTCAGGAGCGCCAAGGCCAACTGCAGTCTTTGACACAGCGGGAGCAGTTTGTACGCAATCGGATAAGCATCTTAGAAGCTGAACTGGCTAGTCTCCGAGCTGAACTGCCGCAGATAACAACCTCCCGACCGCAGTTCGCAGAGGAAGTAGCTTTGTTGGAGGGGCAAGTGGCGTCTCTTCAGGACGAGCCTGCTCGGCTACAGGAGGAGGAGGCCCGTCACATGAGTTGGGGGCTGCTCCGTATGTGGGTCTTCTGGCTTTCGAAGACATCTTCCGGCGCCAGTGAACATCTCTTCTTCTTCTTTTTTTGTTCTCTTTTGTAGTACAATTCCCCCTCAGGGGCTCCTTTTGTACTCTTTTTCTTCTTTATACAGTGAAAGGGAATCTTTATGCTGGTCTCATATGTGGCTGCTCTTTACTTATTGCATCACCATCACTTAGGATGATTCGGTAGCGGTTTTAGCGATTCTCATGCGGATAGCCCGTATTTAGCAGGAGAGCGTCCACCCTTTCAGAGAAAGGATGGGGAACTCGCTCCACCGCGTGACGGTATCTGGGAGGTGCTTAAACCGAATTTTGTAGGTAGTAGCGGATGTCTTTTTTCTGGCAGCATGTGCCGCAAGGGAGGTTGTTTGCAGAAATGTGAATGAAAAGATTTAGAGTATCATCCGGAATAGACGAATGGTCCATCCCGGGTAGGTTTCAAAGCCGGTCGGGGCAATGTGCCAATCGACCAGTGAATGACTTTATCATCGATATCGGGTTTATATCGATTGAAAGAAGTTTTATAGGTTTCATCAGAATAGACGTAAGGTCTAGACTGGGTAGACTTTATCGTAGGTGGGACATAAAAGGGTATGTGGTTTCCATCAGGACAGACGCAAAGTCTGAACTGGACATGTTTCATCATTGATCGGGCAATGTGCCGGTCGACCAACGGTTGGCTTCATCATCGATATTGGGTTTATATCGATGCAAAGGAATTTCATAAGTTTCATCAGAATAGACGTAAGGTCTAAACTGGATAGGGTTTCATCATTGATCGGGCAAGGTGCCGGTCGATCAATAGCTGGTTTCATCATCGATATTGGGCTTATATCGATGCAAAAAAGTTTTATAAGTTTCATCAGAATAGACGTAAGGTCTAAACTGGATAGGGTTCCATCATTGATCGGGCAAGGTGCCGGTCGATCAACGGTTGATTTCATCATCGATATTGGGTTTATATCGATGCAAAGGAATTTCATAAGTTTCATCAAAATAGACGTAAGGTCTAAACTGGATAGGGTTTCATCATTGATCGGGCAAGGTGCCGGTCAATCAATAGCTGGTTTCATCATCGATATTGGGCTTATATCGATGCAAAAAAGTTTTATAAGTTTCATCAGAATAGACGTAAGGTCTAAACTGGATAGGGTTCCATCATTGATCGGGCAAGGTGCCGGTCGATCAACGGTTGATTTCATCATCGATATTGGGTTTATATCGATGCAAAGGAATTTCATAAGTTTCATCAGAATAGACGTAAGGTCTAAACTAGATAGGGTTTCATCATTGATCGGGCAAGGTGCCGGTCGATCAATAGCTGGTTTCATCATCGATATTGGGTTTATATCGATGCAAAAGAATTTCATAAGTTTCATCAGAATAGACGTAAAGTCTAAACTGGATAGGGTTTCATCATTGATCGGGCAAGGTGCCGGTCGATCAATAGCTGGTTTCATAAGAGTAGTGATAGGCTTTATCACCGGTGGGACTTTTGAAAGGGGCATGAAGACTTTATCAGGACAGACGTAAGGTCTATCTTGGAAGGGTTTTATCGCTGATCGGGTAAGATACCGAGCGAGAAATGGAAGGTTCTTATAAACGGTGGGAGATGAAGATAGCATGTCATTGGCATGGAACTTTTTAAATTACCACATTACTGACCCAAGCGCCCTTTCGGGTTTTCACCGGAGCCAGCCCCCTCTTGCTTTTGCCCACGCGCCCTTTCGGGTTTTCATGTGGCGGGGTACCCGATTTTACCTGCAGTGCCCTTTCGGGTTTTCACCACAGCTGGGTTTTGGGCCATTTTTGCCCTTGTTCAGAATGTCTGAACAAGTCTGGCGGGGCATCTCTATTTTTAGCCCCATTTTTTCTCTCTTTTTTTCTCTTTTTTTTCTTTTTGAACTAGGACTTTGGCTTTGTAAATTGTTAATCCATGTGCTCAACTTGTGTATGCATCGTCATTGATGTGGGCGTTAACATCAATGCAAAGGGGTATGGGGTTTCATCGTCCACCCAGGCGGAAGGCCTGGGTCGACTTGAGTGTGTTTTGTGGCTTAGGCGCGAAGCCGTTCACCGACAGCATGACTGTAATCGTTAATGTGGGGATTGACATTAACGCAAAGGAATGGGATTTCATCATCCATCCAGACAGAAGGTCCGGATTGACTTGAGGATGTGTGTAGCAGCTTGGGCACGAAGCCGTTCGCTGGGAATGTAAGTTTCATCGTTAATGTGGGGTTTAACATTAACGCAAAGGAATGGGATTTCATTATCTATCCAGATGGAAGGTCCGAATTGACTTGAAGAAATGTGTGGTGTTTTTATCAGAGCAAACGGAAGGTCTACCCTGGATGGGCTCCAGCATCGATCAGGCAGTGTGCCGCTCCATCAGTAGTTGATTTCATCACCGGTATTGGGTTTATACCGATGCAAGGGAATTTCATAAGTTTCATCAGAATAGACGTAAGGTCTAAACCGGACAGGTTTCATCGTTGATCGGGCAGTGTGCCAATCGATCAATAGCAGGTTTCATCATCGGTATTGGGTTCATACCAATGCAAGGATCTCATAGGTTTCATCGGGATAGACGTAAGTTCTAAACCGGACGGGTTTCATCATTGATCAGGCAATATGCCAATCGATCAATAGCAGGTTTCATCACGGTGGGACATATGATAGGCTTCATCAGAATAGATGTAAGATCTAAACTGGATTGGTTTTAAACTGGATAGGTTTTATCAGAACAGACGGAAGGTCTATTCCGAGATGGGCTTTAGCATTGATCGAGACGATATGCCTTATGATCAACGGGGTTTCATCATCAGTGGGACATATGATAGGTTTCATCAGAATAGATGTAAGATCTAAACTGGATAGGTTTTAAACTGGATAGGTTTTATCAGAACAGACGGAAGGTCTATTCCTAGATGGGCTTTAGCATTGATCGAGACGATATGCCTTATGATCAACGGGGTTTCATCATCGGTGGGACATATGATAGGTTTCATCAGAATAGATGTAAGATCTAAACTGGATAGGTTTTAAACTGGATAGGTTTTATCAGAACAGATGGAAGGTCTATTCCAAGATGGGCTTTAGCATTGATCGAGACGATATGCCTTATGATCAACGGGGTTTCATCATCGGTGGGACATGCGGTGGATGTGCTGCCGAAGAAGATTCATGAAATGAACTTTTTATATTACCACATTACTGACCCAAGCGCACTTTCGGGTTTTCGCCGAAGCCAACCCCCTCTTGCTTTTGCCCACGCGCCCTTTCGGGTTTTCACGTGGCGGGGTACCCAATTTTGCCTGTAGCGCCCTTTCGGGTTTTCGCCACAGCCGGGTTGTTTGCCATTTTTTGCACTCGTCCAAGATGTTTTGGACAAGTCCGGCGGGGCACCTCTATTTTAAGCCCCATCCCTTATCCCTTTTTTTATTTTTTATTTTTTTTTATTCTCACGTTGTTCTCTGAGCGTGTGCCATTCATTGATGTGGGGTGAACATCAACGCAAAGGAGAGTAGGGCTTCATCACGCAATTCGGACGAAAGGTCTGAACTGATGTTGGTGGATGGCGGCTTGGGCATGAAGCTGTTGGCCAGGAATGTGGATCTCATCGTTGGTGTAGGGATAAACATCAATGCAAAGGAGGGTGGTTTCATCGTCTACTCGGACGGAGGGTCTGAGTGACGTTGCTGTGTAGCAGCTCAGGCATGGGGCCATTCACTGAAAAATGTGTATAAGTTTTATCGTTGATGCGGGGTAAACACCAATGCAAAGGAGAACATGGTTTCATCATCGACTCCGGACGGAAGGTCTGGATCGATGTTGTCATGTAGCAGCTCAGGCATGGGGTCATTCACTAAAAAATGTGTATACGTTTTATCGTTGATACGGGGTAAACACAAACGCAAAGGAGAATAGGGTTTCGTCATCGACTCCGGACGGAAGGTCTGGATCGATGTTGGTGTGTAGCAAAGGGGCGACCCTCCTGATTGTCATCAGTCTTGATTTATCTATTCATTCGCCACTCCCCCAATAGGCAGTGGTGCGGCATGATAGAGTTTCAGATGTTTCCCATTGAGTGGCGAGAATTGAATTTTCCCTCGATGGTTGACAACCATGTAGGCTCCGCCCTCGTAGACCCTCTGGACTACGTATGGACCCAGCCAGTTAGCAGCAAGTTTACCTTTTGGATTGGAAGCCATGACTGCTATTTTCTTGACCATGACCAGGTCTCCTTTCTTGAATTCTCGCCCTTTGACGAGTTTATTGAAGGCATTTGCCATGCGGGCTTGGTACATCTGGATATTCTTCTGGGCTTGCAGACGCCAGTTCTTCAAGTCTTCTTTCAGCATTGGCTTGTTCGCCATGAACTAGGCCATGCTGGACTGCAATTCTGAGTGACGGTACTTCCAGCTCTATAGGGACTACTACCTCGGAGCCGTACACCAGTGAATAGGGCGAGCAACCTGTGGGGGTTTTATAGACGGTGCGATATGCCCACAATGCTTCATACATCTTTTCACCCCAGTCCTTCTTATTAGAGCTGACGACCTTGGCTAACAGGGTGCACAGTGTCTTACTGAAGGCTTCAGCCAATCCATTTGCTTGTGGATTATAAGGAGTGGAGGTTCTCCATTCAATTTTGTACTTCTCGGCAAGCCGATATATTTTCTGGTTCTTGAAGTGACTTCCATTATCAGATATTATTCGGCTGGGGACCCCGAACCGGAAGATGATATTGTGCTTGATGAATCTGGCAACCAACTCACCAGTCACTTCTCTGAGTGCTACTGCCTCTACCCACCTGGAGAAGTAGTCTGTTATAGCCAGGATGTACTTGTGTCTAGCTGAAGAAGTCGGTAGTGGCCCGACTACATCAGTTCCCCACTGAGCGAAAGGCCAGCTGGGAATTGTTGGGTGTAGAGCTACAGGAGGCCTCCTGGGTACAACGGCATGCTCCTGACATTTCTGGCATGACTTTGCAAACTGGCAACAGTCTTCAAACATAGTGGGCCAATAATAACCCAGCTTCTTGATTTCAATCTTCATCTTAGGCCCAGTCTGGTGCGCCCCTGCTGTCCCAGCATGTATCCCTTTCATTGCTTGCCAAGCTTCTTCAGTAGACAGGTAGCGAAGCAAAATCTTCTTGCGGGCGTCTGCCATAATTCGGAACAAAGTTCCACTTCTGCATTCATAGGAATCCTTAACCCTTAGGAGTTTCATTCTCTCTTCTTTGTCCTTGGGTAGCTGTTGGTGTATGAACCACTACAGTAGATGCTGTCTCCAATCAGACGCATGTACGTTGTCAACGGCATTAATCTCATGCTCTTCAGGACACGCTTCCAGCATGCTGGGGACTTGCCGCCTGTTCATGACAATGACGTTGAGTGTCTCATCTGGCGGGACCGATAGTGAGCTGGCCAGCTTTTCCAGTCCGTCAGCCTGAGCATTATGTCCCCGGCCCACATGATTGAGCTCAATGTGATAGAAATTCGCCATGAGGCGCATAGCCTTTTGGTAATAGGGGTTCAATTCTGGCTTTCGCACTTCGAATTCCCCTTGTATTTATTTTATTACTAACATGGAGTCACCGAATACCTGAAGCATCCGAATGCCCATACTGAGGGTGATCTGAAGACCAATTATCAGAGCTTCATATTCAGCTTCATTATTGGTGCAGGGCTTGTTTACGGAACAGGAGGTGTGTAATACTTCTCCCTCTAGCGATTTCAGCACGATACCGGCCCCTGCACGGATTCTGGTTTTCCCATTGGAATCAGTTTCCATCCTTGATGCTCCATCGAAATATAACTACCACATGACTGACTGGGTTAGGCATGCTTCGAGCACTTCATCATCAGGGAGCTCGATCTCCAGCATAGCATTTTCTGGCACAGGGTGCTCTGCAAAGAAATCAGCCACAGCCTGACCCTTTATAGCCCTCTGAGGTATATAAGTGATGTCAAACTCCATCAGAATCACAGCCCATTTGCCTAGTCGACCTTTGAGTGCCGGCTGAGTCAATATATATTTGAGCGGATCTGCTGCCGATATCAATCTGATCTCATGTGACAGCATATAGTGTCGGAGCTTCTTAACAGCAAAAACCAGTGCCAAGCAGGTCTTCTCTATGTAAGTATAGCTTTCTTCAGTTCTGATCAACCTTCTGCTAAGGTAATATAAGGCTTGCTCCTTTCCCTCTTTATTTATTTGTGCTAACATTGGCCCCATCGAACAATGTGTGGCTGCTATATAGAGGATTAAGGGGCTGCCCTTGACTGGTGCCCCCAATACCGGAGGGGTCTTGAGATATTCCTTCAACTTTTCGAAAGCCTCTTGGCATCCGTCGTCCCACAGGAACGGCACATCTTTCATCATGAGCTTATGAAAGGGGTGGCACCGACCCGACAAATTTGATATAAATCGTCGGATGTAGGCCAGACGCCCTTGCAGAGACCTTAGCTCAGACAGATTCTTCGGTGGAGGGAGTTCTTGAATAACCTTGATCTTGGATGGATCAATCTCAATACCCCTGTGCCGGACAATAAATCCAAAGAATTTTTCGCTGGTCACGCCAAAGGCGCACTTCATAGGGTTCATCTTCAGCTCGAATTTCCGCAGCCTTTGGAATACTACCCTCAGGTCCTGCAGATGATCTTCTTTCTTTCTAGTTTTCACCACCAGGTCATCAACATAGCACTCCACTTTTTTGAAGAGCAAATCATCAAAGATCTTTGTCATAGCTCTTTGGTAAGTAGCGTCGGCATTCTTAAGGCCGAACGGCATTCTTTTGTAGTGGAATATTCCTTTTGGAGTACGAAATGCAGTGTGTACCCTATCTTTTTCATCAATCCAAATTTGGTTGTATCCGGATGAACCGTCCATAAATGATAGGGCTCCATGACCGATGGTTGCATCAATCATTACTTCCGTAATTGGCACTGGGAAATCATCCTTCGGGCAAGCCTTATTAAGGTCTCGGAAGTCAACACATATTCTGATCTGCCCATTTTTCTTCTTTACGGGCACTATATTCGCTAGCCATGTGGTGTACTGATTTTCTTCGACGAAGCCAACATCGATAAGCTTGTCGACCTCTTTATTGATTTGGTTGATCAGCTCAGGTCGCATCCTCCTGGGTGGCTATTTTATGGGGTTAGCTTCTGGATTGATCGCCAGCAGGTGTTGTGCTACATCGGGGTTTAATCCTGGCATTTCATCATACGTCCAAGCGAAGCAGTCTTTGAACTCCCTCAGAAATTATATGTAATGTTCTCGGACCTTCGGCTCTAGCAGAACACTAAGAAAGGTTGGCCTTGGTTCCTCTCTTGTCCCCAAGTTTACTTCTACGAGCTCATCAACAGTGGCCTGGCCACCATCTTCAACTTCGGGCAGAGCCTCCTGCAAGTCGATAAAACCTCCCGGGATGTAGTCTTCTTCAGTCTCAGAGTTCTCTAATTCTTCATGCTGGACCCCGGCCGATGATGACTCATCATACAGGGCAGAAACCATTCGACTTTGTTCAACTTGCCCGTGGGATATGATTGGCTCCGTGTACGGCTTAAAGATCAAATCTTCCATTTCCGGAGGCTTTGCTGGTGTGAACTCCTCTGGGGAATCTATACTTTGCAGAGCTCAAACTTCTTCCAGAATACGTTCAAACTCTAAGCATTCTCTTGTATCATCAGAAACTCAGTCTTCATCCGGGGTTCCTGTGTCAAACTTTGCTTCGGTCTGGAACAGATCTTCTTTGCAAGACAGCTCCTCCCAGCATCGACACACATTTGCTTCATCGGACTTTTCTGCCCCTGGCTGGCTATTGGAAGGCCCATCATCCATTATAGACTGGTATATAATCTCTTCATCTTCTGAGGGGTAATCGTCATAACCCATCCCAGGAGGATCTTCATGTGAGAAGAAGGCGGAGATGACATCTACCTCGGCCTCATAGTATTCTTGTAGAGTGTAGCCCAATCCCGGGTGCTGGGTGATCTTCATAATTAGTTCCTTGTTGTTCTGGGGCGGATCCCAAAGCCCCTGGAATGCTTTCTTCTGGGCGATGGGCTGCAGCGAAGGCATCTGCATTTTGGAGAACATCTGCGAGACCCTCTGTGTGGTGTAGTCCAAGCCTGTGATTGGCACCATTCGGCCTGTGGATTCTTCAGGGATCATGCAGTCCTGATCGTCCTCCTCAACGGGCTCCCCGGTGTAGAATATGATAGGAGGCTCGCAGAAGCGAGGGACCTCCATAATCTTGAGTGGCAGCACTGTCTGGCATTCCAAACTGGCGACGAGCTTGACTAACCCCTCCGGAACCCCGATTTGTGTGTATTTTTCTTTCATTTCTTCATCAGTATCATCGAGATGAATGCTCGGAGGCGCAATCCGTGTGAAATCCCCAACATGGGAGATATGGGATACCTCATGCTCCTTAATACAGCCCTGTGATGGTGGCGGAGGCCAATCCTCTATCTTTGCTGCCGACTCCTTCCGGCTAGGCACAGCTTCTTTCCTCTTGTCTTTTTGTAGAATGTCCGTATAATAGGACGCATCGAGCATGTGACACTCAAAGACTTCAAAGGGGTGCAGATCTGCGAATACCCTTTCTTCCTTACCATCATGACAGTATTTAATGCACTGATGCAACGTGGACGGCACTATCTGGTATTCATGTAGCCACGGTCGCCCCAGCAAAGCCTTGTATGTGGTGTTAGACTCGATCACATAGAATCGCACCACAGTAGTGAGGTCCCCCAGTGTGAGGTTGAAATCTGCTACCCCCAAAGGTGTCTTACACTTATGGTTAAAGCCCGCGATCTTCATGTCTCTGACCTTGGTGAGGTGCACATCGAAGTAGTACTTTTGATAGATGCGGTACGGCAGAATGTTTACAACAGCCCCTGGATCTATCAATATACGGCTTAATGGCTGGCAGTTGAGATGTCCTCTCATGTATAGCGGCCTATTGTGGCTGGGATTCGGAATCAACATGTCATCTTCAGTGAAAGTGACTGTTAGCCCAGAATTGACTTATGTCAGTAGTGCTTCATACTGTGCTGGCGACTGTAGAGCATCAATAATTGCTTGGCGGGCATCCTCGCTCAGGGAAAGAATTTCCCATATAGAGAATTTGGTGGGGAGCTTCTTCAGCATTTTCATAATTCGGTTGCCTACCCGGACGTTGGAGAGCCGCATCTCTTCTACCCAGCGGGGCTTTGGAGGCTCACGAGGTGCTTGCGGCATTGCCTGCCCACTCCTTGTCTCAGTTTCTTGGT
Source organism: Amorphophallus konjac (assembly GCA_022559845.1). Taxonomy (NCBI): domain Eukaryota; kingdom Viridiplantae; phylum Streptophyta; class Magnoliopsida; order Alismatales; family Araceae; genus Amorphophallus; species Amorphophallus konjac. The sequence continues at coordinate 42,156,674 of CM040121.1, forward strand.
TGGTTTCTTGAGGGGCTTCTTCTGTAAAGACGGCCTTTAGTGTCGCTGGGGGATCTTTTTCTTCTCCCTCACCCTGCTTAGGCTTCAGAGCCGTTGATTGCTGGCGCTTGTTATTTCTGGCTGGTGCAGTTTGTACTGGCTTTTCGCCCTCTAAACTGGATAAGAATTCAAGGAATGACGGAGCTCCATCCCCTTTTCTCTCTTCTTGGTATAAACTAGCAGGAGGAGGAATCTGGACACCTCGTATTTCTGGCTCTGGTATCTGATAAGGCTGCTCTCCCCTGAAAATGATATTGTGATTAGCTGGTGGGGGACGTCCCCATCTTCTCCCAGAACGGGTAGCATGCGTTGAGGTTGAAGCTTCAGCATGGTTGGCTTCCAGTGGTGTGGCTGATGCTTCTGCATCATCATCTTCCCCAGGCAAGGTGAACAGCACCGAGAGGGTATTGCAGTGTACTGTCATGACTTTCTTCTCTCTTCTGCTCTTTAGGTGCCTTTTCTTCTTCTGGTGCTTTGGCTTTGCCGGCTCTTGCCCCCAGAAAGGTTCAGTCTCGTCTTTTTTCTATTTTTCCTCTGGTTTTTCTTCAATGGTCAATTCTTCCAGCTGCTCCCAGAGTATACAATCTTTTACCAGTAGGGGCTTCGGCTCAGTCTGCTCATATTCGTCGAGCCCATTGATGTACTGTTGGAGACGTTTTGCCTCAGGACTTATTTCTTTATGTGTGGGAAGCGGAGTCTACCTCCTCCGATTGTAGGTGGGGATTCGGATGACCGGCTTTGTCTCAGTTACATGCCAAATCGGCTTTACTGGGGGCGGACCCGGCTTCAGAGCAGTATTCCAAATAGATGGCCCAGTTATTCCGGCAACATGTGTCCTCTTTCTAGCTTTCACCGGCTTTGACTGCCACCCCTCTTGATCCCTTAATGAGGTAAGGAAGCATGCCTCATAAGTGTGCCTAGTACATTCTTCAACAGCCTCTTCGGGTAACTGCTGGTATACAGAAATCATGTATGCAGCCATCCTTAGCGCTGGAGGTTCACGGGGGCGTGGAGGGTTCACCTAGTAATCTCCCAACTGTAGTTCACCCCTTTTGAACATGCTCTCCATAACATCTTTGAAGACATAGCAGTCTTCTATAGCATGCCCCAGTGCTCGGTGATATGGACAGAACAACGGGTCATCTTTCTTTGCTGCATCAGCGGGTCTCTTCGGTTCGGGCAATGTTACTTTGTTGAACTTGTAAGCCCAATTGAACAGTGCACCCGTCTTCTCTTTGGGGAATGAGTATGCCTTTCTCATCTTGTTCCTTAGGGATACCTTTTCTTTCATTTCCGCTGGGCCTGCCGGCGGAGGAGCATCAGTTGCCTTATTTTTTTCTTTCTATTGTTCAAAGGTTCCGAAATCAACAGTGTTGGCTTCTGAATGTGATGGTCGTCGGTCAGCAGCTTTCCCTTTTTGCATAGCAGGGGCATTAGCGGTCGGACGCTTAGATAGGAACGTCTCGACCTCTGCCACTATGTTATTTAACCGGTCAAATGTTCTGACATCTGCCCCGATCATCTTTTCCAGCACCTCCCTTCTAAGATTCTGTTTGCATATTTGTACTGCATCTTCTTGATGGGGAGGTCGTCTGCATCTCATAGCTAGATTCCTCCATCTTTTTATATAATCCAGGGCGGTCTCATCTTATTTCTGTCTGGATGCATACAGTTCGGCTATTGTGATTTCTCTTTCTGTGACATGAAACCTGTCTCGGAATTTCCGCTACATATCGGGCCAGTCAGCTACCGACCCAGCTGGCAAGCTGGAGTACCATTCAAAGGCTAACCATGTAAGGGACGAGCCAAAGAATTTCAGCAAATATGCTTCATCAGCCGCCAAGTCGCCCATAACTATAGTGTAATAGGCTATATGCTCCCTGGGAGAGCCTTGGCCGTTGAACTTTTCAAACTTCGGTGGCTTGCTGACGCCTGGCGGTAGTCTCTTGGCAGCATAATGTGCAGGGTACGGTACCTTGTAGACGTCATAGGTACCAGAATCGTCCCCGACTTTCTCGGACAGCTTCATCTCGACAATCTTTTCTATCATCAGTTTGATTGCCACAGCTGGATACACTGGTTCCGGAAAGAAATATGCCTGCTGATGGCTGAAAGGGGTCGTCATGACCGTCATATGTAGTGTCGGCTGAGATGCTGGCACAGCAGACTGCGTTTGAGATGCAGAGGGCTGGGCTGCCACCTGTTGTGGAAGAGGCTGATTTGGCGCCCTGCCTTCGCTGTTCAGATGAGGAACGGCTGGGACGGCCACCTCGGTTGAGCTGGAAGTCTGCCTTGCTAGCTCGGCCTGCTTAGAAATAGGTGTCTGTTCATTTCTCTCATTCAACTGTCTCCTGAGAGACTTGATTTCCTGCTGATATCTCATGAACATCATCTGGATCATGGGATCTATGGCTGTTGGAATTTGCATCTCTCCTAAAGTCCCTTCAGCGGGGTCTAAGAGAGGATTATCTTCTTCTTCAGCAGTCAGCACATTTACTGTCATCGTGGTGATTGTTCGGGCTTCATTGACGGTCGAGAGGTCGCCTTGATTAGCAGCCACTATCTTGTCTTTCGCTGCTTTGCTTCTTCTTGTGATTGCACCCGGTCTGTGCGCCAGTCTGATCAATTCTTCTGGTTGACTTGGTAACATACCATATCTTCCGGCGACGCCGGCCATATTGCAAGCAAGAATCTACATTTTTCCTCTCTGCCTGCGAACTCTTCTCTTGACTTGTCCAGGATATGTCAGATGGTCAAATACAGACATTCTCTTTTCTTTTCCCTCTTCCTGGTAGATATCTTTCTTATATCTGGCCCCGCGGCCATCTTCATAGTCATTGGAGTCTGAGGACGAAACCTCCAACATCACTTCTTCCGGGACTTCTTCCTCTTCCCCCATAGTGCCCAAGGCATGAGATAGTCTTCATTGCCCCAGGGAGGAGTTCCCTAGGCAATGAAAGTAATCTTGAACCACCCGGTTCATCTCTTCCTGACTGTGCCCTTGTAGCTCTGGACGGGGCAACAGTCTCTCTTGAGTCTTTGGCTAATAGGCCAGCCTCGAGACTTGAGCAGCCAAGTACTCTGACTTGGGGTACCTGAACACATCGGCCTGTCTAGCGCAGGCCCTGAGTCTCTGCGGAGCAGCAACAGAAGCAACTTCCTTCATTCTTCTTTTATCCTAGACAGGCCCTGAGTCTCTGCGGAGCAGCAACAGAAGCAACTTCCTTCATTCTTCTTTTATCTTCCTTTTGAAAATCTCCGCCCCTCCTCCCGGGGTGAGTGACAGCAATATCTTTCTCTTTCTTCTCCCATCTCCTGCCCCCGGCCCTGGGGCGGACAGCAGCAACATGCTTTTCTTCCCTTTCATATCTCCTGCCCCCAGCTCTAGGGCGGGTGACAGCAACATCCTCTTCTTGAGCTGGTGCCCAGCTCTGAATCTTCTTCGGCATCCAGACTTGTTTAAACTTAGCCGGCCTAGGCGCCAGCGGCTGCTTTCCCTTGTTTTCCCAGTCGGCCTTCCTGGTGGCCAACGGCTGGAATCTGTTGTTGGTACGGACTGATGGAATGACCCTGTCAGGCCATGCATCTATGGGGCGACCGTTGAGGTTCACCCTCATGTTTCCCACCATCATAGTTTTTCCTGAGGCCGAGAGACGACCTCCAGCTGCAGCAAACCGGTCCCTCCGGTTGTTCTCCTTCTCTTACCAGCAGTGGCAGAGACAGCAATCTTCATCCCCAGGTGATGGACAAAGCAAGAAACGACAGCAGGAGCAGCCGCCGTCTTCTTCTCCTCAGCTCTTGGTGCCACCGTGGCCTCTACCGCGGCAATGTTTCTAGCTTCGTTGTCGACTTGTAGCAGGTCGACAAACACTAGGCCCAAGTAGTTGGGCAGACCCACCGCCGGAGGCATGGATCTGAACTCCATTGGTACCGCCAGGTACCCTCCATGGATGTGGCCATCGACCACCTGTTGGCCAAAGTGAACAGTAACCAGTCCAGTCTCCATTTGTAGTTTCTGCGAGTAAGATTAACACACAGTTAGAATTTTGAGAGAGGCCGTCGGGCCTCCTGCTTTGGCGTAGAGATGAAGGGAGACTAGGTCCCACCGGGCGTGCCAGCTTGTGGGGATGGATTTTTTTATTCTTTTTATTTTTTTGATATTATTATTTATTTAAATTTATCTATTTGGTTTGTTGGAATATTAGGCGTGCCAGTCACCGGAGTGACAGTTTTATTGTGCGCTCGATCTGACTCAGTCAGTCGATTGTGAGTGATCGTGTCTGGACCAAAAGTCCACCATACCGTAAAGGCTGTGGCGTTAATTACGTCCTCCCTAAGAAGGACAACCCTTGATTAAACGCCAAAGACAGGAGGTGTAATGCCCCGGATTTTTCGGATATTTTTCGGATATTTTAAGTGGGTCTCGGAGTGTATTTTGTGCTTTACACGTGTTTTTCTCTGATGTGTCTTCGGAACTCTGTGCAGGGCAAACCGTGGCATTCTTCGACTCCGGGACAGTACCACTGCATTATGTTCCTTCCGAGGATCGCGAAGGTAATTTTTCATAATTTTCTGAATTTATCGAATTTTCGGGTTTTCTATATATACTAACCCTTTTCTCTCTCCCCCTCTCATTCTCTCTTTCTCACTCTCTCTCATCTCTTTCTCTCCCCCTCTCCCCGGGCGGCCGACGGTGGCGGAGGAGGGCGAGGCGGCGATGGCCGGAGGCGAGGAAAGGGGAACGGGTCGAGGATCGAGGGTCGGTGGCACGTGGAAGCTCGGCCGCGGGTTCGTGGAGCGGCGACGGTTTCACGGCGTTTTCTTCGTGGATCGGTGAGCTCGGGGCGCGAAATCTTCGGTGGAGGTAGGGAGATGGACCCCCAGCTCATGCACTTCCTTTCCCGCGAGTTTCGTAGGCCGTGGTGAGCCGAGCGGGTGAAATCGGGGTTTTTTGGGCAAAACCCATGTTTTAGGGCTTATGGGCCGATCTCTCATTTTACGGCGTTTTTGGCCGATCCAGGGGTTTAGATGCATGCCTAGGGGCTTGGGGATGGATTCTCCTTTGTTTCCCCATCACCCGGGGGTGATCGGGGCATGGATCGGAGTTTTGGGTCATTTTCCGCAGTAACGTTCTCGGGAGGGTGTGACGGTCATTCCAGTGACCGTTACATGTGTGTAACGCGCCTGGGCAGGGGCGTTACATTCCCTTTGCTTTGGCTTTGGCTTTGGCGTTCGTGGGTGTGACGGTCCCACGATAGACCGCCACAGCCGTCTGACGCGCCTGGGTGGGTGCGTCACATCCCCTGTTACCCAGCTGAGGGCTGGGGGTGTAACGGCCCCCGACGGACCGTTACATGCGTGTAACGCGCCCGGGGTGGGCCGTCAGGGGCGTTTCAACCGTTGTCTTCCTGATCGTTGGGGGTCAGCGCGTGTAACGCGCCAGGGCGGGCGCGTTACATCCGTGTAACGCGCTGGGGCGGGCGCGTTGCATTTGTGTAACGCGCTGGGCCAGGCGCGTTACATTCTGCGTCCCCTTGGGCCGTGTAACGGCCTGCGTTAGGTTGCCAGGTGGATGTGACGGTCCCGCCTAGACCGTTACAGCCCTGTGACGGTCTAGGGCTAGACCGTCAGGCGTTGTGTTGCACCGAGGCGAGTTTTTGTGTTCTCCGCCTTGTTCTGCGATGTGTGGATCCCCGGTCGACCCGGTTGGGACCCAGTGGTCGACTTGCGGTCTCGTGAGTGTCCCAGACACCCGTGAGATTCTGTGTCCGTGTTTTGAGGGTGTCGGGAAGACCGTGTTACCTCGTTTAGCGTGCCCGTGGGTTTGAGAGTCTGAGTGACTTCTCGTGGGTCAGGTTTTCGTGTTACGCTAGACTGAGTCACCGTGTATCGGTGTGTGAGCGGTGGGGTTTCCCCCGCATGACCGTGAGTTTTCTTGGAAGATGATTCCCGAGCCATGTGTTTGGTCTTGGACTGCAAGTCCAGTTATCGGCGTGGCGGCTTGGGCGCTACCTTGGGAATCGTGCTTCTGTGCTTTCCACGTGGGTCGTGTGTGTGGCCTTGGACTGTGAGTCCAGTTGCCCTGCCTGGGGCTGGAAGGCTTCTCCATTCCCTTCCCGAGGGAATGGTCTCGGCGGGTCGTGAGTTGCCTCGGTATTCGTGCTACCGTGATTTTAGACCTAGAGATTGGACGAGATTGACGGCCTTGTGCTGTCACGTGCAACGGTCTTGACCCCGAGTCTTGTGACTCAAGGACCGTTGGGTGTAGTGCGTCTAGAGGACTGTCCAGAGTCCAGTGACTTAGCGTCACTTGGGTTTTCTCGACTCTCGCGCAGGGTGTGTGCGCGGCCGTGGACTGTGAGTCCCGTTTCTTCTCCGACTGTGGTCACCGTGTGACGGTGCTAGTACGTGGGATGGTCCCCGTACTTTGTCGGGTTTGGACGTTGTTTTCCTTCGACTTGAGAGTCTACTCCTTCAGTGACCCTCCACTAGTCGTAGCCTACCAGTACGCGTGTGCTGGTCGCACCAGGGAGTGGTGTACGGGCTTACCCTTAGAGGCAGTTTGTGGACCAGTTGCCGTCGGGCCCCACGTCTTGCAGCCAGAGTCCGGCTGAGGGGAAAACCGGTCAGAGGGCCAGACCAGGGACGCGCGGTCTGTGTGTGCACACGTGGTTGGGGGCGGTTGGACCCACGTCGACGGGCGTGACCCCAGCTAGTCACTTATTTGTGGTTACTTGTACGGTGTTCGTGCCTTTGGTAGGAGCTACCACGTCAAGCAGTTCACCTGCGGTGCGGTGTAAGACGTCAGGGGACGCTACCGGCTGTGCTTCTAGTGGGCGGTACTCCTGTCGAGTTGAGAGTGACAGACTGTCAGTTTCCGTGACTTCGACCTTCGGGTTTTCGGTCGTGTTGACCGTTAAGTTCGGTTGTTTTGCCGTGGCGCGTATGTTGGTTTTCGCGCCGTGGGACTAGTGCTAGTGGCTCTACCGAGGTTGCGTCTTGTTGTGCGGTACCCGCGATCGGATGGTCGGGGTTGCACCTTGGACAGCGTGTCCAGGTCGGCTGTGTCCGGGGGACAGGCCTCTACGGCATGGTTACCGTGTGTTTTTACTTCGGTAAGCGGTTCTAGTGTAGTCCGGTAGCCTCGACCGCGAGGTCAGGGTGTGTTTCTGATACAGTAGGAGTAGTTGTAGTGCCGTGTTTCGACCGGCTTTACTGTTCCTGCTGTTGCGGTTGCTCTTGTTGCCTCCCTTTCCGCTACCGCCGTTGTTTCCGGTTGGAGTTCCGCGGGACCCCTGCTGAGTCTCTGTCTTGGAGACTCATTCCCTACTTTTCAGGTGTGGCGGCTCTTCCTCGAGGTTCGAGGGCGCGGAGCGGAGGTTCTCAGTTGCCAGCTTGCCGGGCCGAGTGTTCACTTGGCATGTGGTACGTTTTACTGCTTTAGACTGGACTTTCTGTTGGACTGGACTCTGTTGTAGCTATAGTTGTTCTTTCTTTCAACTTGTTGTTGTTGGTTGTCCTGCTTTATTTCCTATTTCTTTGTGCCTCCACACTCCTTTTAGCCCTTCCGAGCCCTCCCGGCTCGTGGGCGGCGGTGCGAGTCTCGGGTTATCGGGCCTTCCCTGTAATCGGATTCTCGGGTCATTACAGGAGGCCTCGGAAGGCGATAAAGAACACTAATGTACATGATAGAGATTGCATGCTATATATATATAAAGAAAAGAACGAGTCAGTGGTAAACTTGTTAAATTTAATGAATTAGATCAGGTAGCATATCCCCCACTATCTTGGACTATGCCGAGTGGGGATAGGAAACCGCCCACGCAGTGGCGGGACGGAATCCGGATAATCATTAGGGCCTTTTTCCTCCGATATCTCTAATCGGCAGGGTGCTTCAAACATTTATTTCCCCCTAAGAGAGGAATCCAAATGGAGCGTGTATCGGTGACACTTCCTTGGCTCATGGGGGTTAATGTCGTTAAACCGGATTTCGACAGCATCTCCCCTTAACTCGGATCATGCCCGGGGAGAGATAGGCAATCATCCACAGAGTGCCGGGATGAAAGCCGAAAGAAAGGAGCGCTAGGCCCCCCGAATCGTGTACATGCCCATAGCAGCGTTTTATATTCCCTCGGAAACCACTGGAGCTTATGCAGCGGCAGAGCTCCTTGAGTTTACAGGGTTGTGGATGAATCCGGCTCTGGATGAAGTAATATAGGGGAAGGCCATTCCCCATTAATTTGTCTCCTGAGTCGTGCATGATAACCTCTGAGTATCCCCTAGACATGCACAATGGAATGGTCGGAAAATAGAATGAGGGGGTAAAACGGAGGTTCTCGGCGCAGCTTATCAAATAGGCAAAGGTTCTCGACGCAAGGGGTTCCCGGCGCGCGAACCACCGCGCCGGGAGCTATTCATGGCGCCGGGATGGGTCCGCGCCGGGAAGGTAGGAGCGTGGCAAAAGGGGGGGTTCTTGGCGCATTGGATCATAGAAGTAGGTTCTCGGCCTGGCTTTTCGGTGCCCAAAGTATCGTGCCGGGAGCTATTCACCGCGCCGAGGGGGTTCCACGCCGGGAAGGTAGGAGCGCCGGGAAGTTTCCAGGGTTTTAGGGGTTTCTACGGAGCTCTATTCTGAGGTTTCTTGAGGTTTAGGCTTCGATTGAGGTAGAGTTGGGATGCAAATGGAGATTGAATCGAGGCCTGTGATGGGGCAATGCCAGGGGATCAAAGAGGAGCAGAGTTTTCTGACGGATCGAGGTCATCATCCGCTTTGGAGATATGTTCTATTATGTCGCCCGTCGTCTAGGAGATCAAGAGATGGCTGTCTCTGATTCCTGTGATGACTTAGTGGCTTGGGGAAATCAAAAGAAAACAGAGGAGCCTCACAGCGCCAATGCCGCTAGCGTCGTCGAGGGGGGGAAGGAGGACAAAGCCCAAAGATCCACAGTGAGGATTGGGACTCTTCTGCCTCCGCCCCTTTTGAAATAGGCATGTACATAAACGTAAGAAATCGACGGAGTTCTGAGTGTCTGAACAACTAACACATGCAGAGGACAACATATATTCCGAGGAAGCATAGAGAGAAAGATCTAACCATCGCCATTTCGGCGGGACAATCGCGAAATCGCGTTTCACTATTTCATTGTTTACATCGTTCACAAAGATAGAACGGGAGGAAAGAAAGAAGAAAGACAGACGAGTACATTGTCTCCTCGACAATAGGGAGATTTCTTCACTTCGAAAACAGAAAACGTAATCAAAGCTATACATCAGAGAAAGGGAAAAGCGAGAGAAAAATATAACGAAGGGGGAGGGCGGAGCATTGACTCCTCTCCCTCCCCTTACAACACACCTTCTCCTTCCTTCGACCTTGGCAGCAGCTTCTCTTCTCTCCTCTCTTTTGTTATCTGGCTATCTGAATATCTCTCTTAGCTTCTCTTCGATGGCTCTCTCTATATCTGATCCCCTCTTCCTATTGTCGTTCTTCTTTTCTGTCTATCTCTGATCTCTCTTCTCTTATTGATGTCGAGGAAATGGGGTTTTTATAGGCACAGCACCCCCCTCTCGGTCTGCTCCACTTCAGCGCGTCTTTCGTACCTCCCCGGCGCGCCTTAGTTCGGATGGGGAGCTTCTCGGCGCCACCCTGATGGGATTTGGGCTTTGGTGAGGAGCTCCCGGCGCCACACTCATGGGCCCATTTAGGGATTTTAATGTTTTAATTCTTCTTATCAGCAGGCATAAGCTGTCAAAGCTATCCAGCCCCAAAAAGTCTTTTCATTTGCTAACCCTTCTGAGCCTGTCAAAACAGGCGAAGGCCCCTTCGTTGGTGAGTTGATATAGTTTATTCATCAGAACGCTTCTGGAGGTTTTCATCAGTCAATAGACTTGCAATTTTCATCAGTACTGCCATCAGCCGGATGATAGTTTTAGTGACGATTCTTCTGTAGTTATGGCTTTGCAGGAATCCCTGGGATCTTCATTTCTGATTCAATCTTCTCTTCGGTCCCATCTTTATTCTTGATTATATTTCAGGTGTCAGCAGTTCACCGTAAGGTCGGTGTGGTACTGGGCAGTGTGCCGCTGAAATGGGCTAGGGTGTACCGCTGAAGGAGGGTTCAGGGGAGGTTTTCCTCTCTCATGGACGCATATGAGGGGTTTTCTTTTGGTTTTCTTTTATTCTCGAAATGCAAATGAAGGGGGGGGGTTTCTTTTATTCATGAAACGCATGTGGGGAGTTTGTTTTAGTTTTTTTTTATTATTATTCTTGAACTGCAGGTCATTAGCTTTCTTTTATTCATGGAATACGTTTGCAGAATTTCTTTTGTTCATTAATCCATTCTTTTATTCATGCAATGCATGTGAGAAATGTTAATTAAATCCTTTCCTTGTTTGTGCAGCTCCCGGGAGTGCCTTGTTGTTTCTCTTATTTATTTGTTGCTTTCATTTTATCTTTTAACTTATTGTTATCATTCTTGGCAAAAATTTGGCAGCATCTCCCCTTGACCAGAGATGGAAGGGGATAACAAGGGACGTGCCCACAAGGAGTGGCTGTTGTGCCCCTTGTGCTTTGTTGATGATGTGGTGTTTTAATGATAGCAACATGAATGAGTCACCACTTTGTCTTGAATATGTCTGATCTATTCTGTGCGAGATTGCATGAGTGTGCCATGTCTGAATTGTGAAGAATGCATGTGTATGCTTGAGTCATGCTGTGATAAATTGGTTTGCTGTGATAAATTAGTTTGTGCTTGATTTCTGTTCGTGCATTGCTTCTCTGCTGATATGTTCATGTTGTTGTTCTTCAATGTCTATACACTGCCTTTAGGATTCACAAGTCTATACAGCCGTTGCCTCCTTTGTTGAAGACAACACATTGGGCAAGTCTGGACTGAAGAGGCTAATGAACCCCTTAACGCAAGAGGGCTGAAGACATCTAATTTCAGCTGCTGGAACACACCAATGCGTCAACGCCTTGATCAAGTGGCGTGGACGCAGTAGTTCAAACAATCAAGAAAGAAGCTTACTGGACTACTCTGATGCGTCAACGCATTCATCAAGTGGCGTCGACGCAGCAGGTTGATGGATCGACAAGGTGACTAGAGGGTGTGAGAGGGCTGAAGCCATCTAAGTTCAGATGCTGGAACACTAATGCGTCAACGCAGCATGATGAGAGCGTCGACGCAGCACGCCCATCTGCTGAGACTTGATCACTGGATCATCAATGCGTCAACGCCACGGGTTGGAAGCGTCGACGCAGCAGTTAAAAAGGCTAGGCTGTTTGTTCACTGGAACGTATCCATGCGTCAACGCTATTGCTAGACAGCGTCGACGCAGCCATTGAGCCTGATAGGCATCCAGCTCGGAGACAGTTTAGAAGGTTAACGCTGGAGTTCTTAGCGTCCACGCAGCATGCAAACAAGCCGAACTATTAGTTGCAGAAACACACCACTGCGTCAACGCTTTAGCCTGGCAGCGTCAACGCAGCATGTCTATCCGCCAAATACATTGGTCACTGGACTGCCGATGCTGATGCCGATGCGTCAACGCAGCAAGCTGATGGAGTCAACACAGCAGACTTGAGTTTCATGGGTTGAAGATCTCTGAAGGCTGCGTCAACTCCTTGGAGCAAGTGGGTTAACGCCATCTAACTCCAGTTGCTGAGCGTACTGGTGCTGGGCACGTGATCCGAGGATAAGAATAGTGTCCAGATGAGGACGCGTGTACTGACAGCCTGCTGGATGCTGCCACGTGGTCCGAATTCTTAGGGCGGGAACTGTGGAAGACACACGCGCCCTGGCTGCTGCTGCCGCTGGTATATAATGGAGCTTTCGTCTTCAGATGGAGGCTGATCGTGATCGAAGCCAGGGAGCAGAAGCTGAGAGAAGAAAAAGGGAAAAAAAGAAGAGAGAGCTTCCACGATCCAGGAGAAGAAAAGAAAAAGAGAAAGAGAGAAAAGGAGAGCAGAGAAGAAAGTGAGAGTGAGAGCAGAAGAAGGAAAAGAGAGAGATAGTGCTCGTGAGAAGTGAGAAGAAAGAGAGAAGAAAGAAAAAGGCAGAGTGAAGAAAGAGAGTGAGATCGAGGGAGATCTGTTCCTACTGGACCGTGGATCAGATCCAGGCCAGTCAGCTCCGTTGAGAGCCACATTGTGCATTTCGTTTTTTAGCCTTCTGTTTGCTGAAGTTATTTTCATTTCGTGTTTTTATTTTTCCTTTTTCATTTGGTTATCCTTGTTCTTCCGATCCTCTGGACTGAGGTCGGGTTCCTCCTGGTGGGTCAGGAGAAGGGAGGCTAGCCCTCCGGTTCTGGTCTTGCTGGTAGCAGGTCCAGGTGTACCCTCCGGGTTGGAGGAAGAGAGACTTGGGTCTCTGGTTGCTGGTGACTGGGTGTCACTGGTGTTCCCTCCGGTTGGGAGGAAGAGGGGAGGATGTTCCTCTGGTCAAGCTGTTTGGCAGCGTGTGTTCGCAGACTGAGTCTGCAGGTTACTAGCTTATGCTAGTGGAAGCCTCACTCCTGTTGGGAGTGAGGGGTGGATGTAGGTCTTGGTGACCGAACCACCTAAAAACCCATTGTGTAGTGGTTTGAATTCTTATGTGATTGGCGCTAGATGAATGCTTAGGGGCGTTTTGGTTTGATGTTCTATAAGTGTTCATCTATTTGCTGCACACACTATATGTTTGACTGTGGTTTGATCTCTTTTATCTGATTTCGCTAGATGAATGTTAGGAGCGCCTCAATTGGGTTTTCTGTCTGAATGCTTTAAGGCACAAGCTCCTTTGATTTGATTCAGTCTAATGTTTAGACTTGCTTAGGTTCGCTCTATATATCTGCAATAGTTTTTAATTCCGCATCTCTGATTGCTTTAAATTTTAACTGGGCGAAATTTTTATAGGCTATATTCATTCACCCCCCCCTCTGAATACTTGCACCAAACCTATCAATTGGTATCAGAGCGGTCTCTGACTTCCAGATCCAACGATCTGCAGAGGATCTTGCTGATTTGATTTCATGCTTTACAGTTCCAGTGTGGTGCATTCTTCTGATATTGCTTTCTAGCTCATTGATCTGAGTCTATTCGATTGCTTTATAATGGCATCACCTGCAGTTTTTGATGGTTCTAACTTCAAGAAATGGTCACGCAGTCTATGTGGTTTTATAAACTCTATAGATCCAAAACTGTGGGTTCTCGTTGAATATGGTCCACATGTTTTGCCTCGAGAGAAGAATAAATGGTCCCAGAAGGATAAACAATTGAACAGTGAGAATATAAGAGTTCGGGACATTCTGAAGAATGCTGTAGATGCTAATGTCATTTCCTCTACTCTTACATGTAGGACTGCGAAGGAAATCTGGGATTCAGTGATCACATTTCATGAGAACCAGAAATGTCTAACGGCAAGAGGAAGCACTTCAAGCAATGAAGAAGAAGACCAGGTAAATTCTGAATCTGATTATGACAAAATGACTCTTGATGATTTAAAGGAAATGTATGCTGAATTGTATGAAAAATATAGAAAAGTAAAATCTGAAAATAAAAGACTAAAGAAAAAGATTGATCAAAATTGTTCTGATTTATCATGTGAAAATTGCTCAAAATTGAAACAATCTCATGATGCTTATCTGATTGATATTCAGAACTATAAGAAGCAGTTGGAAGAAGCTGGAAATACAGGCTCAGAAATGAATCAACTGAAGCTTGAAAATGAAAAGGCTAAAAGGCTCCAACAAGAAAATCAAGCTGAACTTGACAAGCATAAAGAACACATTTCTGTGCTGAAAAATAAAAATAATGAACTTACTGATAAAATTTCTGAACTAGAGAATGAGCTGAATTCACTAGGAAAAGATCAAATTCTAATTGATGAACTGGTTCAGAATGAATAAATAAGAAAGGAAAATGAAGAGCTGAAGCTACTGAACTCTACTATGTCTGAGAAGCTTTTAATGCTTGATAAGGAAATTCAATTTGAGAATGAATTGAAACTGAAACAGGAACTAGAAATAGTTAAAAATTTGAATGATGTCATGCAGAGACAAATTATCTCATGTGAGGAAGACTTGACTAATTCAGAACTCAAAATTTGTTCTCTGCAATCTAAATAAGTAAATTTGTTCGTTCCATGTCTAAATCTACCAAGGGAAAAGAGAAAATGAATGTTCCTTTGTGTGATAACGCCACTAAATCAAGTGGAGAGCAAGGATGCAAATCCCAAATTGAAAAATCTGTTAAGAAAAAGTTGTACACTACTTTTGTTCGCAGCTCTGACATTGCAAGCTGCTCTGGGCCTCCTAAAACATCTACATCATCTGTTTTCCAATTCAAGGCCCAGAAAAATGAAGAACAACTAAAAGTTGTGAACAAGGGTAAACAAATGAGCAAAAATGGTAAGAAAAATAAGGATAAACATGTCCCTACTTGTGTCTTTAAATCTGCTACCTATACTGCATCTGATGATTCAATGCATACTGCTCATAGCTCAATTAATTATCCGTATGCATCTGATAAGAGTGTTTCATGCCATTATTGTGGCAAGGTAGGCCATGTAATGGATGATTGCAGATTATTGATTGAAGATGGGCATGCAAGTGAAACATTGCATTCGAGAAATTCATGTGGTAAAAATCATGCTACTAGGAAGTTTGATACATCTTGTCATTACTGTGGTAGGCATGGTCATTTCATGGATGCCTGTTTCATCATGAAACAAGATGATAAAATGCATGCTAAAAACTCATCTGATAAGTGCCATGCTTTTAAAAAAATTAATGGTTCTTGTTCTTGTCATTATTGTGGTAAGCATGGACACTGTATGAGTGAGTGTTTTGTGATGAAACAAGATGATAGAAAGCATGCTAGAAAAGTTATGTCTGATCAGAAAAAGGGAAATCTGAATGTTAAAGAATTTCATACTAGAAACCATGATTGTAGGAAAAAGAATCTAAACTATTTTTGTTGTGGGAAGTTTGGCCACATTGCTACAGATTGCTGGCATGCTCAGGGAAAGAAAGTCAATTTAAAACCTGTAAATCTTCCTGCAAATAAAACTGCTTCTGGTAGAAGAACTTCAGCATGCTTCAAGTGTGGGAAGTATGGCCATACAGTCAAGGACTGTTGGCATGTTCAGAAGAATCATGTTAACTCCCATGGTTTTAAATTCCCTGCAAAACATTTTGAAAAATTTGCATGTTTTAACTGTGGGAAGCCAGGTCATAGAGCGGCTGATTGCTGGCTGGATGATTCTGGTAAACAGAATTTTAATTCTGGTAATAAACATGTTCATGCATATGCACTTAGAACTCCTGCTCATAGGAATGTTCATAAAATAAACTTCAGAACTACTGCATCCTGCCACTACTGTGGTCAGCTTGGGCATTCCATAAATAATTACTATCTGATGGAATTTGATGATAAACATGCGAAAAATCTGTTGAGAAAACCTGCTAGGAGTGTCAGGGTAAATGCAGGACCCAAGACTGCTTGGGTCCCTGCAGAATCAAATTGATTGACTTGCTGCAGGTGTGCCTTGGAGGGAGAAATAAAAGGGGTTAACCAAGGCACTCAAAAAGAAAACCCCAGGACTCAATTCAGGTCAGTTCTGAAATCTGTTTTAAATTCCATTATCTGAAATTGTGAGCATGAAAATTGTGAGTTTCATGTTGATTTGCTTGATTGATCGTTGATGATCTCTTCATGTACTGAGTTTTACTTTGCATATATCTGATGCTCTTCTCTCACTGATTATTGCACTGAATAAATGGGCTGTTAGATGATCTGCACAATCATTTTTTTTTGGTCGATGCTTTATATGAACTTTATGTCAAGGGACTGCATGCTTGTGGTTAGATGCATAAACTCGAATTGATTGCATAATTGCCTCATGTTTCATTATTGCATAGTCTGCATGTGGAACAGCCTAGTGCATAGCATAATCTTTGCATCATGTTGTCAGGGGGAGCTGAGAGTTTTTCTGTTCAATTCATTGAATCCTTTCTACTTCTCACTGTCCCCATCTAGTTCTTTCATATCTTTTGACGTCAGATGCTCCAGGAACTCAATGCCTAGTGCTATCATTTCCTTAACCATCACTGAACAACAGTTCTGTTTCTGGTTCAGTACATTGAGTTGTGATTATTTCAATTGTTCTTTTATAAGAATCACTCTCACAAATTGAAAAGAACTAAAGGTTTAACCTTTATAAATTGAAGAGTCAAATGTCTACCTTCTTGAATCTGAAAATTTGGCTGCTAATCCTCAATCTGTTGAAGAAGGAGTGTCTCATTTTGTCTGACTGAAATGACTTTAAACCTTTATTGAGTGATTGACTCTGCTAGTGGCTTTAAACCTTTATTCTCTCTTACTGGTTGACTCTTCCACCAGCTTGTACTCTTCCCTCATATACCTCTTAGCTGGTGTGACTATTTTGGCTCCATTATTGAGTTGTTGGTCAGCTAAATTTATTGTTCTGATCTGAGGAACTTAAGCTGCATGTCATGCAATTCAGTCTGAGATTTTGGTAGAAACTCCTATCATATAGGTTTAAGAATTATCACTGAATCAGACTGATATAAGATTAATATATTCTCAGCTTTGTAATTAAATGAATTGAAAATATCTGAATGATAAGGTTTAATAAACTTTAACCTTATGTGTCATGTAATCCTAAAGTCTCTCATCTGATATCTGAAAATTTGAAATCAAGGCTACTTTGGTAGAAATACATAGAGTGTGTGTTGTGGTTAAACATTAACTTGAAAAGGTTGACTAAATGAAAAATTGTGAATTCAGAGTAATGACTCGTCACTGAGAAACTGAGTTCTTTATCAATGAAATAAAGTAACTCATGTCATGAGGTGCCACAGTTATCTCTGATAAAAAATTTAGTGAAACAAAACCTGACAGAGCAATAGCTTATTTGTGTTGAGTAGCTGGGGAGTCTGGCCTCTGATAAAGGTGTCTTCTCATGTAAAAAGACACTTATATTGCTAACTCTGCTCTCAAAGTGAGAGGCAATAACAGTTATCACACTGAGTAACTGGGTCACTTCAACTAAGACTTGTTGTGCCTCATGTAAAAAGGTGTTGATCAACTTAAATTGCTCAGGGAAAATATAATGTGCTTCAAATAAAATTATCTTAAAAAATTTATCAACTCTTGTTCTTGAAAAAATGTTTAACATCAATACTAACCTGTGTAACTCTTGAAAGAGTCTTTGAGATCATGTGTGTAAGATAAAAGATGATTGTCTTTTTAGTGTTATCTGAATATTTGGTTCACCTTTATTAGAACTTGGATTCAGATATGAGTATTGAGTTTAATTTGACAAATTTGGTATACATCAAAATTAAATCAGATTGGTTAAGTTGCCACTTCATAACTCTTTATGATAGAAGAGTCTACATCTTTTAAGACTTATTGAAGTGATGTATGCATTCAAATCCCTCATGATCAGATTCATGCATGATCAACAAAAACTGTATAGTCAACTCCTCTCTTATCAGTTGACTGATTCCACCTGTATTTTTCTGACCATACAAATGTGAGGTGCCACTCCCATTATTACCTTGTTCACTTGCAGCCTTCTGAACTTCAGAATCCTTATGGTGGTGGATTTCAGATTGATTCCTGAGATGTATTTCTCTCCACACTGTTGGAATCTTCCATATTGTTCTGCAATAAGTTCTGATTCTGTGGTATCTTCACCAGAATTCAGATTCTTTGTAATGGCTGATTTCAGATTGATTTATTGGATAACCATAGTCCATTCCTGTGCTTCAGGGGGAGTTATGGTTTATTTACATCTAAGGGGAGAGTAGTCAATCATGCATGTTGATAGGGGGAGAGCTGTTTCATTGTCATAAGGGAGATCTTCATTTTAGAGAACCATGACTCATTCTCTGCATTTATGTGCTGTCTTTGTGTGCTACATTTGACTATCAAACCATTTCCCTTCTTTTTGATTATGTCAAAGGGGGAGAATAGTTTGATGAGTCAGTGTGACTCATTATGTTGCCATCATCAAAAAGGGGGAGATTGTTGTGTCCCTTGTGCTTTGTTGATGATGTGTTTTAATGATAGCAACATGAATGAGTCACCACTTTGTCTTGAATATGTCTGATCTATTCTGTGGGAGATTGCATGAGTGTGCCATGTCTGAATTGTGAAGAATGCATGTGTATGCTTGAGTCATGCTGTGATAAATTGGTTTGCTGTGATAAATTGGTTTGTGCTTGATTTCTGTTCTGTGCATTACTTCTCTGCTGATATGTTCATGTTGTTGTTCTTCAATGTCTATACACTGCCTTTAGGATTCACAAGTCTATACAGCTGTTGCCTCCTTTGTTGAAGACAACACATTGGGCAAGTCTGGACTGAAGAGGCTAATGAACCCCTTAACGCAAGAGGGCTGAAGACATCTAATTTCAGCTGCTGGAACACACCAATGCGTCAACGCCTTGATCAAGTGGCGTGGACGCAGTAGTTCAAACAATCAAGAAAGAAGCTTACTGGACTACTCTGGTGCGTCAACGCATTCATCAAGTGGCGTCGACGCAGCAGGTTGATGGATCGACAAGGTGACTAGAGGGTGTGAGAGGGCTGAAGCCATCTAAGTTCAGATGTTGGAACACTAATGCGTCAACGCAGCATGATGAGAGCGTCGACGCAGCACGCCCATCTGCTGGAGACTTGATCACTGGATCATCAATGCGTCAACGCCACGGGTTGGAAGCGTCGACGCAGCAGTTAAAAAGGCTAGGTTGTTTGTTCACTGGAACGTATCCATGCGTCAACGCTATTGCTAGACAGCGTCGACGCAGCCATTGAGCCTGATAGGCATCTAGCTCGGAGACAGTTTAGAAGGTTAACGCTGGAGTTCTTAGCGTCCACGCAGCATGCAAACAAGCCGAACTATTAGTTGCAGAAACACACCACTGCGTCAACGCTTTAGCCTGGCAGCGTCAACGCAGCATGTCTATCCGCCAAATACATTGATCACTGGACTGCCGATGCCGATGCATCAACGCAGCAAGCTGATGGAGTCAACGCAGCAGACTTGAGTTTCATGGGTTGAAGATCTCTGAAGGCTGCGTCAACTCCTTGGAGCAAGTGGGTTGACGCCATCTAACTCCAGTTGCTGAGCGTACTGGTGCTGGGCACGTGATCCGAGGATAAGAACAGTGTCCAGATGAGGACACGTGTACTGACAGCCTGCTGGATGCTGCCACGTGGTCCGAATTCTTAGGGCGAGAACTGTGGAAGACACACGCGCCCTGGCTGCTGCTGCTGCTGGTATATAATGGAGCTTTCGTCTTCAGATGGAGGTTGATCGTGATCGAAGCCAGGGAGCAGAAGCTGAGAGAAGAAAAAGGAAAAAAAAGAAGAGAGAGCTTCCACGATCTAGGAGAAGAAAAGAAAAAGAGAAAGAGAGAAAAGGAGAGCAGAGAAGAAAGTGAGAGTGAGAGCAGAAGAAGAAAAGAGAGAGATAGTGCTCGTGAGAAGTGAGAAGAAAGAGAGAAGAAAGAAAAAGGCAGAGTGAAAAAAGAGAGTGAGATCGAGGGAGATCTGTTCCTACTGGACCGTGGATCAGATCCAGGCTAGTCAGCTCCGTTGAGAGCCACATTGTGCATTTCATTTTTCAGCCTTCTGTTTGCTGAAGTTATTTTCATTTCGTGTTTTTATTTTTCCTTTTTCATTTGGTTATCCTTGTTCTTCCGATCCTCTGGACTGAGGTCGGGTTCCTCCTGGTGGGTCAGGAGAAGGGAGGCTAGCCCTCCGATTCTGGTCTTGCTGGTAGCAGGTCCAGGTGTACCCTCCGGGTTGGAGGAAGAGAGACTTGGGTCTCTGGTTGCTGGTGACTGGGTGTCACTGGTGTTCCCTCCGGTTGGGAGGAAGAGGGGAGGATGTTCCCCTGGTCAAGCTGTTTGGCAGCGTGTGTTCGCAGACTGAGTCTGCAGGTTACTAGCTTGTGCTAGTGGAAGCCTCACTCCTGTTTGGAGTGAGGGGTGGATGTAGGTCTTGGTGACCGAACCACCTAAAAACCCATTGTGTAGTGGTTTGAATTCTTATGTGATTGGCGCTAGATGAATGCTTAGGGGCGTTTTGGTTTGATGTTCTATAAGTGTTCATCTATTTGCTGCACACACTATATGTTTGACTGTGGTTTGATCTCTTTTATCTGATTTCGCTAGATGAATGTTAGGAGCGCCTCAATTGGGTTGTCTGTCTGAATGCTTTAAGGCACAAGCTCCTTTGATTTGATTCATTCTAATGTTTAGACTTGCTTAGGTTCACTCTATATATCTGCAATAGTTTTTAATTCCGCATCTCTGATTGCTTTAAATTTTAACTGGGCAAAATTTTTATAGGCTATATTCATTCACCCCCCCTCTGAATACTTGCACCGAACCTATCAGTGGCATGACCCAACAATTGAGGTGGATGCCAGAGGCAGCAGCACCTTGGAGAAAACTTCAGAAAACTCGGGAGAAATCAATGAGTGTGACACACGATCAGCAGGGGGTGTGCCGGGAGCTTATGACTGCAGTGCTAACACCAGGGAGGCCATGGTTGAACGCAAACGACCTGACTATTAGGGGAGGTAAGCAGAGCAGATGACGAAGGGAAAAAAACAACGGAGAAGAAATGCAGCGGAGAAGGAAACCAACGTGCAACCTAGGGCAACGGCTCCGCAAACACTGGAAGGGAGGCCGAGCATGGCACGGCAAGATAGGAAGATGGTTCTAACATTCTCTTCTTTTATTCATGCAGCCCCAAGGGGGCTAATACATCATGGTAAACAAAAAAAAGGGAATGGAAAGAAATAAAAGAAGATACGATGGGGAGGGGAACGGGGCGCTAGCTCCTCCCTTCCCATAGTTCACTCTCTTCTCTCTTCTCTTCTTTTTTCTCTCTACACTCAGACCGTGGTGATGGAGCAGCACCGGAGGGCAAGAGCCTCTCCCCTTCTTCTTCTTCTTTTTTGCTTCTCTTCTTCCTCTTCCCTCCCTGGGGCTCCCCTTAAGCGGGTGGGGCTTCTCACAGTAGAACCCAAGACCTCCTTCCCCTCCGTGAGTGACTGCCTCCCTTATGGGATCGCCTTCGGCGTAGCCTTTTATACCTCGGACCGGTCTTGACAAAGCCGCTGGCGTCCGAGGTTGACCGGTCTACCACCGATAGGCCTTCCCATGAATCACGGGTCGACACGCAGGCAAGGTTAGCTGTCTCCGAGGTTGACTGGGCTGCGTGCCAATGATCCCACGCAATGACCAGCGTGTTTGCCGTCGGTTGGTGCCGGTCCAAAGGGTGGAACGCTGCAACGGGTGAAGAAGACGTAGCGCTGTGCCGCTGGAGGCTTGGAACACCGCGCCGCTAAAGAGACTTGCAAGTGTGCCGCTGGGAGGGGCCAAGGTTGTGCCGCTGGGAACTTGCAAAGATGTGCCGCTGAAGAGCCTTGCAGGGGTGTACCGCTGGGGGTTCAGCAGGGTGTGCCGCTGGGAGGCACCAACAGGTGTGCCGTTGGGAGGCACCAAATGGGCTTCATTTTCTTCTTTTCCTCTCCTCATCTTCTCTTCTCTTCTCTCCTCCTTTTTATTCTCCTTCACGTAAACATGGGGTGAGAATTTTTAGTGTCCACAAAATCTCATAGAGGTTGGCAACAACATCAATGAGTTCCAAGTCCCCTCCCTTATAATCCTCCGTGATGGTAGCACTGTCAAGTGTTCAACAATTTCCTCTCTCTCTCTCTCTCCCCACCTTGATTTACGGGGGGTTGGGTCAAGTTGGGTTGAGAGTGCGGGTTTGGTTAGGGTTAAAGCATACCCATTGAACCCTTAGGTTGGGTCTAGTTCAATTTCAAACCCCAACCACCGAATTAAGGTACGTAAACGTTGGATTTAACCACCCGCTAGCTTGTAGTCTTATCCATTGCCATCCGTTCTCGAAGTCTGCAAATGGGTCGCAGCTTTAATTCCATTCCATTTCTCCTTTCTTTCGTGGAGGCCCCTCTTGGCATGCATCTCACATATCTATCGACGGGTGCTAATATCCGGTGGCATTTAACCTTATTTTGTCAATATCAACCATTAGCTTAATTATGATGTAATAGTGGTTGACTTGCACATGATATGAATTTGATACCATATTAGATTGTGATCGATATAATTTAAAGAGTGGATGTATAATTAACCCCACCCGGCTTCAATTCTTTGTTTCCATGCTTTTCTTTTTCTTGTGAAAGAATGCAATTTCCTTTCTTCTGTCTCTCTGTCTCAAAAAAAAAAATAACCAAACAACTCTCCCTTATGTAACTGGAAGGGTAAAGGACAAGTCAATTATCAGATTATATATAGCTAAAGAATAATAATTAATATTGGCATTCACATTCAAAAAAGGAGAGCAACGCGATGTCCCTCACACAACCAAGTTGAGGTGTTCTAGCAGTCACAACACGGCAAACCCCACACTTCTCCATTGAGCCAAAAAAACACGTTCAAAAGGGAGTGGAGAGAAGCAGCATTGAAGGTTCTGAGTTCAGATTCCTAGCTAGCCGCATGCATGAAACAAAACAAGATGGCGATGTTAAGGTGGGATGTCCCTTCCACAAACCGTGTGGCTTGCAACATGATCATGGATGAAACATCGATCACTGGCTAATTGATGACCATCTCTACTTTTTCTCGCGTGGGTTGGCAGTTTCAACTCGCAATCATTTGCCAAAAAGTTTCCACGAATCCACTGACAATGACCCTCCCAAGTAAGAGCGATGCAGCCTGATTAATAATATACATGCTAGTATATATGGTTATTTCTAGAAGTTCATTTGATAATATATATGAGAGTTTAAAATCGGCACTAAAACACCCTAACATGCTAGCAATGACAATATTGTAAGGTCTCATTTGAATGCAAAAAATCAATAATCAAACTTTTATCTCCTCCATCCATATGTTAGCATACGATGCACATATTTTACCATATGATTATCTCATACATTTTATCAATTTATATATTCAAATACAACTATAAGCTAGCAAAAGAAAAAGACGTGGGTTAATTCAAGCCGATGAGATTAAATTAATGATGTTCGGAATTGGTTTGTAATCGAGTTTACTACGAATTTTGATTCGTAGGTTAATTCTAATTTTACTGCCATCATAGATGAAATAACGTCAACCGATCTACTATTCCATCAATCAGAACTCAGGAGCCAATCTTGTTAATTTTGTGTCATCATAGATAAGATGGAGGAGAGTTTCATTGCCATTGGTGGCAAAAGAAGAAAGACGCCATGCACCTATTTCAAAATCACACGATTTAATTTTCAATTTTTGATTTATATCGTTAAATTTTCTCTATTACTAAACTGCGTATGGAATAAAAATCATATAATTTTGATATCTATTTCTCATCATGTATTAGATGAACATCAAATGAATAGCTCAGACGACATGCAGTACGTATAATTTATAGTGTCATGCGATATGTAAATTTTTGATATCAAATTTGAATGATCTCTTAACTTAATTGTGATTAAGTTTATGATGTTAAAAAAGATTTAATAGCTAGTGTAGATAAAAAAATGAAGATTGAAGCATGTAATTTTAAAATAGGTGACACATTTCTCATTTTATCATCAGTGGCAATGAAACCCTCTCCTTGATAAGACGATACCAGCCGATCGAGTTAATTTTCTATCGATTATACGGAGTGCAAAGCTAGTTTACAAGTTGACTTCGGGCACCATCTAATCCCATCTCCATTTACATCACTAGTGCATTCTCTGGTTAACAGATCCAGTACTCAAACAATATTGGCTCCAGACATTTGTTCCCCCGTACGTACCTAATCAAGGAGTTACATTAAGTTAGAAGCCACGCATGGTAATTGAGCATTTCCCCACACTTGATCTTCCCCAGAAACAGGCTGTGTTTTTATCAGATTTGAAGTAGCCTTCTCTTAATAAATTTATATTTGAATTTTATCAAGTTCGATTCAAATCGGAGGAGTCTCCTCGAGCAGTCATTTAATATGCCTTCAAATAACGTAAAATTCCATAAAATCGTATTTTTCCTATGATTGGAATGCTATTTTTTTATGTATTTTTCATATGAATCAAATATTATTGAGTTTTCTTTCTTTTTTTTTTGAGTTGTACAACGTTTGATTGACTCTACATCTCTATTTTTGGGGTGCTAATTAATTAAGTGAGACCATGCATTGAGATTGAGATCATTCGTTGTATTGATAATAATTCTCTAATCAATTTTTTCATTTATTCATTCTAGACTTATAAATTTTATTATGCTTTGATTTGGAATCAAATAGGTCCGGTGTTCTTAAAAAAAAACTTTGATTCTACTTTTAAGAAAAAAGAGGTAGAACTTGTTTCTTTCACTTTTCTTATGCTTGGAATGATAAACGTGGTATATACGGTGGTAGAACTTCCTTCTTTCACTTTTCTTTTCTTACTTCATAGATTGATTGATATATGTACGTACGTGTGCTGTGTGCATGCATAGGAAAGAGTACTTGTATTTTTCTGGAGCAATTTTGACGTACGGGATGCCAGGGAATCTCAAGTTAAATTAATGGAAAACGTCTCTCACCCCATTTGCAACTTCGCATCCAATTCCGTATTCACTAATTATATGTAGTGCTCGTCCCACACTTTCTTTTCACATCTAACTCGTTCAAAATCTCAAGAAAAAGTAACATGCCCGTGGATGCATGTAAACTATGTAGGCAGAAGATTTAGAATTGGATTTCTGCACATATACCCCCTACAAACTGCCATATTTATATATCCCCTTGATTTTCACATCTTGTCATAAATACCCCTAATATTTTCAAGTTGCAGTTATACCCTCCCGTTAAAATGAAGTTAACTTCAACCAAATATATATATATGCTCGGAAGATTCTAAAAACTCGGGTGAAATTAGGGGTATATATGCAAAATATTTGTGAATTTAAGGGTATATGTGTGAAAATATCAGAGACATTCAATTGGAGTTAACGGTGGTGCTTTGATAGGAAGGGTGTTACTGGCATTTTTTTAAGATATCAGGGGTATTTATGATAATATGTGAAATTAGGGTAATTACAATCAGAGATTTCACTATTTCAGAATGTACCCATCGCTTCATTTGATCTTCATGTTACCATCGAACTGAAAAATGCAGTTCCAGTGCGGTTCTCGAAATTTGGGGGAGCTAAAAGGGATTGAGACGCAACTCGTAGATCGATCTGCAGGACCTCATCCGAGGTTTCTCACAAGCACAGCTGCACATGATATCAGAAAAATAAAAAAATATCATTTTTTTTTCTATACAAGCACGTACGCTGCATCATATATAGAGAGGAGGTGGTGATATATATATAACCTGTGTGTTAAATTTGGAGTCAAGAAATGATGTTAATTAATAAAACTATTTTGTTTAACCCATTAATGTCGATATAATTAATCTCTCTCCCTTACAATCAGATTTTCCAGGGGACTATATACATACATATGGCCTCTCCCCTTCCCCAATTCCTGTATGTACGTCAGGCACACACACACACTGCGCCGCGCCCGAAACGGGATCTCACAGTCATAGCTTCTTTCGGACTCCACCTTGTTCGGTAACACACTTCATCCCCGCGAGTCCGCGAGCCGTTCAAAGTTGGATTAAAACCCACCAGGCTGCTCACTGCTCATGTTAGCGTCGTAGCTCCGGCACCCGCCGGCCGGGTACGTGCAAGGGCAGAGGCACTCGGCATTCCCCGTACGCAGGCTGCCGCCATGGGCACCGCAGCCCGGGGGGCAACCGGTCATGGCCGAGCGACCCCCCTTCTGCCTCTGCTCCTCTTCTTCCTCCTCACGATCACTGCCCACGCAGTCGCCTTCACTCTCCGCTCCGGCCGCGCCAAGTGCGTCACCAAGAACTTGCGCGGTCCCGCCGTGAGCGTGGCCCGCTACCGCGTCGCCGGTAGCGGCGCCGGCAACGGCGTAGCGTCGTCACACAAACATAAGATCCGCGTCAGGGTACGTGCTGCATGCTAACCTTCCTCCATTATAAACTCCACCTCCCACATGGCTTCGCGTTGCAGTGGACCTTGCGCTAGCTGTTGATACATTGACAAGGGAGCTGAGTTTGGTGGCCCGCCGTGCTGCAGGTGAGAGATCCCAAGGGGAAGAGCATCCGCCAAGTAGAGAGCGTGGAGTCTGGGGAGTTCGCCTTCTTGGCGAAGAAGACAGGTCGGTACAGCGCCTGCTTCTGGACCCCAAGGTCGAACAGCTCCACCTCTATTTCGATCGACTTCGAATGGAGGACCGGAAACGCCACGCAGACTTGGCACTCCGTCACCAGGAAGAGCAAGATAGAGGTCATCGCTTCATTGCCTCTCTCTCTCTCTCTCTGATCTCTCTTGCATGTTTGAGCTAACAGGACGGTTTTATACCACACTCTTTCTTCACTTTTACCTGTGCTAAGGTTCTTAAGAACTGCGTTTTTCATCTTCGATCAAACACTGACATACTAGATTGGAAGTGCCCAGGATCTTATGAAACAACCTGTTACATTAACCAACCACTATTAATGGGATTAAACTTCAAAGTTCAAACCACCCCTAGCTCCTACAGTCCCAGTTAATTAAGGGACTACCTGCATGGTAACAATAGGAGTGGATCTAGTGATAGGAATGGTTGTTGTTGGCTCCGATACCACCTTAATTATAAAGAACTCAGTTTCCATCTTAAAAGTTAAAACTTCAAGTTGCTCAATGGGGATCTCCAAAATCCTGTAGGACTACCTGTTAGTATTAGCCAGCCAATCAATGTGGAACCTCCAATAAAAGTGTTGCACAAGTGGTAAACTTTAGTTTTAGTTTGCAGTGTTGATGTTTTTTTTAGCTACATTGACTAATTAAGTCTGAAGAAAACATACCCAAGTCCTCTTATTGATCCTTGAGGATTCATCCAACCCCGGCCAGTTCATGCATTAATTTATTCCTGGGGGTTTACAGCATGATCAACAAACGAACTGTCGATCTAGTAATTAATTACTGTTGTTCAAATGTTGACGTTTTCAAGCACACCGAGTCCATGGTGAATTGTTTTCATTAACTGAGGTATGCTCCTTCTCATCGTGCCATTTTACCACCTGATGCTATTTTCAGCTGTGTTTGGAAAGAGAATGGGATTATGGATTCTTAGAGAGAGAGAAAAATAGGTTCGATTTTACAGGGGTTCTTTTCTTCTCCTTTTATCTCTCTCCGTGTGTCACAATCTCTCTCTAAAGGTCACAATCCTCCTTTTTAAAAATCTGGTAGACATTGACTATTTTGAGAAGGATTATGGAAGGTGAGGATTCCAAAACCATAATCCCTCCTCACAAGTCACAAGCCTTTCCAAACGCGGCCGACGTCGACACCATTCTGCTCCAATCGCCATATAATTACATCAAACAACAAGCCACCGTCTTCCCACGCATCTCTCCAACGATTCCATGAACCATGCCTTCATGCAGATGCAGGCGCAAATGCAGGAGGCACAGGCCAGTAAGCAGCCGCTGCAGGGACCAAATCCGTCTGCGAGTGCAGGAGCGAAGGCCTATGAGAGCACAGCAGACAAGGCATCTGCTGAGAGTAGCGCCGAAGAGGAGGAAGATGATGAGGATGATAACGAAGATGGTGGTAAGGGCGAGAATGATTAAAATTGCCATTCGTTCCACTTGATATGGATTGTTGACCATTATTTTCGACGGACTGCTGGACTTGGTTTGTACTAATTTATGTCTCTATGTTTATAGCTTATCTTTTAATAAACGTGATCTTTGTAAGCATGTTTCTTTAGCTCATTAGCTACGCTCATGTTTGAAAAGAAGGTTGTAAAGAATTTTACTTTTCTTTTCTTTTTTTCTAATGACATTTGGTCACGGCTCAAGTTACGGATTAGTAAGGAAGTTTGGGAACAGACTTTTTCTTAAGGATATTTCTATTTTAAAAATACTTCATTTTGATTTTTGTCATAATTTTTAAATTTCCAGTATTCAACTTTTGTCCTGTTTGATAAAGTGCCAGTAATTTTTAAGGGAGGAAGAACAAGAAAATGTGTTGATTTATATCGGAGGTGGTTAAGAGAGAGAGAGAGAGAGAGAGATCGGCTATTTTAAAATATTTGGGAAAGATTTGAAAGATTAACTTCTTCCCTAAAAATTAAGCTAGGTAACTTCTAAGTTAAGTCTCCATTCTTTTTTTGAAATAAATTGAGAAAAATGTTCAAAAAACATAACCAAACACCATATTATTTATTTTGCAAAAGGATATACATCCATGGCTCTAGGGTTAGTAGTTATTTTTCTTTGAATTTTTTACATAAAAATCATTGTTAAACGAAAATTTATAAAAAAAATATTTTTAAAAATATATTAATATACATATGACTGTGTAAATCTAAATTGTGTAAAAATGTCATTTTTATTTAAAGACATATCACTTTTTTGTCAAAAAAATTGTAAAAAAAATCATGCTTAAATAATACTTATGTATTATTTGAATTAGCACAATGATATGTTTGTTAATATATTTTTAAAATATTTTTTTATAAATTCACCTCTAATAATAATTTTTATACAAAAATTTCTTTTTCCTTTTAGTACAGAGACACATGTGGCACGCGGCTCAAGCTTCTGACACTAACAAGCTTATTTTTTAAAAGGGACAGACATCAATGGCTCCAGAGATATCCATAATCATCAACGAAAATAATATTCTTAGCAACGGCTCATTGTACCCGTTAGATGCCGCTCGATAGTTTGCCAATGTAGTCAACCATCCAAAAAAGGGGAAATCTTATTACCCGTCGGGAAGGTCACACGTCTCTCCAAAAAAAAAAAAATTTAAAAGAGGAAACTTGGATTTTGTTGATGGCTTTCCGCAGGTGGCAAAACGCTCTCTTTACTGAGTGCTCCGATCCCAACCTTTTACCTCCTTACATGCTTATATCTAAAAGTCACTCTTTTGGAAATCAAGCACGCATGATTTCATCTGATTAATTCATGCTCGTCCAGTTTCAAATTGTTGGTCCGAAGTTATAACAAAACTCAGATATAAATGAGTAGAGCTTTTGCGAATCTGAGCAGAAGACTAGCTGACATTCAAGAAGTGTAAAAAGAGTGGGAGGATTATTGGCGGCGGTTCATTCCGTCAGAATATTCTCTCCATGTGAGTCTATTTGTACAAACCTATTTGACGTAGCGCACTCCAATATTTCGGATGTAGCTTCCTCGCCTTCTATGAGAGAAATACGTATACAGTGGGATTTGTAACTCCAATCTCCCCCAACACTCACAGACACATCCACAAACCTACTCCCAACATCTCTGGCACTGCCATCATCTCCCACGAGAACATCCCTCATTTTGTAACCACCATTATCATCTTTCCTCTTTCTAACCCTTTTTTTCGCTTTTTTAGCTCTCTACACTGTCTTATAATATGTCGGAAGCGACAAGGCGACACCTCTTGCCGGAGCTTATCAACATAGACACATGCCATCCATGGAAGCTCACGACTGACGCTATTCCCAGGTTCAATCCCTGGGTTCCAACGAAAAATGAAAAGCAGGTGCAAGGAGTTCATTTTAGAATCAAACTGAAATAATATGAGGGTCAGCCAGCCAAGCTGATGCAAACTGATATTAATTTGCACAATCACTACTCAGCCCAAAAAATGCCAATGGACAATATATCGCCACTCTGTGCACTGGCAAAAGCGCACAGAAATAATCAATTTCTCGACCAACATGTAAGATGTGACACTCTCGAGTACACAATATGGATCGACTCCTGAGGCATGATTGCCACGTTTTTTGCTACCTAGGGTGCAGTTCAAACCTCATCAAGAAGTACTGGTAGAAGCAAAATCTGCTAAGGCTCTTTCAGTTGCAGTGGCCAACAATCAAGGGCAACAGAGCACACCGAACACTGAAGCCTCATTTGGTAATGGGAGCAAGCCAACGGAATTACTGGGTTCCTACGCTGATGAGGCAACCTCAATTGCACTACCTAAAGGCCATGCAGCTTCTACATGGTAGTTCCCATATTGCACTTGCTTAACCAGTGTGATCTCTTGCAATGGCTCCAATGCTGTACATCAGAAAACAATGGGAGGAAAAGTTTCATGATTAAAAAAATGCACGTGTTTTGGGGGGGGGGGGGTAAGGTCATGGCACCAGGCACTGTAAAACTTACCAAACCCGTCGACAAGCAATGTGTACTGATACACCAGGTCCATACATAGGTAAGGCAAGTTGTCCTCCGCAACATCAGAATAAGTTGCCTTAGCCTCCTTCAAATTCAATCCACATGCATGCTTAGCAGCATCCTCAAAATCTGAAGGCTTCACCTTAGCAACAGGAACCTTTGGATCTACAAAACCAGCCTGCATAGGATAACAATTACATTAGAGACTGTAATGGGATGCCAACAAAAATAGCAGTATATAATCTGCTAGTAACCTGAGAAATAGTGTTCTAATCATCACCTCTGCAGCCCTATCAAAGAAGAATGAGGCCACAAATAGATTTTTCTGCCCATCACCACCGCCACCATTCCACACACCACCAAACGTGCACTTCATGTGTGTACATGTGGGTTCATCTACCTTGAGGGCTTTAACAGCAGCATCTCTGCATTTAGTGTAACTAGCCCCTGAAGGTGATGCTGAAGCAGGATACAAACCATTTCCATATTTGTATGATCCTTCAAAGCATGAACAAGTAAGTCAGATAAACATGCAATCATATCTTTATGCTGACATCAAATTGAAGAACAATGTTGAAAGAAGCAAAGATAAATGGAACTGCACAAGGATAACCGCATAGACATGTTTATTAATCAAAAACAGCTTAGTAAAAAACCATCTTATGTTGGAAAACTTTTATCTATAAACAGTAGCATGGTTTTGGGGTGGCCACCCCTCTCGCACGCTATTGGTATGCAAGTGTTTACCTCTCATCACAGCCCTTTATCTATAAACAGTGCTTTGATGAGCATGAGCGCTTAAGTGTATCAATCATATCCATCAAAAATCTCATCAGAAAAATTAATACTGGGTTTAGCACAATAAGATTAACAGTGGGACTAGCAGATCATATAGAGTTGGCTATGACAAGAACAGGTTGGAGTCTGGACACCAAAAACATCCCCGCACCCCAAAGGAAAGCCAATGCACCTTACCCATGTTCTGCCAGACCAAAAACCTGATTATGAATATCATCTTCCTGCTGAGTTGTTATCTTTTCAAGGACATAACATTGAGAAAGCTATTCGGAGCAATCTTGAGTGCTCATAGCCCTTTATCCTCAGAGATTATAACGATTCAATCTACCACAAGATAAGCCTGCTTGTTTGACCAATCTAATGTGTGAACACCATGCAATAAGAATCCCCTAATCTAGAGGTGGTCTAGTCCTTTAACTATGTACAATGGCTGTAACAACGGCAAAGTATCTCAGATACATGATTTCCATAGCTCCCAAAGTACAAGAAGCAAAAGATGAAAGGGGGATAACCTATGTTCAAAAAAGGTTAGCCCAGTATTGTGGGGCTCCCACTACTGAGGTGTCCGTGAGGGTCAACTGCACAGAGTCTTTGCCCTGCCTTTCATAGAGAGGCTGGTTCTGGTTTTGAACATGTGACCTCCAGGTTAAATGGAGTACCGAGGCTCCCACTCAATAATCCATATTCCAATCATTAGTGCAATTTGTAACTGCCCATCCTGATAGGACTGAGGGAAGGTTATGGCCCCACATAGTTAGGCTGAGATGTCATAAAATGTATCTCAGCATCCTTTTGCTGTGAGGCAATCCCATCAAAACAACATTGCAGACAAGGCGGCTATAAGGGCTATCTATGTTCAAATGGACATAATAATTTAACATAGTGTGACCATCAATTGAAATATGAACTAAAATTGGGAAGGAGCTTGTACCAATGTTGAATGAAAACTATGAAATAAATGGCAAATAAAGAAGGAAGTTCAATTTCCTCTGAATAAACATGATCAAGAATCCGAAGAACCTATCATAATGGTAGGTAGAACTAAACATGAAGCAATGGTGAATAAATATTTGAAAATAGACACCAGATACATATGATACTTGGACTTTACCTTTGACAGATAAGATCCAATACAATGTGGGTGTCCACCTGATATAAGCAAAGAGTAAATGCTGTTTCCTGTGTGTTTCCTTCGGACCTCTTTACCTCCCATTAAGTTTTTGGATTTTTAGAGGCATCTCCTCTAAAAAAACTTTACAAAATAAGAAAATGATAGTTACTAGGTTACGATCCTCGTCACATATTGGCTCCCCTTTTTGTGTCTTCCTTCCTCCTAATCTAATATGCAACCTCCCCTCACTTCCAAACATGGTTTGCCATCTCTTACGAGATGTCCGAGATCTCTATCTCTCCAAAGGTCGTGAGAAACGGAGCCCCCGAGATCGAGATCTTCTTCCCTTCCCCTCGATTTCCTCCTTACTCTCTCCCTGTCTCTCTCTACCTTGGCCCCCTTGAGCTCTCTCTCTCCCCCCAGTCTCTATCTCTCCCTTGACTCTCTTTGTCTCTCCTCTGTGACTCTCTCTCTCTCTGTCTCTTTCTCCCCCCCCGGTCTCCCCTTCTCTCTGTTTGAATGAGAGAGAGAAAGAGAGGAGGGGAGACAAAGATACATGTACCATTTTTGATATATTTGTGATTCACGTATCACTTTATGTATCTCTTTTCGATGTAACTTTTGATGTATATTGACATTGGTGCATGTGAATGTATTTGTTATCGTTATAATTACTCTTTATTTTGTAAAGTTAAGTTGTCAATTAGAGAAATATGTTTGTGAAATTAAGTGGTTAATAAAAAAAATAGCATTTTCTTAGAAATAGACTATATATATGAAAAAAAATCCAAAATCACTAAACCCGATCTCCCGAGATTTTTCTAAGATCTCTCTGAGATCTCTTTTCTTCTGCCTTTCCAAGACGGAACCGATATTTGAGACAGAAAACCTTGCTTCCAAAGCTGTGGTTCCATGTTATATGATCGTAAGCTCTGTGCCCTTGTCTACCATTGAACTTCTCTATCAACATACCTCTACACTCGTAGCATTCTTCAACTTCTGGCACCATGGTCCAGTAGCTCTAAGTTGCTACCATGGTTTGCCGAATCGGGGCGTACCGCACTGTACCAGCCGTGCCGAATCCTACCTACCTACTTGGGTGAAACCGGTGCGCTGGCACGTCGGCACGGGGGCAATCCGGCAAACTTGTCACCGACAGCCAACAGCGGCAGCAATGACAGCGACACAGGGTTCATCGGCAAGGGGATCTTCTGCTGGAAGCGGCGGTGCGGCTACAGCAGTGCGGGGTTCGTCGGCAAGGTGGATGACAGCAAGGATGGCAGTACTAGTTTTGATATCGGTTTCGGTCAGGACCGAAACGTATCGGTTTCGGTTTCGATTTCGGCCGAAACCGGTTCAAAAACATTCAAAAAGGCAAAAATTACAGTGAGCAGGTCCGGTTTCGGACCGAAACCATTAAAAAAGTTTTTTTAGTTTCGGACCTGCTACAGTGAGCAGGTCCGAAACTGTTTCGGTATGGGCCGAAACCGATACGTTTCGGCCGAAACGTATCGGTTTCGGCCGATATTGCCATCTATGGATGGCGGCGGAAGCGGAGGGCGATCAGTGATGGCGACAGCGAGCAGCGGAGCTGAGGGCGAGGGAGGGAGGCAATGTGGCAGAGCGGAGCGGAGGGCATGCCAGCGGGGAAGAGAGGCGGCTAGAGTTTACAACCGGAGAGAGGGATCGGGGGTGGGAACAAAGAAGAAATGGTTTTGGGTATTTTATAAAGGAATCCCCGTAAAAACCAGTTTCTTGCCATTTTGGATTCAAAAAAAAATGTTCTCAATCCAATATGGCACTGTACCATACCGGATCGTACCTCAGAAAAACTGGCATGGCCAGTCCAAACGATCCTGCAACCTTGGTTGCCACTGACAATTAACAGCGGCTAAACATCCCCATACTCTGTGCATGGGCTGTGCATTAGTATTGTGCTGCTGCACCTCATTGCAGACTGGTCTGGCCCACCAACATCAGTTCCCATCTCCTGATATTCGTAGATTTGAAGATGGATAACGCTTTACAAAAAGCTGAGAACTTAGTGGTGTGAAAAACCATGGTGTTAATGTGAGCCTTCAGTAGACAAAGCACGATAGAGGAGATGGTGTTTATGGACTGCAAACCGTAGGTGTCACGATCTCAGGATAAGAAATATCAAATATGATGAGGCTACACAATCTTAAGTCAATATCATGAGAGATAGTGCCCACTGATTTCTACTGGTCTGAGGACATTGTAGGGGAACTGAGTGGAGAGAGCAAAAGTAAAGGAAAGAAATGAAAGGACATTTGCCTCCAGAAATTCTAGGCATGCCTCACCCATCTCACTAGGTTGTGGTTGGGGATTGAAGATCCTAACCTAATGGAGCATTCCTAGAATTTGAAAAGACAAAATGACCTTCACATTGCATGTACTTATTTTAATAAGAAAAAAGAAAATCCAACAACAAGAGAAGTTGAACAACCATAGCCCATGTTTATTATGTCAACATGAGAAGACATGGGAAAGCTTGGCCCTCTACATAATCTGAGAATGATGGAAGTGAAAATCTAGTACAAAAGCACAGTTAAGTTAGTGCAAAATGTATGTGCATAAGAAGGAGACCTAGCCCTGAACCAAAGAGGATCTGCTGGGATCAGCCAGGATCAGGCTGAGGGCCCGAGCTATACCTAATGGGTAGTTTTCTGGCCACTGAGGAAAGCTTGTTACCCACTACTAACTGCTGGAAATGACTAGCAATGTCTCCTTTGGAGCTTGAAGGCTATGTATATGCCCTCCTTTCACCTGTCCACGATGCCACAAATGCTATCTTATTCTCTGTTTCACTTCTGTCATCATTAATCAAAATTCCCCTGCAGAGAATATTCCAACTACTCCGAGCATCTCACTTCAACTGCCGTCATTCCATGCCTCTCTTTTTCTCTCCCTAACCAATGTATTTATTCCTGCTTCCAGCATCCTTTACCATGAATGGAGAC
This sequence comes from Amorphophallus konjac, assembly GCA_022559845.1. Taxonomy (NCBI): domain Eukaryota; kingdom Viridiplantae; phylum Streptophyta; class Magnoliopsida; order Alismatales; family Araceae; genus Amorphophallus; species Amorphophallus konjac. Next base: position 42,191,842 of record CM040121.1, read on the forward strand.
TTGACCATCAGAGGGCTCCCCCCACCCCCCAAACATAACTCTAAGAGGATCCAACATCATCTCCCCATACAAGCTCATGATAGCTTTCTCCCAACAATCTTCTTCCTCTGTCCCCTCGGATCAATAGTCACAAGCAATCCTTCAACAGTTCTTGACAACATTACTGCTACTTGAAAAGCTTCAACTCCCAGCTTCCAAGCACCAAAAGATAAAAATTGTGGCATTCAAGTCAAAGAAGGAAGCAAAAAGGAAAACACCAAAAAGCAAAGGGTATGTGTGATAGAGTGAAATCCCGGTCAAAATGTCCCAAGGACCAAAGACCCTTGGTTGGCATTCCCCGCAAAAACTTTTTTTTTTAAATTCAAATGGGCCCATGGGCAGGATCAGCCGGAATCAGCGGGGATCGGCTGATCCGTCCCGATCCGGCCCAATCCCATCGATCCCACTGTTGGATCGGTCCACTTTGACTCGAGATCGGGTCGGTTCGCCTGGAAACCGATCGGATCGGCCGATCCGAGCCGATCCGATCCAATCCGGCGAACCATGCTATCCAGGGTCAATTGCCCCCCGCCAAGGATCCGGAAGGAACCTATCCCCTCCAAATAGGTCCTCCCAAGTACCTATCCGGTCCCAAGTGATACCCTAACCTCTATAAATACCCCCATGGGCCCGACGGTTGAGGGGGATTGGAGAAGACACTCGGAGGCACGCTTGGAGTACTTATGCTTTGTGTGTTTGTGAAGACCCAGTCAAGGATATGATTTATAAATGCCCTGGGGTCTTGCTTTTATGCCCCTAGGGGCTTTGTTATGTAATTTTTCTATATATTTTGATGGTAGAAGTATTATAATTTTCTGAATTAATCAGAAATTATGAAAATATCCCCAAAATTACAAGAAAACCCTACAATGTCTTGTAATTGCAGAAATACCTTGCAATATCCTGTAATTGCAGAAATGCCCCGCAATGCCGTGTAGTTGCAGAAACACCCTGCAAAGTTCAAGAATTGTAAACATGTCCCATATTTTTGCAAAAAAGTCCTATAATGTTCACAATTTGTCGACAAAGTCTTGTATTCGTAGAAGAGCTTTGTATTTATGCAAATATTCCTTGTTTCTTCCAAGAATTTCAAAGATACCCTGGCTCTTGGTTTATTATGTGAATGTCGTTCTTTGGTGTGACATTAAGACTCAAATTATCTTCACAATCCCTAGCCAATATCAAATTGCTTAGGTGCCCTCGGCCGATGTCAAATAAACCCTAGAGGTATCAAATTGCAAACATACCTTTGTCCCTGACAAGTTGTATTCAAATCTCCAAATAATGTTGAACTGCAACATGATCTTTAGTTTATGGCTAAACCCTGGTGTAAATCCTCAACCTACCCCTATTCTTACAGGTTTGTAGGTCCGTCGTGTCCTAGACCAAATTACCCTTCTATCCCCGTCACGGTACAGTGACATTCATCCTTTTCCTTTTGTTGTAGTCACGCCCTCACCCTTAGCATCATAACCGGTATTGTGAAGGACAATGAATCTTCTTTGACAGTTAAACAAAGGTGTTCAGGCTTTATGCCGATGTAAATTAACACTGACTGAGGTCAGTGGGGAAAGGTGTAGCACCCGAACCCAAATCGTCTGATAACTTAAATCCACAGAATTAATGATGAACATGATATTTAAATAGCTAACAAGTGTGCATTTATGTTCAACAAATGAACATCTCTTTAAAATTCTTTTCCATGTTCAACAGTCTCCCTCACCTTCTTTTAGCTCTATTTATAGGAAAAGAAATATTCATTAACTCCCACTCCCCACATTGTTATAGAATACCCTTTGTAGGGTAGTATGGGGGCATGGACTCCCCAACTCAATGCACGATATCTTAGACCTGTTGGAAAACTCAAGCACTATTGAATTACACATTGGGAAGACCAAAGAACACCTATAAGCTAAGAAATAATAAAACAAAGAGATACTTTGTTGGGGATACTAAAACCAAGACTAAAAAAATGCTGAAGTGGAAATATCAAATGACAAACCTAAAGGAGACTCCTAATGGAGATGCTTGCGACCTGAAATTGTTGCATGACATAAATATGCATGAAGGCTAAGAAGAAGTGGTTGAATCAATTTTCCCCGGGCGGAAAATGGTTCCTCCTCGAGGTTGTGCCACTTTTCTTGAAATGGTGCACATCAACCCCCCATTTGAATAGATGGCAATGAAACCAATGGCAGTGTTTTGGAGAATTTCCATATTTGTTGTTTGAATCAGGGTTCACCGACTCATTGGGACAGATTCACCTGGATCCATCCTGCTCTATGTAGTCAGAGGAGAGAAGCGTCTGAGGCGTCGCCTCAAGCCTCAAACGCCTAAGCGATGGCCTAGGGCGTTTAAGACAACATTTCATTAAAATTATTAACAGGTAAGATATGTACATATTTCATTAAATATGTCAACAACATATATAAAACCTATAAGAATACTTAATTTATACATGCACATGTGTTATTATGGAATGGGCTGGGTGGCCCAACTGGGCTCGGCCCAAAGGCGCCCATGGCCCTGGCCAATCGCCTAGGCGAGATTAGCTAAGGCGAGGCAAACTATTGGAGCCTCGGCTCATAGCCTAGGCGAGCTCCTCAAGCACCTTTGATAACATAGATCCTACTATAGCATGAGTCGACCTAACTCAGACCGAGTCGTCCAATTGAGCCCTTTAAATGACTCGGGCCGGCTCATTCTGTATCACGACCTAGGTTTGCCATCGTACGATACAAGTCACACAACTCATACTAATGCAGTACAATTCAGCCAACCATATATTGAATAAACTTGTTAAAACAGTGAGAATTTCTTTTTTTATGAACTTCCATGACTCCATTTTTTATTCTTCAAAAGCTTTGTTCCATTGGCAGCATCAATTGTTAGGTAGGAACGAAGTTGAAGATTTTCTTCCTGCTTTTGAACAAAGTAAACTTGATAATTGATATATTCACACTGAAGCCTCTTTTTTTTGTGAACATGAGCTAACTATGGGGTTACACTGTTTTGGCATCCCACAAGAAAAATGTTCGTCTTCATGGAGCAATGAACATACACAATCACCTTGAAGATAATGTTAAAAGACCTGGAGGTCTAATCAATCTTTACTACAGTACTACCATTGTATGACATACGCTTCTCTTCAAAAACCTTCTCTCTCTCTCTCTCTCTCTCTCTCTCTCTCTCTCTCTCTCTCACACACACACACACACACACACACACACACACACACACACACACACACACACACACACACACACGAACACAAATTGTAGGAAATTTCTGAGAGTACTAGCAGCAATTTAATGATAAAACCAATATGGGAAAATGATTTAAAATGGAAATGGGAAAGAAGAGGAATGGATTTGTGGGACCCACCTTGGTTTTAGCTCTACACCTAAAGAAATAAGACAGTATTCGTCAACTCTCAGCAAATGATCTCCACGTTATGATACAAGAACACCTTTTTTATGGGTGCTAGGAATAAGGCCTTCCCAAAGTCAACTCACAAAAAAGGCTTTAACATCTTGGAAAACTAAAAGGCTCTTGGAGGGCATAAAATACAATCTAAGAAGACCAAGGACACCCTGAGAAACTGTCTCCGTAAGATAGGATGTACTTTATTTGAAACTAAAAGTCAACTAGAATAGATTCCTTGCAGAGTGATGCTAGTCTAATGAGAATTTGCAGCATCACATAAGAGGCTTATGGGCAAAAGATGGGCTGAATGAATGGACAGGGCCCCTTTGAGGATGTGCTGACGTATATCATCATGGAGGCCCACTACTCTAGGTGCAGAGGTAACTTGGCATTGGTATCTCATTGAATCTTAAAGAAAATACTAAATCAAAATCGGAAATGTAAGTTTCCTTTTCTAAAAAAATAAAGAAAAGTGATGGAAAAAAGAAAAAGAGTTAATTATACAAGCAAAAAATGATAAGGGAGTTTAAAGCAAGTTAAGAAAGTATGAACGAAAGAGATACCACCCATCCAAAATGACAATCTCCGAAGGCTGAAAATATATAAGTAGAAATGAGAGTTGTACCCTGGTGTCCAGCCAAAATGCAAGAATTTCCAGACCCATCATCAACCTTCAGAATCTCTGCTCGTGCAGCTAATAAGCCATAATGCAGGTAACTGTTGAACCAAAAACAAGAAAAGTTGCATAAGTATCATATGCAAAGGAAAGAAAAACATCTAAATGCATCTCATAGGGTCCTTTTGGAGAACTCCAAACCTTCGAAAAGCAGTTATATGAGTCTCTCTCTCTCTCTCTCTCTCTCTCTCTCTCTCTCTCTCTCTCTTTTTGGGGGGGGTAGGACGGTTGGGTTCTAGGGGGTGCAATGTTATTCACATTTTGATGCAAAAACAGTGTTCAAGTCAACAACAGACATCCTCTAGACCCAAGAATTGTTTCATCAAGGAGATGTAGAACCTGTGAACATAGAGGTAATATTTGGTTCCTTTAAGAAACAATTCCTTCACGTAAGTATCTTCCCCATTCTTGATTGTGGGAGCTTTTGCAGCATCACTTTCTGAAATAGCATAGGCCATTTGGACAGATCCACCTCCTAGATCAACCACACCAACCGTGTCGGCATGTGTCTTTCCCAAATTACCCAACAGATAGTTTATTGTAACCTGTGAGTGAAGTAAACTTGTAAGTACTCACTCATAGAATGACGAAACATATGTAGTGATGCACAATATAATGTAAATGAGGAGACTATGCAATCATCATTTGAAACAACTGAAATACAATGCCTTCACATGATAATTAAGCCATCATACTTTCAGCCAGAAAACCCAAAGGAGAATTTATCTTCTAGTAATATGCATGTCAGTATGCAACTTTTGGTAGATATATTAATAGCTGCTACTGAAGCAAAATTTGTAACAGTGTATGGTCTAAACTAAGATGATTAGATAACCTGACACTTTTAGGTCCTGTTTGATATTGGAATGGGATACCCAAACCGATGAGAGAGAAACGGTGGGCCCCACCCGCTCTCCTCCCAGACAAAATCGCTACCCTGGGGTTGGGTAGCGTATTCGCGCCGATGGGGGCGAATACGCTACCCTAACCCATCTTCAAACAGGGCCTTATGGAATACACTTCCAAGTTTTTCCTAATATTTAGGTAAGACCTACTTTCCCCATAACTTCAAAGAAATACCAAACCATTTTTTCATGAACCAAGAATTTCTTCTTCACAGGATTAAAAAAAATGTAAGCAAGTAAGGAACTAGCAAGAGCAGGCCACAAGTCTTTCATGATCCTACATGCACAGGAAAGCCTTGAATGCAGAACCAAGGTTCGCAGTACCGGTACCAGAACCGGCATCGGTCAGGGCCGGTACCGGTACCAGTATCTACCGGCCGGTAATGGTACGATACAGCCTGGCAGTTAGTCCCCCTATATTAGTGTACATATATATACATGGGTTTAAAAATTGGAAAAAATGTTAAAAATCAGAAAAAAAAATAGGAAAAGTTAATAGAATGCAAGATCCAACATGATTGAACACAATCTAACACATATATTGAAAAACTGAGGTATTGATGTAGTGAAATTTGATACTTAAAAACATGTAATTGAGAAACTGACTCAATCCTGTGCCACTGCGGGAGGCGGGTGGGAGTGCGAATGGAGGAAGGGGGGAAGGCTTGGGCTCACAAGTCACGGGACTGCAAAGTGCAGCCTGTGAGTTGAGGGAGGCCCTTAATCGGATGGTCCCGATGGAACAAACCGGGCCAGACTGGCCCCGGTTCGTTTGAGTTTTTTTTTAGTTTTTTAATAGGTACCGGTACCACTATCAGCTGGTACTGGACCGGTCGGGTCTGGTACCGAGATGTACTGCCCGGTACCAATACGTACCGGGTGGTACTGCAAACCATGTGCAGAACATCACGGTGCTTCATAGTGAAGAATCATATATGAATATTGCCAAAGTAAATAAGACACTGGTCCTCAGCTAGACAGCTCAAGAAATCAACAGCCAAATTCTCATCTTTATAGGTTGACTTCAAAACGACATCTGTGCCAAACAGAGAACATTACTTTGTTGACTAGACAAAAAAAACCGATATTGCTTACCCACTGAAATGCACCTTCCTGAGCTCCATCAAGAACAGTAACCCAGTCTGGTTGAAATTTGAAAGAACTCTTCTTTTGCAGAAAATCTTTCACCTGCAGAGTCCAAAGTCTGAGTTAATGCATGAAATATTTAATGGAAGTAGGAAGAGTAAGTTTGTCTGTTCATTTATCTGACCTCCATAACTGACTGAACTATGATTAAAGTGCCAAAGAAAAATTAGATTGCATTGAGATAAAATTTCATCAAATGAAGTTCAAGTTCACGAAGAAAGAGCATACTGCTTGCAATATTCTTTCAGATGTTTCAGCACCCAATGCTCTCAAACCTGCAGTTGCCTGAATGAACACGAAAATGGTTAGATATCTATCATGAAGGGACTAGTTATAAAAAAGCTCAGTACTAAGGGGAAAAGAAATCAAAGAATTTATGGTTGTAAAATCCTCATTACCCCAACTTTTACGGGTGTTAACTTTCTCAGTTCTGAAGGAACCGCATTCTCAGCCATTTTCAAAAGAGATTGAAGTGAATTCGCAGCTTCCTCGGGATATTTGGAATATGAACTCAACCCTGGCTTTTTCTGCAAATTAACAGCCAACTATGCTAAGAAGAAAGACTTCTATCAAAAAATCCAACCAAATGATGCACTCTACTACAAAGAAATAATTGGTTGAAGATAAATTACTAAATTGGAGTAGACTGAATCTAGGTATTACTAGTAAACTTCAACAGGAAAGTCCTGACTCAAATATCAAACTTCTCATCTTAACTTTCATTACTGTGTAGAATGTTTCGGCTACCATGTTCAAGGAATGCAAGATTGAATCGGCCACCTGGATCAGGTATGCCAGATCCCGATCCAATCCGGATCGGATCGGCCGATCCAAGGGTACTGAGTCAATCCACACAAAAAAAGGTATTTACACAATTAAAAGGAGTCCTAAATAAATAAAAAGGTACATTTATAAACTGAGAAGCTATTTACACAAATATAAATCATGTAAAGATATTTTTATCTCAGGTTGGGATCAGCCATACATAAAAGCAACAGCCGATTTTGGTCCGATTCGGACCGAGTCAATCACTTTTTAATTATTAAAAAAATCATTTTTTATTTTTCCAATTGGGATCAGCTTAGGAGCCAGAATCAGATCGACCCTGCCAATTCCTATCTGAATTGAATGATCCAGATTGGGATCGACCGATTCTGCATTCCATGACCATGTTTTGACAGTTATTGCACAAAAAATACACCATGATTTTAGCTTCAGCAGAAGAATACTGGGACTTCAGACGTTGGACGTCATATGTCTAGCAAGCATCCTAATTCTCCAGCAAGTGTTGTGACAATAGCTACCTAAGCATTTAGTTTCATGCCATCCTTTAATAAATTATGGTACTCAAGAACAATATCCTTTTGGTGAATTGATGTGAAGAAAGTACAATTGTTTTGGCTGAAAAGATTGATAACTTTAGTTAGTGTCAATAGATGTCCAGTCATTTAGTTCCATGCCTTTTTTTATTACATTATGGCACAAGAGAACACTAAGCATTTGGTACATAGACAACAACAAAATAGACTGCCTTCTTGGCAGAACCACAGTGAGGAACTTTGACGAGTGGGAAAGATTGTGGCCACTATCCATGTTTGACGTTGGTTGAGGAGATAAAAGAAGGAGCCTAATCTGCACCAGTTGTATAGCTACATACATTTCCCATGGTGGCATCAGGTTCCTCCATTTGCATGCACTTCCCACTGTTGTTCTCTGGAGAGGTAACACATTTTTTGGCTTGAAACTTATGATGAACTTTTAAACTTCATTTCCTTCTAAGAGATTCAAGTAGTACTAGAGAATAGAGACATATACTCAGCCCCACACACAAAAGATAGATCCAGTTGTTCAACAGCAAATAAATCCCATTGATTGTAGATTTGATCCCTGTCAATGCTACATATGGTCAAGTAGATCTCATTCTCCTTTTTTGTTTTTTTCATGCAGCGAGTTCCTTCTATTTGTATCTCAGAAGATACTTTGCAAAGTAGATACTGAAAACTTCCAAAAAAGCAGATACTGAAAAACTGATACCAGGACACCTTTGATTTTTTTTAGGAAGGTGATACTAGGACATCTTTGATTATCGTAGAACAACAAGTGGCCTCAAGAGTTCTTAAGGTCGAGTTGTAGGTGTCACTATAGAGTCGAAGTGATGCTGCACATGAATTGCGACAAAAACCCACCAAATATGAACTGCATTTCAATTGGTATGAAGATACGGGAATGGTTCAAATGACTTCAATTGTCACTCAGAAGCGAGTGGCTCCACTGTAGTTGATGCTTGGATCCCGCTGTGCCATGGTAACCATTTATCGAATAAAGCGAGGTAACAAAGCAATGAAACGGAAGGAAGCGGAAGAGATAACAAAAGATTTTTTCAGAGTCCCACGCCAAAATGGAAAACAGCTAGCAAAGAATTACCTGCTCGAAAAGCTCGAGCTCCTTCCCGATGGGCAGGAGATCCAAATTATGGTCGAAGCAGAACACGTGAACCCTGCTCCCGGAACTCCCCGCATCGAAGATCACCGCGTAGCTCCTCGGCGCACCCCCGGGCGTCGTCTTCCGCCCCATGATGGCGATGCCGCTCCCGTCCGCCGACAGCCCGCTGCGGGGCATGACGAAGAACACGAAGGAGACCAGAATGACGGGGACGGACACCACCAAGATCACGCCCCGGAACCGCCGGATCTTGTCCCCGATGGACTCCTGCCTCGACCTCCGCATCTTGGCCTCGAGGTCGGCCGGCGACTGGATCTGGCCCTCGAGCTCCGCAGCCGACGGCGATCTGTACCGGATCTGGCCGTTCGTCGGTGCCGGCTTCAGGGGCTGCGACGACTCCTGTAGGGGATCCAGCTTCAATTCTGGATCTCTGGATCGGGGATGGGGATTGGGAATGCCGGCTGCAGGAGGAGCAGAACAAGAAGAAGAGTAAGGCGATGCCACCGCCCCCTTCGCCTGGGGAAGGTGATATGCTCTCCCCGGTGGGTGGGAAGGGGGAATTCCACGACGGCGACCTCCCCTCCGGGAGGCAGTGGTGGGGTTGGGTGGGGGGGGCGACTCTGCTACCTCCTCCGGGCGAGGACCGCGTAAAATGAGAACGCGGGAGGGCAGAGCTGTGGAGGGGTTGGGTGGGATCTCGCGATGGGAAGTGGAGACCGACCAAAACTAACAGCTAGGTGGGGGGGCGGGGGTGGGGGGTTATTTATTGTAGTTTTTCTTTTAATTAGTGGCCTTTCAACGTTCTTTCGTGTTTCTTCGCCTACCCGTTACCTGTACGCTTCTCCGCTCGGTTGAGTTTGAAAAAGGGCGCAGTGGGGATCAGTGGATCTGACGCCACTTATTGATGGAATTTCTTTTCCTAAACAAATAATGTTTTGTGGAAATAAGTGAATATTTACTTTTATGTTTTTTTAGTTAAGTGAGATGTCGCTGTGACATATCAGATACCCACGGTTTTTTTCCTAAAATTTAGAGCGAGAAAGCGCGTTCTAGATATCATTTCCTCTGTTACTGACCGACAAGGAAAAACAATTTTTACTTTTGATGATGTCATAAACTTACCATATTTTGTCGATGTTAAGAACCTGCATTTTAGTTGGTGAAGCTAAAAAGATAAACTTTGTTTCATGCCTCACTTGATGCGCCACCAGCTGTGTCTATACATGTATGAATATTTTGTATTCATGAAATTCCTAATTAGTAACCGGCATTTGAGACATGTTTGTGCGTAGAGTATTCATCTCCTGTGCATATATATTTGCAACGACATTGGGGGGGGCGGGGGGGGTGGCGGAGGGTGGGGAAGAGAACAAGAAGATGCTGAAACGTCCCCACGTGCCTAACCAGGTGCCAAGGCGGAAATACATGGTATTCTCTTTGGCCATGTTTGTCTGGGGGATAAACCGGGATACCCCACTAAAAATTCTCTTATTCGCTTTGGTTGCACATGCAAGGTATTTCATGTGAGTTAGAATATATATGCTCTTATCTTGGTTTATCCCGGGACAAGTTATTCTACCAAAAAGGTAGAACAATGAGGGTTAAACTTTTTCACAATTCTCGAGAAGATATTCCGAGTTATCTTATCTCCCAATCAAAATATTTTGATATATTTTATGGAATACCATACTTGTGATTTAGCTTATCCGCTTAACCTATTTCGCAATCAAGTAGGGCCTTTGGGGAGTCCTAACCTGTGGTACCGAGTATAATTCTCTTAGGAGCATGATTTGTCGACTCGGTCTGAGTCGGGGTGACTCGGTGGATCTACTCGGATCTAAGAAAATTCGAGACATGATCCGATCGACTTGGACTGAGTCACTCCTCCCTCCCTCTCTATCCTTATCTGAGACCTTCTAGACATACTCCGGCGAAGATCTGATGATGTCGGCGAGGATCCGACTGTGATAGACAAGATCCAGTGGTGGCGACAATGATCCGGCCAAAAGGGACGTTGCCAGCTGGGGTGGGGGACTACCGGGGGTGGGGCGGGGGCGCCAGGGTGGGAGAAGAAATCGTCGTGAGGTTGGGAGGGCGCCAGGATGAGAGAAGAAAGGTCTACCGGGTGGGATGGGAGACGACCGAGTTGGCCCAAGTCGCATGCGACTCGAGCATACTATACCATATCAGAGCAATCCCGATCCGATACGGATCACCGAGTCGACGAACCTTGCTCAAGTGTGATTCTCAAGCCTTCTATTAAAAGGAGAGGATCCTACTGAAGCAAATATTGTAGATTTTGAATCATCATTGTGGTCATGTTAGGACTTACTAGCGACCTTGTCGATTGCATAATGTCGGGCCATTCGACATCCAAAGTAGGAAAAATTGGAGCCTCCTTCAGAACCTCACCAACTATGGTAAAAAATATCAAAAAAAATGAAAGCAAAAAAAAAGTGAGAACAACTACACTTATAAAAGAAGGTGCATAGCTTTAACTCAACCTTCTCGAGCCTATACCTAAGGCGAGACTAGGTTCATGTTCCGTCCTTGTAGCAGCCTCCCCACATGGATTAGAAGCATTGTCAGTAGCAACATGAAGTTTTGAAGACAATAGTGGAGGACCTTCCACTAATTGAGTCTATGCGGTGGCACCCTCTATAAATAAAAGAGGGTATATATATATAAGTCAATGAAGTTTATTCACTGAGGCCTTCTTTATTTTTCGAATGGGATACCTTGTTCGACCCCTGACGGTCGAATAAGGTGCCCGTCCCCGGGTAAGATGATTGTGTGTGAGAGGGGAGTGTGGGCCTCTCACATTCCTCTCTCATCGGATGAGAAATTCGTCGACGCTATTCGGTTATCAAACCGGCCCTGAAACAATAGTGATCACAGTGAATATGAGAGTTGAGGATACATGATCCCACGATAGTCCTCTCTATGGAAACAATGGGGAGAGTTGGCTCTATGGGAGAAGATGTCGCAGGAAGGGCAGTTCCTCCTCCGCAAGATGTCCCGGCAACTCCTTGATACTGTGTGGTGACATAAGCCTCCACCAATGGCTCTGATAACCCCACGGAGGGAGGAGCTGAAAGGAAAAATATGTAATAGTTGGGGTTATGCCCAACCCAAGAAAAAAAAATCTAAGCATCAAAATATGCAGCCATTCAGAGAGTTGTCTTTGATGTGAGAAGTCACTGATGAAAGTGTTGTTGGGGATAAAGACTCAATATCAACCGTCTTAGCATTCTCCGGTCCCATCGGGGAGGCCCACGCAGGCACTCCCTGATCAAAAGCCTCAGGAGTCACAAGGGCATGTTGCGTCATAGTCTGCTCGCCAGCTGTGTTCAAGCAAAGGTGATAAGGATGAGTCATTTGAACAGCAAAAGAAAGAAATAGGCCAATAAGCCTAGGCCAAGATACTCACGGGGAAGAACGTCGATCTCGGGGTCAACCAGACTAATAGTGCAAACTAGAAATCTTGGTGCAAAAGGCGAGATGATGACGTTTGATGCTCCCCTATCCGCATGGCCATCCTCAACTGTAGCACTATTGTCTGCCATACCATCAATCTTAACTCCCAAGTCATCATGATAATCGGGAAGCTCTCTACTTGAGCCGAATTTGATGAGTTTGGAAAACATGCTCATGGAAGCAGGCAAGTCCTCAGCTGCACAATCCACGACAAGAAGAAATGAACAATGAAAAAGGAAAATGGATGAGCAAAGGTGACGAACCAATTATTTTTTTACCTGAAACAACTCTTACCTCCCACTCTTGGGTGAGCTCTCAGAAGTGGATGAGCTCTGACTATCAGATGAATAATCAGAACTATCCTCCTCGGAGGAAGAATCAGAGCCTTCACTATCTGAGGAGGAACTCAGAGTCTCCTCAACAGAGCTAAACTAGGTGTAAGGCCTGTTCTTTAACGGATCTTTACCGATATTAAAATATATTTTAAGCCATGAATTTAGGAGATTTTTAGAGATTTAATGGGCCATTTCTAGCATTTTATCCCATTTATTAAAGGTTTTTAGAAACTAAATGGGCATATATCTAATTTTACTCTTTTGAGGGTTATATGGCGATTTAATGTTGGTAAACAAAAATATATATACTAAAACCCAATTTTTTAACCCATCGGCCGAACCCCCCTCTCTCTTCCCTCATTCTCTTTTCCTCTCTCCCTCTCTCTCTCCCACGGCGCACCTCTCCCCCTCTCTTGGTGGCGTGACCGCGTCGGGCCGCCGCAGAATGCGTGGAAAGCGTCGTCGGAAAGCCCGCGGTGCGAGGATCGCGGTGACGTCAACCTCGAGGCGAACCGCGACGCGTGGAGGCGGGAACGTGCGAGGAGAGCCGCGACGACCCCCGGCTTGCATGGCGTCGTAACGCCGTTTTCGTCGGGATCGAGGTAGGGGGATGGCTTCCCGACCTCATTAGGATCATTCCCTCTGCCATACCCATCGTCGTTGTGTTTTCTACAGCCTAAACATCATCATTTATGTTTTTGGAGCATGAACATCGTAATTTATGTTTTAATCCTCCATGCCCATCGTTGGTGGGTTTTTAGATTATAAACTGATGTTATGTGATGGTGGAATGGCAGGGAACATGTTAAAAATGAGTTTCTTGTCGATCTAGGTCGATCGGGAGGGGATCCGGTTATGACCCCCGCGGATTCGGCACTCTGGTAGGGTGGCGGTCCTACCAGAGACCGTTTCTGAGAAATAGTAAGGCGGTGGATCTTGGCGGTCCACAGCCTGAGCGTTTTAGGTCTTATAGCGGCCCATCATTGGACCGTCTACGGAACCTTAGCGGCTGAAGCTTCGACCGCTAGAGACCTTTGACCAGGCCAGACGACCTTTGACCCAGATAGGGCGGTTAGTCCGGCGGTTTATCGTAGAACCGCCAGAGGGCCTTTGGCAGATCCATTATGGACTGCTAGAACGTGTTGATACAGTGTTAGCACAGTATGGCAGTGGAGCTTCGCGGCCTATTAGTAGACCGCTACACTCATTTTAGCGGCCATACCATCGACCTCCAGAGCCTGTAGCGGCCCAATATTCAACCGCCATTTTCTGCAGAGTTTCAATTCATGCATGTCCATTTCTTTATGCGTTTCATGTTGCATATTCGCCATGTTTAAATTATTTTACAAACGGTGGCCTACTTTTATATCCCAATAGAGTTATTTTCTCTTTCTTTGTGATGGAATCACTAGTCGTAGCCCGACGACCTTTAGTGTCGGCCCACCTGGGAGAGGTGGCGGGGTAGTCCCGATTTACGATTTTTAAGCTGGTTTTCGTGGGCCCCCTTGCTTGACAGTAGCATCCTACTGGGGGGAAAAACTAGCTAGAGGCCTGGCTCAAGGCATTGAGCCTGTGTGTGCACACGTGGTCAGGGGCTTGGACTGACACTGATGAGTGTTACCCTGACTAGTTCTTGTTTTCTAGTACAGTTACGTGTCTCACTTGTTGCGATCCAGACTTGTATAGATACTTGAGACGCAGTGTAAGCCGTCAGTGGACGCATCTGGTTTCTCTTTCTGGTGGTCCTTCTTTCTCCTGTCACTTGGAAATATTGAGATTTATTCTATTGGTAGATTTAGTTCCTGATGCTTGTGTTTAAATTAAATTGGCATCATAGTTAGCTTTTATTAAACTGTTTAGATAGTTTTACAGCTTTACTAAATTGTTGTTTAATTCTGCCAATGCATGCTTTACTGCTTTCCTTTATTTAGTTGCGAGGTAGAGATCTGCGTGACCCCTACTGAGTCTTGTTGTGAGACTCACCCTGTAATATCTCGGACCTTTCGGATCCTTTCTTTATGGGTCTCGGATCTGCTTTCTCGGAGTGTCCGACTCCGCTGTGTCCAAAATTTCGTTTCGGACATCTTTCGTGTTCGGATCGGCGCGATCCGGAGTTGTTTCGGAGGCCCGGAGTGCGTCCGCGGCTTTTCCGCGCGTGTTTTTCGATTTCCGGTACGGGTTCCGGTAAATCATTCGGACTCTCGTTGCGGGTGAACCGGGTCGTTCACCTAGGTAAGAGTGGTACCGTTACGATCGGTGCGTTTCGAGGATCGCGGAAATGTGATTTTATATTTTTCGGTATTTTTTGGATTTTTTAGATTTTCTATAAATACCCCATATTTTCACTTTTTCTTTTTCTCTTCTTCTTCTTCGTCTTTCTTCTTCCTCCCCCACCGTGAGAACCGCCCCCCTCTCTCTCCCATTCGACCGCGACGGCGTCCCCTCCAGCTGCAGATGGCGAGGGGCGACGGCGTGACGACGTGGGCGACGGCGAGGCGATCGTGGCAGCGTAAAGCTTGTGGGGAATCGTGAATGAACGAGGGTTCTAAAAGCTTTTGAAGAGGCGTGATCTCGCGCGGGTCCTGAGCGGGTAGAGGATCACCGAATTGTGAACTGCAAGAAAGGGAAACGGATCAGGAGGCCCAGGGATAAGTCCCTGGGGAAAACCCTCCGATGCTTAAGTCAGTAGAGCTATGATGGGAGCAATAAAAGGGGGGAAGTAGCTTCTGCGCGAGATCCCTCTCCACCAGAAGGGTGAAGTGATTCATGCTCAGGAGTTTTGAGCGTGTGGTTGCCCTTACCTTTCGCCGGAGGGTATCCCTGGTTTAAATAGTACGCCGTCTTCCGGAGTCCTGTAAGTCGAGGGGTTTCAGGTGGGAGTTACGTCCTCAACGTGGGCTTTTACTGCCTCATCGTGGGAGCGTTATCGCCTTGGGGAGCTGGAGTCCCTCATGTTGTGCCCCTGTGGCTTGTGGTTTTGATGATTGGCTTTAGGGGTTTGTGATGATTGATTTTAATGTGAGTTAATCACTGTGAGTCACCATGTTTTTTATTCAGTCATTCTATATTCAGTCATTTTATCAGATCATAACTCAGTCACTCTTATATTCAGTCTGTCATTCAAATGTTCATTCAGTCCTTCATATGTCCAGACTGTTTATCTGCTGCATAAAGCATTCATATGCATTTATAGAGTCTGCACATTTGCATCATGCAGCAAGTGTGTACAACGCCCTGTGTAGGCACGACACGTCCATACACTGGTTGCACATTGCACAGCTGCAGGCACTTCTAAGTCTACACATCGTGTAGCTTGCTGGCATAGACTGTACACTCATCTGTCTGCATGTGTCACCAAGTCCACACATTGCATCGTGTGTTTCTTCATGAAGTCTATACATTGGCATGCTGCATCTCTTGAAGTATGTACATCCTCTTCAAGCATTTCAAAGTCTATACATCGCCTTCAGACTTTCAAGTCTATACACTCCATGATCTTCCAAGTATGTACATCCACAGTGTAACTTCAAAGTCTGAACATTGTCTCACTCCGTCAAAGTCCATACATTTGTCTTCTCTTCAAAGTCAGTACATTGGTGTTGGGCATCAAAGTATATACATCGCCTTCTGTAAGCTTTATTACAAGTCTGTACATCGCCTTCGAGGCATCAAGTCTATACACTGGACAGTGCTCATAAAGTCTGTACAGCATACCTTGTTGTTCACACCCTTTAAAGTCTGTACATCGGCTTCGCATCTGCAAGTCTGTACATTAGCTTCATATCATAAAGTCTGTACATTGGCTTCGCATCTGCAAGTCTGTACATCGGTTTGATATCAACAAGTCTGTACATTGGCTTCAACTCTCCAAGTATGTACAGCCACACTTAATAGGTAAAGTCTATACATTCTTCAGCTGGAACTGTGCAAGTCTGTACATCGTTATTTGCCAAAGTCTGTACATTGGCATCTGTTCCTACGTTGCACTTCCAAGTCTGCACATTGGGTCCTTTACCTACGTTCAGCTTTGAAGGTCTGCACATTGGCAGTTTTACCAACGTTACCTTGCCAAAGTCTATACACTCGCTGTCTTCCATTGTTTCAAGTCTGTACAGCCTTTCATTAGAAAGTCTATACACTGGGGTCGTTCAGCTGCAAGGACAGGATGTCTGTACTTTGGGTGCTCATGCATTGCTCTCATCGAAGTCTACACATCCGATAGGCTTGTTACAAGTCTGTACACCGGGGAAGCTTGAAGGTTCTCAAGTGTACACTCTACACACTTGGTTAACTAATGCACTTAACTGCAAGTCTATACACTATGCTCGCATGAAGATATCCAAGTCTATACACTCTCTCAGTGTACACACTTACTCACTTGCTGTTCTTCAAAGTATGCACATCGCATAGCTTCACATATTTGAAGTCCATACACTGGAGAGCTTGTACATTGCATTTGCATTCACAAGCCTATACATCATGAAGTCTGCACATTGCCGAATGCTCTTCAAGTCTGAATAGCGGATGCCTTCTTATGTCAAATCTATACACTGCATACTCACTCAACTAACTCTATACACTCGTGAGTGTCTCATCAAGTCCATACACTGGCCTTGAGCTGAAGACTATGGCTGAGCAAGTCCATACATTGGCTGCTGTTCTTCAGAGTCTGTACATCGCAGTGAGTTGAAAGTTGCCTTAGTCTGTACAGCCGTTGGCTTCTTATGTGAAGTCCACACATTGGAAAAGCTAGTGCTTGCATTGTTCATCACCTGTCTTGTTCACTGCGTCGACGCTGCACGATTGAAGCGTTGACGCCTTGGGCTGATGTCCAAAGGTGTCTTGATCAACATCAAGTCTGTACATTGGCTTTTGTCTTGAACAGAAGGCCTTAGTCTACACACTCTTCTGTTATGATAATGCACTCTTCAGCAAGTTTATACACTGAGCACGCATGAAGACTGCTAAGTCTATACACTCACTCACTCTGTATACACTTGCTATATTGATTTCTGAAGTCTATACAATGCTTTGCATTCACAGAGTCTGTGCAGGGTGTTTAGAATTAAACTAATGACTTATCCGATGCTATCTCTGTCAGGGACTCTTACCAAGATTGATGACCTGGCTCGTGATCCCAGGAGGATGAGGTATGCAGATGCTGACACGTGGATGAAGCTGCCTCGGTTCTGGCAAATTCCTTGGGCGGGAAAACGTGGAAGCCACGCGCCCAGGGGCTGCTGCTGCTATATATATGAGCCTTCTTCCATTAAAGAAGACTGATCGATAAAAAGAAAAGGAGAAAAGTCTATACATCCAGTCTGAGAGCAGCAGAGTATCTCGATCCAGTGAGTAGAGAAGAAGAAGAAAAAGAAGAGTGGCAGAGTGAGAGAAGTAGCAGAAGTAAAAAGAGAAAGAGAGAGAGCTCGCGAGTGAGAGAAGGAAGCAGAGAAGAAAAAGGAAGAGAAAGAAGAAGCTTCATCTGAAGACTAGCTCCTACTGGACCGTGGATCAGATCCAGGCCAGTCAGCTCCATTGAGAGCCATATCTGTGTTTTCATCTTCTACAGCTTTCTGTTTGCTGTGTTATTTTCGTTTATTGTTTTCCTTTGTTTTCTGATTACCTTTGTACTTCCGATCCTCTGGACTGAGGTCGGGTCCCTCCTGGTCTGGAGGAAGAGAGGTCTACGACCTCTAGTTTCCAAGTGGCTGGGAGTCACTTGGGTGTCCCTCCGGTTGGGAGGAAGAGGGGAGGCTGTTCCCCTGGTCAAGCTGTGTGGCAGCAACTGTTTGCAGACTGAGTCTGCTTGGTTCTAGCGTTTGCTAGTGAAGCCTCACTCCGGTTGGGAGTGAGGGGTGGATGTAGGTCTGGAGGACCGAACCACCTAAAAATCTATTGAGCAGTGGTTTGATTGCTTGTTTTGCTTCCGCTAGATGCTTGGATAGGCACGCTCCATGTGTTTGTATTTGAGTTGAATCGAATTGGTTCTATTCTGTGTCTATCTCTAGCATCCTAGTTTTAATTTGGCCATTTTACATAGAAGGATACATTCACCCCCCTCTGTATCCGGGCCTAGCACCCTAACAGTTGGTATCAGAGCGGGTGTCTGCATACAAGGTCCAGCGACCTGCAGATCCGATCTTGCAGTCTTAGGTGCTAATTTATTTTTAGTGCATCAATATTCCTGTTGCATTGATTCTATCTGCTATCTGTTTCAATGGCTTGTCCACCCGTCTTTAGTGGTTCTGATTTCAACCAGTGGCACAGTGCTTTACGTGCTTATGTTAAATCTGTTGATCCAGACCTGTGGAAAGTGATTTCACATGGTCCTCATAAATTATCAAAGAAAAGGTCCAAATGGACTGACAGTCACGAATCGATGTATGAGGAGAATCAGACAGCTATAAATATGATGAAAGCAGCCACTGACAAAGCCTTTCACTCATGTTTCCTTGATTGCAGATCTGCAAGGGATATGTTGGAGATGATGAAGAGAGCCGGGAAAGGAAATCAAACAAGCTGCATGATGGCCAACAGAAGTAATCAAGCTGGCAGCGATCAAGGCAGCAATCAAAGTGAAGACGATAATGATGAGGAGGTAAACCCTTTTGAGAACTATACCTTGGATGATTGGGAGAATTCATATGCTGAATTATTAGAGTCTCATGAACAGTTAAGAGAACAATACAAAAAATTGAAGAAGAATAGTAGGTCAGACAGTTTCAATTCTCCATGTAAAAACTGTGCTGAACTGAAAAATGCTCATGATGCTTTTATGTCTGATATTCAAATGTTGAAGAAACAAATTTCATTGCTGAAAATTGAAGATCAAAATCATGTAAAGGAAATCTCTAAACTTGAAAAGAAGCTTAGCCTAGCTAGTCATGATTCTGTTCAGAGTAAGGATTTGCTGAAAGAACATGAATGTGTTAAATCTGACTTAAACAAGCTGAAAAATGAGAATGACTCTCTCAGAAAGTTTCCTAAAGAAAATGAAGAACAATTAGAGAAACTTAAACGAGAGAATGATTTGCTGATTGAAAAACTTAATGCCATAAAGTCTGTAAACATAGAATTACAGAAAGATCTTGAAAAACAACAAAAAGATATGAAAGAAATTGAAAATGGAAGAAAGTATGAAGTCAATTCAGAAGATCAGCTTCTAATAAATGAATTGGTTCAGAATGACAAACTTAAGCAAGAAAATGAGAAATTGAAAATGATGTACTCCACTATGTCTGAGAGACTTCTAGCTTTAGAAAGAGGTAAAAGTGTTTGCTTTGAAGATTCTGATAAGCTGAGCAATCTGGAAAATAAAATTGAAGAATACAAAACAGCTAACAAGGTTTTGAATGAAGCTGTCAATTGCTGTGAGCAAGAGATTGCCAGTTATGAGATACATATTGTCTCTTTAGAAAATGAAATTCAGGATTTGAAAGTTTCCTTGTCTAAATTTGTTGATGGGCAGAAAAACCTAGACAAGCTACTAGGTATAAAAATCAATCCTAGGAAGGAAGGGCTGGGCTACAATAAGATAAACAAGAAGGAACTTCAGAACAAAGTTATGACATCCTTTGTAAGTGGTTCAGATGTAGCCACCACCTCTAAAGACAAACAGCCCATTGCTCAGAAAATGTTGGGAGCAAAGGATAACTTTAAGAAAGAGGGACTGGGCTATAGTCCAGTCATGAGGAAGGTCGATGGATCCAACTTGAAAACTGTTTTTGTTAAATCTTCTGAACAGGAAAAGCCTTCTACTACATCTCCAATTCAGTACAAGGATAAGAAAACAAGAAAAGAGAATAAAAATCAGAAAAGGATTGTAAATCAGAAAATAAATGAAAAGGGTTCATCAGTGCATGTTGATCATAGTCCTCACACACACTCACATGCATCTAAAAGGAAAATGTCATGCCACTACTGTCATAGATTTGGACATCTAATGCATGAGTGTAAGTTGATGGAGAAGGATGATAAGAATGCTAGGAGATATCATGATAAAAATCCTTCATCTCAGAAAAGGAGAATTGAGTGCTTTCATTGTGGTAAACTAGGACACAAAATTTCACAGTGCTGGTTTGTTAGTGATAAGAATAAATTTCATGCAAACGATCATGCTCTTAACAAGAACAAATCTGCTCCAATAAACCAGCATATGACATGCTTTAACTGTGAAAAATTGGGTCATAAGAGATTTGAATGCTGGCTGAATGCTGGTAAGAAAAGTTCTAATTCATGCTTTCATTGTGGCAAGATGGGCCACATTGCAGCCCACTGTTGGCATATTCAGGGTAGAAATGTGAATCTCAAACATGCTAAATACCCTGTAAGATAATTTGCAAAACTTTCATGTTATAACTGTGGGAAGCCAGGTCACAGGGCTGCAACCTGTTGACTGGCAGGATATCAAAACCAAACTGATTTTGGTAAACAGAATTCTTATTCTGTTAACAGAAAATCTCATGCATATACACATGGATTTCATGCTAACAAGAATGTGCATAGATTAAATCCGAAATCTGGTGCATCTTACTATCATTATAGTAAACAGAACTTTCTCTCTGCCAATGAACGTCATGACAACAGTAATGTGCATAAGAGGAATTTGAAATCTGCTAATTCATGCCATTGCTGTGGACAAATTGGTCACTCAATGTATAATTACAATTTGATGAAATCTGATGACCTTAATGCACGAAAATTGTTGAGAAAACCTGCTAGGAGTAATAATGTCATGTCAGGACCCATGACTTCTTGGGCACCTGTTTGTGCAAAATAACATTGCTATGCAGGTGTACCTTGGGACTGGAATAAAAAGGGGTAATGATCCAAGGCACTCAAGAAGAAAACCCCATACTGAATTTTTCAGGTAAACTTCCTGCTCTTCTTGTTTTTAGTTTTAATGCATAGCAAGTTAAATCTGTTTTTGTATTTTTCATTCATCATCTGCCATGTGCATTATTTTCTGATCATGCATTTGCTGAGAGTTCTGTGCAAATATCAGATTAAAAAGGGTTGTCTGTATCTGATGCATACATAGGCTAATTACAATTGCTTGATAATTGTGTTATGCATAGACTCTGAATTGCATATAGGACTGCATGTTGAATAATCATGCATGACCTCAATGGTATATAAATGGTAAGGTACCAAAGGGCAGGGAGGTCTGTCTGGAGGTTCTTACTATGTGTGAGGTGGTCTTTTAGATCAAGTGCTCCGTCTAGTACCATGGGTCATCTTGCTAGTTAGGACAGTCTGAATGTGCATGAATCATTTGGTATCATATGTTCAGTTTTCAGTACAAACATTGCATGTTTTCAGGGGGAGTTAGTTGCATATCCTTGCATAGCATTCAATGTGAGTCTTTGCATGTCCCTTCTTACTGATTTTGTTGACATTGCATTTCCTTATATTGAAAATGCCAAAAAGAGAGTTTGAAGCATATTGTAAGGGGGAGTCAATGCATTGCATATAGGTTGTCAAATGCATACATGTGTCAGAACTCATTGCATATCATTTCTCATTGATTTTGTTGACAAACCTTAATCATATTCTGAAAACTTTGAGCTTCACAATCTCTCTTAACAATTGGTATTCCTCCTATCAATTGGTATGATTTGGGTTCAGAATTCAATCAGTCCTTCATGAAGATTTCAATGGGCTATCTCGATCATAAATCTGAAAATTTTGAACTAGAAATCTTCTATTATACAGTTTTATGAATGTCTGAAATAACTCATGTGGTTTAAGTTTAATGTATTCAATGAGTTTGACTTTAAAATCTCTTAAAAATACTTGAAGCATGTTTAATAAACCTTAACCATTTGTTTCATGCTGTGTCTTGTGAAAAATTTCTGAAATCTGCACTTTTGAATACATGACTTTAATTGGTTAAGTATATGAAACTATTATTGATTTGAAGTAAATGAATGTCTCTGAAATGTCTAAAGGGTTATATCTGTCAGAGCAATGACATTGGTCACTGAGAAACACAAGTCCAAAGGACTGTGTCATGAGGTGCCTTAGTTAACTCTGCATAAAATTCATTGAAAATCAGGCAGAGCAATGGCATGCACACTGAGAAATACAACTCACTCATTAAAAATTGATTTGTAGTGTGTCATGATGTGTAAATGCTAACTATGTTCACATAAAGCATGACAGTTAGTCACACTAAGGGCTTAGGGATATTGGCCTCTAATCAAGGTATATCCTCTAGTTGCAATGTGTGCACTGAACTAGAGTGCTCGTAAAATGTGTAGCAAGAAAATTCTTGAACAAATTGAAATATCTGAATATTGATGCTAAAATCAAATTGCTACACCCCTAGACAAAATCATATGACTTCATAATTACGTGATTTCAATACTAGTGCATGTAATTCTGAAAGAAGTCAATAGATTTGATTGTGTAAGACAAAGGGAGATTAATCAAGATAAATATGAAGGCTTGGTTAATTCTTTATTAAACTATGGTTTTAGATATCAATACAGAATTTTATTGATAAACTCTGCATACATCATGTTTAAACCATGTTGTTCAATAAAGCTCATTCATAAGCCCTTATAATGGAAGACTTTGAAAACTTATGTTTTAGATTTATGAGATTGCTATCTCTTTGAAAATCTGACTGATTTTCTTGTGATTGGAGCTTCTTTGAAAATCTGCTACTTGAAACTCTTCTGCTCAATATCATTGATTCATTGACCTGAACCTCTCCTTGTTATCCATCTCATAAGATTCCACTTATTGAGGGGGAGCTTCCATGTCATATGCATCATGCTGCATAGAAACTCTTAAAGGGGGAGCATTGTGTTCTTGCATTCATACTTCTAGGGGGAGCTCTTGCATTTCGGTATCTCTTTCTGCATCTGCATTCATATTGATTATATCAAAGGGGGACATTTTTTTTTGCCAAAGGGGGAGAATTTTTATTCAATCATTGCATGCTGGTTTGCTTTCACTTCTCAAACTATTTTCTTTTTGATGAAGTCAAAGGGGGAGAATAGTTTGAGTCATCAGAATGACTTTCATAAGAATGTATTATATCATCAGAATGACTCACTGTGTATTGTTGCCATCATCAAAAAGGGGGAGATTGTTGTGCCCCTGTGGCTTGTGGTTTTGATGATTGACTTTAGGGGTTTGTGATGATTGGTTTTAATGTGAGTTAATCACTGTGAGTCACCATGTTTTTTATTCAGTCATTCTATATTCAGTCATTTTATCAGATCATAACTCAGTCACTCTTATATTCAGTCTGTCATTCAAATGTTCATTCAGTCCTTCATATGTTCAGACTATTTATCTGCTGCATAAAGCATTCATATGCATTTATAGAGTCTGCAGATTTGCATCAGGAAGCAAGTGTGTACAATGCCCTGTGTAGGCACGACACGTCCATACATTGGTTGCACATTGCACAGCTGCAGGCACTTCTAAGTCTACACATCGTGTAGCTTGCTGGCATAGACTGTACACTCATCTGTCTGCATGTGTCACCAAGTCCACACATTGCATCGTGTGTTTCTTCATGAAGTCTATACATTGGCATGCTGCATCTCTTGAAGTATGTACATCCTCTTCAAGCATTTCAAAGTCTATACATCGCCTTCAGACTTTCAAGTCTATACACTCCATGATCTTCCAAGTATGTACATCCACAGTGTAACTTCAAAGTCTGAACATTGTCTCACTCCGTCAAAGTTCATACATTTGTCTTCTCTTCAAAGTCAGTACATTGGCGTTGGGCATCAAAGTATATACATCGCCTTTTGCAAGCTTTATTATAAGTCTGTACATCGCCTTCGAGGCATCAAGCCTATACACTGGACAGTGCTCATAAAGTCTGTACAGCATACCTTGTTGTTCACACCCTTTAAAGTCTGTACATCGGCTTCGCATCTGCAAGTCTGTACATTGGCTTCATATCATAAAGTCTGTACATTGGCTTCGCATCTGCAAGTCTGTACATCGGTTTGATATCAACAAGTCTGTACATTGGCTTCAACTCTCCAAGTCTGTACAGCCACACTTAATAGGTAAAGTCTATACATTCTTCAGCTGGAACTGTGCAAGTCTATACATCGTTATTTGCCAAAGTCTGTACATTGGCATCTGTTCCTACGTTGCACTTCCAAGTATGCACATTGGGTCCTTTACCTATGTTCAGCTTTGAAGGTCTGCACATTGGCAGTTTTACCAACGTTACCTTGCCAAAGTCTATACACTCGATGTCTTCCATTGTTTCAAGTCTGTACAGCCTTTCATTAGAAAGTCTATACACTGGGGTCGTTCAGCTGCAAGGACAGGATGTCTGTACTTTGGGTGCTCATGCATTGCTCTCATCGAAGTCTACACATCCGATAGGCTTGTTACAAGTCTGTACCCCGAGGAAGCTTGAAGGTTCTCAAGTGTATACACTCTACACACTTGGTTAACTAATGCACTTAACTGCAAGTCTATACACTATGCTCGCATGAAGATATCCAAGTCTATACACTCTCTCAGTGTACACACTTACTCACTTGCTGTTCTTCAAAGTATGCACATCGCATAGCTTCACATATTTGAAGTCCATACACTGGAGAGCTTGTACATTGCATTTGCATTCACAAGCCTATACATCATGAAGTCTGCACATTGCCGAATGCTCTTCAAGTCTGAACAGCGGATGCCTTCTTATGTCAAGTCTATATACTGCATGCTCACTCAACTAACTCTATACACTCGTGAGTGTCTCATCAAGTCCATACACTAGCCTTGAGCTGAAGACTATGGCTGAGCAAGTCCATACATTGGCTGCTGTTCTTCAGAGTCTGTACATCGCAGTGAGTTGAAGGTTGCCTTAGTCTGTACAGCCGTTGGCTTCTTATGTGAAGTCCACACATTGGAAACGCTAGTGCTTGCATTGTTCATCACCTGTCTTGTTCACTGCGTCGACGCTGCACGATTGAAGCGTTGACGCCTTGGGCTGATGTCCAAAGGTGTCTTGATCAACATCAAGTCTTTACAGCATGAAGTCTGTACATTGGCTTTTGTCTTGAACAGAAGGCCTTAGTCTACACACTCTTTTGTTATGATAATGCACTCTTCAGCAAGTTTATACACTGAGCACGCATGAAGACTGCTAAGTCTATACACTCCCTCACTCTGTACACACTTGCTATATTGATTTCTGAAGTCTATACAATGCTTTGAATTCACAGAGTCTGTACAGCGTGTTTAGAATTAAACTGATGACTTATCCGATGCTATCTCTGTCAGGGACTCTTACCAAGATTGATGACTTGGCTCGTGATCCCAGGAGGACGAGGTATGCAGATGCTGACACGTGGATGAAGCTGCCTCGGTTCTGGCGAATTCCTTGGGCGAGAAAACGTGGAAGCCACGCGCCCAGGGGCTGCTGCTGCTATATATATGAGCCTTCTTCCATTAAAGAAGACTGATCGATAAAAAGAAAAGGAGAAAAGTCTATACATCCAGTCTGAGAGCAGCAGAGTATCTCGATCCAGTGAGTAGAGAAGAAGAAGAAAAAGAAGAGTGGCAGAGTGAGAGAAGTAGCAGAAGTAAAAAGAGAAAGAGAGAGAGCTCGCGAGTGAGAGAAGGAAGTAGAGAAGAAAAAGGAAGAGAAAGAAGAAGCTTCATCTGAAGACTAGCTCCTACTGGACCGTGGATCAGATCCAGGCCAGTTAGCTCCATTGAGAGCCATATATGTGTTTTCATCTTCTACAGCTTTCTGTTTGCTGTGTTATTTTCGTTTATTGTTTTCCTTTATTTTCTGATTACCTTTGTACTTCCGATCCTCTGGACTGAGGCCGGGTCCCTCCTGGTCTGAAGGAAGAGAGGTCTGCGACCTCTAGTTTCCAAGTGGCTGGGAGTCACTTGGGTGTCCCTCCGGTTGGGAGGATGAGGGGAGTCACTTGCTTGTTTTGCTTCCGCTAGATGCTTGGATAGGCACGCTCCATGTGTTTGTATTTGAGTTGAATCGAATTGGTTCTATTCTGTGTCTATCTCTAGCATCCTAGTTTTAATTTGGCCATTTTACATAGAAGGATACATTCACCCCCCTCTATATCCGGGCCTAGCACCCTAACACCTCACCCTTATAAATTCCTGCTCACAGAGGACTCTTAACGGATGCATGGATAAGCAATCGACGGTCGACCGTTTCGAGCTGAGGGGGGGCCAGCCATATCCGGGCGATGGGCCTAGCTCGGACGGAGATGGGTCGGAACGATCGTGTGCGCCTCCCTATATCCTGGCTGAGGATGGATCGGGCGTAGATCATTCTGATGACCTGACCGTCGCTCGGGCCTTCCGAGCCTGAGGGCCGCCTAGGAAGGTTGGGTCCCCGAGCGATCTTTTATTAGGCTTTTAGTCCGGAGTGGGCCCTGTGGGCTATTACTCGGGCGAGCGTGGCCTTGTTTGGTCCTGATGGGCCTAGTTCGGCTGCTCTTTGACTGGGCTGCAGAAATCCCCCTCTCCAGCTTTCTTTGTGATTCGTGGACGATCCGACACGTCTCGAGGTGAGATCGAGGTAGGGTGACGTTCCCTAGCCTCTTGCGTTCCTTTCCCATGATTTGTAGGCCGAGGGGAGGCCGAGAGACGGGTTTTCATGCCGGGTTGGGGTTTTCCATAATTTGGGGAGAGCTCGCCCGATCTATGTTTTTAGGCCGTGATTCGGCATTTTGATGGCTTAGAAGCATGCTAGGGATCCCCAGGGGGCTTCCCCCTTGATTTCCCCCTCTCCCATGGAGGTATGGGGGCGTGGTTGCCATTTTTGTACTTATTCGCCGTTTTCACCGCCGGAGCGCTGTGGCGGTCGTTCCAGTGACCGCCATAGGGTGTAACGCGCCCAGGGAGGTGCGTTACACTTCGTTGGTTTTTGGGCGTGGCGTTCGTGGGCCTGACAGTCCCACGATAGACCGCCAGGGCGCTGTGACGCGCCTGGGTAGGACCGTCAGGTGACGATCCGACCGTTGGCATCCGACCATTGGTTTTTTTGACCGTTGGGGGGTCAAGGCCGGTGATGCACCCAGGGTGGCGCGTCACAGCCTTGTAATGCCCCTGTGTGGGTGCGTTAGAGCTGACGCGTTCCCACCCTGTGACACATCATAGATGGTCTGTTACAACCTGTGACGCACCGAGTGGCACGCATCACAGTTAGTTTCCTCGCGCCTTGTGACGCACTGGGCTGAGTGCGTGTGGACACCAAAAACTGCATACCTGGATATCCTGCTCGGCCTCGCGTCAGCAATGGCGCCGAGTGAAGAAACCCCGAAGAAATCAAGCACAAAAGGTCCCACAGCCCGTGGGCCTCAAAGAGAATCAAACGGGCCATGACTCGTGCCCACAAGGGGCTCAGATTGGCCCCGGGTACACACACCCCCTGGGGAGCCCTTCAGCGGCACGCCCAGCCCCAAGGAGCCCTTCAACGGCACACCCTGGCGGAGCCTCAGCGGCACGCCCTGGGGAGCTCTCCAGCGGCACACCCCTTCGGGTCCCAACGGCACGGCCCAGGCCTCCAGCGGCACACCCCCGGGGGGTGGCCTCAGCAGTACGCCCCAAGGAGGAGTCTTCAGCGGCACACCCAGGGAGGGTGTTCAGCGGCACAGCCCTTTGGGCTTCACCGGCACATCCCCATGGGTGCTCAGCGGCAAACCCCCGTGGGTGCTCAGCGGCACACCCCCTTGGGGGTTCAGCGGCACAACCCCAGGGGCTTCAGCGGCACAGCCCTTAGCAGGCCTCAGCGGCACGCCCTTCAGGCCACTCAGCGGCATGCCCTTCAGGAGCTTCAACGGCACGCCGTTTTGGCCCCCCAGCGGCACGCTCGTGCAGCCCGCCAACGGCACAGCGTCAAGCCTTTTCAACGGCTAAACGACATGCTGCCCATGCCCTACGCATCCTTGGCGCGCAGTGAGCTCTATGAGGTGTCAACCATGGATTGGGCCACGCAGGCTACCCCACTGACACCCAAGACAGGGGAGGTCAAACCCCATGATCACAAGGCCACTTCCCGCCTTCGACGGCCGTGCTCGAAGGCTCCGGCAGCAGGGAGTATAAAGCCACTCCCGCTTCAACAAAAAGAGGGGGGGGGGGGCGGATAGAGAGGGAGAAAGAGGGCTCAGACGGCAGGAGACACAAAAAAGGAAGAGACAGAGGAAGAAGAGAAGAGGAAAAAGAAGAAGGGCTTCGGCGGGAGCCCCTCCGACGACCACCGGGAAAAAGCAAGAGTAAGGGAGAGGGAGAGAGCTCGATGTAATGGGGGAGAGGGTTGGGGACAGTGGCCAATGTTTTAGGCCCCAGTGCTTTCTTCCCTTTCGTATTCCATTCCTCCTCCCGTTCTTTGTCTTGGATTTCTTTTTTCCTTTGTCCATGGCCTCGTCTTGGGCATTTCTTTTGTAATGTGCATATAGGGCTTTGGCCTTTGGCTCCCCATAAATGAAAATCACCCTCTTTGGGTTTCTCTATGAGTTTTATTGGCTTGCGCTAGCTCTCACGGTCTTTTGATGGGGTTGTTCGTTTTCCCTCCGTCTCCCCATTTCTCCGATGTTTTTGGGGTCTTCATGTCGATATGATCGCTCTCCCATGATCCTTGGCCTCATGAATCCTTCACTCCCTTCCACGGCCACCTGCTGTGCCCACGGGCTTGAAGAGAGAGGGAGATTCTTACTCACCCTCCGAATACCCAGCTACCAGTGGCCTATCTCTAGCCTTAAACTTCCCCTCTTCTTTCCCTGAACGGCCTGCAAGTCTCCCAGCCCATACACTAGCCCTGTTTGAGCCTCCAGCGATGATCCTCCATTGGCCCTCAGCGGCACACCCCCGTTGGCCCTCAGCGGCACACCCAGTTGCCCTCAGCCGCACACCCCCGCTGGCCCTCAGCGGTACACCCAGTTGCCCTCAGCGGCACACCCCCGTTGGCCCTCAGCGGCACACCCAGTTGCCCTCAGCGGCACACCCCCGCTGGCCCTCAGCGGTACACCCCAGTTGCCCTCAGCGGCACCCCTCCATTTGCCCTCAGCGGCACACCCATTTGCCCTCAGCGGCACACCCTTCAGGCCCTCAACAGCACACTTCTTGGCCCTGCCCCGAGCCCTTTCCTTCACGTTTTCCGAGGTTCTATAAAGGTGTTGTTGCCTCCGGACGCCCACCTCCAGTTGTCGGGTTCCGCCACTCCATGTGGGCGCGTTCCCTTTATCTCCCTTACGCCCCGGGTTAAGGGGAGATGCTGCCGAATTTTTGTGAGAAAATAACAAAACATTAAAAGAGGCAAAAGGGAAGCAACAAATGAACAGAATAATCAATGAACCTTCCAACTAATCAAGCCAATGCCGGCACCATGACGAGAACCGAACTAATCGACTACCCGGTAGCCTGAATGTCCGACCCGCAGGAAAAGGCTGAACAGAACAGGGCAAGGGGAGAAGTTTATGTGAAACTACATAAGAATTAAGACAAGAAGAAAAGAAAAGCCTTAAAGCAAATAACAAAAGAGTAGCCCTTCAACGGCACACTCCTTCCAGCCTCCAACGGCACACTCCTTCCAGCCTTCAACGGCACACTCCCCCTGGCCCTTTCAGCGGCACACTCCCTCCCTTCGCCGGTACACCCTCAGCCACCGTCTCAACGGGATCCAATGTATAGACTTTGGGCCAGCCAACGTACAGACTTCACGCTGCAGCGTATAGACTTGGCCAATGTATAGACTTTGGGCCAGCCAATGTACAGGCTTCCTGTTGCAGCGTATAGACTTGGGACTGGCCAATGTATAGACTTCGTGCTCCAGTGTATAGACTTTGGGCCAGCCAACGTACAGACTTCATGTTGCAGCGTATAGACTTGGGGCTGGCCAATGTATAGACTTCGTGATGGCCAGTGTATAGACTTGGGCCAGCCAACGTGTAGACTTCATGATGGCCGGTGTATAGACTTTAGGCTGGCCAATGTATAGACTTCGTGATGGCCAGTGTATAAACTTGGGCCAGCCAACGTATAGACTTCACGTTGCAATGTATAGACTTGGACAATGTACAAACTTTGAGCAGCTAATGTACAGACTTCGTGCTGGGTGAATAGGCAATGTATAGACTTGAGGCTGGGGAACGTACAAACTTTATATCACCTCCCCCTTCCTTCACCGACACACTCTCCAGCGGTACGCCCTTTTCAGCCCCCAGCGGTACACCCCTTGAGCCTACAGCGGTACGCCCCCCCTTCTGGCTTTGTTGCTCTCAGCGGTGCACCCCTTTGGCCTCCAGCGGTACGCCCTTTTCAGCCCTCAGCGGTACACCCCTTCGCCACCCAGCGGTACACCCATACCCAGCGGTACACTCCCGTTTTCCCCTTCGCCGGCACACTACATGCATGCATATATACATCACGATAATGGCATTAACAACAGCAAATAAACTAATGGAAGTTATGCTATTTAAAGGGGCTCCGAATATGCAATATTAATAATGATTAAAGATATGGGAGGGGCAATAAGAAAATTATATATATATATATAGTAAAAAACAATAATAGTAATAATAATAATAACGAATAAAAGAAGAAAAATCATCCAGAACAAATGCGTAAATAAAAAAAAAGGGGTAATAAGCCGCGGGACGAAAATCAGAATATATAACCAAGAAAACCCCAAATAAAAGACGTCAGGGCCCAAACTGCAGCCCCCATCTCTCTCCGCGACCCGGGGCAAAAGGGAACAATAATGCCGCCCTCTCAGGCCGAGCTCGAATCTCGGGAGTCATCCTGACATGGTCCGGTCTTGACCTAGCCTCGGGCCGACATCTTGATCAGACCGGGTTTGCTCCTCGTTCCGGACACCCTCCGAGTCATCACTAAAATTGTCGGGTGTTCGGCAGACACTTGAACGGATTTGTCTCGGCTTTTCCTGTTGCGTTTCCATCACGGACCCGTGTCCGAATATGAAAAGGTTCACGAGTGACCGACATGGTCAGTGGCTCGCATCCTAATGCGTACTTTGGTGTGATTTTCTCCTGCCTCTTTCTCGCACAATTAGTACTATTCTTTTCGGCCGCGGGGCCCCTAATTTCGGCAATTAATCAAGGGTATTCCCTCGTATGGGGGATGTAAATGACGTCGTGACCTTTATGGCGCTACGGGATTCGGTCCCGACACGAACCACACAATCGTCTGACGAAGTCAGATCGAGCGCACCATGGGCTCTTCGGAGCCCGAATAAATTGTCACTCCGGTGACTGGCACGCCCACGCCCCTAACAAACGAATAAACCAATGAGAGAATAACGAGTGTCGAAAGTGCGTCCACGGTGCGTCAGGGCATGTGACGCACCAGGGTAGGCGCGTCACAGTCGTTTTTGCACCGAACGTGTGACGCTCCTGTGTTAGACCGTCAGACGGCTGTGACGGCCCAGTGATAGACCGTCAGAGCCTGTGGCGACCGCCAGGCTCAGGATTGCACCAAGTGGTTTGCAGTCCCGTTTCTTCTCCGAATGTGGTCACCGTGCGACGGTGCTGGTACGTGGGATGGCCCCCGTACGTCGTCGGATGCAGACGTTGTTTTCTGTTGACTTGAGAGTTTACTCCTTCATTGACCCTCCACTAGTCGTAGCCTACCAGTACGCCTGTCCTGGTCCCACTTGGGAGTAGGTGGACGGGCTTACCCTAAGGATGATTTTTAGACTGGTTTCCGTCGGGCCACACGTCTGTAGCCAGAGTCCGACTAAGGGAAAAACCAGTTAGAGGCCAGACCTAGGACACATGGTCTGTGTGTGCACACGTGGTTGGGGGCAGTTGGACCCACGCTGACGAGCGTGACCCCAGCTAGTCACTTGCTTTGTGGTTTCTTGTGCGGTGTTCGTGCCTCTGGTAGGTGCTACCACGTCAGGCAGTTCATCTGCGGTGCGGTGTAAGTCGTCAGGGGACGCTACCGACTGTGCTTCTAGTGGGAGGTACTCCTGTCGAGTCGGGAGTGACATACTGTCAGTCTTGTGACTTCGACCTTCGGGTTTTGGTCGGGTTGACCGTTGAGCTCCCGTTGTTTCACCGTGGCGTGTGCGTCGATTTTCGTGCCGCGAGACCGGTGTTGTAGTTGCAGGGCTGTTACTTTTAAGGTACTCGCTTAACCGCCAGCGTAGTGGTTTCCCATTTCGCGAGGTAGTGTTCGAGTGATCCCTACTGAGTCTTGTTCTGAGACTCATTCCCTGCGTATTTTCACCGTGTTTCAGGCAAGGCGCGGCCTCAGAGGAGCGCGACTGAGGCTCAGGGTGGTTCCGGTGCCCATCGGTAGTGCCATAGGTCAGAGCCGGGGTATGCCCCATGTAGCTGTACTTTTCTTTCTTGTCTCTATACTAGTTGTGGACTACTGTTGTTTATTTTGTTATATCGTGTGGACCATGTATCATGTAAAACGTTAATTTAATTTCCTGCTTAAATATGTTAACTGTTTAATTTCAACAATTAATTGTGATACTTGTGTAGTCTCCACACCATCCTTTTAACCCTTCCGAGTCTTCGGGCTCGTGGGTGGCGGTGCGAGTCTCGGGTTATCGGGCCTTCCCGATAATCAGATTCTCGGGTCGTTACACACCCTTACTTTTCCAGGTGAGCAGCCTCATCCGTCTTCCGGAGCTTCCCGTGCTTTTGGCGGCCCTACTTAGTGCCAGCAGTGGGCTGTCAATAGGTTGTTAGTGGTATTTTTGGCTTACTTGTACCTTTTGGCCGGGGTATGCCCCGAGTAGTTGTATATTTTTTACTCTTGTTCAGTGGTTTGACTTGTATATATTGTGGATCTGGACTATTGTACATATTATCACTCTGATATTTAAATTGCTTCCGTTTATAGTTCAAATGGTTGCTATAATTAATACTGCGTGCGTGTAATTCCAATTCGCTATGCATCCCCTCAACAAAACCCTCCAACCCTTACGGGGCCTCATCAGCCTCTTGGGTGACTTCTCCGAGTTCTTGGTATCAGTTTACCGATATCTGGATCTCCGGGTCGTTACACCAGGGATCCCCTTTGTCCACACATGGTGTTTGTGCCTTTTCCCTTGTCCTCTTGCAACACAAGAGCAATTGTTATTAAGCAAGGAAAATCCTTCAAATTCCAGGAAGGAGAGATGACACAAATATACCTAACCACTAATTCAGGAAATCTCCATCTACCTCGGGTCAAGGAGAAGCACCAATGATCGATGTATAATCGTCGGTAAGGCAAGCCAACTTATCGAGATCCAGCTCACCCTTAAACATCTCAAGTTGTGTAGACATATGTCCTGGGGATGGGGAAAGTCATTGCTGCCCCAGCGCCTGGAGGACTTGAAATGAAACAAAAGGAGTCAAAACACCGACCAGGGGTTCAGACCGAGGGTAAATTGATCCCTCACTCGACGCTTTACCATCACTAAGTGTTGATGTCCCAGTTCACGGGCGTGAAGCAGGTCGGCCATCCCCCTCGCAATCTTCACCCCTTGACTGTTTTGAAGAGGGAGTCGCAAGCGCATTGGACTCATTGTCTGGAGAATCTTCAACATTGGAAGTGTAGAGGTGGAAAAATAGTTCCTAGCCCTCTTACCACACTTCTCTATTTATTTATCGGGGAGGACCGCCTGGCACTCGTGGAAGCCTACAATCACCAGAAAGAAGAGCGTCAGAAGGAGCCCTGGGCGTTACTCCAGGGGACAACCCTCCGATGCTTAAGTCAGCACTGAGTCGAATGAAGAATGAAGAAGTAAGAGAGAAATAGGGAGAAGGGGGTCGTCTGCGCGGGTCTGGGAGAGTTGTTGGCCTTCCAGCTGAGTGCTCGCCATGACCAGTGACCACTCAACGAGTGCTCGCTGGGCGGTAAGAGTGCTCGGAAGGGATCCTCTCTCTGCAGGTGGACAGTCTGGACCTCTCTAGTAGTAGCCGAATGTGTAGTTCTCTCTAGCATGTTTCTCCTTGATCTCTCTGTGTGTTTCTTGGTGGAATTCACCATGTTCGTGTCTGTCCGTCGAAGTCCCTTTTATAGGGGGTTGTCTTGGAGGGGGGAGCACACCCCTTAGCAGGGAAGGGTTCCAGTCGTGGAGTAACGTCCCCGCGACCGTGGGGGGAGTTTCCCGTTGAGGGGCTGGTATCCCGGAGTCGGTCGGTTCCCTGGCGAGTCTTACGGAGCCCGTAGGGCGTGCTCGCCCTTAGTGGGATCGAGGTGAGTGTCGTGGGGAGTAACAGTCGGTCATCGGAGAGTCTTCCGACGGTCATCGCGCCTGGGTCAAGGCCTTTTGTGCTGGCGAATCCAAGGACCGTTCGTCCTGGGCCGTCCGCCGTGGGTAGTGGCTGTCGAGGCCCGTTAGGCGCGTCGTGGACCGTGAGTCGGTTTAGGTTTGGCGTAAATGGGCATTATATGGGCCGAGCCGTTTTTACCCTCCTCACTAGCCTCCCACTCTCAGATGCCGAGCACTTTTAAGGATATGAGAGATTAGTTTGAGAGAGTACGTTGGAGGATTGTTTTGAGGATGGCCTCCTCGTATTACTTGCTTGGCGCGCAAGGCGCACCTGGCGGTGGTAGGCGGTGTCGTCGTAATCATGACGTGCCTACTTTTGTCTGGGAGCACGAGCGTGAACAGTCGCCTCAGTCTAGCGATCGTACACTGATGGTGACATGCGCCTTTTCCTCTTCCACGTGCTTTAGAAGCGGTTGCTTCACTTTTGGAAGTTATAAGAACCGCCATAGGGTTTCTTGGGGGCCTCATCTGCTCTTCCGGTGCATGCCGTGCTTGCTGACTGCTCTTTCCTTCTTCGCCTGGTGAGAGTCTTCTTCTTCCCTCGTTCTCTGGAGTCATGCCACCTCACAGGAGGGTTCTCCGTGCTGCCCCCGCGTCTTCTGAGGAGACGGAAGTCGGTCGTGGCGGCGCTCCTAGTACCTCGGGCGCGGGCCCTAGTCATCCTCGTTCCCCACCGTTGGTTGCCTATAGAGTGGTCTATGGGCTACGGGAGGCCTTCCAGATCCCCTCTGATTTCGATATTATCTTCCCAACCGTCGACGATGATCTGTGGAGTCAACCTCCGGGAGGCATCAGGGTCCCCATAGAGTCTTTTAGGGCTAACTTCCGCCTCCATGTCCACCCCTTCTTCGAGTTAGCCCTTCATTACTACGGTCGGTATCCAGGAGATCTTTCCCCCAATTCCTGGAGTATTTTGTGCGGTTTTGTCTTTGTCTGCAACTAAGCCTCGGCTGCTCCCAACGTCTTTCTCTTCCGGCAGTTCTACAGCCTTCAGAGCTATCCTGCCGACAAGTCGTCCTTTTACTTCTAGGCCAGGGGTGACCAGACTCTTGTTCGCATCACTACCATGGTGTCCAATATCAAGCGTTGGTCTGAGCGCTTCGGCTATGTCACCAAGGTCGGGGGTAGCGGCCACCCCAGTGACTGGAGCTTTGCTACGGGCTCCCGTCCTCTCAGGCCCGACAAGCTGCCTAAAGCCACCGCCGAAGAGTCCAGGGCGGTTAAGGCCCTTCTTCGCTTCCCGCTCTTGGACGCCGACGTCAAGCTGACCCCGGCGGTGTTTCGGGAGCTGGGGTTGAGCCCCCCATTGCCCCAGGGTACTAACTCCGTCACTCGTCATACTTTGATCGCTGCTCACTGAACTAACCTCTTCTAGGGTGTCTTGCAGGAGTGCGAGAGTCGTCGGAGCTGTGGTACGAGACGGTCGAGCTACCGCAGTTTGCCCTTCACCTCATCGACCACATCGAACCGAGCACCGATCAGGTGACCGTCGCTGCCCCTTAGGAGGCTGTCGCCCTAGCCCCGGGGCACCTACCGTACCCGCTCCCCACCGGGGCTAGGGCGACACCCTTAGGAGGCTCGTCTGCAGTGCCAACGACTAGTGTCGGGTCGAGTGCTAGGAGGGACGTTTTTGAGGATACCACGAGCGCGGCCAAGGTAGGTTCCGCCATGTCGGGCGGTTCTCGTCTCTAGGTAAACCTGGACGAGGTGGCGGCGTTGGATGCTCAACGTCGCCAAAGGAAGAGGAAGAAGAGCTCCGCTCCGGCCCGAGGCCAGACTCCGCAGCCACCCCAGGTCGAGGTTCCTCCCCCACCAGCACCGGCCGAGGAGCTCGATCTGGCTCCGCCTGCGCCCGTTCCCATGCCAAGACCCCCCTCTCGGATGAGAACGCCCGCCTTCTACCGCCCAAGGTTACTCCAGGCATCCGCTTTTTGCCGCCCGAGGAGGCCACACTAGGGTACGAGCGCCGGTCGTCAGCCGTCACCCTTATTGACAAGGGCGTTGGGTGGCACGAGCGTACCAGGGTGTTTGGCCCTGGGGCCGAGGACGAACTGATGGACCTGGCCGTGAAGAACGTATGTTCGGTCGCCAGGGCTTTTGGCTTGTGGAGGTATCATTTTGGCGGGCTCGCGCACGAGCTGGGAGTCAGCCAGGACGTGTGGAAGGGGTTGGATGCCCAATGTGCCAAGCTCTGGAGGCGTCAAGCGGCACTCGAGGCAAAGCTCGCTAGGTCTCGAGAGTAGCTCGAGCTTCGGGAGTGAGCCCTCACAGAGGCCGAGCGAGATCGGGACGCCTTCCGCATTCAGGCTCGAGCACAGGAGGAGTCCCTTCAGGAGGCAGCCAGGAGGGTCGAAGCGGCTGACGCCCGGGCGACCAAGCTAGGGACCCTGGTGGAGGCCGCTGAAGAGAGGGCTCGGGCGGCGAAAACACGGTTAGATAACCTACAGACGTTAATGCGCACCATCGGGCTGGAGGTGGTGGCATGCTTCTGCTCGTCCTCGGATTTTCGGAATGAGCTGAATGCGGCGGCCGTCGAAGTCTACGGTCCGGCCCGGGACCGTGGCTTCCAGGAAGGCTGGGCGGCCGCTCTCCAAGCTGCGCTTGAGAACTTGGGTGTCCCGATATCTTCCCTGCACCCTCCGCTGACGTCGTTTGGCCTCGAGGCCAGTGATGGCGAGGAGGAGCTTGGCGAAGAGGCGACGAACGCTGAGGAGCAGGTGTTGGAACCGAGCTCCGGGGGGCGCGCAGTTGGGGCTGACCCGTCGGTGGAGGAAAACCTGGTTGACTTGACCGATGACCCGCCGCCACCGTAGACTGTCGCTGGAAGCGCGCCCGACGTCCAAGACGAAGGGCCTTGCGATACTGCTGCTGGGGCGAGCCCTTGCCTTTGGATGGCTCGATTCAATCGCCGCCTAGGCTTTTCCCGAGCGTTGGTGAGACCTCTGTCTGGGCGACCGAGCCAAGGCTTGGTGGGCCTTGTTGGACCTTTTACTTTGAGTCCCATGGCAAGTGGGCCTTAATAGGGGTGTCAGTTACTGGGCCGCACAGGTCTTTATGGGCCTTTGGGCTGTGAAATATTGGGCCGTAAATCTCCCCCCTCCACGTACTTTCTTTATAATACCCTTTAAGAATCTCATGTGTGTGGAAAACCCATCACGGGCCTGATCTCTATATAACTCCCCTAAAAATTCGACTCAATCTACAATCATCCGAACAGTTAACTTTCTGAGGCGAAAAGGTGTATTCTGCTCGTTCTGCTTGTCTTCTGTTTATTTGACAGACATGCCCGAGCTGCCTTGCATCTCTTACTTTCTGTCCTAAACATGGTTGCTCTTTTCTCCCACCACCCCTCTCCCTCCCTGCCTTTACAGCAACAAAGCCGATCAGATGTGGATCAGATCCTCTCCCCCTTGAAAGAAGGGAGGAGAATAGAGAGAAAGGCCCTAGCATCCACCCATCAATGTCGCCTGCTACAGCAACTAGGGCCACCACTGCGGTCTGGCTGCACTGGCTAGGCCATACTTGCAGTCCCTGTATGCTGCAATGGGATTCCAACCAGCTCTGGTGCTGCAGCCAGCTGCTGTCAACAGCCATGACTCCTACAGCTGATGCTATCATTGTGGGCCTTGTGGCCTTTGGTCTCAACATCAGTGCAGTGGGCCACCATTGGACTGCTGTGGCAACAAGGGCTGCGACAGAGAGGTCAGAGTAGCTGGGCAGGCCAGAGTAGAGGCCTAGAGGGCAATCTCCTTGCAGAGTAGGGCATAGATCCGAGCCCCTCTTCCAGGCCCAACAAGAGAAAATCAAACTTCTCTGGTTAATGGCTGCAGAGGAAGAGTCCCTCGCAAGGGATGGAACTGCCTTCTGATCTTTTAGCTGCATCTCTGGTCAGAGCTTGGTCCTACTAGTGGACATTGATCTGGATTAAGGCCTGAACAAATTTGGCAGCTGATTTTCCTTAACATCAATTGCTTGGAATTCATGAATCACAGTTAGCATCCCTCGCTGGTGTCAGTGGTTTCCGTATTGAGAGAGAACCACCATTTTTCTGCCCTGGTCCGCTTCCCTCTAAGTATATCTTCTTTGTTTTTGTGTTGGGGGGAGGGGGAGGGGAGAGGGTGGAGCGCTGAATCCTGATGCCACCTTTATCTTTTTTAGTGTTTCAGCTGACTGTTTTTGATGTGATCCACAATTTGCTGATGTATCAACTGACTGGATACATGATTGACAGCTGATACGAAGTCACACATTTCACATTTACATACACTACAGGATAGTTTTCTCATGCACATTTTTGTTTTGGATCATCTAAATTAAAAAACATTCCCCTGGGATATTTTTGGTCTCTCTCCACACTTAATTTAATCCCCTTGGAAGCAGATTTTTTTTTTAAATCTTTAATGCAATTGTGTGAGTTATAGCACTTTCCTCCGAAGATGTTCTGCTGCCTGCTTGCTTTATCTGCATTACTAGATTGATTGCCTTCTGTTCTCAGGTCTTCTCGTACGACTAGAAGAATGTTAAAGCTCTTTATGGCAGGGGTCAAGCATACAAAGAACTAGGGAGATTTGGGTTGGGTGGTTTATTATAATCCTTTCATGTGCAAGAGTTGTATGACAGTATGATCTTTAGTTAGTACAACGATGATACTTACGAAGTATGAATCTTCATGTGTTGCCATTGTTCCTCTTGGTTGTTCGTATTTTGATATCCTTGTTGGTTTCATTTCCTTTGTCAGGCAGCTGCCTCTGACTTGAAAAAAACCCATGAAGTTTCACCCGACGATGAAACCATTGCGGGTGTCTTGAGGTGTGAAAATTTTGGTTACAGAGCACTGGTTTTAATAAGTCAGGAAAGGCAAATAGAACCGGTTCAGATGTGACTATTGTTAATGGTGCTCTGTGATTGCAGAGATGCGAATGAAAAATTGGTCAGAGTTAGAAATAGGACTGTGTCAGGAAGTATGTTTTCTTACTCTGTTTGACGATAAAGGTCTTCCATTTTCAAACTGTGAAACATTTGTGAAATTCTTTTCACTGTTAGAGACATTTCTGACGTTGCTTTCTGTAGGCTTGGTTATTGAAGACATGATATTCAATATCCCCCGGTACGTGTCATATCGGGTCAATAGATACCGGTATTGGCCTTGACAGATATGGTTCAATTTCTTGGTACATATCGGTATCGGCGGAAATGTACCGATATCTATCGTCCAATATTAGCTCATTTCGGTCTCAAAACTAGTACCGAATTTGAAGACCTTGATTGTAGAATTGGTGGAAGAGGCCGCATCGACCTGCAACATCAAAGGAGGAAGTTGCCAAAGATCAACAATCTATGTCATCACTATCCATGGATGACGCAAAATGAGATTTGTGACGTCGGACGACAACGAACTCAATTGACGTGTCATACGGTGATATTATTTACACGGGCCATGATTAAAGTCATAGTAATGTTATTTTTATTTTAATTATATATTTTATCTCTATTTGAGTCAAGTTAGTTGTATCAAGTGACGTAAGATTAAAATTTTTAATTTTAATAATTTTATTGAGCTCATTTAGAGTTTTTTTAACGTAGAAAATATTACAAATATGTTAATAAAATAAAGAGATGTACATCTATGAACTATCAACACACACAGCCCTCTTTACAAAAATGCCACGACACCGAGAAATAGTGTCCCCTATTAGCTCCCTAAGAATAAAAAGAGCAAGGAATTATAATTCTCCACTTTATAATAATGTTTAGTTCAAAAATCAATGTTTAAGAACAAAAGTAAAAAAATCTCTCTTATGATTTCGCTTTATTTTTGAATGTTATATTGTTTCTATAATTTTAGTGTGATTTTTAAATTGTTTTTTTGAGCCTTGGAGCCGTATTAGTATTAAGATTAGCTTAGCCATTATAAATAATTTTATGTTTCTCCTTTCAAAGCAACGAAGGATGTTGAATTGAAAACCCTGACCGCCATGCGTGTTTCATCTCTGCGAGAGAGATGAGTGCCCTGTAGGAGGTGTCCCTGCGAGAGGGAGGGCGCGAAGCTTACACCCCCCCCAACCCCATCTCCCTTCCTCTCCCTTCTCTGCGTAGCCTTTCACCAGCGACCCCTACCGCTTCCTCTTTCTTCTTCCTCAGCGCCGCGTCTAGGATCACCGGTCCACCCGTAGAATAGTGCCGTTGCCGTCGCTGTTCCTCTGCGACCA
Source organism: Amorphophallus konjac (assembly GCA_022559845.1). Taxonomy (NCBI): domain Eukaryota; kingdom Viridiplantae; phylum Streptophyta; class Magnoliopsida; order Alismatales; family Araceae; genus Amorphophallus; species Amorphophallus konjac. Next base: position 42,232,752 of record CM040121.1, read on the forward strand.
CCGCCTCTCCCGCACACCGCGACCGAGCCACCTACACCTGCAACACGCCACCCAGCCACCGCCTTTGTCTGCGACCATGGAAGGCCCCCTCTGCAAGCGCTGCCACCCCCAGCGACGGCCACCCTCCCCCTGCCCGAACATCCACACCACTGCTAGCCAGCGCCAGCACCTGCACCGCCAGGCGTCCGACGGTCGCTGGACGCTGTGAATCGCAGCAGCTGCCGGCGTGCTCAGCCTTCTCGACCCTGCGGGTGCTGAGCCTGAGCCTTGCCGCCGCACCGTCTTCCCCTTTACACTGTCCATTTCCCCCATCTGGCTGTGAGCAGCAGGAGCTTAAATCCCCCCTCTCCTTATCATATCTCCTTTTCCTACTGTACTCACCGTCAAATACCGTACCCGTCTCATCTCTCTTATCCCTCTTATTTTATTCACCCAACATGTAATGCTCTCCCACCTTCCCTCTAATCCAGTCACCTCCCAGAACCCATGGCAGCAGCGGCCTCTCTCTCGTAGGACGACGGTCTCAGCCTACCCCAATTGCAGGTCCAGCAACTCCTCTCACTGCAATCGGCCCTTTTGGAGATACCGTTCTGTATCAATGGATGACTTGGATAGAATGGTATTCTATTTGCACACTCATTGTTGTAAACGTTCAACAAATTCTTCTTTCTCTGCTCTAGGCTTTTTTGGAAGGTGACCATGTGGCCGCAGTTCATTCCTTTCTGTGCTCTAATTGGATTATGACTTTAATGTATGGCACATGTATTGTATTTGCTTTTTGAAAACCTTTCTTTTTTCATTTAGATCTATACATTGAAAGGAAGGGATGTGCAATTTTGTTGCTATGGCAATGATGTGGTGGGGCCTTTTCTTGATGTATGCATGAAATTTGAATGCATGGCCATAAAAAAATAGCTATTTTAAACAAAAAAATATCATCTCCAGTTGTTCGTAGTAGCTTAATACAGGGAGCCTTGCATATAGGCATTTTCTTTCTAGACCGGAGAGAACCCAGTGCTCTGCCTACCATTACAAATGACTTGTATCCTAATGCCAAGTGTGATATGAAGTCTGCTCACCTGCTGGCTGCAATAGGTCTGGTAAAAACCCCGGGCCCTGCTGCCTATCCTTGGGTGAGGTAGCAGTGTCGAACCCACAACCTCATGGACAACCAGCAGGTGTGTTACGGTTCAATTCACTCCTTGGGGGCCTTCTATTCAGGCAACTGAGGCAAGAATAGAAGCTTTAGGATAACTATGAGATACGTTTGGAATATCAAGAGTCCAATTGAGAGAATGCAAGTTAGTGCCACTGGTTTCAGATTTTTGACTGAAGAATCACTGGTAACCATTTTTTTGGACAGTTGCAGTTTCATGTATGTGTGAGGAGAGATTCTTAATTGTTTGGCTGTCTCGCTGTACGAATATACAGTCTGCAATTCTGTGATGAGATGTTTGTGTTCCCAATATTGCAAGTGATGCAAAATTTATGGGGAGTAGGAATTGGTCATAGCAATGTACTTCTGAGATGTGCAGGTGAGGACCACTTTCCTTATGTACAGGTGCTTCCTTTGGCGAGATCTGTCTCGGACTATAAGTCCATCCATCTGAAGACCAGCCATGTGCATGATAGGAGTTGGTTTAGAGAGGCTGATTTTATGGAGGCGATCACAAGTGCTTGACATGAACAAGGTGTGGGTTCCTCTGCTATGGCTATTCTAGTGAGAAGACTGAAGCACACTGCCCAGGTGCTCTAGTCTTGGGGAGCTGATAAAACACTTCTAGGGAGGGCAGCGAAGGATAGAATTCTTCAACAAATCGAGGGCCTTGATTGTTTGGAGGAAACAGAACTTATGGATGATGATGACAAGAGACTCAGGGATACCTTGAGGGACCAGTTTGACGAGATTCTAGTAAGAGAGGAGATCTACTTAAGACAGAGATCAAGAGACAGGTGGATTAAAGAAGGGGATAGGAACACTGCTTTTTTTCAGTGTATTGTGTCTAGGAGGAGGAGGGTTAACATCATCACTTATATCAGGGTGGGTGACCTCTCTCTCTTCTGATGAGAAGATCAGGGGACAAGTGAGAGACTTCTACTCCATATTGCTTACATAGGATGAGTACAGTAGGCCATGGATTGCAGACGACCTTCTCCTCCGCCTCTCTCTGGAGAAGAGGGATGCTATCTCCCAGTCTTTTTCTGAGGAGGAGGTCCATCAAGCCGTTTTTTCTCTTGTAGCGGATAGAGCTCTATGACTAGATGGCTTCCTACTGGCCTTCTTCTAGAAGTGTTGGGAGGTCATCGAAGGTGACCTCATGGCAATTGTGAGGGAGTTTCAAGAGGGGAAGGCTCACTTGTGGGATTTCAATAAAACCCTCCTAGTCCTCACGCTAAGGATCAGATGCTCAAGATTTTCAGGACTTTAGACCTATCAGTTTGCTGAATGGTACCTATAAGATTATCAATAAGTTGCTAGTAGGGAGACTAGTCTGTGTTATGGATAGGCTGGTCAGTAGTTTTCATGGGATCTTGATTAGGGGGATATATATCGAGGATAACTTCTCGATGGCTCATGGGTGTTTATTTGCTATGAAGTCTCAGAGGAAGAGAGGAGTGGTCCTGGAGCTGGATTTTGAGAAGGCCCAAGTGTTTGTTTGATGTGCTGGAGAAGATGGGCTTGGGGTAAAGGTGGATTGGTTAAGTTAGGGATTGCATTTTTTCGGCTTTCTTTGCGGTTCTTGTCAATGGGAAGCTGTCCTCGTGATTCCACAGTGGTAGGGGGCTCCGCTAAGGAGACCCTGTGTTCCCTCTCCTCTTTGGGCTTATGGTTAGTGTTCTAAGTAGGGTGTGGTTGAGAGCTAAGACTGTCGGACTTATTAGGGGGTTCCAAGTGGACAAAGAGGGACATTCACTTGCTCACTTGTAGTATGCAGATGACACTATCTTGTTTTTAGTCGAGGATGAGCAGTAGTTTTTGTTGTCAAGCTCTTACTGGAATTGTTGGAGGTGGTCACTGGTCTTAAAGTGAACTTCAATGAGTGCTTGTTAGTAGGGGTTAATGTGGAGGATTGTCATCTCCAAAGGGCGGCTTGCATGTTGGGGTGTGAGACTGGAGAGTTCCATATTTCCTACCTAAGTCTCTTGCTTACTCCAGGATCTCTTCATCGTGCAGATCATCTTCCTATTATCCAGAGATATGAGTCCAAGCTGGTTGGTTGGAAGGTTAGATTGTTATCTTATATAGGCAGACTAGTTTTGTACAGATCAATGCTGGATAGTCTTCCTATCTATTTCATCTCCATATTTCGGGTCCCGAAGACGGTGGCGAAGAAGATTGACTCTATCCAGGATAGGTTTTTTTGGCATAGTAGTGTAGAGAAATGCTGGGGTTGGCATGACATAGCTTGGGGGAGGATTGCCTCTAGCAAGGAGGAGGGTGGTCTGAGGATCAAGGATGTCAGAGACTTTAATTTAGCACTCTTGTGTAAGTGGCTGTAGAGGTTGGGGAGAGGAGAGGTTGGGCTGTGGGCACAGGTGATCAAGCAGAGATACTATGGCAACAAGAGAGTTTGGAACTTGACACTTTGCAGCATAGGACTTCACCTCTCTGGTGTGATATCTTATCCTATAGGGATGTTGTGACGACTCGGATTTCGGATACCAGATATACCCGATAGGACTATCGAATACACCTGATACCACTTGGAACCCGTGAAGCCTCCCAAGAGCAGTAAAGCTCCGAAGGGATGAAAGGATTGTCGTGTAGTACATTGAAGCCACAGAGATATAACAGTAAGCAATTAAATTTCATTAGATCGGTTTGCTAAAGTAGCATAAATAAAATTACTTTTTAATTAACAGTTTAAGATTTGCAATTATACTAGAGTCCAGTCCAAAGGAAAGACAAGCAGTCTAACAGTACAGTCAACAGAAAGGAAAGACGTACCAAGAAAGTCGGGGGAAGCCCGACTAAGGTACCAGCTGGCAGCTACGGACACGCCACACCAGGAACCGCGGAAGCAGAACGAACACTACCCACCTGAAAAGCAGGGGTGAGTCTCGTGTCACTGGCTCAGTAGGGGTCACGCGGATCCCCACTGAAAAACACGCAGTAACACGGAACGGCAAAACAACAGGAGAAACAGCAGGTGTAGTAAAGCGGGAAAACTACGCTACAAAGCTGTAAAGCTATGCTAGAAAGCCGTAAAAGAAAAGACGGGGAGCAGGAGTAGGGAACAAGCTAGAGAGGAGGGGGAAGGAAACCGTACCAGACAAACGGCTACCGAACTAACCTCGGCACCCCAAACTACTCGAAGCAGCAACAGGAAGGCGACTCTGAGTTGACGAAGTCAGGAATTGCCCATCTGTCGACGCTGGAAAAGACCTGTAAGACAACAAAGAAACCTAGGAAAAACCTAGACAGACGCAGACATAGACGACACGACTAGAACGTCGTGCACACTGCCCCACACATGACTAGAACGTCATGCATACGACAGGACACTGACCTCGAGTACGGCCACGAGAGGGCTAACCCGGAAGGTCACGATGCACAAGAAACGCGGAGAGTCACGTGCCACGTAACTGGCGTGCCCCACACTAGAAGAACGGCCAGATGCGTCCACTGACGTCTTATACTGCGCCACAAGTGTCTCGCCTACGGTACCGCTAAAGTCTCGGCAGAGTCGCAGACACGCGCTGAACAACACAGGAACTACAGTAACGAGTGACTAGTCAGGGTTACGCCCGTCGACGTAAGTCCAAAGCCCCTGACCACGTGTGCACACACTGGTCCACTGCCTAAACCAGGCCTCTAGCTAGTATTCCCCCACCGAAGGACGCTACGGTTGGACCGGGAGCCCACGGAACTAGCTTAAGAACCGTAAATCGGGAAAGTGCCCCGCTACAAGAGCCGTCACAGAGAAACGTGACGTAAGGCTACGACTAGTGAAGGCTCACAAGACACGGAGACTCAAAACACGAGTGCTGAAGTACAGGCAGGCAAGAACGCCCTGCGACACGTACTTCGGAGCACCAATGGCAGCACAAGCCACTGCCGACCGACTCAGGACAAGGCAACTAGACCTACTCACGTAACGATCCTTGAGTCTCACGACTCGGAGGCAAGATCGTCACAAACAGCGGAACAAGCCGCCAATCGGTCTAGTCCTAAGCCAGAGAAAACGACACGATCGGAGGAAACGACACGCGGAGGCCTGAGGGAACACCGGGGATGCTCAATAGACCTGGACACGCAGACCGAGGTAGGATGATATCTCGAGGCATCCAGAACCATGTCTCGAACTGGACAGAACCGTCGAGACACACAAGGCTTCATGTCAACCACTGGGTGACCCCGGGTTGACCGGAACCAGACAATGACAAGTAAGAAGACTCCTGACTGCCTTATAGCGTAGTCTTAGCCTCATAGGATGTCAGAAGACACCCACGGGAAAGCGAGCAGACCACAAGGACAAGCCAAGACGAACGGAAAACCGGAACGATGTACGACGACATTGGCAGTCCTAGATCGAGTCGTTAGGGGAAACCGTGGCAGTCAGGGAGTAGACCGCACACAGTCCACCTGAAACCGACCAATCCAGAGAACCACCGACAGACAGACACTACCCTAAGCACATACCTAAGATAGACGGACTCGAAAGGATGGGCGGTCACAAGAAGGCCGCACAAGCCCCTGAAACCAGCGAGGATAAACGGTCCTGGCCTGGCCGTTCATAAGATGAACGGGCCCTGGTTCGACCGTCCAACCGTGACGGCGAGCAAACCAAGGGGTTGGCCCAATCTTGGCCTTCCCACGCCCCATTCGTGCCGAAACGAAGGGGATACAGCCATGGACACGCATACAATCACATGGATTCCAACCGGAGTCAAAACGGTGCACGGATCGCAAGAAACGGGCGATTCTAACAAAATCACCCAAATAGGGTCACCGGACTTCCCGGGCTCCCCACGGTCAAACGGGACCGTCAAACGAGACGAAATTAGCAACTATGGAACGCTGACGTTCCAGGGAGTCCATTGACAGTAACTGATCCAGAAACTGTCAACATTTTTCAGCGAAGCCTACGAAACCCACGAAATCCCAACGAGCCCGATCTCGCTTGTTCGAGCATCAAATGACGTGCAGGGACAGGGAAAACGTAGAGGACGAGTGGGTGATTCATCTCCCTACCTCCACCGAAGAAATCGCGTGCCGAAGCGACTAAACCACGCCGAAAATCGCCAGGAACACGAACGGCGCCTTTCTTGGAATCCATCGAGGGATCGCGCCCGCCACGCTCAAACTGTCGCCCCATCCCGCGTCCGGTCACTCCATCGCGTCCTCGCCTCGGCCAGCTCCGCAACGGTGTGCACCCCGCGCCGAGAGACCCTGAAACGAGAGAGAACGAAGAGAGATGGTGAACGGTTGAAAATGAGGCATCCGAAAGACCTAATAAAGATCCAATAGAGATCCAGGGCATTACATCCTCCCCTCCTTTAAGAAATTTCATCCTCGAAATTTAAGGACTAACAAAGGAAAAGCAGGGAAGAACAACCCGACAACATAACTACAAAACGACACGAACCACGAGAAACAACGGTAAGACGACAACACCGGACCACGAGACATCTGATCGAGTCGCAAGCTAACTCTACCAGGGAAGAGAGTATAGCAAAGCGATCGACATGAGTTGGTCCACAAAGTGCTAATGATAGACAGACAAAATCATAGAGAAACAGCACTTACAAAAACAACAACGGCAGCACTCGCAGGATTCCGGCTCCGTACAGGACACAGAACCACGGAACACAACTGCAAGCTGGGTCACATCAAGGTACAACAGCAGCTGATCACACGACTACAGGAGACGAGTCATGCATCGAGCAGCTCACCGAGAAAAGACCCACGACAACAATAAACGAGAAACACGAAACCTAACGCCAGCTGAAGACTGTACTGGACTTAAGGACTCTGGAGACTGTATATCTCGGATTCCCATGTACTTTACACAACAACGCTCTGATACCAACTGTGACGACCCGGATTCTGGATACCAGATATACCCGATAGGACTATCGAATACACCTGATATCACTTGGAACCCGTGAAGCCTCCCAAGAGCGGTAAAGCTCCGAAGGGATGAAAGGATTGTCGTGTAGTACATTGAAGCCACAGAGATATAACAGTAAGCAATTAAATTTCATTAGATCGGTTTGCTAAAGTAGCATAAATAAAATTATTTTTTAATTAACAGTTTAAGATTTGCAATTATACCAGAGTCAGTCCAAAGGAAAGACAAGCAGTCTAACAGTACAGTCAACAGAAAGGAAAGACGTACCAAGAAAGTCGGGGGAAGCCCGACTAAGGTACCAGCTGGCAGCTACGGACACGCCACACAAGGAACCGCGGAAGCAGAACGAACACTACCCACCTTAAAAGCAGGGGTGAGCCTCGTGTCACTGGCTCAGTAGGGGTCACGCGGATCCCCACTGAAAAACACGCAGTAACACGGAACGGCAAAACAACAGGAGAAACAGCAGGTGTAGTAAAGCGGGAAAACTACGCTACAAAGCTGTAAAGCTATGTTAGAAAGCCGTAAAAGAAAAGACGGGGAGCAGGAGTAGGGAACAAGCTAGAGAGGAGGGGGAAGGAAACCGTACCAGACAAACGGCTACCGAACTAACCTCGGCACCCCAAACTACTCCAAGCAGCAACAGGAAGGCGACTCTGAGTTGACGAAGTCAGGAATTGCCCATCTATCGACGTTGGAAAAGACCTGTAAGACAACAAAGAAACCTAGGAAAAACATAGACAGACGCAAACATAGACGACACGACTAGAACGTCGTGCACACTGCCCCACACATGACTAGAACGTCATGCATACGACAGGACACTGACCTCGAGTACGGCCACGAGAGGGCTAACCCGGAAGGTCACGACGCACAAGAAACGCAGAGAGTCACGTGCCACGTGACTGGCGTGCCCCACACTAGAAGAACGGCCAGATGCGTCCACTGACGTCTTATACTGCGCCACAAGTGTCTCGCCTACGGTACCGCTAAAGTCTCGGCAGAGTCGCAGACACGCGCTGAACAACACAGGAACTACAGTAACGAGTGACTAGTCAGGGTTACGCCCGTCGACGTAAGTCCATAGCCCTTGACCACGTGTGCACACACTGGTCCACTGCCTAAGCCAGGCCCCTAGCTAGTATTCCTCCACCGAAGGATGCTACGGTTGGACCGGGAGCCCACGGAACTAGCTTAAGAACCGTAAATCGGGAAAGTGCCCCGCTACAAGAGCCGTCACAGAGAAACGTGACGTAAGGCTACGACTAGTGAAGGCTCACAAGACACGGAGACTCAAAACACGAGTGCTGAAGTACATGCAGGCAAGAACGCTATGCGACACGTACTTCGGAGCACCAATGGCAGCACAACCACTGCCGACCGACTCAGGACAAGGCAACTAGACCTACTCACGTAACGATCCTTGAGTCTCACGACTCGGAGGCAAGATCGTCACAAACAGCGGAACAAGCCGCCAATCGGTCTAATCCTAAGCCAGAGAAAACGACACGATCGGAGGAAACGACATGCGGAGGACTGAGGGAACACCGGGGACCCTCAGCAGACCTGGACACGCAGACCGAGGTAGGATGATACCTCGAGGTATCCAGAACCATGTCTCGAACTGGACAGAACCGTCGAGACACACGAGGCTTCATGTCAACCACTGGGTGACCTCGGGTTGACCGGAACCAGACAATGACAAGTAAGAAGACTTCTGACTGCCTTATAGCGTAGTCTTAGCCCTCATAGGATGTCAGAAGACACCCACGGGAAAGCGAGCAGACCACAAGGACAAGCCAAGACGAACGGAAAATCGGAACGATGTACGACGACATTGGCAGTCCTAGATCAAGTCGTTAGGGAAACCGTGGCAGTCAGGGAGTAGACCGCACACAGTCCACCTGAAACCGACCAATCCAGACAACCACCGACAGACAGACACCACCTTAAGCACATACCTAAGATAGACGGACTCGAAAGGATGGGCGGTCACAAGAAGGCCGCACAAGACCCTGAAACCAGCGAGGATAAACGGTCCTGGCCTGGCCGTTCATAGGATGAACGGGCCCTGGTTCGACCGTCCAACCGTGACGGCGAGCAAACCAAGGGGTTGGCCCAATCTTGGCCTTCCCACACCCCATTCGTGCCGAAACAAAGGGGATACAGCCATGGACACGCATACAATCACATGGATTCCAACCGGAGTCAAAACAGTGCACGGATAGCAGGAAACGGGCGATTCTAACGAAATCACCCAAATAGGGTCACCGGACTTCCCGGGCTCCCCACGGTCAAACGGGACCGTCAAACGAGACGAAATTAGCGACTATGGAACGCTGACGTTCCAGGGAGTCCATTGACAGTAACTGATCCAGAAACCGTCAACATTTTTCGGCGAAGCCTACGAAACCAACGAAACCCCAACGAGCCCGATCTCGCTCGTTCGAGCATCAAACGACGTGCAGGGACAGGAAAAACGTAGAGGACGAGTGGGTGATCCATCTCCCTACCTCCACCGAAGAAACCGCGCGCCGAAGCGACTAAACCACGCCGAAAACCGCCAGGAACACGAACGGCGCCTTTCTTGGAATCCACCGAGGGATCGCGCCCGCCACGCTCAAACTGTCGCCCCATCCCGCGTCCCGATCACTCCATCGCGTCCTCGCCTCGGCCAGCTCCGCAACGGTGTGCACCCCGCGCCGAGAGACCCTGAAACGAGAGAGAACGAAGAGAGATGGTGAACGGTTGAAAATGAGGCATCTGAAAGACCTAATAAAGATCCAATAGAGATCCAGGGCATTACAGATGTTATCGCCTCCGGTGTCTGGATATGTCTAGGAAAAGGTGACAAGAATCTTTTCTGAAAGACAGATGATGTGGAGACTTCACCTTAGAGATTTTGTTCTCTAACTTCTTTGCGGTTGTTGCAGACCCTCTGGGGATGGTTTCCCAGGCCTTGGACTACCTCCTTTCTGGAGGCACCTGGGATCCGACCTTCAGGGAGAATCTCAAGTCCGATGAGTTGGTGTAGTTCTTGGACCTCCTTTCCTTCCTCCTTCACTTCCATCCTTAGTTTGATAGAGAGGATGAGTGGACGTGCATAGGGAGGGCTTCTTTTCGGTCAGATCAGCCTACACCATTATTTCAGATGGAGGTGCTCGCCACAACCTCTTCTCTCAAGTCTTGAGACCGAAGAGCCCACTGAAAGGTGAAGATTCTGACCTACAGTATCTCCCATGGGAGGTTACCTATCTGGGACAGGGTGCTTTGTTTTCTTCTAGGTATCTAGCCGACTTGCTGCTTATGCGGGAAGGATGACGAGACCCTCGACCATTTGTTTGTAGGTTATACCTACTCACAGGGCATGTGGAGAGAGCTTGCTAAGAGGACTCACGGTATTTTTGGCCATCAGAGGGAGGTGCACCGCCACTTAATTGAGCATTGGGACAGGACTTGGCTTAGGGGGGACAGGATTGTAATGCCCTAGATTTTTTGAATATTTTTCGGATCATTTTTGTGGGTCCCGGAGTGTGTTTTGTGCTTTACGCGTGTTTTTCTCTGATGAGCCTTCAGAACTTTGTGCAGAGTGAACCGTTGTGTTCTCCGACTCCGGGACGTGACTAGCGCATTGTGCTCTTCCCGAGGATCGTGGAGTAATTTTTTCGTATTTTTCTGAATTTCTAGAATTTCTGGATTTTTCTATATATATAAACCTCTCTTTTTCTCTCTCTCCCCATCTCTCATTTCTCTCTTCCCTCCCTCTCTCTTCTCACGCTCTCTCCTCTCTCCCTCTCTTCTCCGGCGGTCGACGGAGGTGGACAGTGGCGAGGCGGCGAGGATCCTGGGGCGTGGAGCGGTGAGGATGGAGCGAGGATCGCGATGGTGGAGGCGGTTCGTGGGATCGCGAGCCGGCGGGGTTTCTAGCGGCGTTTTCTTCGTGGATCGACGTCCACGGTGCGCGAAATCTTCGGTAGAGGTAGGGGGACGGATCCTTGACTCGTGCACTTCCTTTCCCGCGAGTTTCGTAGGCCGCGGTGGGCCGAGTGAGCTTATTTGGGCGTTTTGGGAAAAATCCATGTTTTTGGGGTGTGCGCCCGATCTAGTGATTTGGCCGCGTTTTTGGGGTTTAGATCGGTCCTCTCGGTGCTAGAGAGGTAGGGGACTAGTTTCCCCTTGTTTTCCCCTTCACGTGGGCGTGAACGGGGCGTGGAATGGAATTTTCCACGTGATTTGCCGGTTTCGGGTTTGGGACGACCTAGCGGTCCTTCCAGTGACCGCTAGGGTCCCAGGCGATCTTGTATGTGACCGCTAGGCTCCCCCTTAAGTCGGTTCGAGCCTTGCGGTCGCGCGATAGACCGCAAGGCAGAGCCTTGCGGTCCAAGGGGTGACCGTTTGACCGTGTTATAAGTCGGTTTGAGGTCGGTGGGGTAGCGGCCTTACTACTGACCGCTAGGCATCGCCTAGCGGTCAGGCAAAGGATCGCCACCCTACCTAGCGATATGAGAAGCGGCCGCTAGGGGTTTGCGAGTTCTGAGAGCTTAGCGGTCCAAGGGTAGACCGCTAGGCTCCCTAACGGTCTAGGGGTAGACCGCTAGGCGGTTTTTGTGTTCGTTGTGTCTGTTTCACGTTGTGTCGGTCTCCGGTCGACCCGGTTGTGACCTAGTGGTTGACCTTTGGCCTCGTGAATGTCCCGGACACCGTGGGACCTGTGTTTGTGTTTGTGGGAGTGTCCGGAGGTGCCGCGTTGTCTCGATTAGCGTGCTCGTGAGTCTTGGGGTCCGGGTGACCCCATGTGTGTGTTCCGAGTTTCCGCATGGGTCGTGTGTGTGTGGCCCTGGACTGCGAGTCCAATTAACCAGCCTGGGGTTGGAGGCTTTCCGTGTGTCCTTTGGATGAGAGATCTACGAGGCGGTTGGTGAGCTATCTTGGGAATCGTGTCACCGTGGTTTCAGACCTAGGGATTAGGCCAGATTGACGGCGTCGTGTCGTCACGTGCAACGGTCTTGACCCCGAGTCTGTGACTCAAGGACCGTTGGATTTAGTAGGTCTACTGAGCCATCCAGAGTTTGGTGGCTCGTACCGCCTGTTACTCCGTGTTACTCACGATGGGTGCGTGCGTGGCTTTCCGTGTTCACGTTGAGTGACCTGCCACTAGACGTAGCTTTCCTGCGCACGCGTGTGCGAACCCACTTGGGAGTGGTGGAGAGCGTGACCCGAGAGAGATGGTTTTTAGGTTGGTTACCGTAGGGCCCCCACGCGCAGCCGAGTCCGGGCTTCGGGGGAAGAACCAGCTAGAGGATCTGACCTAGGGCGCATGGTCTGTGTGTGCACATTGGGCTGGGGATGTCGGACCTGCACTGACGAGCGCGACCCCAGCTTGTCCTTGTTTTGTGTTCCTGGTTAGTAGTACGGTGTCTCAGTCTCCGCCTGGGGCGTGGTAGCGGGACACCTGAGACTGTGCACTAAGTCGTCAGTGGACGCATCCGGCCTTGCTTCTGGTGGGCAGTGCTCCCGTCACATGACGTGAGTTTTCTCGTGAGTCGAGTTCCGCTTCACGTCTGCGAGACGTGGTTTCGTGTGTAGTTTGGGGCGTCCTCCCGGAGTCGAGGTCTAGGGTTTCCGGTGAGCGTCACCGAGGGCTTCTCCCTAGACGGCGTAGAGTTCACGACGGCGAGGTCGTGACTGTGTTTCCAGACAGCGTGATTTCGGTGGGCCTTTGTCTGTGAGGACAGGCCTCCACGACAGAGGTGTCGTGGAGTTTTTCTAGTAGCGTGACTAGGGTGGTTCGTTGTTTGGTGGTCTCCCGACTGTGGGATCGGGGTGTTGAGTTTCGTTTCGGTAGGAGTAGCTGTAGTGTCGAGTTTTTACCGGTCACCGATTTGCTGTTCCTGCTGTTACTGTTGTTGCTGCTTTCCGTTACCGCCGTGTTTCCGGTTGGGGTTCCGCGGGACCCCTACTGAGCCAGTGACAGGAGACTCACCTAAAACTTTCAGGTGCGGCGGTTCTTCCTCAAGGTTCGAGGGTGCTGTGCTGAGGTTTTTAGTTACCAGCTTGCCGGGCCGAGTGCTCACTTGGCGTTGGGTACGTTCTTCTGCCTTAGACTGTACTTTCTGTCGGACTGGACTCTGTTGTAGTTGTTTATTTATGTTATTATATCTGTTGTCCTGTTTTATTTCCTATTTATGTGTACACCACACCTATCCTTTTAGCCCTTCTGAGCCCTCCGGTTCGTGGGCGGCGGTCCAAGGTTCGAATGGTATCGGGTTATCCCCGGTATCTGGATCCTGGGTTGTTACAGTTGGTATCGGAGCTATGGTTGTGGAAGTACATGGGAATTCGAGATATTGTAGTGATCAGAGTCCATAAGGTCTAGTACAGCCGGCAGCTGACATAGGGTTTTGTATTTGTTTTCCGCTTGGTTTCTCGCGTGAGAGCGTGAGGGTGCGGCGTTGGCGCTGTGGAGGTGGTTGCTGTCGTCGTCGGAGTGCCGGCGTGGGGTTTGAGGATCGAGGTCGAGAGCTTTCTCCCTCATGGGTGGTGGCCCCAGTTGTGCCGCGTTGGGCAGAGATTGGCGGCAGGTGTGTTGCTACGGTGTTGCATTCGAGGAATTTGCAGCGAGGTCAGGTGGCTGGCCAGGATTGCTCGTGGTTAAGTGGACGTGAGCGTGCTCTGAGGGAGCTGTTGTCGAGTCTGGCCACTCCAGCTTGAGGTTTATCCAGCCCCTGAGGTGTCGAGATTGTGGTTTGAGGTGGCAGAGCTGGTGTTCTGATCGAGAGGTGCGCTCGGGTGAGCGGAGGATCTTCTGTTGAGCTGCTGATTATCGAGTCGATGTTCTTGTCATGCTCTATGACGTCAGAAATGACGTGTCGGTCCTGATTGTTTTGCGGATTCCGAGGTAGGATTGGGCGGAGTTGTCCCAGTAAGTTTTTGCTCCTGCGCTCTCGCGTGTGAATGGGTTGTGTTCGCCCTGGAGTTAATTTGAGATGTGAAGGTTCCGCGGTGAGTTTCGGGACTCGAGGACGAGTGTTGACGGTTGTCGATTATGACTCGTGTTTCGGCTCTTGGCGTGGCGTGTTCCAGTTCGAGGAATTGCAGCGGAGGTGCATCGAGAGATGCTCTGATCGTGGTCCGACGGAACACTTGGCAAGTGTATCGGAAGTGCTGACCTGATGGAAGTGATGGGTTTTCTGGTGCTGGAAGATGCTGTTCCCAGCGTGTGCAAGGTTCGAGGTCAGGTCGAGCGTGGAGACCTTCCATTGGTCGGAGGTGTATTGAGTTTTCCTTTGGTTGGAGGAGATTGCGTTTGGCTAAGGTTCGTCGTCTTGCATCATGCGTTCGGATTGGTTGGCCTCGGTGTGTGATGAAGTCCGTGCGAGACGCGTCCTCCGTTTTGGCAAGGTGGTTGCATGTGAGATGTCGTGCCCATTTTCCCTAGTGTGTAAGGGTGTTGGCATTATTCCGGAAGGACGAGTGTCGGCTGGGCGGTGTTTGTGAGAATTTGCGGTTGGTGTTGTGGCTCACGATGCATCGGATCGGAGCCTGCGATGTTGTAGAGGATTGTCGGGATGGAGGATCCCGAGTTGTCGTTGTGGTTGGCTGTGCGTGTGGATCAGAGTGCGCGGAACGTAGCGTTGTTTGCTACGGGCGGATTTCTTGAGGATGTGTAGAATGGCAGAGGATTAGTTCCTCGGTATGCGTTGTCTCCGGCTGTGTGAGATGTGTTGTTGCCGTGCCGTTGCTTGAGACATTGTGATTTGTGACACTGGTAAGATGGAGAGTTGGGGAAATATGTTGGCGAGTGTGCCGCATGAGTACCCTGTTTTGTGTTGGAAGCTGTGTCCGCGGATGAGGTTGTGTTTTTGGAGGTGTGATCTCTGAGAGATTATGGGTCCCGGTTGGTGGCAGTGAGCGGCTGGTCGGGTTGATCGAGTGGTCGATCATGGTGAGATGCGTATTATTTGGGGACCCATGTGCTTTGGTCGCGGCGTCGTCGACCAGGATGCTGTGGTGGCAGGTGGCACTTTCCTGTTTCGGAGTTGCGCTCCATGAATTGTCCTGGTGGTGTCCCGTGGCTCTGTGGTAAGGGGCGGAATCGGGATTGACAGGTGTCCACTTGGATTAATTGAGATAGGATTTGGTGAGACAGGATGGTGGACAATGCCGGTGTATGGAGGTCTCTGAAGAGACGTTGGCATTGGAATGGTGATCCTTTGTCTATGGCCAGCAAGGGAGGATTCCCCGTAAGTCTGAGTCGAGTGGCGTGAGGACCGAGGAGAGATCTTGTCATGTGGTTTCGTCGTGCTCCCCTGAGAGGGTAGAATTGGCACGAGGTCCGAGATCGGATGCGGTGTCCGAGCGAGATTTGGTTCGAGTTGCGGTGTTGGTCTGTGGAGGGTCAGCGGATCGCCTGTTACGATTTGGATCGTGCCTGCTAGGCCGATGAAGGTTTCCCGTTGACGAGTGTCTGGTGAGCAGTGGAGGGTCTTTCACAGACAGAAGATGCTGGTTGTTGTGGCTTGAGATTGGCGTGAGCTGTGTGCCAGCGAGGCCTTGGGTGGCTGATTATGAGGTGTGCATTTTCTCGGATTGGATCTGGGAGTGAGAAGTTTGTCTTCTGGCAGAGTTGGCCGTGTTACTGAGGGCGTACGGCTTGCCGGGTGTAAGCTGGTGCAAGCTCAGTGTTGGTTGTCCCTGGTGCAGGATGTGAGATCGGTCAACGGGTTGTGAAGCTGGCGTTTCGTTGGTCCACCGAGCGTGGGCGTTGACCGGTGGTTTGGTTCTCATGACAAGGAGTGTGTTTTCTCGGTAAGCGTGCTGGTGTCTACAATGCCGTGGTTGGTTTTAGTGTTGTCTGAGGTGACGCTAGACTTGTGCTTTCTGTACGTGCCTGCTCTGAGGATCTATGTGTCTTGGGTTGTGAGCGAGGCGTTGTCCGTGATCATTGTCTGTCCGCGTCTCTCAGGATTGTGGTTTTTACGCGTATCGAGGTTTGATCGGGGCCCTGACGACGTCGTCAGTTGGTTCATGGCGTTCTCCCCTTGTGGCTTGGTGTTTGTCCTGAATTTCGAGGATGAAATTTTTATAAGGGGGGAGGGCTGTAATGTCCTAGATTTTTCGAATATTTTTCGGATCATTTTTGTGGGTCCCGGAGTGTGTTTTGTGCTTTACGCGTGTTTTTCCCTGATGAGCCTTCGGAACTTTGTGCAGGGTGAACCGTTGCGTTCTCCGACTTCGGGACGTGACCAGTGCATTGTGCTCTTCCCGAGGATCGCGGAGGTAATTTTTTCGTATTTTTCTGAATTTCTAAAATTTTTGGGTTTTTCTATATATATAAACCTCCCTTTTTCTCTCTCCCCATCTCTCATTTCTCTCTTCCCTCTCTCTCTTTTCTCACGCTCTCTCCTCTCTCCCTCTCTTCTCCGACGGCCGACGGAGGTGGACAGGGGTGAGGCGGCGAGGATCGTGGGGCGTCGAGCGGCAAGGATGGAGCGAAGATCGCGATGGTGGAGGCGGTTCGTGGGATCGCGAGCCGACGGGGTTTCTAGCGGCGTTTTCTTCGTGGATCGGCGTCCACGGTGCGCGAAATCTTCGGTGGAGGTAGGGGGACGGATCCTTGACTCGTGCACTTCCTTTCCCGCGAGTTTCGTAGGCCGTGGTGAGCCGAGTGGGCTTATTTGGGCATTTTGGAGAAAATTCATGTTTTTGGGGTGTGCGCCCGATCTAGTGATTTGACCGTGTTTTTGGGGTTTAGATGGGTCCTCTCGGTACTAGAGAGGTAGGGGACTAGTTTCCCCTGTTTTTCCCCTTCACGTGGGCGTGAACGAGGCGTGGAATGGAATTTTCCACGTGATTCGCCGGTTTCGGGTTCGGGACGACCTAGCGGTCCTTCCAGTGACCGCTTGGGTCCCAGGCGGTCTTGTATGTGACCGCTAGGGTCCCCTTTAAGTCGATTCGAGCCTTGCGGTCGCGCGATAGACCGCAAGGCAGAGCCTTGCGGTCCAAGGGGTGACCGTTTGACCGTGTTATAAGTCAGTTTGAGGTCGGTGGGGTAGCGGCCTTACGACTGACCGCTAGGCATCGTCTAGCGGTCAGGCAAAGGACCGCCACCCTACCTAGCGGTATGAGAAGCGACCGCTAGGGGTTTGCGAGTTCCGGGAGCTTAGCGGTCCAGGGGTAGACCGCTGGGCTGGCATTAGCGGTCCAGGGGTAGACCGCTAGGCGGTTTTCGTGTTCGTTGTGTCTGTTGCATGTTGTGTCAGTCTCCGGTCGACCCAGTTGTGACCCAGTGGTTGACCTTCGGCCTCGTGAATGTCCCGGACACCGTGGGACCTGTGTTTGTGTTTTTGGGGGTGTCCGGAGGTGTCGTGTTGTCTCGATTAGCGTGCTCGTGAGTCTTGGGGTCCGGGTGACCCCATGTGTGTGTTCCGAGTTTCCGCATGGGTCGTGTGCGTGTGACCCTGGACTGTGAGTCCAATTAACCAGCCTGGGGCTGGAGGCTTTCCGTATATCCTTTGGATGAGAGATCCACGAGGCGGCTGGTGAGCTATCTTGGGAATCGTGTCACCGTGGTTTCAGACCTAGGGATTAGGCCAGATTGACGGCGTCGTGTCGTCACGTGCAACGGTCTTGACCCTGACTCCGTGACTCAAGGACCGTTGGATTTAGTAGGTCTACTGAGCCATCCAGAGTTGGTGGCTTGTACCGCCTGTTATTCCGTGTTACTCACGATGGGTGCGTGCGTGGCTTTCCGTGTTCACGTTGAGTGACCTGCCACTAGACGTAGCTTTCCTGCGCACGCGTGTGCGAACCCACTTGGGAGTGGTGGAGAGCGTGACCTGAGAGAGATGGTTTTTAGGTTGGTTACCGTAGGGCCCCCACGTGCAGCCGAGTCCGGGCTTCGGGGGAAGAACCAGCTAGAGGATCTGACCTAGGGCGCATGGTCTGTGTGTGCACATTGGGCTGGGGATGTCGGACCTGCACTGACGAGCGCGACCCCAACTTGTCCTTGTTTTGTGTTCCTGGTTAGTAGTACGGTGTCTCAGTCTCCGCCTGGGGCGTGGTAGCGGGACACCTGAGACTGTGGACTAAGTCGTCAGTGGACGCATCCGGCCTTGCTTCTGGTGGGCAGTGCTCCCGTCACGTGACGTGAGTTTTCTCGTGAGTCGAGTTCCGCTTCACGTCTGCGAGACGTGGTTTCGTGTGTAGTTTGGGGCGTCCTCCCGGAGTCGAGGTCTAGGGTTTCCGGTGAGCGTCACCGAGGGCTTCTCCCTAGACGGCGTAGAGTTCACGACGGCGAGGTCGTGACTGTGTTTCCAGACCGCGTGATTTCGGTGGGCCTTTGTCTGTGAGGACAGGCCTCCACGACAGAGGTGTCGTGGAGTTTTTCTAGTAGCGTGACTAGGGTGGTTCGTTGTTTGGTGGTCTCCCGACTGTGGGATCGGGGTGTTGAGTTTCGTTTCGGTAGGAGTAGCTGTAGTGCCGAGTTTTTACCGGCCACTAGTTTGCTGTTTCTGCTGTTACTGTTGTTCTTGTTGTTGCTGCTTTCCGTTACCGCCGTGTTTCCGGTTGGGGTTCCGTAGGACCCCTACTGAGCCAGTGACAGGAGGTGCTGTGATGAGGTTTTTAGTTACCAGCTTGCCGGGCCGAGTGCTCACTTGGCGTTGGGTACGTTCTTCTTCCTTAGACTATACTTTCTGTCGGACTGGATTCTGTTGTAGTTGTTTATTTCTGTTATTATATATGTTGTAAAATGAGAGAAAATAGATTCATGTGGTTTGGACATGTGTTTCGTCGTCCTAACTCAGCGCCGGTTAAAAGATGTGACCAAATCTTAGTGGATGCTAGTAAAAGAGCTTGAGGAAGGCCTAAAATGAGATGGTGCGATGTTATTAGGAAGGACATTAGTTTCTTGAGTTTAAATATGAATTTGCACTTGATAGAAATCTTTGGCGGAACATGATTTATGTAGCCGACCCCAATTCGACCCCAATTAATTGGGATATGATGATGATGATGATGATGATGATGATGATGATGATGATGATGATATGTTGTCATGTTTTATTTCCTATTTCTGTGTACATCACACCTACCCTTTTAGCCCTTCCGAGCTCTCCGGCTCGTGGGCGGCGGTCCAGCGTTCGAATGGTATATGGTTATCCCCGGTATCCGGATCTTGGATCGTTACAGGATGGTGTGGTGGCTCATACTCCATGTGACACTAGGGACGTTGTGGGGGAAAGGAATAACCGCATTTTCAGGAGGGAGGCTAGAGCCGAGGATACAATGGTTTCTTTTGTTTGTGATGGAGTGAGAGAATGGGCTGCGATCCTTTGTAATGTGAATTCCCAAAACTTTACTTTTTTGTTCTCTTGTTGGAGGGTTAGAGTGCTACACACTATCTTAGTGTGGCCTTCTTTTGTGTAGGATTTTTTCGGGATTTGATACTTGTACATCCCCCTTTTTATTTAATACGTTAGTGCTACTACCCACTTTTAGGGAAAAAAATGTACTTCTGAGATGTGGCTGAAGAATGTTATAATTGTAAGAATGAGTATTGGAAAGCAAAATTGCTTCCACAAAAGGTGGGACTTTTCTTGGTTGATTTAATGAATTATTCATGGTAAAAGATGACATTTATGGTTCTAGTTAATCTAAAGGAATTATATGAAAGGGACCATTAGATGTGGCTTTGTTGGCCTGAAGGAAGGAGAGCAGTCAAGAGACATACTTGTGTTAGTTGCACTTGGTGTGACTCTTTCTTCGTATCAGGTCTTACTTGGTGGTTGGTCCAGGGTCACCTGATCTGAACTGGAATTGATGACTCTTGATCCTGATGGCAGGACCTTTTTTGGAAGGTGACATATAGTCACATTCCATTACTTCGTGAAGATGACACTGTTGTCTATTATGTTTGAAAACGTTTGGATTTTCATCTTCTTTGTGAAGAATTATCCAGTATGAGCTTTACAATGATCAGCTCTTCTGTATTTTGGTGAATTAGAGGAATGCCTGTTTTTCAACGTCTCAATCAAATTATAAATTCTTCCACATCCTTTGCTCTAATGCCATCTTTTTTTTTATAATTTTAGTGGTGTTGATTTAAAAGAAATATTGCCAGCTTATGCTTGAAATTGCCCAACACTCTTATTTGTGAACATGCTTGTGGCTTTCAGGATCTTGTAGTTGAGTACTTTTCTATTTAGGAGATTCCCATTTCTTGATGCTGTCACAAATAGGACAACCCTATATTCTTCTCTCTGCATCTCAAGTGACCGCCGGAGAGTGGAGGGTGGCATCCAATTTGTGCGATGGATAAAGTCGGATATGACCGTTGTGAAATTCACAAATCACCTCTTATAAGTGATGATGGTTAGGATAAGTGGATACACACTCAACAGTTACCTCTGAACTGTGGAGGTACGGGTGGAACATGTGGTGTGCAGTAGCTTGAACATGTATGAAACGGTCTAATTGTTGTCAAATGTTCTCCAGGTTGGCCACATTCTGGCAACATCTTTTGACAGGGTATAAGTCGGCTACCCCAGTTATGCGGGTTCTTGTTTTATTGCCTGATGCTTTACATTTTGTGAGAGCTCGATTGATGCCTATGCAGAGTGTTATTGTCCTGGATCCCCTCCCGGCTTCAGCCAATTTGCTCTCGATAAAAACTGGCTGCACGTTCATGTGACGACACAGAGAACGTATGTATGGTAGAAAGGAATCTTTGCCACGCTTGAGTAACCATTCCACCCTTTGGTCAGAAAACAGTACATTTCAAAACATTAATTCAATTCTTTTCTCTCTCTTGAGAATTTATATAGATATTAATGATGATTTAATTTATTCCTGCTCACGAGAGAGAGAGAGAGGACCTTTACTCTGTGTATGGTAGGTGATGGCAGCTGGTAGAGAGAGAGAGAGAGAGAGAGAGGACTATCAAGGGAAGGGATAACCTTTACTCTCAATCTGTCTGTGTATGGTAGGTGATGGCAGCTGGTTCCTTGCGGCTTGTTTACGCGGTGGTGCCCATTTCTCCCTGTCTCCTTAATGTGACTCTTTGGAAGCTGCTCCACCTGGTCCTCCGTTCCATCGTCCACCTCACTACATACAGATCAAGAACCCGGGAGAGAGAGAGAGAGAGAGAGAGAGAGAGAGAGAGAGAGAGAGAGAGATGGTGAGCGGTGTACAAACCGAATTTTTTAATACGGTTCGGTTTGAACTCAAATCAATTTTTTTTTAAATTTCAACCCAAATCAAATCGAATAACTCGAATTTAAGAATATTTTTATCAAATTAATATAAATATATATGTAACTATAAATTCGAATTTAAAAAGTCCAATTCACACCATTCTAATGTGGTTTTTGATTTTATAAAATAGGTTTCAAATCACCTTCTATTTTACTGTAACCGAACTTCTTAATTTTTTATGTGAAAATATTATGGAGCTTGTTCTTACAAGTTATAACTTTGTATGTTATTTTTTTAATATTTACTTTATTTGATAGAAATTATTTTACCCTACCTTTCTCTAATGTTGTTTGAATTCAATCTAATTTATAAAATGAGAGATGAATATAGTTCAAATCAAAATAAATCGAACTAAATCGAATTAATTCATTTTGGTTTGATTTGGTTTCAAATTAGTTTGATTTGGTTCGGGTTGAAGTCTTAATTCGATTCGATTTAATTTGAGAAAAATTCTCTTCAAACCAAATCAAATCATACCGTGTTCACCCCTACAAACAGACTCATCACGAGATCACATCACCTCGTTCCTTTTCCCTTCTTCTACTTCCTCTTTTCTGTTACCACGTACTTTCCCCCTTCGATCCCCCCCTGTAATATCCCGGACCTTTCGGATCCTTCTTCGTGGGTCCCGGATCTGGTTTTCGGAGCGTCCAGCTCTGTTGTGTCCGAAATTTCGTTTCGGACATCTTTCGTGTTCGGATCGGCGCGATCCGGAGTCGTTTCGGAGGCCCGGAGGCGTTCCGCGACTTTTCCGCGTGTGTTTTCCGATTCCCGGCGTGTGTTTCGGCTTTTCCTTCGGACGCTCGCTGCGGGTTAACTGGGCCGTTCACCCGGGCACGAGTGGTACCGTTGCGATCGGTGCGTTCCGAGGATTCCAGAAATGTATTTTTCTATTTTTCGGTATTTTTTCGAAAATTCGGATTTTCTATAAAGCCCTAATTCCTTTTTCTTTTTCTTTCCCTTTTCTCTTTCTTCTTCCTCCTCCTCTCTCTCGCGACCGTGAGCCCCCTCTCTCTCCCTCTCTCCCATTCGGACGTGGCGAGCCCCTCTCCGGCTACGGACGGCGGCGGGGCGACGGCGCGGACGCGTGGGCGACGGTGAGGCGATCTCGTGGGCGTGCGGCGAGCGTGGGAAGCGTGGGGAGTTCGTGAAGCTTCGAGCATTCTTCGTGATTCGTGATCGATCCGGCGGAGCATTCGCTCCATTGAGGTAGGGTGACGTTCCTTAGCCTCATGCCGTTCTTTTCCGTGATTTATAGGCCGCAGGGAGGCCGAGAGGGGATCATTTGAGCGTTTTTGGGTTTTTCCATGATTTGGGGAGAGCTCGCCCGATCTATGGATTCAATGCATGGATTCGTGTTTTGAGGGCCTAGAATCATGCTAGGGGTCCCCAGGGGTCTTCCCCTTTGTTTTCCCCCTCTCCTATGGAGGTATGGGGGCGTGGTTAGAATTTTTGGGCGTTCTTACCATTTTTTGGCCGCGGACTGAGAACGCGCTATACTCCAGTAGCGCGTTCTTGGAGGTCGCGCTGCCCCGACCGAGCGCGTTCATCGGAGAAGATGAACAGGAGGCGGTTCCTGTCGCGCTATGGGGTCATAGCGCGATCATTCTTGTCGCGCTAGGAGGACCTAGCGCGATGGTCCCTGTCGCGCTAGGTATCCCTAGCGCGATGGTCCGTGTCGCGCTATGGGGCCATAGCGCGACAGCCCTTGTTGCGCTAGGGGACCCTAGTGCGACATGCCCTGTCGCGCTAGGTGGCCCTAGCGCGATTTGGTTCGTTGTTGGGTGTTCCCCTTGGGCCGTGTGTGCGTCCCGGGCACCCCGTGGAGTTCCGTGACCGTGTCTTTGGTGTCCGGAAGTCCCGTTCGCCTCGGTCAGGCGTTTGACCGTGGGCAATGCGTCTGTTTCTTTTCCGACCATGGTCACCGTGCGACGGGGCTGGTGCGTGGGGTGATTCCCACACGTTGTCGGTTTCGGACGTTGTTTTCCGTTGACTCGAGAGTCTACTCCTTCAGTGACCCTCCACTAGTCGTAGCCCACCAGTACGAGGTGCTGGTCTCACCTGGGAGTGGTGTACGGGCACCCACCTTTCGAGACGGTTTGTGGACCGGTTACCGTAGGCCCCTCGTCGGTAGCCAGAGTCCGGCTACGGGAGAAAACCGGTCAGAGGACCAGACCTAGTGACGCAAGGTCTGTGTGTGCACACGTGGTTGGGGGCGGTTGGACCCACGTCGACGGGCGTGACCCCAGCTAGTTACTTGTTTGTGGTTACTTGTACGGTGTTTGCGCCTCGGGTAGGACCTACCACGTCAGGCGGTTCACCTGCGGTGCGGTGTAAGACGTCAGGGGACGCTACCGGCTGTGCTTCTAGTGGGTGGCACTCCTGTCGAGTACGGAGTGTTAGACTGTCAGTCGTGTGTTTCCGACCTTCGGGTTTTGACGGTTCGATCGTTGAGTTTCGGTCTTCTCGTACCGTGGCACGTGTGTCGGTTTGCGTGCCGTAGGGTCTAGTTCTGTAGAGTACAGGGCTTTCCTTTCCGAGGTACTTTCCTACCGCTAGAGTAGTGGTTTCTCGTTTTTGAGGTAGGGTTCGAGTGATCCCTACTGAGTCTTGTTCTGAGACTCATTCCCTGCGTGTTTTCACCGTGTTTTAGGTGAGGCGCCACCTTCGGGGAGCGCGTCAGGAGCGCAGCGTGGTGCGGGTGCCCAGAGGTAGTGCCAGAGGTCAGAGCCGGGGTATGCCCCGTGTAGCTGTACTTTTCTTTCTTGTCACTGTACTAGTCGTGGACTACTGTTGCTGTTGTTGTTATTTTATTGTGGACCATGTAAATGTTAATTTATTTCCTGCTTAATATTATAACTGTTTAATTTCTGCAATTATCTGTGATGCTTATGTAATTTCCACACCATCCTTTTAACCCTTCCGAGTCTTCGGACTCGTGGGTGGCGGTACGAGTCTCGGGTTATCGGGCCTTCCCGGTAATCGGATTCTCGGGTCGTTATAGCTGGTATCAGAGCGCGGTTGTGGAATTACATGAGAATCATAGGTAATTGTAGTGGTCCACTAGTCCACAACGATGATGTACATGTGACGCTGGCATTGGGCACCGCATGTTTTATTCTGACATTGCCGTTTCCGTGTTTTCTGTCTTGTGCTTCAGGAGCGAGGATGGCGTCGAGGAGGAGTTCTCGCTCTCAGCAGGGGCAGTCGGCTGGAGGTCAGGAGATCCAGCAGGGGGTCCAGAGGGACCAGGAGGAGCATAGCAGAGTTCCGGGAGCTACCGAGGCCGCGGATGCTGCGAGGGCTCCGGGGGCCGAGGATTTCTTCCGTGGCATGTACCATCTCATGTCTCAGCAGTTTGGCGGAGAGGCTGTTGAGGGCTCGTCAGCTAGGGGTGGGCCAGGCTGAGCGGTGAGGGACTTCATGCAGTTCCATCCACCTTACTTTAGCGGCCAGGCAGACCCTGATGCGGCTCGTGATTGGCTCGATGAGATGGAGCGGGTGTTCAGTTCTGCGAAGAGTACTGCCGAGGACAGAGTGGGGTTGGCCTACAACCAGTTGCTGGGTACCGCTCGGAGGTGGTGGTCTTCCGAGTGGAAGACGTCCTTTCAGTTTCGTCCACTTGAGCAGGTCGAGTGGGGTGACTTTGTCAGTGCTTTCGAGCGTACGTACTGTCCAGACGTCGTTGCTACGCAGCGGATGCGGGAGTTTCTGGAGCTGGTGCAGGGTGACATGTCCGTGTTGCAGTATAGGGCCCGATTTGTCGAGCTGGGTCGGTATGCACCTCATATCATGGATATGCAGAGGACTCGAGGACCGATCAGCCAGGGACAGTCTTTGTCAGGTCGCAGCCAGCAGTCGGCTACCCAGCAGCAGGGTTTCTCCCAGCATGCGTCGGGTGGTTCAGGAGTATCGGCACCGGCAGCGTCAGTGGCAGGATCTGCGTCCTTCGGCTCGAAGATCAAGAAGTTCTTGAAGAAGAGTCTTCGGAAGAAGCACAAGGATCAAGGGCAAGCTTCATCGGGCAGTGTACAGCAGCCGATTCCTTTGCAGCGTCAGGGATCAGTGGGTGGATCGCGAGGACCTTGTCCACGGTGTGGTGGGACCCACCCAGGCAGGCAGTGCACGGCGCCGATCATCTGTTTTCGGTGTGACCAGCCAGGGCACATGGCGCGTGACTGTCCTCAGAGGCCGCCGCAGCAGCAGGTTCCCCAGTAGCAGCAGCAGCAGGGACAGTATCCGCCGCTACCCAGGTCAGCTAGTGTGGGAGGCAGGCAGAGGGCTCGTGGCCAGATCACGCACTTGACCAGGGCAGAGGCAGTGGCGTCGCAGCTCGTGGAAGGTACCGTTCAGATTTTGGGTTGTGCGGCTCGGGTTTTATTTGATTCTGGCGCGTCTCATTCGTTTATTTCGGAGGATTTCGCGTCGAGCGTCGAGGAGCCGGTGACCCAGTTGTCCTGTGATTTGGCAGTGGAGTTGCCTTCGGGTGATTTTATGGTCACTCCGTATTGCTTCGACCAGGTTCCGGTGTGGATCGATGGGCGGAGTATGCCAGGCAGGTTGTATGCGTTGCAGCTTCGGGATTACGACGTGATTCTAGGCATGGATTGGCTCGAGACTCATGGAGCGGTGGTGGATTGTGGGATGAAGAGGGTCTACTTCCAGCATCCGAGCAAGAGGACCTTCTATTTCCAAGGTATCCGTTCCGCCTCTTCTCGATTCCTTATCTCTGCTATTCGAGCCCGTCGATTGCTTGATTCAGGTTGTCAGGGTTTTCTCGCGTCTGTGGTTGTGTCTGACCGGATGGAGCCGAATGTCGAGGACATTGCGGTGGTATGCGAGTTTCCCGATGTTTTTCCTAAGGAGTTGCCTGGATTACCTCCCCAGCGGGAGATCGATTTCGTGATCGAGGTTGTACCTGGTATGGGACCTTTGGCGAAGGCTCCCTACCGTAGGGCCCCCGCTGAGCTGAGGGAGTTGAGGGCGCAGTTGCAGGAACTGTTGGCCAAGGGGTACATTCGTCCGAGCTTTTCCCCTTGGGGTGCGCCCGTGTTGTTTGTGAAGAAGAAGGACGGTAGTCTGCGGCTATGCATTGACTATCGGCAGCTGAATGAAGTGACCATTAAGAACAAGTATCCGTTGCCGCGGATTGATGATTTGTTCGACCAGCTTCAGTCTGCGCGGGTGTTCTCGCGGATTGATTTGCGGTCCGGTTACTATCAGCTGAGAATTCGCGAGTCCGATGTGGAGAAGACTGCGTTCAGTACGAGGTACGGGCATTATGAGTTTCTGGTGATGCCGTTTGGGCTCACCAATGCCCCAGCAGCCTTCATGGACTTGATGCAGATGGTGTTTCATCCGTATTTGGACCAGTTCGTGGTCATCTTCGTGGATGACATCCTTGTTTATTCGCGGTCTGCTGAGGAGCATGCGTACCATTTGGGTGTGGTGCTGCAGACGTTGCGAGATCACCAGTTGTATGCGAAGCTCAGCAAGTGCGAGTTTTGGCTCAGCGAGGTGCACTTTCTGGGGCACGTGATTTCTGGTGATGGCATTTCCGTGGATCCCGCCAAGGTCGAGGCTGTGATACAATGGCCGAGGCCGAGGTCGGTGACGGAGATCCGGAGTTTCTTGGGGCTTGCGGGGTATTATCGTCGGTTTATCCAGGATTTTTCTCGCATTGCGACCCCGATGACTAGGCTCACGCGGAAGGATGTGCCTTTCGTTTGGTCCGAGGAGTGTGAGCAGAGCTTCAGTGAACTGAAGAGGTTGCTCACCTCGGCTCCGGTGTTGGTTTTGCCTTCTGGATCGGGAGGTTTTGTGGTGTGTACAGATGCTTCCGGCGTTGGACTGGGTGCTGTTTTGATGCAGCATGGTAGAGTGGTGGCTTATGCATCTCGGCAGCTAAAGCCCCATGAGGAGAACTACCCTACCCATGACCTTGAGTTGGCGGCGGTGATCTTCGCGCTGAAGATCTGGAGGCATTATCTGTACGGTGAGAAGTTCGAGGTGTTCACTGACCATCAGAGTTTGAGGTATGTGTTCTCGCAGAGAGATCTGAACCTCAGACAAAGGCGTTGGATGGAGTTCATGAAGGACTATGACTTCACCCTGTCTTATCAGCCGGGCAGGATGAATGTCGTCGCCGATGCCTTGAGTCGGAAGGTGGCGGTCAGTACCTTGATGTTGAGGAAGTGGAGGCTCTGGGAACAAGTGCCCGAGGTATCTTTCAGGCTCAAGATTCCCCAGGAGCGAGGGTTGGCAGTGCTTGCGAGTCTGACTGTCACTCCTGCTATCCGTCGTCAGGTGACAGAGGCTCAGCATGCGGACCCTGAGTTGCCCCGGATTCTTGCGATGGCTGATGTGGAGCTCGGCGAGGACGGTGCTGCGAGGTTTCGTGGCAGGTTGTACGTCCCAGCGGAGGAGCAGGTTCGTCGTGCGGTGTTACGCGAGGCTCATGGGAGCAGGTACACTGTACACCCGGGTGCGACGAAGATGTATCGGAACTTACGGAGGCAGTTTTGGTGGCCTGGCATGAAGAGAGATGTCGCCGAATTTGTGGCCAGGTGCCTGATCTGTCAGCAGGTGAAGGCGGAGCATCAGCGACCAGGAGGTACTCTCCAGCCCTTGGATGTTCCTGCTTGGAAGTGGGACCATGTGACCACAGATTTTGTGGTGGGGTTGCCAAGGACCCCGAGTGGGCAGGACAGTATTTGGTTACTGGTGGATCGGCTGACGAAGGTGACTCGATTGTTACCGGTCAAGGTCAGCTGGAGCGTGTCCAGGTTGGCTCGTCTGTATGTGGAGCGGATCGTTCCGTTGCATGGGGTTCCCATTTCGATTGTGTCGGATCGGGATCCGCGCTTCACTTCTGGATTCTGGAGGGGTTTCCAGCGAGCTCTTGGCACGGAGTTGGCATTTAGCTCGGCGTATCATCCACAGTCAGATGGTCAGTCTGAGAGGACCATTCAGACTTTGGAGGACATGCTGAGATCCTGCTGCCTGGAGTGGCAGGGGAGTTGGATTCATCACCTACCGTTGGTGGAGTTTGCCTATAACAACAGCTATCATTCGAGCATCGGCATGGCTCCTTATGAGGCATTGTATGGGCGTCCTTGTCGGACTCCACTTGATTGGTTTGAGGTGGGTGAGCGTGTTTTGACGGGACCGGAGTTGGTGCAGCAATGTGTGGACGTTGTGCACCTGGTTCGTCAGAACATGTTGGCGGCCCAGAGTCGGCAGAAGAGCTATGCTGACCGTAGGAGGCAACCCCTCGAGTTCGCCGTGGGCGATCATGTGTTCTTGAGAGTTTCTCCGATGAAGGGGGTGATGCGTTTTGGACGGCGTGGGAAGCTGAGTCCCCGCTATATTGGTCCTTTCGCGATTGTGGAACGCATCGGTGAGGTTGCTTACCGGTTGCAGTTACCTCCTGAGTTGGCGTCGGTGCATGACGTGTTCCACTTCTCGATGTTGCGGAAGTATATGCCCGATGACTCTCATGTGCTCGAGTTTTCTGTTTGGCCTGAGGTGACTCCAGATCTTTCTCTCCCAGAGTTTCCGATCCGCGTGGAGGATAGGCGAGAGCAGCGCCTGCGGAACAAGGTCATTCCCTTAGTAAAGGTCGTGTGGCAACGACACTCTGGTGGTGAGGCTTCGTGGGAACGTGAGGACGAGATGCGTCAGCAGTTCCCGTATCTGTTTGAGTGAGTCTTCCTCTTCTTTCCCCTTGGGTTGTTCTCAATTTCGAGGACGAAATTCCTTAAGGGGGGAGGGCTGTAATATCCCGGACCTTTCGGATCCTTCTTCGTGGGTCCCGGATCTGGTTTTCGGAGCGTCCAGCTCTGTTGTGTCCGAAATTTCGTTTCGGACATCTTTCGTGTTCGGATCGGCGCGATCCGGAGTCGTTTCGGAGGCCCGGAGGCGTTCCGCGGCTTTTCCGCGTGTATTTTCCGATTCCCGGCGTGTGTTTCGGCTTTTCCTTCGGACGCTCGCTGCGGGTTAACTGGGCCGTTCACCCGGGCACGAGTGGTACCGTTGCGATCGGTGCGTTCCGAGGATTCCAGAAATGTATTTTTCTCTTTTTCGGTATTTTTCCGAAAATTCGGATTTTCTATAAAGCCCTAATTCCTTTTTCTTTTTCTTTCCCTTTTCTCTTTCTTCTTCCTCCTCCTCTCTCTCGCGACCGTGAGCCCCCTCTCTCTCCCTCTCTCCCATTCGGACGTGGCGAGCCCCTCTCCGGCTACGGACGGCGGCGGGGCGACGGCGCGGACGCGTGGGCGACGGTGAGGCGATCTCGTGGGCGTGCGGCGAGCGTGGGAAGCGTGGGGAGTTCGTGAAGTTTCGAGCATTCTTCGTGATTCGTGATCGATCCGGCGGAGCATTCGCTCCATTGAGGTAGGGTGACGTTCCTTAGCCTCATGTCGTTCTTTTCCGTGATTTATAGGCCGCGGGGAGGCCGAGAGGGGATCATTTGAGCGTTTTTGGGTTTTTCCATGATTTGGGGAGAGCTCGCCCGATCTATGGATTCAATGCATGGATTCGTGTTTTGAGGGCCTAGAATCATGCTAGGGGTCCCCAGGGGTCTTCCCCTTTGTTTTCCCCCTCTCCTATGGAGGTATGGGGGCGTGGTTAGAATTTTTGGGCGTTCTTACCATTTTTTGGCCGCGGACTGAGAACGCGCTATACTTCAGTAGCGCGTTCTTGGAGGTCGCGCTGCCCCGACCGAGCGCGTTCATCGGAGAAGATGAACAGGAGGCGGTTCCTGTCGCGCTATGGGGTCATAGCGCGATCATTCTTGTCGCGCTAGGAGGACCTAGCGCGATGGTCCCTGTCACGCTAGGTATCCCTAGCGCGATGGTCTGTGTCGCGCTATGGGGCCATAGCGCGACAACCCTTGTTGCGCTAGGGGACCCTAGCGCGACATGCCCTGTCGCGCTAGGTGGCCCTAGCGCGATTTGGTTCGTTGTTGGGTGTTCCCCTTGGGCCGTGTGTGCGTCCCGGGCACCCCGTGGAGTTCCGTGACCGTGTCTTTGGTGTCCGGAAGTCCCGTTCGCCTCGGTCAGGCGTTTGACCGTGGGCAATGCGTCTGTTTCTTTTCCGACCATGGTCACCGTGCGACGGGGCTGGTGCGTGGGGTGATTCCCACACGTTGTCGGTTTCGGACGTTGTTTTCCGTTGACTCGAGAGTCTACTCCTTCAGTGACCCTCCACTAGTCGTAGCCCACCAGTACGAGGTGCTGGTCTCACCTGGGAGTGGTGTACGGGCACCCACCTTTCGAGACGGTTTGTGGACCGGTTACCGTAGGCCCCTCGTCGGTAGCCAGAGTCCGGCTACGGGGGAAAACCGGTCAGAGGACCAGACCTAGTGACGCAAGGTCTGTGTGTGCACACGTGGTTGGGGGCGGTTGGACCCACGTCGACGGGCGTGACCCCAGCTAGTTACTTGTTTGTGGTTACTTGTACGGTGTTTGCGCCTCGGGTAGGACCTACCACGTCAGGCGGTTCACCTGCGGTGCGGTGTAAGACGTCAGGGGACGCTACCGGCTGTGCTTCTAGTGGGTGGCACTCCTGTCGAGTACGGAGTGTTAGACTGTCAGTCGTGTGTTTCCGACCTTCGGGTTTTGACGGTTCGATCGTTGAGTTTCGGTCTTCTCGTACCGTGGCACGTGTGTCGGTTTGAGTGCCGTAGGGTCTAGTTCTGTAGAGTACAGGGCTTTCCTTTCCGAGGTACTTTCCTACCGCTAGAGTAGTGGTTTCTCGTTTTTGAGGTAGGGTTCGTGTGATCCCTACTGAGTCTTGTTCTGAGACTCATTCCCTGCGTGTTTTCACCGTGTTTTAGGTGAGGCGCCACCTTCGGGGAGCGCGTCAGGAGCGCAGCGTGGTGCGGGTGCCCAGAGGTAGTGCCAGAGGTCAGAGCCGGGGTATGCCCGTGTAGCTGTACTTTTCTTTCTTGTCACTGTACTAGTCGTGGACTACTGTTGCTGCTGTTGTTATTTTATTGTGGACCATGTAAATGTTAATTTATTTCCTGCTTAATATTATAACTGTTTAATTTCTGCAATTATCTGTGATGCTTATGTAGTTTCCACACCATCCTTTTAACCCTTCCGAGTCTTCGGACTCGTGGGTGGCGGTACGAGTCTCGGGTTATCGGGCCTTCCCGGTAATCGGATTCTCGGGTCGTTACACCCCCCGTGTGTGTGTGGCCTCTGGGTGTGCATGTTGTGGCTTAACTGTTGTCGGGCAAGCGTGAACGCAGCACTACGTTCTGTTGTGAAGATGAGGGGCATGAACCTGTTCTCTTGTTGGTGTGTAGTGTTCGTCCGGGTTCTTCTCGATCGTTGTTGTGCGTCCATTGACGATATGGTGTGGCCTCGTATTGCATGGCCTTTTTTATAGAGATTTTTTGCAAATAATTTATTATTAGAAATGAATTTATAAAAAAATATTTCTAAAAATACATTACCATGCATATTAATTTGTAAAATCAAACAGTGTAAATATGTCATCGTGATTAAATTTCACTGACATGAGAGAGAATAGTTTAAAAAGATTTTTATAATTTTATTATCTGAGTGTTAAATGATCAATATATTCTCAATTTATCAGGGGAAGAGAGAGAGAGAGAGAGAGAGAGAGACTCACGGTCGCACAAGGGGAGGGGGTGTGAGGGCTGCAGGGAGAGGGGGTCAGTGGTAATGGAGGGTAGGACAATTCATGAATATCATCCACTAAGGTCCACTCAGGATTGGCAAACCCATAGACACGTACTATGCGCATGTGCACGCTCCAGACATCATCGAGGCCCTCAATCGAGCAGTCATTATTGTCATAATCACTGAGGATACTCTAACAAGCATCGGGTCTCAACCCACGTCATCGGAGCCCTCACCTTCACACACACACACACGTAGTCGGGACATCTACTATAACACCGCCCTTCTAACTCTTAAAGAGCGAGCGAGAGGATAATCAACGATCCCATGATCAGGCAGCTCATTATTCCATCAATCACGACTCCGCTAATTAAGTCAGGGAACATACATGCTTAAGGTAAACCCTATATATAAGATCCTGGACAAACAGTTAGAGAGAGATAGAAAAAAGATTACAGAGAATCTCCCTCTTTAGAACTCTCATCTCCTATGCTCCGAGTATTTTCCTCACGCTCTGAGCGTTCTTCTCTACGATCTCTATCTCTTTCTCCCTCGTCCGAGCGTCTTAATGACTAATGCATCCGAGGGATATCTCCTGAGATCTCATCTGAAACTCTTTATGACGCGCTGTTTGTTCGTTATAGATTTCTTTGGGGTCACCGCTTTATCTCTCATAAAAAAATCATAAAATTATTTTATTGGATTCAATGTGTCACATTTCAGACTCTATAATTATAATTTTAATATTTTACATATATCGGTAACGGTAAGGCGAAAATAGAAAACCCAATGCATTTTGTAACCTTTTCAAATAACTAACCAGATATTCGGGTACTTTTTAACGTAACACCCGCCGGCAAGCAAGACGTTTCGTCCCATTAGCTGCCCCGTCGCATCAGCCGTTGCTCCATCGCCATCCCCCGCAACAGCCCATGCTCGTCGCGGCGGAGGGGGTGGAATCCCCCACGGCACGCGAGCTCGTCATCCTCATCCCCCGCCGCCGCCATGTCCCCATCTGGAAGCAATCCCTTCCCCTCCTCTCACCGGCGCGGACAGTGCTACTAGCCTCGGAGGAGAGCGATGGCGGACGACTCGGGCTTCAACGAGGTGGAGAGCTTCGACGAGTACAATCCCCATCCTTATCAGGGAGGCTACGACATCGCGCTCACCTACGGCCGGGCCCTCCCGCCGAGCTCCGCCACCTGCTACCCGATCTCGCCTCTGCCGTCCCCACCCTCCGTATCGGCGCCGGCTCCGAGTGTTCCTGCTGGCAATGGAGGTGCGCCGGAGCCGCGGGCGGCCTCTGAGGGCGGTGAGCCCGCGCGGGGAAGCGATTCCGCGGGGGAGGATTGGGGGCGCGG
This sequence comes from Amorphophallus konjac, assembly GCA_022559845.1. Lineage (NCBI taxonomy): Eukaryota > Viridiplantae > Streptophyta > Magnoliopsida > Alismatales > Araceae > Amorphophallus > Amorphophallus konjac. The sequence continues at coordinate 42,266,100 of CM040121.1, forward strand.
GTATGGCGTTGATGGGTTCCGTTGGTCCGAGGATGGTTACCGTCCCGGGGAAGATGGAGCTTATCTTGGATATTGGCCTTTCCCGGCTCACGACTTTGAAAGGAGACGTGGAAGGAGGGATTCCGGGGAGCGGGACATCTTGAACTGTGCTGCAGACTACCTGTTTGGGTATTTGCGTACGTACGGAGAAAAGAGGGACGAGAGCTATAACTATGGAAATCTTAACTATGCATACGAGAGGCACCATCGGCAGGAGCCCCTGTTGATTCAGTTCAGTCCTCAGGAGCCATCGTGTTGTGGAAGGCCAAGTTACCACGAGGAACACCGGGAGGAAGTGTATCCGAATTCTGGGTATGGGTTTAGCTACGGCGGAGACAGTCCTGAAGTGACTCCATCCGAGATTGTTTTTGTTGGGTCGTCATGTTCTCCGACTTCTTACCACGAGGAGTACTCCAGGCAGGTGTATCCGCAGTCTGAATTCTCATATGCTTATGAAAGGTGTTACTACGAACAACCCCTCTCCGTTCAACATGAGCAAGTTGAACATACGTGGTCTCAGAAACCGAGTTTCCCGGAGTTCTATGAGAGCCATGTGCCCAACCCACCAGAAGATATGCATGCCTATGGAAGCAAACTCTATGAGCAGCCGTTGGATATGTTTGATTTTATCGAAAAGTCATGGCATCAGATACTAAACAACAATGATCCTGGGGAGGTAAACTCTTTTCCCCCGTTGGAAACGGTGGGTGATTGACTTCGTCCTTTTGCACATCTAACTTTGTTGCAGTCCATTTTAGCCTCCATGCTCTTACCATCTTTTTATTATGTAACTATCTTAATGGGGAACTTTCTTGCGCTTACCTATGTTCGGGGTATAACTTCTGACATTTCCTTTTGCTTTCAGCACTAAATGCCCCCGGTGTTTCCTAGCAACATGTTCGGATTGAGATACAAAACAGATGCCTCTTATGTTAGTTTCATGAGAGGATTTTACATTTCATTTGAACACATCTTCGCTCTCTATTCAGTGTATTTTTTTTAAGAAATAAGCGTGCATTGTATTCAACAAATATAGAAATTACTTAAAAAGTGGTCCTGACATGTTTTTGCAGAAGTCAAACCCGGGGCCTTCTAAGTGGTCATCAAATTCTTTGGATTTTACACTCGATCACTAAAACTTTTGGTGATGCAAACATCATGACAACATATGTGGATGAACAGATATGCATGGAAAAGCAAAAATGCATCTTGCCTAAAGGGCGGCAAACTATTTGGATCACCTTAACATTTCCCTTCTTTTTCATCTTGGACTAGAACCGATGATGGCTGTGAGATTATAACATGATTTTACATCAGTTTGACATCTTACTGGTGCAAATCTTCTTCCATTCAAACATATGTTATGTATGTGTTCCACCTGCTTATTTTCTCGAACTAACCAAGATTTAAGCACAAGGGATTACTACCTAAACAGGGTGAAATGACATAACACCAAAGGTGCTCTGCTGGTCGAATTGAGCCCAGAAATCGGGACATGCCGCTGTGTCAAGCGGCAAAACACAACAAACGGGGATCATCCCGACCAAATGGCACCATGCCAACCAGTTTCCTGATGACCAGGCTGAACTCGGGACTGGGAACCTCTCGCAGCACCATACGGCGTCACAAAAGGACCGGGAGCCGATCCCGAGCGCCTTCTACGAGGAGCCCATTCGCAAAGTTGGAGAGGGCCGGTCAAAGCAGCTTCCGAAGCTCAGAGCACCGTACCCTTCCTCCGCACGCGCAAAAAGAAACCAGAGACCCTCGCCTAAAATCGGAAGATGGAACCTCTCTGGGGGGGCCGCCCTCTCTTTTCTCTCTTCCATATCAAGTCCAGCCATGCCGGCCCCCCTCTGGGGGGGGGGGGGGAGAGGTTTACGCAGACCGGGTTGCCTTAGGGCAACTTGGTCCGGGTAAACCCCTTTACACGAACCAACTAGGATCAGGCCAGAATGCAGCTACCCTGGACGCCGTGTTCTGAACGCGGTGTATGTGGGGACCGCGTTCAAGCTAGAGTCTCTCTAATCCGCGTAAACCCCCTTTCACGGATTATCCAGCTTTGAGTCACCCTAACCCCCTTTCTCTCTCCTCATCCAGCCTGCCTAAAGCCCCCGGCCAACTTTGGGCCACCCTAGCCCGCCTAAACCCCTCTCCTCTCTCTCTCTTCATCCAGCCCACCTAAACACCTCTCCTCTCTCTCTTCATCCAACTCACCTAAATCTCTCCTCTCTCTCTTCATCTAGTCCGCCTAAACCCCTCTTCTCTTTCTTCATCTAGCCTGCCTAAACCCCTATCCTCTCTCTTCCTCCATCTCGTCTAAACCAACCCACCTAAACACCAGGCGGGACCCACGTGGCCTTTCTCTCTCCTAAACCAGCCCACCTCAACCCAGCCCTCCTAAACCTCCCCGTCTAAACTCAAAACAAAAAAAAAGGAAGAAGCACACAACAATCCAACCCGCCTCGCCTAAACACCCTGGGTTTAGGTGGACCTAGGTGGACGAGCCCCCTGGTCTGCCTAACCCTTCCAGCCCGACTGGTCCGCCTAACCCTTCCAACCCCCTCTCCTACCCTTTACGCGGGTCACTCTAGCCCCTCTCCAAGCCCTTTATGCGGGTCACCCAACCACATCCCCCCTTCTACCTTGCGCCTATAAAAACCCCTGGGAGGCTAAGGGACAGGCAATGCATGTAGAGGCACATCACAAGGGGCACTTAGCGTGCGGAGTTCGGAAGGTTTTTTTTTTTTTTGGGTTAGCTTGTTCGGCTAAACACACGCTGAGGGTATGTTACATCAGCATCCCTCATATGGCGTCTAATCGATCCACACAAGCCCCCTCTTGCTGTGCATGGAGCGTCATAGAAATGGCATGGACGCCCTCATGTTGGAACCATCAATGCCTTGGGATCGCTCGTCGCCGCTCTTTTCGAGCCGATGATCGATTGTCTCGCCCGCCGACCAGATAGCACACATACTAATCAGCACTCCCCAGATGTGCAAGCAGCCATAGTTTGAGCTCGTGAGCGACGTAGCAAAGACTTAGCTTGTTGGCTTGTTGTTTGGCTAAACACACGCGGAGGGCATGACACATAATTATCCCTCATACGGCATTTAGCCAACACATAAGCCTCCCGTTGGACGAGGGCATGTTTCACACATCTTGATGGAAGATGGAGCGTCCAGTCCGCTGCTGTGATGAACGTGCTCTGCCCAGACCCTGCCTTGATGAAAGCGCTCTGCCCAGACGTCGCCCTGATGAGAGCACTCTGCCCAGACATTGCCTTGATGAATGCGCCCTGCCCAAAAGTTGCGACCAGAACGTGGCCATCAAGGAGACCGCATTCAAGTCAGAATGCGGCCACCCAGACGACCGCGTTCAACTCCATCAACCTAGTCAGCATAAAACCCCCCCCCCCCACTTTACGCGAACCAGCTAGCTTTGGGTCATCCTAGCCTGCGTAAAAATGCCCCCTTTTACACAGACCAACATGACCCATTTCCATCTTGAGCCTGTAGAACCCCCATGGGAAGGCCAAGAGTCACAAGACTTCACCCATTTGAGCCCTATGGGCAGCATACAACGTGCGGGCTTCTCTCGACGAGGGCAGCGATCCAGTTTTGGTTTGATAGTCTTGTGCTCAACAACCACACGCAGAGAGCATGTCGCGTGATCACCCCTCATACGGCATTCGAACCAAGACACAAACTTCCACGTCAGACTCTTTAGCGGACATCATGTAAAGGTTGGTTCGGTGAACACCTGACGAGGGAGACGATTCGGCCTACATTAGCTTTGTGACCGACGAGTACACGCCAAAGACACGCTACATAAGCCTTGATGCAAGACAAAGCGTGGGGTCTCTGCCCAGTCCTGACGGTGCAGTAGTGCACGACTGTCCTAGTCTCAACGACACTCAACAATACCAGTCGCACCGGTGCCCCCCGGCATCCGACGACCCGATCCAGACGGCGCCTGACTGTCCCAGTCTCATCGGCGCTCCACTATTCTAGCCACAGTGGTGCTCATGACACCCATTTAATACAGTCACAACGGTGTCCACGGTACCCAACTGCCCAGTCTTGACGATGCCCGGCTCCCCCAGTCATAGCGGTGCCCACGACACCCGACTACTGCAGTCACAACCACGCTCGTGCCACCCCATTACTCCAGTCACAATGGCACCCTCGGCATCCGACTTCCCCAGTCTCTACGGCACTTGACTTCACCAGTCTTAATGGCACCCTACCATTCCAGTCACAGCGATGCTCGACTGCTTACCCCAAGCTGAGCCCAACAGCTCAACTCAAGCCACGCCCGACTACTCCATGCGAGTTGTGCCTGATAGCTCATTCCGAGCCGAGCCCGACAACTCACCCCGGGTAGCGCCTGACTGCTCACTGCGAGCCATTCCTGTCAGCTCCTTGTCCGAGTAAGGCATGCGACAACATACGACAGCACCCGAGAGGCGAACATCAAGGAACTTGTAAGCCCTCTCATAATTGAGTGACTCGTCATTCCATATCAGGAATACATTGTGACACTCCTCGAGCGGCGTCCTGCCGATTCACAAGTTCTCCAATGGACACTATGTACAAAAACGGAAATACCCGTGTAACAATGCAATGACTTGGGGACCGTCATAAATGAGGAAATTGTCTTGTGACTTGCACGCACTTGTAATCGGGCTTTCAATACCCCATATAATACCTTTCACGGCTTATAGTGATGTAACCCAGTTAGGGAATTGACTCCCGTCCTCATCGGTTGCCAGTCTCAACACCGTCCAATAGACGGTCGTCTGCCTCCCAGCTTGGTCCCTACCCCACCAACAGGACGGACCCTACACCCGAGTCAACATATGTCTGCTCCTAGCCGAGCCAGTGTCAGTTGCTCTATACCTGAGTCAACACATGTCTGCTCCTTGCCGAGCCAGTGTTCGTCGCTCCACCTTTCGAGCCAATGCCTTGCTTCCCTAAACTCGGAGTCCGTGCCCTCTCCAGTGCCCACATTGAGGCCGGTCTCCCTACCTATACTCAGCCATGTTGTATTGCTGTCACTCTGTCACTGTTGCACGAATCAAGCCCTCCCGATGTCGCGGCTCCTAAGGTCCTTGACTCTCTTCCTTCGAGAGTAGAAACAAGAGTGTTCAGATTACGTCCGATGTAAATTAACATCGATTGTGGTCGACAAGCTAGGTCAATGGGGAAATGTCTTGCACCCGAATCCCACATCGTCTGATACACCTTCACCTGCAGAATCAAACCTACCCCAACTAGCCAAACAACTACCACGCGCGCACATACCCTTATCCACGTGTTGCCCATATGTCCAGGCACACGTGCCGTGCCCTGGAGGTACAACCCAGTTGAATTTCAATTCTGTGGCCATTGTCGAAACTCGACTGGCACGCCCGCAGAACACATACACCCAGTCTCAACCAGCAAATCACAAATCAACTACATTTTTACATTATTTTATTCTCCCACCGATTCCGCGTGTTCCCACGATCAGTATGTTAACCCAAATCTCATATGCGATTGATCTGTTTGCTTCATATTTGTTTCCAAAAATTATTCGCTTATATTGATGCTATCGAGGAGGACTGGGAAGCATTGAAGGGAAGGCAAAGTTAACATAGATTTATTAGAGATCAACAAGTTGCAGACAGCTGACCATTCTGTAGATGGCTCTGGTGGCATTTTTCGGTGTAAGGGAGAGAAAGAAAAGGAGGAAAATAGCAAGAGGCAAGAATATGGATTGTATCATTATATCAAAATGCTAACATCATATGTTTCAAGTTGCATGTTTCTGGTCATTCAGTTGACTAACATCTATATTTTGTGTACCCACTTGGAGATTCTTGTTTCTTGAATCCTAGGTTGTTATACATTGGGCTTAAGGATGAACTGAATTCAATGTGACGCCTGGAGGTCTGGGCTTAAGTACAGTCATGGATAATGAGCATGGGAAATGTTTCAATCCTAGACAGTGCCTTGGAGGTCATCTGTCTTTTGCATTTCTGAACTATTTGATACTTTGAAAACTAAACATTTAAATGGATGGAGTTCCAAACTGCTTTCTTCTAGGAGCAAATGAACATAACAAGTTATGGTAATCACCTAACCATTAAGACTAAGTACTATGTGGTGAAATTCTGAAAATATTGTTGACAGAACTAACTGATACCTAAGGCAGATCCTTCAGAAGGATGGTTTTTGACTCGCGGCATACAAAATATGTCAACTATTGAAGCTATCTTCTTACATCAACAGTTTTTGGAAAACTTCAGAGGGAAGGCCTTAACCTTTGTTTGTACTGACTTGAAATGTAGGAGTGTCCTTACAAAAGGCAATGTCCACTTTAATTATACATTGTCTTTTGGGAGACAAAAGAGATTGGATTCTATTGGAAAGGACATATTAACTAATGGGAAGGACATAACCTTCGGAAACAGCACAGAAGTATATGCCTCCAAAAGATCCTATCTTATACCATGAAAAAGAACTGGATTGTATCATGATCATATTGAGTAATGGAAAGTACATCACCTAACATATGCACACCAGTACTGGGAAGTGAAAGCATGATAAGGCTCAAAACAAAATTTCAGAAGAGACTAACAAGGGCCAACATGATCTTCCTATAATCATGGGCTCTCACAATAACCCCACATTGCAGCAACTCCACATGACAATCCTTACCTTCCCCTTTGGCAGTTGCCATCTCCATACCCTCCCCCTAAGATTGTAGCTGCTGATCATTACACTATTCGTCTTCAGCTCTGCTGAGTCAAATGTCTTCCTCGTACATTTGTGGAACATTATTATACTTGTGTCAGATTAAAAGTTGGCATGAAAATTTTGAACAAAAATTAAAGTGAAATAATCTTTTACAGTAAGATAGTCTTAAAATAAAAAATGCCAAAACACAATATAAAAGGTCTAACCCTCATCTTTGTTAAAAAAGCACATATCATATAAGCCAATACATGCAATGAATCTGTTGCACCCGAAATTTTGCTCGAAATATTTCAAGAATTTCATTCCGAAACAACCGACGAAAAAGATATGGCGTAGCGCCGATGTCGTCGGACTGCGGAGTACCTCTGTGGTTTAGGGTCTATCGACCCGATCATATGATCACAAGTGGCATCGCAACAAGGAAAGTCAAGAGGAAGACATGCATGCACACCTGTCAAAGTAGCCAAGCAAGTGTATCACACGGCACGGACGGGCGCAAAGATTCCTCCCCACGCGGCGACGCACAACCCAACAACAAACAAGACGGTCCTCCGCTCCCGCGCAAGTCTTCACCTACGAACGGTCGCCACGCGGCAAAGAACGGGCCTCCACGGGCTACAAACGCTCCACCACGGCTTCTTCTCAACCCAGGTTGACAGAAACGGAGCAAAACGGCGCCGAGAGGAGTCAAAAAGGGTGCTTGGAGGCCAAATGACCCCTCTAGGCCTGCAACCCGGGAGGAGGGGGCCCGCGGGGCTTGGGCGCCTGAGCGGGGTCAAATGACCCCGCCGGGTCGCGCCCACCCGCGGGGTCAAATGACCCCGCCGGGTGGTCTCACCCCACGGGGTCATTTGACCCCTCCGGGTCCCCGTGTTCCAACAAAAAAAAGAGAGAAAGAAAAAAATAAAAAAGGAGGGAGAGGAGTCAAAAATGCCTTTTGCCATCTCACCTTGACAGAAAAAAGGGTTTTTGCACCCCACCCTGTCAAAACCGGGGCAATTTTCCTCATTTGACTCATCTGGTAGCCAGAGGTGTCATTTGATCCCTCTGGGGTTATTCTCCCGTGCGCCAAAACCAAAAAAGGAGAAAAAGAGGCAGAGGGGTCAAAAAAGCTTTTTGCCACCCCACCTTGACAGAAATAGGGGTTTTTGCACCCCACCTTGACAGAACCGGAGCATTTCTCCACGGTTTTGTCAACCTGGGTCCTCCCACCTTCTATAAATAGACCCCCAAGGGTGCAAGTGGAGGACGGACAATCGGGACATCTGACAACTACGCACGAAAAGCACTGCCGACGCAAGGAGCTTGTTCTGTTTGTCTTGGCCTGTGAGGGGTAAGTCCTCGGGCCTTATGGATATACCCCTAAGGGGTGTTTTTATAATTACACCCCTCAGTGGGCCATGTTTGTAATTATGCCCCTCAGCGGGCCACGTTTGTAAGTCTTTACGTCCCGAGATGACTAAGTTATGTGGTTCTGTCCCTATAATGACGGAATTACAAAAATGTCCTCCCCGAGACCGTAAGAGACAAAAGTTCTGTAATTTACAGTTATACCCTGCAATCTTTTGTAATTCGGGCTACGCCCCTACTTCCCACGTTGGTGCGGAAACTTGTACAGTCGACAATTCGCCGACAACCCTTGTATCCAGTTGGGTCATAAAAATATCCAATGTACTCCACAGATTGTCTTTGTACGTCGATCGGAAAATTTATAAGAAAACCCCTCGACTTGTGGAAATTGTGTATATGCCCCTCCTTTGGCGATCTTAACACAAATGAGTCCTCTATGAAGTCCTTTACTACTCTTTTGGCCCAAGTGTTGTCAGCTTAGTCCGACACCTGTGTGCCACCTCAAACCTAGGTCTATATAGGGTGTGGTAAAATTACCGAAATACCCCTGTGATCTAGACATGGCCTAATAGCCCCCGAAACCCTCCAGAAATGGCCTCAATGCCTTGGGAAGTCGGGAACCTTGTCATATTTTCTTTCCAACTCTGAAATTCCGGGAATGCCCTTTGCTTGGTAAAATTATCAAAATACCCTTGGGAAGGTAAAATTACCGAAATACCCTCGGGGTCCAGAAAACCTCCCTCTACTTAAAAAATGCCTATGGCTTCCGTATATTTGCGTTCATACTCCTAAATCTTAGGGTTTTGCTCAGACTTAGCCCTAACCCTCTTAACATGTTGGTGGTAAACGAGTGGTCGTGGAGAGTCTCTTGAGTGAGCCTGCCCTGCACATCAGAACCTAAGGAGAGGACTTTGGGATTTCTTTGACAGTCAAACAAAGGTGTTCGGACGTTAGGCCAATGTAAATCAACACTGACTGCGGTCAGTGGGGAAAGGTCCAGCACTCGAATCCAAATCGTCTGATACTATGCGCATCCACGGAATAACTCTCTCTACATAGAGGAATGTCTCTTTTCAAAAAGAACATTTATTGTTTATTTTTTCTATGTGAAAATTATTCCGCGTGTCTCACAGACTGGCACGCCCGGTGGGACTTTTCCCGCCTTTCTTCTCTCTGTCAAAGAAAAGTCTCTAAACCTTCTTTAAGGTTCTGATCTCCCTCATCTTCCTTTTACAGGACGGGAAGAGGAGGGCACATCTCTCTGCTCGCTTCAAAGCTCTTCGTGCATCTGCACGTTTCTTCATTCGTGCTACGCACCACCACTACCAACAACAGCAGCGATGGCCGCCGTCACCTACGACCTCCAGATCATCGCCAACCACGCCAGGTTCGGATACCTGGCGACCCCGCTCGTTTTGGGCGACTTCCCAGCAGTCGTCGGCTCGCCCTTTTTCCTGGGCGTCGTACCTATGGCTGAAGACAGCTCAGCCGCGCCTGCAGCAGCTATCGTGGGGGGCGTTAGGCCCTCGGCCCCATCAACTGGTCGGGTTCACTCGGCCAAGAAGACAACTTCTGAGGGTGTCAGGCCCTCCGCTCCATCAACTGACCGGGTCCGCCCGGTCAACAAGACCACCATTGGGGGTGTCAGACCCTCAACCTCAGCAGCCGGCCGGGTTCGCCCGGTCAGCAAGACAACCGTCGGGGGTGTCAGACCCTCTACTGCAACAGCCGACCGGGGTCTTCCGGTCAACTCTTCAACTGTTAAGGGTGTCAAGCCCTTCATCCCGACAATCAGCCGAGTTTCCTCGACTGCCATGTCAACGGCCGAAGGTGTCAGGCCTTCTGCCCCAACTATTGGTCGAGTTTTCTCGGTCAATCAAGTCACCGCTGGCGTCGCTCCTGCTCAACGGGGGCAGCGCCGTCGCCGTAACGGCACCAAATCTACTGTGGCCACCCTCAGAGGTACTGCCCCTGCTCAACGGGGGCAGCGCCGCCGCCCTAACGACGCCATGCCTACGGTAGGCGTCACCAAAGTTGCTCCTGCTCAACGGGGGCAACGTCGTAGCCGCAAGGGTACAAAGCCCGCAACGGCGGCATCTCGCTCCAGCAAAACTGTAATTGTCGGAGACATCCGCATCCGGCTCGATAGAGGCGAGCCGATCTTGCCTCGGGATCGTCATGTCCCAACTATCCCCACCTCCAATTGTTTCGAACTCCTCCGACAAGTTCGGGAGGACGGAGCGAAAAAGAAGAGGCCTGCCGTACCGGCGCCTACTCAAGGTCCCCTACGGCGGCCCGAGCCACTAGCCCCCCGATCAAGGACAGGGGGCAACCCTATTGAGGAGCGCCAGCTCCACCTGAAGAAGATATGGGTCACCAAGGAGGAGGCCCGAATTATAAGACGTGCGAGGTCGGAGGAGCCCTCCTGCATGTCTGATCTTCAGCGAATGCGGAGTCCGACAAGCACTGAGGCCTCGACATCCCCGGGGTCTACAACTCAGCCCTCACAAGGGCAAAAGCGCCGAGGAGCCGGCAAGAAGGTGCGGCCGACCTCCCCGTGGGCCAGTTCCACGCATACAGAGGAGGATCACTCCTCTCAAACTTCTACATCCCGAGTTTCTGTCTTTGACAGACTTGGGAGGCCGCCTAAACCGGATCGACAACCACCCAGGAAGAAGCGGATGGTCCAGGTGACTAATGATACTGTCAAAGTGTTCACCTGTTACACCACTTTCGGCGACAAGCAGCCCGAGGACACCTCGGGGGAGCTCAACCACCTCTCCAATATTTGAAGAAGTCAAGGCTCGTGGCCCGGATCCTGGCGCAAACACAGCAGGCGCCGGTTGCTGGAACATCTCAGCCCGAGCTGCCACGGCAGGAAGAGCGCCAAGAGGACGTTCACAGCGTCGACGGGGACAGTCATCCCCGGCACGAGGAAGATCTGGGGGAAGAGGCACATATTCCCGCGTTGGAAGAACTCCGACGCGAGAACCAAGAGCTTAAGAATCTCCTGCAAGCGCTACTGCGTGAGAAAGAGGTTCATGTCCCGCCTCAAGCTGCGCCAACTGGAGTGGAACAACAGCCTTCTAACATTCCAGTCGCGGCCAATGCCTCCGTCACTGCTGCAAAATTGCCATTGGCAGTGGATTTCGAAGTCCCGCAGCATGAAGTCAATGCACGGTCATCCGCTACTCCTGCTGCGGAGAGCCTTATGGCACAGAAGCAGATGATCGAGCGCATCGTGGAGGCGAAGTTTGCTTAGCATGGGGAGGGGGTGGCCACCGTTGATTTGTACAGTGTGCCTTATCCCTTCCACAATTCAAGAAACTTATACCAGACTGCCCAAAGGCCCCGAAGCTCTAGAAGTTCAATGGGCAGGGCTCTCCACATGAACACCTGGCCTATTATATGACGGTCATGGGTGAATTGGCGCTGGAGGAGGCATATTTACTGCGGTACTTTGCCACGTCATTGACTGGCACCGCCTTCCAGTGGTACTCCAGACTTAAGCCCAATTCTGTAGTTGATTGGGTTGATCTGCAAAAGAAGTTCGTCGACCGTTTCCAGATGGTCGAACGCAAAATCTCCCTGGCGGAGCTCTGTGCTCTTCGGCAGAAGAAAGGTGAAACAGCGTTGGACTTCATCAAGCGATGGAGGGACGTCAGCATGTGTTGCGATAATCCTCCGACGCCCGAAGACGCGATCACCATCTGCCGTAGGGGTCTCTCGGCGGAAGTTAGTGAAAAGCTCCTGGGCTCCAATATCAGGGGCTTTGACCAGTTGAATACGGTGGTAGCGGAGATTGAAATGTTCTTTGCTGATCATCCTACACAAACTTCTGCTAAGGGCAAATCCTCTAAAGACCGTCTGACTGGCGGCAAGGAGGTAAATGCTGTGGACTTCTCCCCGACAAATGGAGAAAAAGGGGAAGGAAAGTCCAAAGGTAATGGCAAGAAGCCTGATGCCAAAACAAGCGCGTCTCAGTTGGCGGAGAACATGAAGACGCCTTATTCCTTCAGGAAAGAGCATACCAAGATGCTTTTTGACCTATGCATCAAGGAGCAGCTCATCACCCTGCCGGATCCGCGGAAGCCCTCAGAGGTGGACAAGACAGATGACCTTACCTATTGTATGTATCACCGAAGGTTGGGTCACACCATCGGGAATTGCTATGTTTTCAAGAATATAGCGGAAAAGCTCATTCACAAGGGCTTAGTAAATATGCTGGGCCATGCAGTCGACCCGCCACAGCCTCATGCTTGGAGTCGATCGAATCGGTCGGCTAATGTGATCTATATAGTGGCCATGGCTTCGAGCTCCAGTGCTTCCGAGGCCATGCCCTCAAGTCAACAGCCCAATGGCGGTCCTAGAGCCTCTCATCCTTCACTCCCAGAATGTCTAGCGCTGCGGAGGGCTATTCGGAGGATCCGAGGGGAAATCCGACGGTTGCAACTGGAACAGAGGCATTTGCTGTAGTTCTTGGATAGCATTGATCAACAGTTGTCCACCTTCCCCTTTGGCCCATTCGCCATGGGGTTAGCTCCAACGCACATACGGGAGGCAGGTGTATCACCTATCGGCCAGGCTCTCCCCAGGGGCTGACTTTCCGAGGAATCCTCAGATTCATCCGAAGACGAGGAGGACCCACAGGAAGGCGAGGAGGCTCCGCTTCAAGTTGAGCAACCAGAAAAGTTATACTCCTTCCCTTGGGAGAAGACCCCAAACATCTTCTTCGCATGCCAGCGAGCAGGATTGATCAGCCCATCGCCCATAGAGCAGACATTAGGTGCTGCATTTCATCAAGGCTACTGCCCATATCATGAAGTGATAGGCCATATCATCCACAATTGCGAGCCATTTAAGGACATTGCTGAAGACTTAATCAGGCAAGGGAGGGTTAACATGGGTGAATTCCTGGTTGATCCACCACAGCCGCATGTATTGAAGAGGCTTCACTTCTCCGTCAATGTCATACATGTCGCAGCCGCTTTCCAGCTCCCTGAGCCCCAAGAAGAGGGAGCCAGTTCTCAGCCACCTAAATCCACGCTGTGGTATCCAGGATGGCGACCTTCCCATCAGTGTTCTTTTTCTAAGGAAGACACTGAGAAGATTTTTGACAAGCTCATGGAAGATGGTCAGGTGCTGACACATGATCCGCCGGCCTACTATAATGAGACGGTCAGGAGTCACCCCCGCTATTGCAAATATCATGCAAGGGTGTCACACCCTACTCGGCAATGCCCAGAAGTCCAAGACTGCATTGAAGTCCTCATTCAGAGAGGGGAGATCGATGCTCAAGGGAACTCTATGACGAGGCGGCGTCTTAAAGAGGCCGCTAAAAAGATTCTCCAGCAAGTTCAACAGGAGCAGACCAAGCTGCGTGGGATCAAACCCACCTCTCAACAAGTCCAACCGGACAAGTCTACGGGCAGTGGTAATCCTCAGCCAAACCCCAAAGGCAAGGCTAGGTGCGAGAGGTCTAAGGCCCAGAGCCCAAAAAGCCAAGCCATGGGAGGGGATTCCAAGCCTCGCCCCAGGCCGAGTCAGCCCGGCATCGTCATAAGGGGAAATCCTCCGCCAGATGACAAAGGTAAGGCGAAGGTGAGGGAACCTCCAGTCGAAGCTCCTGTCAAGCCAGCAAGGCCGCCAATTGCAGAAAGGTCTCAACAGCTCAAGCAAACCAAACTGTCAGTCGAAGCAAAGGCAGTGGAGTCACAACAGCCCCACTGTGGACTGGCAAAGTTCCAGGAGTTGCCTCTTGAAATAATTGCTCAGGCAATCAATGCCACCTTCCAGGTGCAACCGAAAGAGGCCAACTGGACTAAGGTCACTTCCAAAAAGAGTCGTGGCACTAAGGCTCCTAAGGAGTCAGCCCGGAGCAAAAAGCAAAATTCTGGGGGCAAACAAGTCCCACTTCCAAAGCAAAGTCCCCTTTCTTCTCAAGAGGCGGTCCGCCAAAAGAAGCAAGAGAAGAACAGCAGGAAGAATTTAAAGAGGAGGATGAAGAAGCAAGCTGAGCAAGCAGTAGCTATGGAAACTCCTAAGGAGCAAACTCCTTTACAAAGACTTCAAAAGCTCATAGATGAGCTGGAGGAGTACACACCCCCTCGTCCTACCAGGGTTGCCACTCTAGACGAATACATTCCTTGGGACAAGCTTGGGCGAAAAGCATGCCTTCTGTAATGGCTCCGGGAAATGGCTCACCGTCTTGAAGAAGGAGAAGACTTCCCAATCCCGGAAGAGCTCTCCTTATTCTACAAAGATGAGGAGCTCATTGCCGAGATGCTCGAAGAAATGCTGCAAGAGCTCTCTTGCAACATGGTGGCGATTCCGCCGCCCGACAACATTAACTCTCCTGCGGCTGATAGCACTAGAGGCAAGGCTCCTATGGCAACATATCAGCGTCGCTCGGTGAGAAATAGCCGAGGTCGTAGCCGAGGGCGAGGACGAGGACGAGGACGTGAAGGTCCCCTGACTCTCGACCGGGTCATAATATTTAGAGGGGAGAAGCTGGGCCCTGTCCCGAAAACCCAAGTTCGGGGAATCCCTTTTATCCTCAGCCCCTTAGAGGGTTCAGGCCCCGTCTCAACGGCTAAACCGGGTGGCGTCCCTTTTACAATCACATCCTCCGATGAAGAAGAGGAGCCAGCCAAGTCGCCAGTGTGCGAGAAGGTGTCAGAGCAGGCTGGCCCTTCCAACAGGGTTGAGCCCGCAAGCCCGACCTGTCCTTATAATGAAGACCAGCATGATGAGCCTTTGCCACCTCCGGAGGAATCCTTGGCTCCGCTGTTCCAAGAAGATGTGGAGGGTCAGAATGAGGAGCACCCTTCTAAACGGGAGAAGCCTCGTCAGGCACCGAAGACTCTGGCGGAGATCATCCCACCATTTGACCCGTGCTCGGGCGGACCGCAAGATCATTCATCATATTAAGCAGTTCCCAACAAATGTCACAATTTGGGAAGCCATCGCCTGGAGCAAGGATCTCAGGGAGGCTCTTGTCAAGATACTCCAAGACCCGGAGGTCTATGAAGTCCATGTTGCAGAGTTGCAAGCCCAGGCATATGAGGCATTTACAGCCAACATCTCCTTCACGGACAAAGACATGTTGCTATCCTCTCCGTGCCACAATCGGCCCTTATATATGCAGGGGACGATTAATGGGCATGATGTAAATCGAGTTTTGGTCGACGCTGGAGCGGCTATTAACATCATGCCCTTGAAGACTTTCAAGTCTCTATACTTGGCACCTTATTTACAAAAGGTGAGCGTGGTCCAAATTTCGGGATTCAATCAGAAGTCCGAAGAGGCGCTTGGTCGGGTTGAAGTCAAGCTTGCTTTGGGCGATTTTGTCACCCAAGCGACATTTTATATCATCAACGTCGACACATCCTATAAGGTGCTACTTGGAAGACCCTGGCTCCATGAGAATTGGGTCGTCCCTTCAACTTTGCACCAGCGCATTAAATATGCCAAGGAAGGGGAGCAACATACGGTCTTTGCAGATCGGACCCCGTTCTACCCCAATGAGTGCCATATGGCCGATGCTTCACTATATTTTGGGAAGCCCACTTTAGCAATCCCCGAGCCTATAAAAGACAAAGGGAAGCAAAAAGTGGAGCATGAAGTCGAGGAAGGGCAGTTGTTCACTGTCAACCAAGACATGGTAGAGTTGCACATGCTAAGCCTCCAGGCCGCCTCCAAGCCGACTCAACTGGAGAGGCGAAGCGCTGACTTTGAAGCCAATCTCATCAGCCGGGTCATTAATGGGAGTATCTCCTTACCGCCCAAATGCCTTCAACTCTCGTCCCAACAGGAAGAGTATGAGGTGGAGCAGTTGAAGATCTTCACAGTCTCCTATCAACGGAGAAGGAGACACAACAAGGGCAAGGGGGACAAGCCGATCATTTTTACAAAGGTGACTTAGTCCCACCGGGCCCTCTTGAAGATGACTTTGGCTGGGATACTCCCGCCGATGTGGCGCCAGAGCCAGTCCAGGAGATGGATGATATGCCCAAATACATCAAGGAGATGTGCAAAAAGCAGCACATCCCGCGGACTCTGGACCCTGCGCGAGCGGCGTACTTCCGTCAGTTGTGGAACCCTCCACAGGTCCGTGGACAACCTCCCTACTCCCGCAGAGACACGCGGGGACTCGGCTATGACCAGGAGACGGACTTCGGAGTCTATTATGCAGTCAATGCCATAGGACTACTGTCTCTCCCTAACGGGCAAGCAGAAGTTGAGCCCGGGATTGGCGACTCTGTATGGGAGTCCGGTGAGGTGTCAATGACACCATCACCTTCATCGGAAGTCAACAACGACCACCCTTCAGAGGGAAGAGCAGCCCAGTCTGCTAACCATCGGCAAGACGAAGCAAGTCCTTCGACTTCACGAGCAAGGGTGCTTCGAAGAATTTGAAGTCTACGAAGCAAACACTGATGATGAGGGAGACTTCGTCGACCTCCAACCAGCTCCACCGGAGCTTGAAGACGGTGGTCAAGCAACTGTGGACGAGTTGATTGAGATCAATCTCGGAAGCAAAGATGACCATCGTCCCACCTTCATAAGTGCTCTTCTCAGCGAGAAAGAAAGGCAGTCGTATCGACAGCTCCTAGAAGAGTTCAGGGATTGTTTCGCCTGGACTTACAAAGAAATGCCCGGGCTCGATCCTTCTGTGGCTGAACACGAGCTGGCAATACTTTTGACAGCTAAGTCAGTCAAGCAAGCCCAAAGGCGTATGCGCCACGAGCTGGAGCTGAAGGTCAACACTGAAGTGGACAAGATGCTCAATGTGGACTTCATAGAGCCTTGCATGTACCTTGTGTGGCTCGCCAATATAGTCCATGTCAAGAAGAAGAACGGCCAAGTCCGAGTCTGCATCGACTTCAGGGATTTGAACAAGGCATGCCCGAAGGACGACTTCCCTATCCCAATCACTGAGACAATGGTTGACATGACCACCGGTCACGAAGCCTTGTCCTTCATGGACGGGTCGTCGGGTTATAATCAAATCCGCATGGCCGTCAAAGACAAAGACCACACGGCCTTCCGATCTCCTAAGGGGATCTTTAACTACAAAAGGATGCCGTTTGGTCTGAAGAATGCCGGTGCAACCTACTAAAGGGCAATGACCAAGATCTTCGACGAAATGCTTCATGACCTCGTCGAATGCTACGTCGATGACTTGGTCGTCAAGACAAAGAAGCGGGAGGATCACTTGGCTGACCTGCGTCGAGTCTTCGAGAGGCTTTGACAATATCAACTCAAGATGAACCCAATGAAGTGTGCCTTCGGCGTCTCCAGCGGCAAGTTCCTTGGCTTTATCGTCAGGTACCGAGGCATAGAAATCGATCCTGACAAAATCAAGGCCATAAGAGGACTACCTCCACCCAAGAACTTGACAGAGCTCAGATCTTTGCAAGGAAGACTCGCCTATATTAAGCGATTCATTTCTAATCTGTCTGGAAGATGTCTACCTTTCGGCAAATTGATGAAGAAAGGAGCGCCCTTCATATGGGACGAAGACTGTCAGAAAGCCTTCGAGCAAATCAAGGAGTACTTACTGACTTCTCCTGTCCTAGGGGCACCTGTCAGAGGGAAGCCCCTTATTCTCTACATTGCTGCCATGGATGCCTCTTTGGGGGCTCTGCTAGCCCAGATCAATGAAGAGGGCAAGAAGCAGCCGTTGTACTACCTCAGTCGAAAGTTGATTGGGCCCGAGCATCGGTACACGCCCATGGAAAATGTGTGTCTAGCTCTGGTGTTTGGTGTCAAGAAGCTAAGACACTACCTTCTAGCTCACTGGGTAGAGCTCATATCAAAGTGTGATCCGCTCAAATTTTTGCTCAGCCAGCCTGTCCTCTCTGGTAGGCTCGGCAATGGGCACTTATCCTCATGGAGTTCGATATCACCTTCGTCCCACGCAAGGCGATCAAGGGACAGGGAATGGTGGAGTTCTTAGCAGCACACCCTGTGCCAGAAGACTCGCCACTCAACTTCGAGCTACCCGATGAGGAGGTGTTGGTGCCTTCTCAAGAAACTCGAGAGCATTCTGAAAAAGTCTCACCACAGATGGAGCCGGGTGTCCTCACCCTCGACCTCCCACATTGGGAGTTATATTTTGATGGTGCCTCTCGGACAATCAAAAGGGCCGGCGGCCTCATAGACTATGTCTCGGGCGCGGGGTAGTCTTTGTATCTCCACAAGGCGGCATCCTCCACAACTCTTGCGCTCTCATGAAGTCCTTGACTAATAATGAGGCAGAGTATGAAGGCTTATTATTGGGCTTCAACTGGCACTAGAGATGGACATCAGGTGCATCAAAGTGTACGGGGACTCTCAACTCGTCATTCGACAAGTCCTGGGCGTCTATGACGTCCGGTAAAAGGAGCTCGTCCCCTACCATGCAGCCGTCATGAGGCTCAAAGAAATATTCTACCTATTCGAAATAGGCCATGTCCCCAGAGGCAGCAACTCCCAGGCTGACGCTTTGGCAAAGTTGGCAGCAGCCCTAAAACTCCCGCCTGAGGGAGAATTTAATATCACTGTCAGACATCGAAGGCTCATGCCAAGTGTGCTCGACGAAGAATCCAGCCTTACTGTTTACGAGGTCGACAACATTCAAGAGGAGAATGCTCCAGAAGAAGAAGATTGGCGTGAGCCGATCATAAAGATAAAGAACGGTTGGCTTCCTCCTGATCGGGCTCAGAGGGTGCAATTGCTACGCAGTGCGACGTCCTACCAACTGATTGACGGTCTGCTCTTCAGGCTCGTCCATGTGAAAGACCGATCGGTCCTCCTACGGTGCCTTTCATCCAAGGAAGCAAAGACCGTCATGCACGAAGTCCACTCCGGATTGTGCGGGCCCACCAAGCAGGAGCCAAGATGAAGAACAACATCAAGCTCAAGGGATTTTATTGGCCCACTATGTACGATGATTGCAACCAATATGCTCGTACATGTCACCAATGCCAAGCATTTGGGCCAGTTCCTCGGAGGCCGCCCAATCTGCTCCACCCAACAATGCCTACTTGGCCATTTGCAGAATGGGGCATGGACATTGTGGGACCATTCCCGCCGTCATCTCAAGGGCACAAGTTCATACTGGCTGCCACTGATTACTTCTCCAGATGGGCTGAAGCCATCCCGCTACGGGAAGTTACAGGGGAGATAGTTGCCCGGTTCGTGAGGCACTACATCATATATAGATTCGACACCCCCAGCCGGATTATATCTGACAATGGCACGCCATTTAAAAACAAGATTGTTTATGTTCTGGCAGCCAAGTTTCATATTGACTGGAGAACGTCATCGGTCTACAATCCCCAAGCCAATGGGTTGGCCGAGGCCTTTAACAAGACCCTTTGTAAGCTGCTGTCCAAGATAGTAGGTGGCCGCAAACGGGATTGGGGCGAGAAGGTCCACGAAGCCCTATGGGCCTATCGGACTATCTACAAAACCCCTACAGGATGTTCCCCCATTCTCCCTGGTTTACGGAGCCGAGGCAGTGGTCCCTGTGGAGATCGAGCTGGCATCTTATCGCGTTGTCGTACACGCCGGATTACCAGGCCAAGACCAGTCCGAGATAGAAAGAAGGCTCGAGGAATTGTCCAACCTTGAAGGTGAAAGACTCAGAGCCTACAAGCACTTACAAGTGTATCAAGCCCGCATGACACGTGCCTATGATAAGCTGGTCAAGCAAAGGGCATTCAAGAAAGGCGACGTCGTCATGATTAAGGAAAATGAGGTCCTCGCGGGAAGATCCAGCGGCAAACTCCAGCCTAATTGGCGTGGGCCTTATGTCATTCAGAAGGTCTACGAAGGAGGAGCCTATACGGTCGTCGACCATAAAGGAGACAATCCTTTCCCTCCGCTCAACGGAAAGCATATGAAGCTCTACCATGCGCCACCACAAGAGTTTCCACGGCAGTCCTCACAGGGCATCACCTCTCCTCAGTCAAGGTTCAAAAAAAAAATGGGGTTAAAAATACTGATACCTCGGCGGACTTAGTCACCCTTCAACGGGTGGTTAAGGGCAAAAAGGCCATAGATCCGGTCGAGGTGAAAACCCGAAAGGGCGCCTCAGGCAAAAATGGGCAACCCCTCCATGTGAAAACCCGAAAGGGCGCACCGGAAAAAGTTAAAGGGGGCCAACCTCAGCGAAAACTCGAAAGGGCGGTGAGGTTGGTAATGTGAAAAAAAAAATCCTCTCTCTGCTTATTCTCTGGGTGGCTCTAAGTAGGGCTGTCAATGGGCCGGGCCCGGTCCGGGCTTAGGTCGGCCCAGCCCGGTCCCGACTTATCAAGAGTAAGGCCCGAGCCCGGCCCGGGCCCGACCTATGTCGGGCCGGGTCGGGCCCGACATTATGTAAAAAATTCAAAGCCCGACTAAGGCCCGGCCCGGCCCGACTACTTAAATAAAATAATAAAAGTAATAAAAATTAATAGATTTAATACTATAAAACTTATAATCTCACTAAATAAATTAAATTTTTGATATTAATTACATAATTTGTGTGAAAAGAGAATTTTAAAATTTCTAATTAAGTAAAATAACATAAGTTTGACTAAATAGTTTTTAAAATTTGAAGTGAGAATAAAAAAAGGGATCGGGCCGGGCCGGCCCGCAGGCCGAACTCAAAGCCCGAGCTCGGCCCGCGAGTTTAGTCGGGCCGAAAAAGACCTTGCGGCCCGGCCCGAAATCGGGCCAAGTCCGCGGGCCTATCGGGCCGGCCAGGTCCATTGACAGCCCTAGCTCTAAGTCAATGACCCTACCCCATCACGGCAAAAACATCATATTGATGCCATGGCTACCCCTCACATGTCATTCTATGACATTTAGTCTCACTAGGGCATCCTGACATTGTCATACTCTGTCCCATCAGGATTACCCATGCTTTGCACTTCCCAGATGTGGATCCCGTGTCTCTCCGGGCTATCCAATCTGTCGTTCTAGTCCTATCGGGTTCGGCCTGTGCATGCCCCTATCGGGCTGTCGACCCATTTCGCCTATCGGCTTCTGGGTTTAGCTCATATGTCTCCTTCGGGCATTTAAACCCACCTACCTTTTTGTCCCACCGGGTCTGGCATATGCATGTCCCTTTCGGACTGCCAACCCATCTTTGCCTATCGGCTTTCGGGTTTGACTCTCACGTCCCACTAGGGTTGTCAAACCTATCTTTGTTCCATCGGGATTGACCTCAGTATGCCCTCTCGGGCTGCCAACCCATTTCGCCTATCGGCTTTCGGGTTTGACTCTCACGTCCCACTAGGGCTGTCAAACCTATCTTTGTCCCATCGGGATTGGCCTCAGTATGTCCTCTCGGGCTGCCAGCCCATCTCGCCTATCGGCTTTCGGGTTTGACTCTCATGTCCTCCTAGGGCTGTCAAACCCATCATTTCCTTCTTCTGGGTCTAGCCCGTGCATGCCCCTTTTGGGCTGCCAACTCATCCCGTCTCTTGGCTTTCAGACTTGACTTATCTATCCCACCGGGATTGTCAAGTTCATTCCTTGTCTCCATAGGTTTGGCCCCTGTAGGCCCTGTCGGGCTGCCAACCCTATTTGCCTATCGGCTCACGGATTTGATTCATACGTCCCACCCGGGCTGTCAAATCCCCTCCTTTCATTCTTTCGGGTCTGGCCTATGCATGCCCCTTCCGGACTGCCAACCCATCTTGCCTATCAACCTCCAGGTTTAACCCGCATGTCCCTTTCGGACTGTTAAACCTACTCCTTTGTTGTCCCAACCGGGGCTTGGCGCATGTACACCCCTTTCAGGTTGCCAACCCGTTCGACTTTCGGCTCTTCGGCTTTTGGATTTGGCTAATCGCGTCCCACTAGGGCTATCAAATCCACCCACCTTGTCCCACCTATGCGGCACACACGTCCCTACGGGAGTGCCACTTTCTCCTTGCCTTTTGGCATTATAGGTTCAAAAAAAAAACGGGGTTAAAAATATTGATGCCCCAGCGGACTTGGTTGTTTTTGTTAGGGGAGCAATCAAGGAAAAAAAGGTTTTAACCCGGCTAAGGTGAAAACCCGAAAGGGCGCCTTAGGCAAAAATGGGTACCCCTCAGTGTGAAAATCCGCAAGGGCGCACTGGAAAAAGCTAAAGGGGGCCAGTCTAGGCGAAAACCCGAAAGGGCGGTAGGGTTGGTAAAGCGACACAAAAAAAAGAGAAAAAAAGCATATATGTAAGAGGATAGACACAAATACTGCTGAGCTCTGTCCTTTATTCATCAATGTCATCAAAAAAGGGAGCCTGAGACAAGCTCTCGGGATGACTGAGACAAGAATGGGCAAAATACAAAAGCCCTATGTACAAGAATGTACCAAAGCCCGTCAAACATCAGACTCGCTCCGCACTAGGTCAGCAAGGCGAGTCTCTCTCTGAAGAGCTTCCTCCTGGGGCCCCTCAAGCCTACGGCAGAGAGTCTACATCGGCACTCGCAAGACTGCGCTCCTCCTCGGTTTCTTGGACCTCTTGCAAAAGTTCCTGGAGCCCCCTCAAGCCTATGGCAGAATCTACATCGGCGCGCGCAAGACTACGCTCCTCCTTGGTCTCCTGGACCTCTTGCAAGAGTTCCTCCACTCTTCGGGAGGCCATCTGCTTGCGCTCGTAAGTGGCCTTGACTTGGGCGCCCATCTCAGCCTGGGCTCTCCGAAGTCTGCAAAGTTGCTCCTCCTCCTGCTGAATCGTCAGTTGAGTCCTCCGCCTCCGCTCCTAAATAGCGCGAAGGTGGGCGAACTCCTCCCATAAAGACGCAAGCTCAGTCATCCAGACGTCCTGAGGGAGACCAAATGTATGCATATGGCAATGCTACACTAAGTTGAGGACCATTCGGCCACTCCATCCTAAGGGCCGGGAAACTCTGAGGCAGTTATGAAGCCTCACCAGCTGAAGGGTGGCACTGCACTTGAGTCTGTGCTGGATGGTATCTGCCTTAGCTCGGGTACGGCCGACATCAACCCAGACCAACATGCCCTAAGGGCTGGTCTACGTCAACTCTGGCTATCACGAGTCAACGATTAGCCAGCTTCAATATTCGGCGACATATCTCAGTGGTCAGCCGGCACAACGACTTTTGGCCAACGCACCCTCAAGGGTCGGCCAATGTCAATTTCAAGTTATCACAACTCAATAGTCAATCAACAAAAACTCAGATGGATGCGCCTCTTCGAGACAGGCCTACATCAACTTTAGGCCAACAAGCCTTGTCGAGGAAGGCCACATCAACTTCGGATCAATATGCCCTAAGGGCTGGTCCACATCAACTCTAGGCCAACAAGTCTCTCAGAAGCAGACCTACATCAACTCTAGGCCAACAAGTCTCTCAGAAGTAGGCCTACATCAACTTTGGGCCAACAAGCCTCGCCGAGACAGGTCCACAGCAACTCCAGGCCAGCAAGCCTCTCCGAGGCTAGCCTGCATCAACATTGGGCCAATATGCCCTAAGGGCCGGTCCGCATCAATTTTCGCTAATGCACCCCCAAAGATTGGCCAGCATCCGACTTTAGGCCAATATGTCCCAGGGGACGGTGTACATTAGCTTTGGCCAGTATACCCTAAGGGTTGGTCGACATCAGCTTCAGGTTCAAAGTGTCTCGCAGAGGTAGACTTACGTCACTTCTAGACTGGTGGGTCTCACTGAGACAAGCCTGCATCAACTCTCAACTTTCTGGAAAGCAATGAAGCAGTGAGGTGCAGTCCTACAACAATCTTCCCATGTCATGAAGACTCAGGAGATATCAAAAATACTACAAAGGGCACGGACCGTCTGCCTCTGCCTCCGGCCTCAACGGACGTCCCGTGGGGGGCATTTGTTGCACCCGAAATTTTGCTCGAAATATTTCAAGAATTTCATTCCGAAACAATCGACGAAAAAGATATGGCGTAGCGCCGATGTCGTCGGACTGCGGAGTACCTCCGTGGTTTAGGGTCTATCGACCCGATCATATGATCACAAGTGGCGTCGCAGTAAGGAAAGTTAAGAGGAAGACATGCATGCACACCTGTCAAAGTAGCCAAGCAAGTGTATCACACGGCACGGACGGGCGCAAAGATTCCTCCCCACGCGACGACGCACAACCCAACAACAAACAAGACGGTCCTCCGCTCCCGCGCAAGTCTTCACCGACGAACGGCCGCCACGTGGCAAAGAACATGCCTCTACGGGCTACAAACGCTCCACCACGGCTTCTTCTCAACCCAGGTTGACAGAAACGGAGCAAAACGACGCCGAGAGGAGCCAAAAAGGGTGCTCGGAGGCCAAATGACCCCTCTAGGCCTGCAGCCCGGGAGGAGGGGGCCCGCGGGGCTTGCGCGCCTGAGCGGGGTGAAATGACCCCGCCGGGTCGCGCCCACCTGCGGGGTCATTTGACCCCGCTGGGTCCTCCCACCCCGCGGGGTCATTTGACCCCTTCGGGTCCCCGTGTTCCAACAAAAAAAAGAGAGAAAAAAAGAAAAAAGGAGGGAGAGGAGTCAAAAATGCTTTTTGCTATCTAACCTTGACAGAAAAAAGGGTTTGTGCACCCCACCCTATCAGAACCGGGATAATTTTCCTCATTTGACTCCTCTGGGGTTATTCTCCCGTGCGCCAAAACCAAAAAAAGAGAAAAAGAGGCAGAGGGGTCAAAAAAATTTTTTGCCACCCCATCTTGACAGAAATAGGGGTTTTTGCACCCCACCTTGACAGAATCGGAGCATTTCTCCACGGTTTTGTCAACCTGGGTCCTCCCACCTTCTATAAATAGACCCCCAAGGGTCCAAGTGGAGGACGGACAATCGGGACATCTGACAACTACGCACGAAAAGCACCGCCGACGCAAGGAGTTTGTTTTGTTTGTCTTGGCCTATGAGGGGTAAGTCTCCGGGCCTTATGGATATACCTCTAAGGGGTGTTTTTGTAATTACACCCCTCTATAGGCCATGTTTGTAATTATGCCCCTCAGTGGGCCACGTTTGTAAGTCTTTACGTCCCGGGACGACTAAGTTATGTGGTTCTGTCCCTATAATGACGGAATTACAAAAATGTCCTCCCCGGGACCGTAAGAGACAAAAGTCCTGTAATTTGCAGTTATACCTTGCAATCTTTTGTAATTCGGGCTACGCCCCTACTTCCTGCGTCGGTGCGGACCCTTGTACAGTCGACAATTCGCCGACAACCCTTGTATCCAGTTGGGTCATAAAAATATCCAATGTACTCCACAGATTGTCTTTGTACGTCGATCGGAAAAATTATAAGAAAATCCCTCGATTTGTGGAAATTGTGTATATGTCCCTCCTTTGGCGATCTTAACACAAATGAGTCTTCTATGAAGTCCTTTACTACTCTTTTGGCCCAAGTGTTGTCAGCTTAGTCCAACACCTGTGTGCCACCTCAAACCTAGGTCTATATAGGGTGTGGTAAAATTACCGAAATACCCCTGTGATCTAGACATGGCCTAATAGCCCCCGAAACCCTCCAGAAATGGCCTCAATGTCTTGAGAAGTCGGGAACCTTGTCATATTTTCTTTCCAATTCTAAAATTCCGGGAATGCCCTTGGCTTGGTAAAATTATCAAAATACCCCTGGGAAGGTAAGATTACCGAAATACCCTCGGGGTCCAGAAAACCTTCCTCTACTTAAAAAATGCCTATGGCTTCCGCATATTTGCGTTCATACTCCTAAATCTTAGGGTTTTACTCAGACTTAGCCTTAACCCTCTTAACATGTTGGTGGTAAACGAGTGGTCGTGGAGAGTCTCTTGAGTGAGTCTGCCCTCCACATCAGAACCTAAGGAGAGGACTTTGGGATTTCTTTGACAGTCAAACAAAGGTGTTCGGACGTTAGGCCGATGTAAATCAACACTGACTACGGTCAGTGGGGAAAGGTCCAGCACTCGAACCCAAATCGTCTGATTCTATGCGCATCCACGGAATAACTCTCTCTACGTAGAGGAATATCTCTTTTCAAAAAGAATATTTATTATTTATTTTTCCTACGTGAAAAATATTCCTTGTGTCTCACATAATCTTGTCAAACAATTCTTGTGGGACCTCCTTCACAAAAGAACATTCAGTAAACTAGTGACCAAAGCTTCCTATTCCTCTCCATAAAGACAACAGGCTGTCCTGATATCTCTCAAAAATTGAATGAGCTGATCAAAGAAGAATGAAGAGTGTTACTGTGGGTACACTATAGAGTGTTAGGAAGGGAGCTACCCAGGTTCAAACGTGGGTGGGCTGGTATGGAGAAGAAGAAGAAGAATCAAGAGTGTTAGTGTGGGTACACTGTAGAGCATTAGGAAGGGAACCACCCTGGTTCAAACATGGGTGGGCCGGTACTCCTGTATTTTTGTAGATAGTGTCTCTGCCACTATGCTAGAGGCTCTTCAAAAGAAGAAGAAAGACGAAAAAATGATTTTCCTGCATCTGCTGTTGCCCTTGTCACCATTTGTTACCGTTGCCGTTGCTGTCTGGTGCAGCTGCTGCCACCACGTCCTCCTGCTTCTCCACCCTCTCCATTCTGCCCTACACTTCCTCAAGAGAAGAATCTGGGGAAGGTTAAGTAGTGGGTTGTTAAAAACATGCCATCAATTAAAACTCTGAGCCTTTAAAAATAACAAAAGTGGCTTGTCACCTGGGGATCAGGTTTGGATCACCTGATCAGTTTTAGGGCAATCGATCTCGGATCAGTTTTTAGGGCAATCGATCGTCTGATCCCTGAGCCCAGCCTGTCTTGCAAGTTGGTGGTCTACCATGTGAAAAAATGCACAGAAGAATCTTCACCTTCATGGGACTCTTAAGATGACATAAAATTAGCCATAGGGTGCCAAGCCCCCCGTCCACAATGAAGTTGTAGGCTGATTTGCATGTGAGGAATTGTAATTGTCTCCAACAAGCACCTTGTCCGAGAGAAAATATATAGGTATTTTTTACATATTTGTTCCTGTAATTTAGTCCAATTCCATATTCATGCCTGAAATCTTATTGTTTAAAAGAAACCCTACAATTGTTAATCATTGAGAAATGATAAAAAACATAACCCTCCAGGTGATTGATGGCCGTGAGGGCACCTTCCTTCCTCTCTGTGTTTGACGATCCACCCCACCACTGCCCCTCTTCTCTTCCTCCTGCTCGCCACCTGGGTGTGTGTTTGACACTGCCTCACCCTCTGCCATCAGCCATGGCACCGGCATAATCTGTGTTGTCCTTGACAGGAGCTCGCCGTTCAGCATCCAATGCAGCTGTGGCTCCTGAGTTTTCCCTCTGCAATGGGGCAATTCCACAGCTGCCTGATCAGGGGCCCAACAGCAGGTTGCTCCCCAGCATCTCCATGCCAATGCAGCTGTGGCTCTAGAGTTTTCTCTCTGCGATGGGGCAATCCCACAGCTGCCTGATCAGGCACCCAACAGAATGGTTGCTCCCCAACATCTCTCTCTCTCTCTCTCTAGACTGTACTATCGTGGGCACCAGGGTGGAGGCCAAGGTGGTCCACTCACCATCGTCCTGCAGGGATGGTAGCAGCAGCCTCTCCTTCCCCCTCCGTGTGAAGATGTACTGGAAGGAGCCCTACCTTGGCCTATTTTTCACCATCATATTTAAAGTCCTGTTCCCCCCCCCCCCCCACACGCACACAGACACACACACACACGAACACAGAGAGACTGTATAAAAAAAGGTCAAGGGTAAAAAGATAGTTTTTAATCATTATTTTAACCGGGGTTAACTTAATAGATGTTAGTATCATCAGTAAAAAGTAACGGCAGGGATCTTAGAGTGGAATCAACACACACACAGTTTAAAAAAAGGTCAAGGGTAAAAAGATACAATTTTAATCTCTAGTTTATTTTAACTGAGGTTAGGTTAACAGATGTTAGTGTCATCTTTAGAAAGTAACAGCAGGGACCTATCTTTGAATGGAGTCAAAACTCAAGGATTTTTTTAAAAAGAATATTAAGGTTACAGGGGAAAAATGGAATTATACTACTTTTCAGGGACTAATGTATAAAATCCCAAATATATATTATGTTTTGCAAGACTTTCTGCCATCCTTATGTCCCAAGCCACCTACATTTCAAAGAAACATATTCCCAAATACAGCAATCTTTGTTCCCTTGCGTAGGACTGAGTTTGGAATCTTCCTATAACAAGATTGTAGGCTGACTCATGGGTTTTGGAAAAACAGTTCTCACACTTATGAAATTGCCCTTTTAGATTTGTGATACACACATGGAGGGGAAAAAGAAAAGTTTTGATGTGAGGAATTATAATTATCTCTGACAATCATCTTCTCAGAAAACAAAGTTATATATTATCTCTGGTGAGGTGCTTTCATCCTCATGATCCATGTCACCTACATCCTATCCAACGAAAGAAATATATTCTGAAAATGGTGGCATAGCTGAATCTAGAAGGATCTGATAACTTGGCTGGCCGGTTTTTTTTTTTTACCTTGCAGTTCTCCGTTTGTTAATTCTGTAACCTATAAATTTGCCAAGAATGATCAAATGAATTTGATCAATTTCACTTAGAATATAGTTACGTATACTTTTAACAGTTTTGCTTATGTTTAGATTGCCATCTTATAAGAACCTTCACTTTGAGAATGTATCAAATTGGTACCAGTCATCTAAAGCCCCTTTTAATTGCTAACCTTGATTTGCTGAAACTTTTGCATTTGAAAACACGGGAAATAGGCACAAAGGCCAGGTTGCTTGCCTTTGATCACATGAAATACTCCTCTGAAGTTCTTGGTTTTCAAAATGCAAACAAAAGGAAGCATCAGTATCTGATCAACAAAGAAACTGGTGAAATCCTGCACAGGTTGTCAATCATTTCTCATATTTAGGGTTGCACCAAAATCCTCAAATCCATTATATAGCTGATAAAAGTGACAACCGTGGCCTTTGACTTTGTTCTTTAATTTTTGAAAGTTCATTGGCCACTTTTAAGTTTCTTCAAGTATAATTTTGATTCATTTCTGATCGGTTCTTTCTGTCATTTTTAGTAGATATTTTAGTTATGTGATTGTGGCTTGTTTATGCACTGGTTACTAAGTTGAATTTTCCCCCTTCGTTTGATAATACACATTGAATACATGTATTTTCTCATACGAGTACCATGACTAAGTCATGCACACATTTGTAAATCTTGTTAGTTGTATTGCTTATCCTTTTAATTCACTTTTATAATTTTCTGTATCCTATTCTTCCTTAAAGTTTACTGATATTTGTCTTTTGACAAATCTTCAGCATGATGACTCTTGGAATAAAAGTGAGGAGCAGTCTTATTCCCCTTTCCACAAATACTTGACCATGATGTCCGAGTTCTGAATCTTCGATGCCACCTAATGTATCCATGTGTACGACTTTGTCCTTGTTCTTTGCTTGCATTGAAGCTGGTGAGAAGTCATAGTCAAAACAGCATCCTGAATAAGGTGTAAATACCTTGGAAATTGCCCTCCCTCTCTTTTTATGTTTTTTTAACTTGAACACTCCAATTGAACTTTCTTGCAGCTTTACTCATCGTGGACCTGGTCATAATGTGAAAGGTCGTGTCCATGTATTGTTGGGCCACTGTGACATTAAGGTGTGGCCAACATGGAACATAGCATCCGCACATAGTAGATCTCCTGATGGATTTCAGAACAGTTATTCGATTACAAGTTGAAGTTGTTTAGAGTTCTATCTAGTGGAAGTGAATTCTTATCTGGACCTCACCCATTACCGAGGTAAATGGCATCACGTCTCAACTGCAGAATGGCAGTCATACCAAGTACAACTAGCTTGTGAGTACACTAAGGCTTGTACTTGTTTAACAGCACACCTGGTTTATTATATTCGTACGAGTTCCTAGCCATTTTAACCTGAAAGAAATGCAAAAACCGGAGATTTAATCAGTTATGCCTAACACATAATTAACAGACGCTACTAAAACGTGCTGATATATTTGTTTAAGAGAGAAATCACTATGGGCCACTTTGTTTCCAGAATAGCGGAGGCGGATATCGCATCCGATGAAAGAGAAAATATCGGGGCCCACTTCTGCATCTCTCACACACATCATTCTTAACCGACCCCGGATATCGCATTCGACCCTTTGGGGTCGAATATGGTACCCTGCTCGTTTAACAAAGAAGGCCTATATGATCGAGGGTTCTTTATCTGGTAGTCTATTCAACCCAGCGTATCAAAATTGCAGCATTCTTTCTAGTCGTTTCTCTCTCACCATGGGCATTTAACAAACATTTGAAATTTATTGAGGCTAATGCCTACAATTTTAGTAGTTATCTGAATCTGAGCTCGGCTCATTGTAAGCTGAGTTCCTAAAGTAAATTTCTTACAACTATTCATATGCTATTGTCTCTGCTCGATCTAAGACCATTTCTAATGTTTGATATGTTATGTTAATTTTTTATTCTTTGCTAAACTTTAGTGATATATACATATATCGTTATATTTTCTTTCTCGGTTATACCTTTTTTTTGGCTAAATTGTTACTATCTGTACGTGGGCGTGTTTGACGAAACTTTTAGTGGGGAGTCACTTCTAACTTGTATTTTTAACATGGAAAAGTATAAACTAAGAATAGTTACAAGTAGTTTGGGTGACTATAGAAGTCAAATCTCCCCTTACTCTGTCATTTTTACCCATCTACGATGCTACATTGGTTGGAAGTCAAAAATTATTCCAAAATTGCATCAATAACTTCAAAAAACCTATAATCTCCTCTCAAAATAACTGGGTCAAAGCTCTTGCAAGCCCCAGAGAACCTCCGATTGAAAGCTTCCCTGGTCATATTCATGCTAAGGTCGAGCTCTGTGTGGTTTTAATTGGAAGCTCTTTTGAACCTCCACAAGCGTCGGCCCAATTATTTTGAGGGAGGTTGCGTCGGTTTTGAAAGGCATTTATGCAATTGTTCAAGCTTGCAAACCAGAACTTTTAAAATGTAACTTTCTAGGTGGGGGGAACATGGACTTCTTAAGTAAAAAAAATAGACTTTTGTAATAATTGAAATCCAGTTTTAACTGATCTCGATTTATATTTTTCTTATATAGAAAGTGAATCAAAAAAATATGACTTCCATCTAAAAATTTGGCCAAAACGCACCCTATTAGCACAGCCAGTGGCTTCACGTTGATAGTCCGTCAAATTATCGTGTCGAAACCTCCGATATTTGGCCCTCCACGTCTTTAAACGAAAGCTCACTGTTGACACGAGGCGAAAGCTTGTGAAACCCTTTTATACCGCGAAGTGGCACGTGTGTGTTTGTTTGCACCAGGAACCTCCATAAAAGGAGCGTGGAGATGTGCGTCTGGACGGAGACTGGCCTTATTAGGCCTTAGATCGGCCCATCGCGTATTAAGGCCCGCTTAAGGGCGTGCTTGGCGGAACCTCTTAGTCGGAAATTACCTTTACATTCCATCTTCAGCACGACTATCGATGCTTAGATGTCAGTGGGTCCCACCTTTGGACACTTTTACTGGTCAACCCCACCCCGACAACCTTATCCTTTTCGCCAACATAAGAGATTCAAATTTGGGGTTTTAGGGGGGTATATAAGAGATAAAAACCGACGTGTAACAACTTCCAAGATGCCACGTAAACTCCTAGTAACAATCTATAAGAGCCACTTTGATAACGGGTTAAGTTAGATTAGGGTGAGTTAATAAGGGTCGGGTGAATTGTGGATTAACTTATTCCTAACAAATAGGTGGAATGAATCAATCCATTCAGATTAGAACTAGAGGTCGGATGAATCACCCCGAGTAAATCACCCACCCTTAACTTAACTCATTGTCAAAGTGGCCCTAAAGAGTCGTGATAGCTCTGGGACCATATTTGATGCCTGCATTTAAGTGGAGGTACTTTTGGAGTTATTAAAAATCTCATCTCGATTACCTCGAGAAGACAGAATACCGGGCCTTATACGGTTTCCCATTTATTCGTCGACTTCTGACCCACAATTATACAAATGGGAGCCTTCTTATATATTGGAATAGAAAAGGAATCACTAGAAAATGGTTACTTTCACTCGCTTTTTCACACGTTGGGAAAAACCCAAAACCAAAAAAAAAAAAACAACAACAACATCTACTTAAAAGTTCCATCAATCAAATACGTTCGAAAGTACTTTCAAGTTTCAACTCCTCACTCCTCATAACAGACCTTACTGCCGTTGCCTATGCTTGCACCACCCCCCTCCCCCCGCCCTTTTCAGATTTATAGGAGCACGTTCCGTGTCCCCATTTCCCAAGCTGCAATAATTTGAGCGCCCCCCCAAAAGCCTTGATCGAGCAAAAACCTTGTCCGAAGGTGGCAGATTGACGAGCATTTGGCACCAAAGGGTGGGGGACCGCCTGGCACATGTACAGTGTGCTCGTCTCTGAGACGTGAAGAAGGGAAAGGGCACATGCACGTGAGCAGGCAGAGCCCCGAACAAGCAGTAGGGTTCACAAGCGTCGTTATGTGTGTGTGTGTGTGGGGGGGGGGGGGTGTGTGTGTGAAAAATCTCAGTCTTACCAGACCGATGTTATCTCATCCAAATTAAGGGTCTGAAAACCTGAAGAAATTATTATTAAAAGTGTGTGAAGTCTTTAGACTTCTCAACAACTTATACTGCTCCTGAGAAATGAGCCCTTTTGGGCATATCATCAGACAGGAAAATGGAGGCACCCATCACATTCTCTGTTGTTTAACACACCTTAACATCTGAGCCTATGTCCACTTGGGGAGCAGCAAAGCCCCACGTGAGGAGGGAATTTGGACGGCAGAAAAACGTCATCGAGGAGGAGGTCGCCGGGCAGTGCCTTGAGAGAGAGAGAGAGATCTTTTGAAAGGGCCATGAATGGATAAATGTTCATCAGCAGTTGAAAGAGGGGAGAGAACTTGCAGGCAGAGCGCTCTCTCTCTTTCTTTCCTCTTGTGCACCTCACTGTTTATTGTTTGCTTGTCATTATTGATGGGGTTGGGGGGGTCACTGCGGGGAGAGAAAGAGAGAGAGAGAGAGAGAGAGGAGGAAAAGGGGGAGGCGCAGTTGCCCCCCACTCCGACCAACACGAAAGCGACTGGTTAAGCAAGATTCCGGGTCTCTGCAGGCGATCTAATCCTGTTAGGTGAGGACGACGTCCAAACTGCCTGCACTCCCAGTATTCCCTTTACGATAGCCCCCCGGTGCTAGTTCCTTTCTGTGGTTCACTCTTACCTCTACGGGGGAAAAGGCCTGTCACCCATGCTCCCCTTTCTGTAAAAGTTGCCTCATCTCTCTCTCCCTCTCTCTGGGTTTTTACTATTTGCCAAAACTCTGCTTTCTTTCGGATCTGTAGCTCTCCTTGTTTGGCTTTTAAGCATTTAGTATCCTGGGCTACAAGCTCTTAATAAGGTCTCTATACCGTTCCTTTCTTTTCTGTTGCTACTGATGGAGTGGGGTTGAAGGGAACTGCACCCACCCAGGTGACCAATTAGGGAGTAAGCTCCAAGAACTGCGCAGAGCAGCTGCTGCTCTCTTGTAAGTGGAGAGCAGGGGGGGTAGAGGGTCTGGTGGCCGTCTGAGGTTCTGAGTGCTGCATCTGTGCATGAATGTGCACTTCACGACTCCCCATCTGCCTCACTGTGCACAACTAGAGGACACCACCCAACTCCAAAGCGAAATCAGTTTCTTATGAAGCAGAGAGAGAGAGAGAGAGAGAGAGAGAGGTACCGGCATTTTCTTTATTTTTCTTTTCCTCTTCACTTGCTTTTGATGAGAAGTTGACAGCTTGTTGGGGTTGATACCGAGACCGTAGCCAGATCAGGAGACCTACCCCTTTATTAGGCTGCCTCAGCGCTCAACAGTACCCATCGATGCGGCCCACTTTTGGGGCGGCACGGGCGAGCGAGAGCCGAGGGCCGAGTCGGCCCGTGCCGCGGGCAAAGGAGCGTATGTGCGAGCGTGTGCCGCGCGCGTTGGGTGGGCTGACCGGACGATGGTGGCTTTGAGGAGTGATTTGCATGCAAAGAATCTTCTATATCGAGGTTTGTCGTACCGGGTTTTGCCCCGACAAGATCCGTTACGATATTTTATGACATAAGTGGGGTGTCATGTCGATAATTTTTTTATTATAACTTATATTTTTATTAAAAATTACTTTTAAAGATTTATTTTAAAAATTTAAAAATAATAAATTTAATTTAATGACAATAGATTTAACTCTTTTTTATGTGTGAACATATTTAATTATCATGTTGAAAATTGGAGCCCAATCTCAAATGGAATAAGTGACTTAGTTGAAAGATTCAATCGAAATCTATTCAGACTAAAAATGTTGCCACTAATTCAGTTGAAAATTTAGAAGAACCCATTTAGACCGGGACCGTCGTCACAACTCTAGAAGAAATTTTTATTTAAGGATATTAATGTAATTGATGATTAGTGGTGGGACCCAGGCCCGCCACATCAAATCAGTCCCCTCCCTAGCTCATCTTTTCTTTCATCAAGAAAAAAAAATTACCTCTCAAAATTGTCACCGCATCGGAGATCGCCAGAGAGGTTGCCGTCGTCGGAGATGACCGCCTCACCCTTGCCACTCAATGCCTCGCCACCTAGAACCATCATAGAACGGCCTTACACCGCCACAACTCGCCCCTCACCTACGGCACCCCTCTCCTTGGCCTCCCCCCCCTTTTGAAGGCATCTTGCACTTATCAAATGCCAAATCGTGTGTCCCACATGCATGCCACATCAGATCCTACGATTTGTTACGGCACACATCTCGTCGTGTGTGTCACGTCCCGACGCGGAATATCGGGACTGGCAGTAGAGACAAGTAATAATAATAATAATATGTTTATTTCTAGACATGATATGTTAAAGCTAAAAGATCGCACATCACCATAAATAGAAACTGCTCCATTCATTAAATATCACATAACCAAACTATGTCCCAAACTATAATGATCTCACTTAACATAATCTTGACAACATCCACTTAACATTATTACATTGGCTAACTTCAAATTACAACTCTTCCAAAATACTCTTAAACACAAATAACTCCACAACTAGAACTAGTTTCACAGGCTTCTATCAGGTTCACTCCACGGTCGTCACTCTTGCCCGTTCCCATCAGATTGCGGGTCCTCACCTGAGCTACCTGAAAAGGGGGAAAAACTAGGTGAGCGAACGCTCAATAGGTAATAACAGGTAAGTTTAAGTAATTAACCAATTAAATTACATGTTTGAGCGCGTAAATAAAGAACGAAAAGAAATAACCATGCAACAAAATAATGAAAGGAAGGCAAGAACATGATATAACTGGGAATTTGGCCAACAAGCAAGATTTGACCAAGTCAAGAGAAATTCAAGTAAGAGATTATTGTCTTAGACATCACGCTAGTCATGCACTCGGTGCAATACCTCACCATGTCATTCAAACTCTCCGAGGCACAAGTACTTTTCGGGCGCTCCTCCTAGGACCAGACCGGGCCCTTATGATGCGTTGGCATTGATTTGTTGGATCCAAGATCCCAAGTTATGTCTAGACATTAATCAAGTTAGATGGCCAATACTTCAAGATATGGAACTTACCAAAGTTTCAAGGGTAAGTTGAAGTAGACATCATGTCTGGAAAGTTCAAGTTATCAAGAACCAATCAGGTCCTTGGATTCAACACGAAAAATCACGAAAATCACTTCAGAATGATAAGCGGTCAGAACAGGGCCGCTCAAGAAATACACGGTCTAGAGTGGACCGTTCAGGATAGAGATGGGCTTAGCACTAGCCACACCGAAGTCAAGGATACACGGTCCATGTAGGGCCGCTCGAGTAATTGGACGGTTGAACATGGGCCGCTCAAGACTAGTAGAGCTGGAAGCCCAAGAACAAGATAAACGGTCCTTACAGGGTCATCCAACAGACAGACGGTCCAATAAGATCCGCGCTATAACATGGGCGGTTCCAATAGGTCCGTTCAACTTAACCAACTAGAAATCTACCCAAACGGCCTCCGAGTTGCCATAAGTGGGGCAGAACTGAACCAGGGTCCAACTCACTCTCTACTGGTCAACCTAGGGCTTACTGGGTCGATCCAAACACAATTTGGTCGAAGATATATCAAGGTTAAACGACCAATGTAAGTGGCACTTGGCCAGGGATGTACGGTTCGTTATGGGCCACCCAATAGGATGAACGGTCCCTTTCGGGCCACGCAATTCTCAGGGGTCCAAGTCGAGCCGTGACTTACAATACGATAGTTCAATCGATTCGATCACGTACACAGGTTCAGGTCTTGATGGTACAACCTGCCCGGCGTCCTAGTGGGAATCCCAGGCTCGCGGGGGCTTACGGAGGTCCCGTAATGAAGGTCCTAGTCCGACGGAAGGAATATCCGGTGGAGAGTCCCAAACATTACAAGGAAATAGGGCTAATAAAACACCGGAAACCAGTGAGACGGTCAGTCAATCCTACCGGAGTAGAACGACTATCATACAACCCTAATAACCTTTTTAATTTAATAATGAGTCATGATTAATATTAACATTGGAAAAAAGATGATCCAAGGTCAAGATGAATAAATAAGCAAGATTTGTAATCATTTAATGTTATAATTTTCCAGGGTTTTTATGCATGTTGATAACTTACATTTAACCACTAATCTACTATCATAAATCATGCAAGAAGATAAGTTAATCAATTCTGTAAAGATGGACGGTCCAGTAGGGACCTTTCATCCTCCTCGGCGGTCGCACGATAGGCCGTTCATCGCCCTCAAGTCCGAAAGCCTTCTGGGGATGAGCGGTCTGTAATGAGCCACTGGGGGAGACGAACGGTTAATCACTGGCCGCCTGACAGAAGGGCGGTCTAGGTCAAGCCGCTCTTCCCGAAAACATAATACGAATCACAACACAGAAACGGTCCGTAATGTGCCGCCTAACACGTTGGGCGGTCTATCGTGAGGCCGCACAAGTCAAAAATCAACCAAACCCCCCTTTCGCCCTGCCCACCTCCGGCGAGTTGGCTAGGGTTACAAAGAATTGCTAAATACACAGAGCACATAGCATAATAATTAGGACTTTTGGACTCAAAAGAAAGAGCACGAAAAGTTTTACAATATAGCATGCTCGATTTAATCTTTAGTGCCTGAAATCCCTACTTAAACGAGATGGAACAAGTATAACTCTAGATATGACATACTTCTACTAAACCCTAAAATTCTCGCATGATACTAAGTAACTTTTAGGGCTTTTGCATTCAATAGAAAGAGCACTCGATGCTGGTTCTAACCATATATAATACTTAAGGTTTGACTTGCTAAAACCTACCTTAAATGGAGGAAGAAGGAAGAAGAAGGGACGACGACACGCGAAGAACACCCCGCCGGTGATCGTTGGAATCCGCCCTCGTCCACGATCCTCGTCGGCCGCCACAGCACCCAAACAAAAATATGGTTCATGAGGGTCATTTTTATAAGTCACACAAGGTCTAGAGTCTTCTATTCGAGGAGATATAGTCCAATCAAGTGGGACGTGCGCGAATCGCGCGAATAGGGTTAGCCGCCGCCTTCTAAACCGAAATTCACTTTCTAGGGTTAGGGTTTCGGGGAGAACTAAGAGGGGAAACAATCCTCTCATCCTAGCCTTCCATTTGGATCTGGTTTCAGCCTAAATGATCAGGTATTGGGCTCAAATTTCGCGTTTTAAGGTCCAATTAGATTAAGTGTGGATTTGGGCCTTAATCATTTGATTTGGCCTAATTACGGATTTTATTTGGGTCAGTCACAGAGACACTATTATCAAACATTTTATCCTCTACAAGATTCTAAATTTTCTGGATTTTTACAAAATAGTCAAAATTTAACATATTCTATTTATTAATGATTTTTCTAATTAATTTCTTATAAATTTTCTATAAATTTTTATTTATTAATAAATCGGGGTATTACACCCTCCCCCACTTCAAAGAATTTGGTCCACCAAATTCACTGCACTTAACACGATGAGGAGTGGAACAACTCACCTAGAACAAATCGGGATACTATTTCTGCATGGTATCTTCTGACTCCCAATTAGCTTCTTCGGTTCCACGCCAACTCCATTGCACTTTCACCATAGGTATAGACCTATTTCTGAGTTGCTGCTCCTTACGATCCAGAATCTTAACAAGTCTCTCTTCATAAGTCAGATCTTCCTTTAACTCAAGATTTGCATGCTGAATGACGTGAGTGGGGTCATACACGTACTTTCTCAACATCGACACATGGAAGACATTGTGTACTCCGGATTACTGAGGTGGTAGTGCCAGACGGTACGTAACCTCCCCCACTCTTTCTAAAATCTCGAATGGACCGACATATCTGGGACTTAGCTTGCCTTGAATGCCAAATCTTCGGATTCCTCTTTTAGGAGAAACTTTCAAAAACACATGTTCACCAGCTTGAAATTCCAAGTCCCTCCTTCTGTGGTCTGCATAACTCTTCTATCTTGATTGTGCTACTTGCAACCGGTCTCTAATAATATGAATATTCTTTGATGATTCAGAAATAAGATCTAGTCCCAGCCATTGCTTCTCACCAACCTCGTTCCAACATAATGGAGACCGACAGCTTCTCCCATACAGAGCTTCAAACGGAGCCATCTGAATGATGGACTGATAACTATTGTTATAAGTAAATTCAATCAAGGCCAAGCGATCACTCCAACTGCCTCCGAAATCAATCATGCAGGCTCTCAACATATCTTCCACTATCTGGTTGGTTCTTTCCGTCTGTCCGTCTATTTGTGGATGAAAAGCAGTACTGAAGTGCAGACGGGTTCCCAAAGATTCTTACAATCCCTTCCAAAAATGTGAAGTGAATCTGGGGTCTCTATCAGACACAATACTGACCGGAATACCATGGAGTCGCACCACTTCCTTCATATATAAAGCTGCTAGAACATCAACAGTCCACTTAGATTTAATGGATAAGAAATGAGCGGACTTTGTCAATCTGTCAATGATAACCCATATTGCATCAAATCCGCTACGAGTCCTAGGTAGACCCATAATGAAATCCATGCCAATACTCTCCCACTTCCATTGAGGTATGTCCAGTTGTTTCAACTTCCATACAGGTCTGAAATGCTCAGCCTTAATTTGCTGACACACCAAGCATCTATTCACAAATTCTGTAATTTCCTTTTTCATATTTGGCCACCAGAAAGATCTTTTCAAATCTTTAAACATCTTCGTACCTCCAGGATGAATGGTATATCGGGATCTATGAGCTTCCTCGAGAATCTTTGGTGGGGACATCGGGCCCACTACCGGGCCCAATGCTTGGAGCCGACGCCGCACCGCCACTGCACCGAGCTTATGGCTCGGAGACTCGATTGAAGACTCGGCGTCCTGAGCATAATATTTATTTGTGTGTATTTGTATTGTACGTATTTATGTATTGTGTGTAAAATATATGTATTAGTACATGTATTTTTACTTTCATCTTATTAGGCTAAGTCATAGTCAATAAACATGTGTGTTTTGTGTATTTTATTTAGTTAAAATCCCCAAGTCAAAAGTTAGGTAGGTGAGTTTATTTTATAAGGCTAAGGACATATATGCTATTTGTAAAAGATTGTGGGTATGAATGTTATAGCCTCCTCCTATATAAGGAAGGCTAAGGGTGTATGTTATGATATGATGAAATTGAAAGAAGTTTGCATTACGTGAGAGGTATTTCCCTCTTGTGTGTTTCCTTCCCTCCTTTCTCCCTTGTGAGATTTGAGTGTCGCCCGGTGTGAGACCGTCCGGCGTGAGGCCGAACTGTGTGAGATAGCAAGTTATCCATTCCCGTCATGTTCGTGATATCGGAGTGCCGTCGATCCTGCCCCCGACGCCGTCCCGCATCATATTTGGTATCAGAGCCTAACAACGGCGTCTCCGACGACCCGACGTCCCCGACGTCATCTCTCTCTTTCTCTCTCTAAGTTGCTAGAAGAAAAAAAAAGAGTAGCAGTAAAGATCTTAGTTGAGAGAAGCATAAGAAAAAAAAAGTGAAAATTTTTTTTCCTTCCGTGAATCTCTTTCTCTCTCTATCTCTGTTACTCTCTCCCTCTCTGTTATTCTCTCTCCTCCCCTGCGATCTCTCTCAGTTCTCTCTCTCTGTATACTCTCTCTCTCTCTCTCTCTCTCTCTCTCTCTCATTCAGCCCAGCAGAAGAAACCAAGAAAAAGAAAAATAATGTTTTTCCTTCCCTCTCTCTCTCCCAGTTTCTCCCTCTCTCTCCCGCTCTCTCTCTCAGTCCCGGCGCCCCGACAGGCCCCCAGCCCCCCCCGCCATCGGCCTCCTCCGCCGACGGCCCACGGCGCCGCCGCCAGTCGCCGTCCCCGTCACCGGCGACCCCGCTACCGCATCCGAGGCCACCCGCGCCGCCCGCGGTCCACGTCCGCGCCCGCCGGTGCTCTGCCGCACCCGCCCGGTGCCCGTCCCTGCCGCCAGCGCGCCCGCCGCCCGGTTTCGGCCGCCAGCACCCGGCCCTCAGCTCGCGCCCTCCCGCGCCCAGCTCGCCGCCCGCCCGCACCCCCTGCGACCGGGCGCCCCTGCGCCCACGCCTGCGCGCCCCTGCGTCCTGTCGCGCCAGCCCACGAGCCGGCGCCCTGCAACCACCGTCACCGCACTCCTCAGCCGCTCTCCTCCCCTCCTAACACCCACACACACTCACCCCCTCGTCGAGCCCCGCCGGTGCACCTCCGCCCCACCCCGTCCGGCGCCTGCAACCGCGGCCGCCCGCGGCCGCCTCCGCCCGGCCCGCCCAACTGATCACGTGGAGAAGAAGCCTGCCACCTTGAGCGTTGACTGCCAAGGCCTCCACTGCGTGAGCCACTCGAAGCACCCGCGTGAAGCCCAAATAGCCAGCTGCCTTGTTGACCGCCGCTTGTGAGGGCCTGCGCCTTTCTCTGTATGCCTGAAGCCTTCGTGGAAGCATCCCACCAAGCGCCGCAACGCCCACCTCCGCCTCTGCGTTGGCCATTCTCAGCTCATTGTGCCCGCGTTGAAGGCCTGCATGCATTTGTCGGCCGCCCTCTGCATTTTGCCCGTGGACCCCATGGCCTGTGCATTGGCCTCGTCACCCTGGCATGCGTAACTTTTGGCCATGTTGAAGACCAGTGTGAAGGCCATGCGCCACGTGAATGCTTTGGAAGGTGGCCCGCAGAACTACGTTGAAAGAGCCAAGTCTGAAAGAAAGAGACCGGTTTGAAAAAAAAAGAGTGTGAAAAAAAGTCAAAAAAAGGTAGGTGAAGGTTGAAAAAAAAGTTTGAAAAGAAGAAAAAGTGGTTTAAAAAAAAAGAGAGAAAAGAATTTGAAAGAGTCAAAAAAAGAAGGTTTGAAAAAAAGTTTAAAAAGGGGTTTTTGAAAATTAAAATTATATATATAATATATATTTTGATATCTATATATGATCGTATATATATTTATATATCTTTTACCTTATTAAGTGTGGCACCCGGAGTACACAACGACGGCTCGATCAACGGTTGAGTCGCCCGATCGCCGATACACAGTCCGTAATTCACGGAGTGTGAGTGTCCGTAAGTCTCCCTGCGCGGAGAAAGTCTGATCTGATTTATCCCCCCTGCGTGAAAAATTTTAAAGCGGTCTTGTAATAATTCAATCCTCCCTGCGTGGAGTGAATTCTTTGTAACCGGTCAAGCTTTATCGACACCGTGCGGGCACGCACGTCCCCGCTCGCCTTCGTCTCCGGTCGGAGTTAGACTTTTAAGTCTAGCTAGGTACGTGCTCCCCTCGCTTGCTTATTTAGTATCTTTTCAATTGTCGCGCGATGAAGTGAGAAGAGAGCCCGATCCATGCAGCCAGTTTCCTAAGTGCATCGCTGTGGACGGAAAGCGAGAGCTTGCTTGAGCCTATCCTTTAGGCCCTAGACTGCCGCATTAGGGCATCCTAATTGTCAGGAGGTAGTTCCACAACTACTTCGCCTACGGGCAAACAACTTTTCTGACCGATCCCTTCCAATTGACCATTTGCATATCAGCTAGGTCAACACATTGCTAATTTTCGGTCCCAAGATTGCATCATCTAGGTCCGAGCTCGTGCATGCCACATCGGTGTAGAAATTCATCAGGCCGTCTAAAGCACATTTCAACTCTACAAACACCCATGGATCAGGAGAGATATATGGTCGATCCTGACCTCATCGCCCAGTTTGAGAAAATGGATGCAATATTTGATGGCACGCATGTCGAGTACATGCAGGTTGGAGACATTGCCGAGAGTTCTGGCTAGAAAAGATTGGGTGTAGTTCGTTGTATCTCAACACCCCAGGAGGACGATTGACGACGAACCTCTATTTTTCAAACCTACATCATGGTGAACTCTCATCCTTGCAAGGTAATCCTTGACAACGGGAGCTGTATCAATGCAGTCTCTTCAGACTTTGTCTCCCGAGGTCTACCTACGCACCCTCATCCAAGGCCATACAATGTGGCTTGGGTTGATGACACTTCTATCCCAGTCACCACCACATGTGTCATTCCCATCCAATTCCAGTCCTACCAAG
This sequence comes from Amorphophallus konjac, assembly GCA_022559845.1. NCBI lineage: Eukaryota > Viridiplantae > Streptophyta > Magnoliopsida > Alismatales > Araceae > Amorphophallus > Amorphophallus konjac. Next base: position 42,308,737 of record CM040121.1, read on the forward strand.
GATAAATCTTATGTGATGTAATGCCTATGAAGGCCGGGAGCATCATCTTAGGATGACCATTGATCTATGATGTAGACCTCGCTACCTTTGGTCGGTCCAATCAGTGTTCCTTCTCCTATAACGGGAAGAAAATTCAGTTGTACCCAGCATCCTCAAAGGTGACCCCGGGAAAGAGTTCCACCTCCACCCCCACCGGAACTCCCAAAATTCAGGAGAATCCCCAAACTCCCACTGAAGGAAAACCTCCCATTCCCTCTTCTCCTGCATCTATCACACCCGTTTCTGAGGCCCCTAAGGTTAGCCATGACCTAGTTAGGTGCCTTGACTCCATAAATGTCAGTGAGTTAAATAGAGGGGTTGCTGAGGGTGCTCCTGCTTTGGCTATTGACGTCACCATCACACCCGAGGAGTCTCGAGTCTCAGTCCCAACTGAAGACCCGGCCATACTGTCGGACTTCCAAGGCATCGTCCCCGAGGACTTACCTTCTCAACTCCCTCCCATGCGTGATGTGCATTGAGCTTGCCCATAGGTCCACCCTACCCAACCTTCCCCTCGAGTCTAGACTGTCCAAGTCAGCCGAAGAGTTTACACATCACCACATTAGTCTGCATGAGTCAGCTGATTCGCATATGCGTCACCATGAATCTCAAGAAGGTGACTTGGTTATTGTACGGGCCCGGCCCGAACGACTCTCCTCGGGAGCCGTTAAAAAGTTACAAGCCTGTAGTGATGGTCCCTTCCCAATTCTGCGGAAGATTGGCTCCAATGCTTATGTTGTGGACTTACCTCCCGAATATGGGATTAGCTCGACCTTTAATGTGGCAGACCTAGTGGCCTACAAGGAACCCACAACGATTCCTAGTGACCCTTTCGAGCCTTCTCCTCCCCTTGAGAGTGAGCCCACCCCTGTGCGTCCCACATCCTTGAGAGCACCGCGCGAGCATATTGAGAGGATACTGGATGAGCAGGTGACCACTACACGGAGCAGGGAGTACGAGCGCTACCTTGTCCGCTGGCGGGACCGTCCACCATCTGATGATTTCTGGATCAGCCAGGAGGATCTCCAGCGCCTCGATCCAGATCTGCTGGAGCACTACCATAGCAGTGTCCCCCCTTACTTGACGAGTCGAGTTCCAGCCGCCCCGGGAGGGTTGGTGGGGACACCGGGCCCACTACCGGGCCCAATGCTCGGAGCCGACGCCGCACCACCACTGCACCGAGCTTATGGCTCGGAGACTCGATTGAAGACTCGGCGTCCTGAGCATAATATTTATTTGTGTATTTGTATTGTACGTATTTGTGTATTGTGTGTAAAATACATGTATTAGTACATGTATTTTTACTTTCGTCTTATTAGGCTAAGTCATAGTCAATAAACATGTGTGTTTTGTGTATTTTATTTAGTTAAAACCCCCAAGTCAAAAGTTAGGTAGGTGAGCTTGTTTTATAAGGCTAAGGACATATATGCTATTTGTAAAAGATTGTGGGTATGAATGTTATAGCCTCCTCCTATATAAGGAAGGCTAAGGGTGTATGTTATGATATGATGAAATTGAAAGAAGTTTGCATTACGTGAGAGGCATTTCCCTCTTGTGTGTTTCCTTCCCTCCTTTCTCCCTTGTGAGATTTGAGTGTCGCCCGGTGTGAGACCGTCCGGCGTGAGGCCGAGCTGTGTGAGATTGCAAGTTATCCGTTCCCGTCCTGTTAGTGATATCGAGTGCCGTCGATCCTACCCCCGACACCGTCCCGCGTCAATCTTGTTCTTAGCTTCGGCCACATCAGGTACACAAGTCCTTCCCTGAAATAACAGGCTGCCATCGTCAGCTATCATGAACTCCGGTCTGCTACTCAAGCTCTCCTTGATTTCTACCAACTCTGGGTCATTGTCTTGCAAGGACTTGATTTCTGCCAAAAATTCTGGTTTAAGCTAAATCTGAGCACTCACAACTCGGTCCTTGTCAACATTAATATCCAACCCGGCTAGTTGCTCCAACAGCTTCCATTATTGCATCATGAGACTTGACAATTTGGTCATTGACTTGCGGCTTAGGGCATCCGCCACCACATTACCCTTTCGGGGATGATATTCTATGGAGAAGTCGAAATCCTTTAGATACTCCAACCATCTTCTCTGCCTCATATTGAGTTCTTTCTGAAGGAATAAATACTTCAAACTCTTGTGGTCTGAAAATACTGTGAATGTCTCTCCATATAAGTAATGCCTCCATATCTTCAAGGTAAAAACTACGGCTGCTAGCTCCAAATCATGGACATGATGATTCTCCTCATGCTTTCTCAACTGCCTAGAAAAATAGGCTATCACTTTCTCGTGCTGCATCAGTACGCAACCTAAATCAATTCCCGAAGCATCGGTGTACACCACGAAGCCTCCTTCTCCTGATGGTAAAGCTAAAACAGGGGCAATCGTTAAACATTCCTTCAAAGTCTAGAAGTTTTTCTCACAATCTTCCGTCCAATCAAACTTATTCTCCTTGCGGGTTAATCTTGTTAAGGGTACCGCAATCTTGGAGAAATATTTAATAAATCTCCGATAATATCATGCCAAGTCTAGGAAGCTTCTAACTTCTGTTACACTAGTGGGCATGTCCGAATCTTTAACTGCCTCTACCTTCGACGGATCAACAGAAATACCTTCTTTCGTAATGATATGTCCTAAAAAGGACACCTCTTGTAGCCAAAATTCACACTTGCTAAACTTGGCGTATAACTGATGGTCTCTCAATAATTATAACGACATCCTCAAATGTTCAGCATGTTCTTCCTCACTCTTGGAATAAATCAGTATGTCATCAATAAACACTACGACCCATTGATCGAGATAGGGTCGGAATACATCGTTCATCAACTACATGAAAGCTGCAGGTGCATTCGTTAGTCCAAAAGGCATTACAATAAATTCAAAGTGCCCATACCTGCTACGAAAAGCTATCTTATAAATATCCTCCTCCTTAATCCGCAATTGATGATAGCCTGATCGAAGACCAATCTTAGAGAAATACTGAACTCCTGCTATCTGATCAAATAACTCATCAATCCTCGGCAATGTATATTTATTCTTTATAGTCAACTGGTTCAATTGTCGATAATCAATACACAATATCATCGAGCCATCCTTCTTCCTTACAAATAACACTGGAGCTCCCCACGGGGATGTACTTGGACGAATAAACCCCTTCTCAAGTAATTCCATTAACTGTTGCTTTAATTCCCTCAGCTCTGCAGGAGACATATGATAAGGAGCTTTAGAAACAGGGGTCGCGCCAGGTATTAGATCAATAGAAAACACAACTTCCCTCTCTGGTGGAAGACCTGGCAATTCCTCAGGAAAAATATCCGGAAAATCTCGGACAACAGGAATGTTCTTAATCTCGATCTTCTTCTCAGGGGTCACATAAACAAAGGCTAAAAATGCCTGACATCCTCTCCTCATCAACTTATTGGCTCGGATGGTCGAGATAAGTGGCACAGATCTATGGTGCCAGCCCCTATAAAGGAAAGTCCAGGGTGTCTAGAAAAAGACATAGAGCTGGAACTACAATAAACATTGGCCTCATGCTTAGCCAACTAATTCGCTCCTAGAATTACATCATAGTCTTTCATATCCATGCATACTAAATCAGTCGGCAAATTCTGTTCGTTAACCATAATCTTGCTAGAAGGATAAAAATATTTAATCGCTGATCTAGAGACAATAGGAGTTGATATCTCTAAGGGGGAATTCATCAAAATCGGCTTCACAGCTAATGCCTTAGCAAAACTCCGAGAAACAAATGAATGAGTAGCATCGGTATCGAAAAGAATAAAAGCTGGCTTTCCATGAACAATGAGAGTACCTTCCACAAGTCCACCCTCCTCAGTGGTGCCTGCATTCTCCTCTTGTAGGGCTGGAGTTTGCCCTGCTGTTTCTTGCCGCCTTGAGGTTTCGTCGGGGTAGCCTGCTCGGATAAGAGAGGACACTCTGGAATGCGGTGATCCCTACTCTCGCAATGCAAACAGGCGCCCAACTTGCGCCATCACTCTTCCATCTTGTGACCGGGGCGGTCACAATACTTGCATATGCCTTTAAATGAGACAATAGGGCCAGGCTTCTTGTCTTCATTCTTTGGCATTTTCCCCTTCCATGAACCAGACCCGCCATTGGGCCTCTTCTTGCCATTCCCGGGTTTAGCACTCCCAGAACCAGTAGGTTGCTCCTTTTTAACATTCTTCCCACAGATTTTCTCTGTCATTTCCAAGGTATCTTCTAAAACTTGGGCTTTTTTTACCATCTCTGCATAGGTTTGAATCTTCATCGGCGCCGACTGGTTAATATAACGCAACTTCAGCCCATTTAGAAAACGTTTCGCCTTCATCTTCTCTGTGGAAATCAAATTAGCATAGCGAGAGAGTCTAGAAAATTGAGCTTCATACTCCGCCACAAATAAACTCCGCTGCTTCAGAGTAGCAAACTCAGCGGCTTTCTTCTCTTGGATTCTGTCGGAAAAGTACTTGCTATTGAAGAATTCTTCAAATTCCTTCCTCGAAATTTGTCTGTCACCGAGGGTTGCCTTTACTGACTCCCACCAAGTCCTAGCATCCCGTTCCAACTGGAAGGTTGTTAATAGCACACGCTCCTGGTCGCTGCATTGCATAACTTCAAAAATTCTCTCCATCTCCTTAAGCCAGTGTTCGGCGTCATCGGGATCAGTTGAACCTCCAAAACGTGGGGGATTCATCCCACGAAAATTCCTGTGTAAATCACTAGCACCATGATTCGCCGCTCCACTTTGGGCCACCTGTTGTAAAGCCCGCGTAAGTCCTTGGACCGTCCGCTGCATGTCCCGCCACTGCGCACGCTCAGCTGCCATCGGAACGTCCTGCACAAAAATGATTTATCTTAAGTTCATTTAAGAGAGAGAGTTTAAAGTTGATTATTAACTCAACCCAAGTCTATACCCAAATTCTTACTAGGTTTGGTCCTTTGACTCATAACAAGGGTATAGGTTCTACGACAAACACTTAGAATCCCAGAACTTAAATAACCTAGGAATATTAAAAACCTAGGCTCTGATACCACCTAACTGTCACGCCCCGATGCGGAATATCAGGACTAGCAGTAGAGACAAGTAATAATAATAATAATATGTTTATTTCTAGACATGATATGTTAAAGCTAAAAGATCGCACATCACCATAAATAGAAACTGCTCCATTCATTAAATAGCACATAACCAAACCATGTCCCAAACTACAATGATCTCACTTAACATAATCTTGACAACATCCACTTAACATTATTACATTGGCTAACTTCAAATTACAACTCTTCCAAAATACTCTTAAACACAAATAACTCCACAACTAGAACTAGTTTCACAGGCTTCTATCAGGTTCACTCCACGGTCGTCACTCTTGCCCGTTCCCATCAGATTGCGAGTCCTCACTTGAGCTACCTGAAAAGGGGGAAAAACTAGGTGAGCGAACACTCAGTAGGCAATAACAGGCAAGTTTAAGTAATTAACCAATTAAATTACATGTTTGAGCGCGTAAATAAAGAACGAAAAGAAATAACCATGCAACAAAATAATGAAAGGAAGGCAAGAACATGATATAACCGGGAATTTGGCCAACAAGGAAGATTTAACCAAGTCAAGAGAAATTCAAGTAAGAGATTATTATCTTAGACATCACGCTAGTCATGTACTCGGTGCAATGCCTCACCATGTCATTCAAACTTCCCGGGGCACAAGTACTTTTCGGGCGCTCCTCCCAGGACCAGACCGGGCCCTTATGATGCGTTGGCATTGATTTGTTGGATCCAAGATCCCAAGTTATGTCTGGACATTAATCAAGTTAGATGGCCAATACTTCAAGATATGGAACTTACCAAAGTTTCAAGGGTAAGTTGAAGTAGACATCATGTCTGGAAAGTTCAAGTTATCAAGAACCAATCAGGTCCTTGGATTCAACACGAAAAATCACGGAAATCACTTTTGGATGATAAGCGGTCAGAACAGGGCCGCTCAAGAAATACACGGTCTAGAGTGGACCGTTCAGGATAGAGATGGGCTTAGCACTAGCCACACCGAAGTCAAGGATACACGGTCCATGTAGGGCCGCTCGAGTAATTGGACGGTGTTCGACACATTTTTTTTATTTTGGTTTATTTTATTTATTTGTTTATTTATTTTTATTATTTATTTATTGGCGTGCCAGTCACCGAAGTGACAATTTTATTGTGCGCTCGATCTGACTTCTAATCAGTCGATTGTGAGTGATCGTGTCTGGACCAGAAGTCCGTCATACCCTGAACGCTATGACGTTAATTACGTCCTTCCAAGGAAGGACAACCCTTGATTAAACGCTAAAGTAGGAGGCCTCGAGAGGCGAACGTATATTCATGTGCGGAAATGGAACTTCATACCGAAGCCAGAAAGGCGGGCAAGATAATGACACCAACCGTAGGAACAGATGATATCGTTAAGTCAGCGGTTCAAAGCCCGGGGTTAAGGGGGGAAGGAGGATCTCAATCACAGGTAGCCTGAGCCGTGACCGCGATGAGGTTTAAAACATCGATCAATATTTCGACAGCATCTTCCCTTTATCTGGGTTATGCCCAGGGGGAAATAGGCTATCACCCACGGAGTGCCGGGATGAAAGCCAAAAGAGAGAGAAGCGTTGAACTTCCCGAATCGCATATTTGCCATGGGGCAATGTTTGGTATTCCCTGTAGAAGCCGGTGGAACTCATGCAGTGGCAGAGCCCTCCCGAGCTAAAGGGGTTATTCATGAACCCGATGCGGGACGACGGAAAGTGAGCGAACGCTCAATGTTGCGCCCTCACACGCGGATCGACCTGCGCGGTCAGCTCGCGGGGATCGACCTGCCCGGTCAGGTCGCGGGGGTCAAGGGGGCAGCGCCCCTTGCGGGGGTTTCCGGGGGCGGAGCCCCCGGAACAAAATTCGGATTTAAGATTCAGTAACAACATTTGAGTAGGTTATCAATGCAGTTCAAGCGTGCATAGGTTCCCGACGCGAAGGCAAAATGGCCAGGGTTCCCGGCGCAGGAAGGAGGGTCCTCGGCGCGCTAAGGGATGGGGTTCTCGGCGCACGAGGTCTCGGCTTGGCAAAAATGGGCAAGGGGCTTCTCGGCGCGCCAAGGGATGGGGTTCTCGGCGCGCTCATCCCCGCGCCGGGAAGCCTCGCCAGAAAAGGTTGCATAGGGGGGGGGGCTTTCGGCCAGGGGTCTTCTCGGCGCGCTCATTACCGCGCCGGGAAGGTGGCGCCGGGAAGCCCTGGGCTATGGGGGTTTGCATGCAAGGGCCATATGTGATTTTTGTTGTTTGCTAAAGCGGCAGGCCTCTCGGCAGGAGGGTTCTCGGCGGGGAATTTAGCACGCCGAGAAGCTGGAATCGTTACAGGGTTTCGAGGTTCAAACGATGCTCTGCTTTGAGTTCATCGATGATCCAGGCTAAAATAGATAGATTCAATGGGGTCAAGGTAGATCAGTTCATCAAATCTGAGCTGGATTAGATTTGGGCTTTACAGGAGCATCAGGATAGAAGAGGGATTTGGGAAGTCTAGGGTCGAGGGAAACCCTGTCACCATTATCATGCAGAGCCCGGGGGACAACCTGATGTCGACTTTCATCTTCCTGAGAGAATTTTGGCAGCACCTCCCCTGGACCGAGCATTTGCCAGAGAATGGTATAGGCTGACATCCACGGAGTGCCGGGATGAAAGCCGGAAAATGAGTGAGCACTAAGGCTCGAAGAGACTGTCCATGTCTCTGACATCGGTCACTATTCCCCTTCTCGGAGACCGACGAAACCCTTGTAAAGACAAGGTCCATCGAACCCGTGGGGTTGCATGCGAATCCAATTCGGGACATAGGAATGTAGGGGAGGTCTTCCCCATTGCTGTATCTCCTCAGGGTGTATCTGGTGATCTCTAAGCATCCTCTTGACAGATGTATGGAGAGGTTAAAGAGTTGAAGGATAATGGTGCAGAGATGAACCTTGGTCTGGGTTTTATTGGCCGAAGGAGGGATCCCGGTGTGGCTTTCTACTGGCCCAAGAGGGAGTTCTCAACATGGTTTTATATTGGCCAAAGGGGGTTCTCGGCATGGTCCTTGATTGGCCAAAGGGGCTCTCGGCATGGCCTTTTAGTGGATGGAGGGAGCTCTCGGCACAAGGCTTCCCGGCGCGCTCATGGCCGCGCCGGGAGCCTAGCGCCGGGAGGCTGTGGGCTGTGGTGTTTGCAAAGAAGAGGCTTGTCGTTTAGCTGGAGAGGAAGGCCTCTCGGCCTTACAGTTCTCGGCGGGGAAACTTGCACGCCGAGAAGGTGGAATGCGGGAGAATTTCAGGGTTTTCAGAGATGCTACGGTACTCTGTTCCTGGGATTTCTGGGTTTTATGGCTCAGATTGAGGCCGAATCGGGGGTGTATGATGAGATTTCACGAACACCTCTGCTAGAAGGATGCCAAGGGATCTGAGAGGCCAGATCATCAGGAGGAGGAGAGACCATCATCGGGGCTGAGTAGCCTTTATCTGTATACTGCCAGACGTCTGGGGGAGTCAAGAGATGGCTGTCTCTGATCCCCCAGACCTGCATAGCATCATCTGAGAAACACAACGGCGATGAAGGAAACCTCGATGCTGGGACCCCAGGCCTTAGTCATCCAAAGATTGGAATGAAGATCCAGGGTTGCATTCGTCTGCGGTCAAATGTATCTTTATTAGCCGGCAGTCCTGGGAACCAAGAGATTGATGTCTCTGGTTCCCGGACAGCACGAGAGGCTTGAGGAACAGACTCAAATACATACGGGGGCATGCTATTGAAGCGGGAAGAGAGAAGAGAATAGAACCCAGCAACCCATTGAACAAGGGTGGGGGTTCTACCTTCATCCCTGTTCGAAGAACAGACCTGACTCCGAAGCCTGAGTCATTTCGCCCATGGGGCATTCATACAAACAGTACGCGTACATATGGAGACAAAAGAAGATAACATCGCCTAAAAATCCATCACGGCCATTGCATCTATTCATCTCACCTTCACTTACATCGACTTCATAACTGAAGCCAAGAAACATACAGGAGAGGAAAAAGGAGAGAATCATATGAATGATCCAAACATCAAGATTTCTACTATTTCATACGGAGAATCAGTAATAAGAAACAGAAAGAAAAAGAAACATCGAACATGGGGGGGGAGGGTGGACTATTGACTCCTCTCCCTCCCCCTATCAGCCCACCTGGAGCCTCTCTTCCTTCCCTTCTTCTGCTTCTTCTTTCGACGGAGACTCTCTCCCTCTCTTTTCCTATCTCTTTTCTTTCTGGCTATCTCTTCGCTCTTTTTTCTTTTGCCTCTTTCTTTTCTTCTTTTCTGTCTGTCCGCCCTCTTTCTTGTGGGAGAAGTAATGGGTTTTTATAGGGCCATGTTCACGGCGATGGCATTCGGCGTGCCTGCAGCACTAGTTCCCGGCGCGCCCATTCGAGGGGCTTCCTGGCGCGCATGCATTCAACATCTCGGCGCAGCTTTTGGGCTTCGACAAGAAGCTCCCGGCGCCACTTTCACAGGCCCAATTAAACCTTTTAGACTAGGGCTTTGCTAGTCCTTCAAGTACACCATTACCCAAGAGGGCCCTTCATTGACGACATATCTTGTATCGAGATCATCTCAAGGTTCCATCGGTGAACAAACTGGGGCTTTATCAGTGTTGCCATCTGAATGATGACGATAACACCGGACATTAGCCAGGCCTGAGATGGTCCTAGCCGGGCAATTGGTTGGTGGTGAGGATCCTCCCTCAATCCTGACTTTGCAGGCATCTTCCAGTCTTCGTTGCTGGTCTGGTCCCATCTTTATCTTTGTTCATATTTTAGCTGTCAACAGACGGTTGAACATGGGCCGCTCAAGACTAGTAGAGCTGGAAGCCCAAGAACAAGATAAACGGTCCTTACAGGGCCGTCCAACAGACATACGGTCCAATAAGATCCGCGCTATAACATGGGCGGTTCCAATAGGTACGTTCAACTTAACCAACTAGAAATCTACCCAAACGGCCTCCATGCTACCATAAGTGGGGCAGAACTGAACCAGGGTCCAGCCCACTCTCTACTGGTCAACCTAGGGCTTACTGGGTCGATTCAAACACAATTTGGTTGAAGATAAATCAAGGTTAAATGACAAATGTAAGTGGCACTTGGCAAGGGATGTACGGTTCGTTATGGGCCGCCCAATAGGATGAACGGTCCTTTTCGGGCCGCGCAATTCTCAGGGGTCCAAGTCGAGCCGTGACTTACAATACGATAGTTCAATCGATTCGATCACGTACACAGGTTCAGGTCTTGATGGTACAACCTGCCCGGCGTCCTAGTGGGAATCCCAGGCTCGCGGGGGCTTACGGAGGTCCCGTAATGAAGGTCCTAGTCCGACAAAAGGAATATCCGGCGGAGAGTCCCAAACATTACGAGGAAATAGGGCTAATAAAACACCGGAAACCAGTGAGACGGTCAGTCAATCCTACCGGAGTAGAATGACTGTCATACAACCCTAATAACCTTTTCAATTTAATAATGAGTCATGATTAATATTAACATTGAAAAAAAGATGATCCAATGTCAAGATGAATAAACCAGCAAGATTTATAATCATTTAATGTTATAATTTTTCAGAGTTTTTATGCATGTTGATAACTTACATTTAACCACTAATCTACTATCATAAATCATGCAAGAAGATAAGTTAATCAATTCTGTAAATATGGACGGTCCAGTAGGGACCTTTCATCCTCCTCGGCGGTCGCACGATAGGCCGTTTATCCTCCTCAGGTCCGAAAGCCTTCTGGGGATGAGCGGTCTGTAATGAGCCGCTGGGGGAGACGAACGGTCAATCACTGGCCGCCTGACAGAAGGGCGGTCTAGGTCAAGCCACTCTTCCCGAAAACATAATACGAATCACAACACATAAACGGTCCGTAATGTGTCGCCTAACACGTTGGGCGGTCTATCGTGAGGCCGCGCAAGTCAAAAATCAACCAAACCCCCCTTTCGCCCTGCCCGCCTCCGGTGAGTTGGCTAGGGTTATAAAGAATTGCTAAATACGCATAGCACAGAGCATAATAATTAGGGCTTTTGGACTCAAAAGAAAGAGCACGAAAAGTTTTACAATATATCATGCTCGATTTAATCTTTAGTGCCTGAAATCCCTACTTAAACGAGATGGAACAAGTATAACCCTAGATATGACATACTTCTACTAAGCCCTAAAATTCTCGCATGATACTAAGTAACTTTTAAGGCTTTTGCATTCAATAGAAAGAGCACTCGATGCTGGTTCTAACCATATATAATACTTAAGGTTTGGCTTGCTATAACCTACCTTAAATGGAGGAAGAAGAAAGAAGAAGGGACGACGACACGCGAAGAACACCTCGCCGATGATCGCCGGAATCCGCCCTCGTCCACGATCCTCGTCGGCCGCCACAGCACCCAAACGAAAATAGGGTTCCTGAGGGTCATTTTTATAGGTCACACAAGGTCTAGAGTCTTCTATTCGAGGAGATATAGTCCAATCAAGTTGGACGTGCGCGAACTGCGCGGATAGGGTTAGCCGCCGCCTTCTAAACCAAAATTCACTTTCTAGGGTTAGGGTTTCGGGGAGAACTAAGAGGGGAAATGATCCTCTCATCCTAGCCTTCCATTTAGATCCGGTTTCAGCCTAAATGATCGGGTATTGGGCTCAAATTTCACGTTTTAATGTCCAATTAGATTAAGTGTGGATTTGGGCCTTAATCTGTTGATTTGGCCTAATTACAGATTTTATTTGGGTCAGTCATAGAGGACACTATTATCAAAAATTTTATCCTCTACAAGATTCTAAATTTTTCAGATTTTTACGAAATAGTCAAAATTTAACTTATTATATTTATTAATAATTTTTCTAATTAAATTCTTATAAATTTTCTAGAAATTTTTATTTGTTAATAAATCGGGGTATTATAGTGTGATCCAAGATGACCCGCGTGCGTGTTATTGTGCCAGTGTGTCGACTTCTCGTTGGCACGGTTCAGTGTGTCTGGTACGTCCCGTGCCGAAATGACGCAACAAACCCTACTCTATATAAGAAACTTAGTTCATGCAAATTGATTATTTAGGGATAATTATGTAATTATTTTTAAAATCTTAAATAATTTAATTTATACATTCATATTATTAATATTATCACATATAGCATCATATTAATAAATGTTGTTCGTTTATACCTCTTGTACTCTAACATCATCAAATTAAGTAAACAGAATATTTTGTTGAACATGTAAAGTAGAAGATTTTAAAAGGATATATAAGATAATATTAAAAATTATAGGGGTACATATGCCATTATTTTAATTATGTGAAAAGATTAAATACGTGTAGATTAAATTTTCTCATCTTAGTTTAATTAAATTAAATAAACAATGGGGATATATATGATAAAATATTGTTATTAAGAAGAATATTGGGATATAAAGTAAAATATAGAATATTATAGCGGTATGCGTGTGATTTTTTCATGATATTTCCATGATATACCTTACAATTGTTGTTTGTAATATCTAGTCCACGAGTTAGACGTCACATTTGTTGAAGAATGTACCCTTCTAAGATTTTTAGAATTTTTTTTGATACTTTATAATCTAACACATTTGATCTAAAATTTAAATTGGGCACTTGATATCTTTCATTCAATACTTAGTAAGATCATTAATTGACGTATTATCTTTTTATAATCCACGGTCATTAAATCGAAGGTGTATAATTAGGAATTGAGAATCAAGGTTTGTCAAATCGAGATGGGACGGCCCGAATCGGCTGTCCCGTCCCGTTCCAGTCACGAACCGGGACGATCGGTAGGGATGTTCATAATTCGATTCAAATCGAACTGAACCGAACCGAACTTCGGTTCGATTTGAACCTAAATTCAATTCGATTTGGTTTCATAACACATGAAATCGAATCAAATCGAATAAACCGAATTTATTATTTATATTAATTTTTTTAATATTATATATCATAAATATTTTAAAAAATATGATTACATAGATGTATAAACATACAAAATATAAGTATTTATATTTTTTATTTTTATTATATATATAATTTTTTAAATTCATATATATTATAATAAGATATAAAAAATTTGATTTGAACCGAACCCAACCGAACAAAACCGAATTTGTTTGGTTTGGTTCGGTTTGGTTTGAGGTTTAGTTTAGTTTAATTTGGTTTGAAAAAAAAAACCCACGGACTGAACCAAATCGAACCATGAACACCCCCAATGATCGGTATGTGAGACGCAACTGATACGCTTTATATATTATTTTAATTTTTTATAATAGATATGTTTTATAGGTCTATTAGTTGAGGATCTCATATTTGAACGCGAGATCCCTGATTCGAAATGCACGTTTGATGTATTTTTTGTAGATTTTTATAAAGTTATTTTTAATAAAAATGTTTAAAATAACAACGGAGGTGAGATTCAAACCGGAGACTTTCGTTTGAACAATCACGCACGTAACCAACTGAGTTACAAATATTTTTGAGTTATATTATTCTATAACATATATATATAATATATTTTTTTTATCTCGATACGCAACGGTATCAACCCGTCCCATCTCGTTCCAGTAAAAAATCGGGACGGATGGGACGAACGGTCCGTCAAATCCCGCTGAGAACTACACACAGAGAAACTTTTTACCCACCCTATAGCTGAAATTGAATACACAACCTCTCGACCATGTGCAAGTGGAAGGAACTACTCACCCACGAGACGGTTCCCCAATTTTAGAACTTTTACTCGTACATGCCTACCACATATTTATACGTATGGTTTTTAATAGCCGTCAAAATTACCTCTAATCTAATTGATTGTGAGTATACACTTGCATTATTCGGGCCATCAATTCTGAAGAAATATTCCTCAAAGATACTAAAAGGTGTATCTTCGTATGTGACAAAACAAATTAGTTTTAAGTCTCGCATGATCTTGTCAAGTCACAAGGGTAACATGTGCCACCATGAAATTTAACTTGCAAATAAGTTTTGTCTAAATTGCAGTTAAATTACGTTAAGCAAACAAAATCACAATAAAGATGGTTATAAAGATATAACCATCACTGTTTGGAGGTATTTAGGAGTATGTTTGACAATAATTAAACATCGGAAATATAGATATAAATATGGCAGCTTCACAAAATTCCCAAGATTTTTTTACATGAGAGGGTTTCTTCACATATATTTCATTTCATAGAGTTTTATGAAAGGCACTCCCTTCTCCCATATGGGGTTGGGGGACCATGTGGTGTGGGCGGAGGGGGGGGGGGGTGGCTGGCCCTCAGTGGGGGAGCTCAAGACAGAGAAACCTTTCGGCCTGTTCTGCATTTCTGTTATCTCATTCAGCCTCGAAGTGGCTGCCGAATGCTCCAAGGAAACAAACAGGCCCCTCACTTTCAAAAGATATTAAAGAAGCAAGTGCGTGTGCAAGTGCAGAGCGTAATTATTACGTTAAAACAACTAGTTTAATTGAACGATGATTGTGCTAATAATTAAATAATATACGGTGATGTGTGTTTGCGTTACCAGAGGATCTCCCGCGTCAGAATCCCCCCTCCCCACCCCTGCAGCGTTCCTCCACCGACGAGATGGTTGGCTCGAGACTGTTCTTTGTCCCACGGCATGTTTTCATTATCTCCCCGCACACACCGGAGGAGGCCTTCATATATTTAAATCTATCTGAAAGTACAAGATTTATTAGATTACAGGGAGAGAGGGGGGCATCTCCCCCTTACCAATCAGGAAGGGGCATCTCCAACATCCATCAGGAAGATTATGTGGGCGAACAACCATGGACAAGCCTCGTGTGTATAGACCCACGTATATAATTCATGTGTGAGTATGGAAGGTGCCCACAATAGCCAGCACCAACAACAGGTAAGGAAAACTTAAGGGGGTTTGATTTCTTGGAGTGATTAGAGATGGGTATCTGATTTCCTTCCCCTTTGTTAAGAACAAACTTGCGTAGGAGTACAATATTTACATATTTTAAGGGGTGGGGAAGGTGGGGGGGCAATGTGAGATCAGGGGACTGGGGCAGACCCACACACATGGAAGGGCATCATATGCACGTTGAACAACAGTGGCGGCTCTGATGGCACAACCCATAAAAAAATGCATTTGGCCTAGCTTTTGGAAAAGGGGTAAAGTAAGAGAGGGGCGGGGGAGGACACAAAAACAAACAAATTGGGGCATTTGAATAATGGGGCGGAGAGAGAGACAGGACAGGAGCACCAGCGCATGGTCACATCCTTGTGAAGACCACGGGAGGTGGGGATGGGGGGAGGGTGAACAGTGAAGGGTAGAATGAGTTGTCCGCACTCTCTTCTGCTCTTTTTCATCCATTTCCTCTCACTGGGGCGGTGCAGCCTTCAGCTTTTCTCTTCGCCTCCCGCGTCCCCCCCCCCACCACCACACACACACAGCCAATCCATCTCTACCCGCAAAGTTCGGGTGAGAAAGTTAACCCATGAGATGCCCACATGGGGTTTTGGCCTGGTCCACCTGGCACACATCTTCCCCTGTAATTTACCTGGTTGCTCCTGTTAGAGCCTTGGCATCATCTTGCGTCGTCTCCCCCTAAGCGTCATTCCGTCGAACAGTCTCCGCGCTCGTTCTGTAACTGCTGGTTTGTGAAGGCCGCCTGACCTGTTGACCGTACTTAGTGGACCGGACGGGGCGTTTTTACCGCCGTTGCGGAGCCACCACAGCCCGTGGCTCCATGTCATAGAGAGGGCGCCCCGATTTCTTTCGGAGGATGGGGGGGGGTGGAGTTGCACGGGACAAGTGCTGACAGGGTCACATGGCGGGCAGAATACCAGTGAGCGAGGGGCAGGGAAGGTGGTATGGTGGGGGATGGCTGGTTCGCGGGAGATCTAGTGAATCATGTCCCGGATGGGGTGGGGGGGGGGGGGAGAAGAGAGCAGCAGCTGCTGCAGGAGCCAGCAGCAATCTGGTACCATCTCCACATGCCCCACCCTTTTATTTATGCGAAAGGTGTACAAAATCTCCGCACCATGGAAAAAGACGGCCACACATGCATGCAGGACCCGCCCGCCCTTTGGCACGCACTAACTAGGCGCCCCCAGGAGTCAGCATCGGAAGAACGGGAAAATATTTGAACTTGGGGGGGGGGGGGGGGAGTGCCCTGGAAGGGGTGGTGTTGGAAGGGTATCAAAATATTGACCCGGTGGCTGGCTCGGCTGGCTTCTTCTTTCTTGAGTTCTCCTTTTACCCATCTCCCTTTTATAGATCTCTATCACCATCACTCACATACCCTTTTTTTAAAAGTGCAAAATTTGCAGGGAGGAGGAGATCATTGGATGACTGCAGGGAGGTGAAAAGAAAGGAAAAAAAAAACATAAGACCGAGCCAGTGAAATTATGGGTGCTCTTTCTGTTATCAACCTGGCCAGGGAGTGGGATGATGGGACTTGCACCTTGGGGCCGCTTTCACCGTTCCCACTGTTATTGGGAGTGGGGGAGGAAGGTATTAACAGCAGCAGCAGCAGCCGCAGCAGCAGCAGGGTGGTGGTGAAAACTGAAAGGTAGTATGGTAAAGGGATGTGGGGGGTGTGCAATCATGGAGGCGGTTTGATTGTGGGTCTGATGGGGGTGGGTGGATTCTTCCTCCGCTTCTGCGCTGACGAGGACACTGCATGAATGACAAACAAATGAATGCCTCCATTGATTATGAGTTCCGGCCGCACAGACCTGTGGCTCCACCTCTTCTGTCACACACACACACAGAGAGAGAGAGAGAGAGAGAGAGAGAGAGAGAGGAGGGAAAACAGTATTTTGCACTCATTCTTCTCATCTCAAAGACTCCAAAAGCAGCATGATAGGCTTTTGTTTGATCAAAAATAAATAAATTGTTTGATGGAATAAGGTATCCAAGAAATTGAGATAACTGCATCCAAAAGATTGAGCATATTCGTGTCCGAGGATAAGCTGGGGAGTGGGGGGGGGGGAACTTATCTTGGAACTTGGTTTATCATCATATCCAAAAAATTTTAAATTGAAGATAAGCTATTTTCTGTTTTCTGTTTTATTTTTATGGTTTTCGATGCTTCCCAAAGTTTTAAGGAAACCAGACTGAAGATAAATAATTCTGCCATTTTAGGTGAGATCGATGTCTTACCCGCCATCTAATTATAATAATAAAACAGACAACAATATAATTAATCTCGTCCATCCTCTCACATGCCTTCAGCTGGCATCACCACTACCATGTATAGATTATCACTACTTGTTATCACCGACCGCCACGATTCCCACCCATCACCGATCGTTGTCGATGCCATTGCAGGCCCGCCATCGATCTCTTATTTTTTTGTTCAAGGTCGCCATTTTGCATCTTATCCTCAGATTTATTGTAAAAAGACTGAACTAATAAAATTAAATAGGGAAGGTAATACGTTGGATAAATTACGTTCATGTCCATCTCTAGCTAGCCAACATGAAAGCGAGAATCAGAGAGTGTCAGTTCGCAGACACGCATTGAGGATACCAACCAACGTTTTTTCCTTCACTTCCAAAGAAGACAACATATATAAGGCATTAGATCATGGTGGTTGACTAGGTCTGACTCGCTTGGGCTCGGATCGTACTTAATTAGAGGGTTCTGAGTCGCGAGTCAAGAGAATCGGACCGATTCATTACGAACTATTTAAACAATATATAAAATAATATAACAGTGGTCATAAATCTTACATTTTATGGTTGAAAAGATTTAAACTCTATTGTTGATTTTATTTTAAATATGCGACTCGATCGAATCGAGCCGACTCCTACCGAATCAGATGGAATCCAATCCGACAAAGATCCCCGAGACATCGAACCCTTTTTCAGACCATTTTGTTGACAGATGAATAAGTGATAACTTGTTTGATATCAAATGATAATTTAAAAAGGAAAAAAAAACAAATCAACAAGCTGTAGATCTACAGATTGAGATTTCTGTGATGGAATTAAGACTGAATATTTAAAAATAAGGTGTGGAAGTATGCAAGAGATCGAGGGGGGAGTCGATCTGTGTGGTGGTGATGGGAGTTCTCTTCTTTGTCATCAGAATAACGAGACATTTCTACATCTTAATTTCACATATTTAAGCTTTCTGATAATTAATGTCTTTCGCAAAAAGTCTTAAAAATATGAGAGCAATTAAGTTTCCCGAATGAGATACTCAAAGATCCAATAATATGTCAACTATATATATATATCGGCAAAATTAAATTAAAGAAGAGATCTGTAACAGGCATTAATTAATCCCTCCACTGTGCATTAACCAGTTCTATCCAGAATGTATGTTCTACTGCAGAATTATAACCCTCCGGACATCTCACTTTCAGGCTGCTAGGGCACATGCTGCATGCACTTATGTGCCCCAAATGAGACAGGGAGCTAAAGATGTTTCACTAGTTAAGTCGATACATAGTTTATCAATTCACATTCCTTAATTTGTCTTGTTAAGGTTCGTACGTCCTACCTGAGAAGATTAATTATCAGGAACCTGGTACAAAAATTTAAGGCACTTGAGCATCACATTTGGGAGATAAATTAAAATGGGGACAACAGCAAACCATGCATAATTGTTTGATCTTTACTGGCCCAGAAGAAGAAAAAAAGGGAGGGGGGGCTTATGAATTTAATAAGCAATGATTGATCGAATCAACATAGCTAGTGATCAGTACTTGAGTTCTGATGTGAGATGGGGAAAAAAAGGAAGTCTGATGGCCTATTCACATTATGTTGCCTTTCCCCAGCTTGCTACGTTAATTAACCGGATCAATTCTACCAGAACCTTTAAGTTTCATTTGCTATTAGAATAATTTTAATAGAGATAAGGACAAGTCAATATATCTAAGCACCTGTCGATCCTCAATCTACTATTGTTTGATAGCATGATAATTTTAGGGAGGATGAGGTGCCCAAGGCATGCATGCATGGATAACTTATCCTACCTAATCAAGTAGATGGAATGATTTTTCTTTAAATCTAACTCCAAGAATGGAGATATGTGAAGTTCACTTGAACTCAGACTTTTCATAATTCCAAATCATACCTCCTCATCCCCAAATTTAAGATCAAAATGAAGATCACCTTAAATTGAGATACTCTCTCTCTCTCTCTCTCTCTCTCTATAGAGAGAGAGAGAGAGAGAGAGAATGGAAGTAATTAGGAGATACATTACTAGTTACCCCAAGCACCCCTAAGAGAGTGAGAAATGAATAAAGAATCCCACTGCATAATGACAACGATGATTCCTGTTGGACATCGCATGTGATACTCGTCGAGCAACATTATTGAAGGGAAGAGGAATAAATACAAGACCTGTAACCGCAAAGAAACCGCACAAATGCCGAAATATCGTAGTCGTAGGTACCTGTACATCTGTTATTATAATCATGAATGTCATCACCACTGTTTCGGTACGGGATCTGTTTCACATCATGCTACTTTTGTCTACGTACAAATTGGCTTCGTGAGAAAACGAGATACGCAGTGCGGCAATGCGTCTACGGTGATCAGATAGGGGAAATGGGTACCTTTCGGATGATTGAAACATGCTATGATGATGGGGTGGGGGATTCCACGGTCCTAGTCATCTCTTGAATTATGAGAATATTGCAAGGCTGAGGCCGGCGGGAGGAGAGGAGTGCTCCCCCTTTTTCTCTCTTTCTCTTTCTCACCCCCTTTCCCACATGCCATTATCTAAATTATCTTATATATATATATATGTGACACCTGGGAATAATGCGAGTTTATAAACTTCTTCGTGAGAAAATTTTAGGATATATAAAGTGTGGATAAAGCTCTGAGAAATTGAATATTATCAATCTTTGTCACCCAGTTGAGGTCATCTAATTTCTTTTTTTCGATAGATATTTTTTTCTGACGAGATAACAGAACAGAGTATTGAACTCTAGACCTATCACTTGCAAAGTAAGAAGTTGTCCACCCCACCAATGACTTGAGACCAATCGAGGTCATCCAATTATTATTGTTGTTGAACTTCTAGGGCCACTTTGGCATTGGAACTGTCGAGAGATTAACTCAACAAATGAGAGAGGAGGAAGGTGGGGCCCACACACTCTCCTCACACACGTACATGTTAATTGGGGTCGGTTAGCGCAATCGACCCCAAGGGTCGATTACGCTAATCCTGCCCGATTAGCAGACATGGCCCTAAAGTTCTTCGATCTCGATATATGATGAAATAGCGTGCGTGGTCTTCCACTCCCATTCATGAAATCTTGATTATTTTAGACAGCAAAAGAATCGACACACTTGAATTTCATATTCTCAAGTACGCGCACAAGTGCTAACTCGACCGGTTCACATGGTGGCCGTTTCTAAAATTAAGTATCCTAGGAAATGGAGACCACACAAATTAATTGCGGTGAACTGCAAGTGTTCTCCAACGCATGCATGCATCCAACCGCGCGCACCTCGGCTCTATGGTTTTGTTCACGTTTGGTTTTGTAATAATGCTCGTAACCCAAGACATTTTTTTAACATGCATGTCACATCCATACTCACCAAATGTTCCCAGCTGCACCACAGTGCTGGCTGTGCCACCTTTCCCTTGGCAACGCCAACCATGCAGATATAACCTTCTAACATATGGCTGGTGGAGGGGATTTGATGGTCGTGCGGAAACGAGTCACCGTCAACAATGGGAGGGCGTCGGAATCTCGGACTAACCCACATTTGCAATTTAAAATCAACCTAGGCCTCACTTGACTAGAGAGATCTTACATATATGTTCTCTGTTCTCACCCATGATGAGATTACTTAATTTGATCCCCATGCACGGGGAAGGAACTAGGAAGAGTACTCCAACCGGAAGTTTTGAGTGCTAGAGAAAGGAAGGACCTCTCTTCAAATGCTGAATAGAGATGTTGGAATCTCATCATAAAAGGTGAGAATCCACTTTATGCCATTACATCGGACTCACATCAAGGCACACACCCCCCCCCCCCCCCACAACACACACACACACACACACCCTTTTGAATCGCCTTTCAATAAAGTGGGGTGGATTTGTTCGCATACAAAATTAATTCGTGGGTTAGACGTCAATTAAAATCGGACCCGCCACTCATCTCGCCCCAGTCAGCAACGCAGTGCAGAAATGCCTACTTTGTATGGAGGAGCCCAAGTCCCTCACCACCAGAGCGCCCCTGTGCTCTTTAGTCTCTACTCCCCAACGCTCTTTCCCTTTTATAACATAAGAACTTTATAAAGAGTTGCACCATGCCAGACGTCGGAAGCAAGAACTATATATGTTTGCATCGCAATCTTGCATGTTGATGCCTTCTAATTGGCTTCCTAGATGTAGTTGTTTGGTGAGTCAACGGATGTTTGACACCCACCCACCCACCCCCCCCCCCCAAAAAAAAAAATTTAAAATAAAGTAAAGCAAAATGATCGAGCAAAGGATGGACCTTGGCGCGCAAACTGTGTTCATCGAGCAAAACCCTACTGGGAAAAGTATTAGGAATGTCTAGAAGCAATAGATTGGAAAGACACGAGCCGTTTGTCTCGTACGGCTACTTTATCACGGGAGAGCAGTGAAATATACAGAAAATTAAATGTCATTTCTTTTCGAAGAGGTGAGATCTGGTATCCTATCGCAGAACGTTAGATCTAAAGAAATAAAATCACTGGTGGGGTCACTCTAAGCCATCTCAAGAGAGAAGTATGTAAGGAAGATCAAAGATAATGGGGGTAAGTGATTAATATATTAGAAAAATCCTCCGATACTTAAGTCAGAGTGCACAAGAGCAATGAGCGGGAAGAAATTAAAGAAATTAGAGGTATGAGATCACTCTTAATCCGTTGAGGGGTTGAGTTCAGAACATCTCTTTCGGGGGGAGATCCCTGAGATTAAATAGTCGCGAACTCCCTCGAGTCCGCAGTGATCACGGAGAGATAGTTGAGTGGATGTGTTACATCTTTAGGCACGTACTCACGCCGTTATAGGACTGCTGCCCTTCTCTTAGCCCTTCCGCCTTCTCTGCTCTCATGCATTCGCGGGAGTTTTACCTTTGGTTCTATCAGATAAGTGTCCGACCTAGAATGGCTTTCCCTGAGCTAAGAAGAAACCCCTGGCATAGGTCTAACTATCCACCTCTGGATAAGGGTTATCCGCTTTAGAGGGCCGAGACTGGCATATATGCACGGGTCGACCTCCAACACTCTCCCGAGCAGTTTCGCTCAGCAATTTTCCAGTTGCTCGGGTTGGTGGTGCGTTAGGGTTCCTCCCGAACTTGGGGCCGGGAGTCCTCTTCGTAGTCATCCAAGTCGAGACTGAATGGTGCTCTTTGGGTTCTTAACACTCGGGATTCTCATAAGTGAGCCTAACATGTTGGAATTGGCTGTCACTTGATGAGCCGAGTGAGTCTTGACAGATTTTCGGACTAAAAAATAATGGGCCGAGAATTTTTCCCTCTCCACCTTTTTTAGTCGTAGATAAAAAGAAGTTATTCTTTAGATCCCATAATATTTATTGTAAGACGATTAGACAAATTGTATTACATAAATGTTAATACCATGTCTTACAAATGACATAATTCACTACTTAATTTATACGTAAATCTTAGACGAAGATTCTGCTCCCCGGCAAGGATATATATACTAGGACCGTCGGTACGTGGCTGAAAAGAATTAACGACAGCTAGTTCTCATCACCAAAATTGATAACCATGGGCTGCCTCGCCTGAACAGCAGTACAAACAAAACGTGGTTCTTCTCGAACAATGCTGATATTTCCACTTCTCCAGCTTCTTTCAATGGATGAGGCTTCAAGGAGGTAATCATCCTTGGACTCTTCCGATTTACAAGTCCCCACTGAAACCTGTATGATGCAACTGGCCGGGAGATACACCTCCCACCTGTTCCAGGGTGATGATCGAGGCCCACCCTGTCGAGGCGGATTTTTTTATAATAATAATAATATTATTATTATTATTTTTCCTTCTTCCCACCTCCCTCCCCTCTCTTTTATCTCCTCGCATCTAAAGTTACTTTGTTTGAATCATTTGAAAGGTGGGCTCCCACCCAAAACCTTAGTTTCAATGCATTGGCATCATGCACTAGAGTGAGCCTACCTACCCTTGGCTGGTTCCGATGGACGAACGTAATTATTGCATGCTCGAGCGATCCGTCTGTCCGACGGTTGTCGTTAACTACGTCAACCCTGTTCCCGTCGCGTTGGCTCCTCTTATCAACCACATCTTTTCTTCTCCCTTCACATGTAGGCTCTGGAGAAACCACCGTGTACACATCCGGTTCTTCGATCTAATAAATTTCATCGGATGTTCACTTGTTACGTGTTAGGTTTGGAGGGGAGTTGACAGTCTGGATGTGCCAACCGGCCTACAGCTTGGCTTGGGCTGTCTTCATGGTAGCTATAATCAGAAGTATATATTTATATATATAGACTGCTCTAAATTTTGGGTTAATCGTTTTTAGAAGAGAATGATATATAGGTTTTTGAAGTCATTTATGTAGTTTTGAAGCTGTTTTTAGCTTCCAGCCGAAAGTACTGTCAAACACATGTACACCCCCCCTTATAGTATAGTAAAAGGGTCTTTCTTAATTTGGTGAGAGAGATATAAGATTTATATTTCATCTTCGGTGGCCATGCAGGATGAGACACCTAGCTCCCTCATGAATTTGTACAGACCTTAATTAGGTAGTTGTAGTTATATCAATGAAAAAAAATATCAATTTCATGAGAAAAATATAATTGCAGATGCCCAAAATTGAATTCTCTGGAGAACTTACAAATACTCGATTTTCCTGAATCATTTGAACAAAAGAAGGGATAGATAGTTATTTGGATGCCATAGGAATGGCAAATTAATTAAAACTTCGATGTTCTGTTGGTTTGAGTGACAGGCTATATCAGGCTGGGTTGAGAAGATTTGACTTCCGTTGGGGTCGGTTGGGTTAAAAGAACTCGAAGATGGGTCAGATTTAGATCACGCGAGGTTGGATTGAGACTTGAGTTTGGTTATGAACTAGTTGCTAGAGGAGTGTGGAGAGTATGATGTTTATCTTGGAAGTATTATTGTACTAATATTTATGACGCATAATCCTAGACTCTTTGTATTTAAGGTAACATCTCTTGTAATTATGTATTTTTTTGTAAAAATAAAGAGAACTAGGTACGGCCGTGGACGTAGAAAAGACACGTCGTCTCTCTGAATCACGTAAAAATCTTTTATGTTCGTGTGATTTGATATTTTACTTCTCTCTCTTTCTCTTTTCTGTGTCTTTGTCCATGGTACTCGAGTTCTTAAGATTAGGAACCTCTTATTATAAGTTCAATTAAGACTAACTCCAATCTGATCATTGAACCCGGCTTAAGTTACAACCTTTTTCCCAATTCGATGCACCATGGATTCTTGATTCTCGGTTCAAAAAAGGATAAACACTGAGACCTTTTCAAAGAGAACTTGAACTTGTGCACCGAAGTCTTCATAAAGTTTGAAGAGCTGCCCCCACACTCATCAGTGACAGATGATAACGACCTCTATATATATATTATTTATTCGATAAAAAAAGAGGAGATGAGACTTCGGCCCTCCCCGGTGTCTCCATTTTCCTACTCATTTGGCTGTGCAATTTGAAAATCATGTCAACAATTAGTTCCCTAGCAAACTTTTAATGTTCGAAAAGTATTGAAATAAACATTCTTATCTTAGTCATCTAATTATTCTCGTGATCAAACGGACAGGACGAGAGTGATGAAAATAATGATAAAAGATGTGACATCATAATCTTTTAGGAATTATTGGCAATAAGAAAGGTTTAGTCAAGAATTCAGGTAAAAGTGCTCTTTTATTAAAAAAGAAGCATAGCATTCAAGCTACACATCTTTGGCGGACCTTCTACTCGAGTCATTGGAATCAGACAAAATTAAGATGACTTAATTTTTTTTTCCATTTCTTCGAAGAAAAGGAACATCATAGATATCCAATAAAAATGCTCTTTCTCATCATCAGGCTGGGGTAAAAGATTTTTACTCGGAAAAGATACTACCGCAGTTTAAAAATCATACGACCCTCAAAATAACAAAAATGTCATTTCTCCGCTATAATTGTTTCAAATACTTAGATCTTAAATGAAATCTTTCGTCCTCTTGGACGTACTATATCTGTTTTGTTAGGGCCGCTATTAAATCGGAACAGGGTAACTAAATCGGAGAGAGAGAAATATGGGCTCCACTCACTTCTCTAACACTCGTCGACTCTTACTCGGGGTCGGGTGACGTATTGGAGGGGCTCGAATACGCCCGAGCTCGAATACCCCGTCGCGTTCCGATTTCAAAGAGCCCCAGTGTTCATATCTCGTTAACTCCTCCCATTAATGAGTCATTAGACCCTGAATGCATCTTTGCTATGATAGGCTTTGGGCGCACCAGTACTAGCCACGTGCAAGGTTCCAAATTCCTCGTAACCGTCCAATTGAAGGGTATATAGTCTGGGTAGGGCACCGCAGGAGACACCGATAAAGGAAATGGACTCACCCTTTTAATCACATGGTCAACAGCACTCCAACATGGACTGACGGGGTCAAAAATTATGATAAAGCAAGTTTATTTGAGTAATGATCATTTGGTGCCCCCCCCCCCAACTGGGTCTTCAATATCACGTAGCGCCCTAAACACTGATCAATATCAGTGGCCAACAGTGTAGTGAATGGACATGGCAAGCAAGCTGAAATTCGCCTTGGCTGGTCATTATTGCCCATGGAGACCACACCCTTAAAAAAAATCCAGTCCCCATCACAATTTCCCATCGCAAACAATGGCCTACATGAGGTGCTACTCCCCCCCCCCCCCCAGGGTTTGGCTCACCCATGCTCACCATCTTTTCACGTTTCCCCCCCCCTAATGACAGCAAGTAAAACCCCGTTTAATTAAGATGAAGGACGGTCGGAGAACAAAAATTCAAATCAGACCAAACGGATGTTTAACTCACTGGACAGTCTCAAAAGTATTAATTAATGAGACGTGACGCCTCTTCTTCGTTCACCACCCCTTGTCATAGTAGACCAACATCACTTTGCTTTCCCCTACCAGTGCGCAGCAAGTCGTAAACGAACTCTTGTCTCGCACGGGACGGGGGCTGGCTATATATATGTTTTTTCCCCAATGCCGTCCCTTTCCCAGCTGATGGGCACGAATCGTCCGAATGATGATGGTGTGTGCTTCCTATTCAAGATCCAGGGGAAGACCGGTCTCACCTCCACACCTTGGGCGCGACGGAGGGTGCTCATTGCTCATGATTGTCGAGTTTTTGGCCCGTCAAAACCCCGTTTATCTCCGGGGGGTTAAATGCCCAGCGGGGAGACCAGACAGCCCGCTGTGGTGGTTTTATTTTAATTGGCCGGGAGTACTCAACAGAACCCGATGTCAGGAATGGTGCCCCCACAGGGACTATGCACGGCCGGGGCCACGAGAAGACGACACTTTGGTAGCCTGTTCCTTCATATGTCCCCATCGGATGCATGCCGAGCCAACATGAAAAGCTAACATTAAGAGAGAGATTCCAGGGAATTGAAGTGATCACTTGACAAAAGCCAAACAGTTCCTTCTGGGAGCTGCAGTCGCAGCCTACGCCTGTAAATTTGTATAGAGCAGCCAATAGATCTGTAGCGAGGGCTGTTCCATTAACACCGTCAACCAAGGGGGGCCGCCATTGTGGGGGGGAAGACCTCGAAGATGGGATGTAAAAGGTAAACCGACGGACGTAAGATATCGTAGTGTTGTATTGGGCAACGGCAGTCTTAAAAATACTTGTAGCTGGATGGGAACGGGAAATAGCACCACTACCACTTGAGTGCCATCGTCTCTTTTTCTTGGTCTAGCTAGTTACATGCATGTGTGCTTATAAACTCGGACCCAACATTTTAGCAAATATATGATGGGCACGGTTAATAAGAATATATGTAAAGGATTTCAAATGTCAAAAATGGTTCATCGATCTCTGCTTTCATGATGGAACAGGCATGTGGCATCTTTACTGATCATGTCAAGAACAATGTTGATAAAATATACTAATAAATAATTTTCCCAAATGCACCGTTGGGGATTGTTTTGGTGATAAAAGTTACTGGTGCTATGATCCATCAATTTTCCCATACAATCTAGGGAACCAAAAAAAAAAACACACACACACACACGCGCGCGCGCACAGAGAGAGGAGGAAAAGAAATGCCTCACCTCATTCACTAGGTACACTGCTTTCGGTTCATTGTCGTTTAGTTTTGAATCATTTGTCGTAGTCGGGGGTTGAGACATATCGCATCTGCAGGACATCTGAAACCTGAACTAAAATCGGGTTGGGATCAACCCTTAACCCGATTCCTTTTAAAAACACCATAAATCATGGAGGTCTATATTCTATAATCTCCTGTTCGTTGTTCAGCATTCTCCCCGAATCTTACAGAAAGAAGGGTGCACAAGGGATTGTGATTGGCGGGGGGTACGCCGGTATCCAAGCGTCCATTAAAAGCTGGTTGTTGAGAAATTAAACAGACGCTGTGATTCTGTGAAATCAGCCAATCCTGGCTAAATTCCTTGTCTGTCTCAAGGTAAATCCAAGTCCAACCCTTCACCGTGTATGCAGCGGCACCCACGGTCCCCTGCCTAGCTCAGTACAGTGCAGGACTCTGCCCTCGGAAGGCGATGGTCGGGAAGTCGAGAGGGGGAGAGAGACTGCATCGTACACAATTACACGAATATGTGATGTTATGCACCAGAAAAGTATTAATACTCGGTTAATGAATACAATTCACAAATTGTCAAAGATGAGCATTAAGAAGTGGAAAATGCGCCAGGTTGGTCTAATAATGTCAGGCTCATTACAGTCGAAAATAATTCAGCCTGTGACGGCCCTCTCCAACCGACCAACGGCTCTGAAGCACGGCTCAGGTGAGGCCTGGCCAGCCCATGAGAATGATCCCCGTGTTCGTGCTCTCCAAACGTCGTAAGACTCGCTAAGAGACGAACGTTGAAGTCGTTATTACGGGACTTATCCTGAAGGGCTCCGTATCGCACTCACATCCTCGAGATGTCTACCACGATGTCCCTCCTATGGGAGCGGACGAGTGGACGACAGAGGATTCCCACGATCAAACAAGACACAACTCCACTAACCATCCCATCGCTGCTAAGTCAGGGAAGAAGGAATCTCGCCGCAACCGGTATAAATTGACCTCACACGGACCTACAGGGAGAGAGAGAGGCACGCTAAGAATCACCCTCACACACAGAAAAAGATCACCCACATAACAATACACGAAGAGAGAGACAACCTCTGACGGAGACTCCACGACAAAGCGCGTTGACGATACTGAGAAGACTGATTGAGGCTCCTCTTCCCAATTCTCTAAGCTCATACTATGTCCGTGAGCACTTTCCTCCTCTCCAAGCACTCTACATGCTTAGTCTCCATTTGATAGTCTCTCTCTCTCTCTTTAAACTTCATTTCTATTCCTCTCGTTCCTTACTGACTAAAGTATCGAATGGTTGTCTCCTGAGATCACTCTTAGCTAGAACTTCTTCTGACATTCTATCCGGTGCTTGCAGGTTTTTTCAAGGTCATCGACAGTTCTTTCTCAATAATAAATTTTAAAGATATAATACGAGACAGAGAGAATATTTTTGAGCTTCTGTTGGAACTAATACGAGTATAACATGAGGTCAACCCCATTCCTAAATAAGATACGGCATAGAAAGTCGGATATTCTAATATATGTGTAGTACAAAATGTCCGAGTTATGCTTCTGAGACACATCATTTCTTCATCGCCCATTTGTAAAAACTGTTTCTTCTTTCTTACCCATGACAAAATGTAACAGAAATGATTTTGAGTTGATAAGAGCTATAAAATACGAAGATCTGGTTGGACCCACTTCGAATCACTGCCTTAAATTTTAAGACGGGGGAGCCAAGCACTTTAAAGAGGGTCTGAGGAGGCACCCACTGGCCACTGCAGCCCAAGAGATTCTCTATAAACAACATTCCTCTGGAAAACAATAAAATAAATATCTTAAAAAGAGGAGAAAGATCTAGTTTCATGTTTCAGAATGCAGCCCTACCCGTCCTAGAAGGACGACTTGGGGTCACCGTGAGATCTCCTTCCAAATCTGCGTCAGGTGCTAATCACACACTGAGACATTTCAGTCTGTGCTTGTGCTTGTGCTTGTGATGAGACAACCGCAGCCGAGCAGCATCCAAGGCTTACAGCCGCAGGCCCTTGTTATCCTCTTTCTTCCTCTCCTTTCTTCTCTCCCCGAGTAACTTGCAGTGCTCCAATAAGTCTAAAAGTAAATTAAACTGATATTTTATTGAGTACTATTTTGATCTTATCTCACGAGAGTTGTCTTTGGCTCTCACCGACGACCTTTCTTTGGATGTGGACGGACATGCACGTACCCTAAGAGCCCAACTTCTGATGGAACAAATGTGACACGTATCGTAAGCACGATGGTTTCCGCAACGGTAAGAAAGCTCGTTTTAAGTCATCACATTGCAGAAAGCCATGCTATATCCGACCTTCTATTACAGTCGAGGAAGCAGCTCTAGCTTCAGGCTTCAATGCTGCTGCCATTGAGCAAACCAACCCTTTCTATGGAATTGGTTACCTTATGCAAGTTCTCGATGGTGTTTAGTGATTACTGCTTCCGCATTGTTCACTGGCTTATTGCAAACATAACGAGTGGTAGGAGACGCAAACACACAGGGGAGGCCCATTGTTATAGAGCAGAGGGAATGGTTCGTGCCCGTGGCGTCTGCGCGGGCATCCCCCCCCCCCCCCCCGCCAATGTAAAGGCCGTGTCCTCTCTACGGCCTACCGTAATGACTACGACCCCTATTCGCGCCTTGGACCACATACGCCTGCCAGTGCAAAGGCTCGGCCCTGCCCTCTCTGCTGGCAGAGGCAACTCCCCTTCGGAACGCTATCTGAAGGCAGATTACGGCTCACAGATCCAACCCAGCTGGGAATGCAAGGGGGGGAAGCAGGAGGCACGACAGGTTAAATACCAGGTCGCCGTCTCAAAGAAGGCCACATCATTTCCTCATTAACACGACTTACGTTAGGTCTCATCTCAAAGAATGAGATCCATGTTCGCCCACATTCGTCTAAAACGGCGAGCTGTATTTACGTTGTCTCGTTGAACGGATAACGTGATATTCGCATTTGATTAATAATTAAATTATTTAAAATTTAATAAAATTATACGTCAAATATCTTATTCGAATAATTATTTAATTAATATAAAATTTAATTTAATTTAAATTTCAAATAAATAATTATCAATATTATTTAGAAGTGAGTCATGTAAGTCACACGTGAACATTGTACGTTGTTTTCTTAAAAAAATAATATTTTTATTTTAAAAGAGATTATCAAAAGATAAATTTTATCTTAAAAAATAGAAGAAGACTTATTAAATAGATGTAAGTGAATTTTTTATTTCTAAATTATATTTTAAAATAAAGAGATAAGAAAGAATAACTAAATAACATATTAAGATTGAGTTAATTATATATAAAATATATGTATCTTTAAATATTTATCTGAGAGTTCATTTTCAGTCGAATAATGTCTAATATGAATATCTCATTATCCGAATTCATATTCAATTAATAATCAAATTATCTTATATCTGATTAAATTATTTGTTAAATATTTTATTCAAATAATTATTTAATCAAATGAATATGAATTTAAATTCAATTTAAATTTTAAATAAATAATTATTAGACCCAATGAACCTCTCCCTCTCTCTCTCCCTCTCTCTCTCGATCGACATAGTCATTGTGAATTGTAATTGGCTAGCAGCAGTTCTTCTCCTTTCATTATTTCATGGCAGTTCCATATGTCACGGAAACCTCCATAGGATCTGAACTGAAACGACAACGTAAGGGCTGAGAAGGGAGGGGGCAGCGCTCTACGCCTCATGCCATTCCCCACGTGGCGAGGCAGGCGCACATGAGCGCGAGACCGCCTCCGTGCGTCAAGGCGAGGGGCGGGTTGGACGCTTGCAGGGGAGGGGAAGGGCAAGGGGGGAGGAGAGGGGGGGGCGCCGAGAGTGGTGACCACACTCCCATGTGAAGGTCTGGTACCACACAGTACCCCCCCCCCTCCTCCACCACGGGCCATCCGGCACTTTAAAGCCGAGCGGTCACCATCTCCCGACTCGCCCCCCAGGCCCCACACAAGGCGGCACAGATCCAAGGACTCCCGTCTCCCCCCATATGGATGGTATAATTACCGTCGCCCTCACGCCCACTGTAACCGGGCATACATTCTTTTCATCGAAAGACAGAGAAAAGGTTTAAGGCGAAACTAGATAACGCCGGTGCTGGGAATCAGGATTAGTATTGGTTTTTTCTCGTATAAACAGCAGTGTCGGGGGTTGTGTACGCGAGAGTAGCAGAAGAAATGGAGAGAGAGACAGAGGTGGACACTTGCAACATACGAATCCCATGCCCATCATGATGTTGGGTGATGACGGGGTAGAGGAGAGTCGCCCGTTCCTGCTAAAACCTGCCTGAGACGCTGGGTATTATTCTACCGGGGCGTTGGATGATTAGAATATAATGGAGAAATGCTACCGCGCGGTGAGGGGGCATTATAATATGTCTGTCAGGTTATGCGAGGTGTGGGTATCATCATTCGTTGCAATGGGAGCGACCTTAACAACAACAAGAACGGAGCATCAGTCACAACGACATGAGGCCAGGGACGGGCGAAGGTATGCTGGCGCCCCCTCGCGGGGTCCACCGCCCAATTGATGACTTGGGAAGGGAATTTGGCTGTAGGCCAAAGAGAGAGATGAGAGAGATTACAGGAGGGTGTGTGTGTGTGTGAGAGAGAGAGAGAGAGAGAGAGAGGCTGGTCATCCTGTGCATTGACCCAGAGGAGAGAGGGGACCTGCAGCAGAGTGATCGAGAGGAAAGAGAGACAGAGACACACACCGGGGGGCGGGGGGAGATAAGAGCCCAAGCGCAATGGACTTCACTGGGCATAGGGAACGTGGCCTATTTGAGGAGATCTAGATCTATCCACTCTCACTCTCTCTTTGCTCCGGAGGCAGGGCGCAGAGAGAGAGAGAGAGAGAGGCCATAGAGAGTACACCACGCCAAAGCCCCCCTTCACCTATGGAGAGGAACGGCAGCAAATTGATGGCAGCCGCGAGCAGCAGCGTTGGGGGGCGGTGGTAGCGGGGAGGGTCGGGGAGTGTTGACGAGACAACCATTGCTCCTCTCCTCCGCACCTGGGAAACGGCGTCGGTCACTTCTTGGGACAGAAAAAAAGAAGGGAAAGGGGGCGAGAGAGGTCCTGCAGAAGCGGTGAAATCTGAAAAGCAGCTAGCGTGGGCGCCAAAAAGAACACCAAGACAAACAAAGCTGCTGCTGCAGCAGCGGCAGCAGCAACAGAGGAAAGAAGAAGGGGGAGGAGCACGTCCCGGCGAGCAGCCTGGGACTCTGGGTAAGCAAAAGTGAGTAGCCTCTTCAGGAAGGAGGAGGAGGAGGAGCAGAACGATCTCAGAAATGGCATGTTTTTATTTTGGCCTTCTGAAAGACAAAACTGGTTATTGCAGAAATGTTTTATCGAGACGGGAGATGTGAGGGGGGTCTGTGTTCCTCGCGTTTCAAGGGCAGCTCCCGCTTTCTGCCCGTTGCTCCCGCCGTTCTTCCATCCCCCTCCGGTTGCTCTCTCCTGCCTCTACACCATCATTTACCTGTTTAGCGCAGCCACGAGCAGCCGTCAGTAGTGACACATGTAAGAGCACACCCCCGTCCCAGTCCTCGCCATACTCCCCTTTTATTTACGCACGGGAACACTATACCAGTGTGGCTCATTTCTTATATTTCTTTTCTCCTTTTATCTCTCTCTCTCTCTCTCTTGCCTTCTTCCCCCCTATTCGTCCTTTTCACAGTTGCTCGCAGCAGTGACCGCCAGTTCAAGAGGTTAAAAAGGAGAGAAAAGAAGACGGAAGAGAAAGGTCAGGAAGAGGGGAGCTGCTTTCCCTTCCCCTCCCCTCCCCTCCCCTTCCCCCACCCACACAACTTCTCCACCCCCCACAGCGGCTACCGCTCGCCATGGATGCGTACGAAGCCACCAGAATAGTGCTCTCCAGGATCCAGAGCCTGGACCCAGAGAATGCCTCCAAGATCATGGGCCTCCTCCTCATCCAGGACCACGGCGAGAAGGAGATGATACGCCTCGCCTTCGGCCCCGAAGCCCTTCTCCACTCGGTCGTCCTCAAGGCCCGGAAGGACCTTGGCCTCCTCCCCCCGTCCACGCCGTCCACCCCTTCCTCCCCCTCCCCTTCCCCGTTCCTCCTCGCCCGGCAGAACTCCGCCTCCCGCCTGCTCAGCGGTGGAGGCGGCGGCGGCAGCGGCCTCCCCTCCCCGTCCTCGTGGGCTCCGCCCCCGGTCTTCTCCCGGAGCAGCAGCAGCAACGTGAACGGCGGCACGGGCATCAACGGGGTGGTGGACGACCTCCAGGGCAGCGACGAGCTGATCAGCTCCAATTCATCCTACGGCGTAAGTATTCCCCCACCGTCGTCCTCGTGCTCGTCCCCTTCCCCCTTCTTCGGCGGCGATCTCATCGAGGAGTTCCAGCTCCACGACCAGCTCTCTTTCCTCAACGACCCCGCCGCCGCCGCCGTCTCGTCCCCCGGCTCCATCCACGCCCTCCAGATTCCCAAGGGCAACGGCGACTTGTTCTACCCCGACATGGCGGGGGACTGCCGGAGCCCCAGCAGCAACGGTGAAGGCATGCTCTTTCCGTACGCCGGTATGAACTGGGGGATGAATAGCCACCACCGGAGGAGCTACTCCGCCGCTGACCGGTGCTTGAGCTCGGAAGTAGGGTCGGACTTCGGGTGGAGGCCGTGCCTCTACTTTGCCAGGGGTTATTGCAAGAACGGGAGCAGCTGCAGGTTCCTGCACGGGCTGCCCGATGACGCCGCCGCCGTCGCGGCCACTATGGCCGGCAGCAAGATGGACGCCGTGATGGAGCAGCAGTTCCACGAGCTGCTGTTGAGGTCCAAAAGCCAAAGGTTAGGCAGCGCATCCCAACTGATGGCCACGGCCGCGTCTTTCCCCTACTCCCCTACGGCGGCCTCGCCATCGTCCGGCAAATGCATAAACTTTCTACTGCAGCCACAGCAGCAGCAGCAGAATGAGAGCCAAAGGTACAAAACTTTCTACACCCCGCCTGTCTTTTCAGAGTCGCTAGGAAAGTCTCTGCCGATTCAGCCAAGTATTATCTTCACGGGTTCTCTTTATCAGGGTTGCTGCAGCGACGGCCGCGGCAGCAGCTCTCTCTCTGGGGGGCGAGGAGCCGCACAAGTTCGGAAGATCTAGGCTGGAGAGGAGCGACTATGCGGGGTCGGTCAATCCGGGTTCTAGACAGATCTACCTGACCTTCCCGGCGGACAGCACCTTCAGGGAGGAGGACGTGGCCAACTACTTCAGGTATGGCTCTCGATTAGACCCACCAAGAAGCTCGAGATACTCTTCTGAGAACACCGTAGTTCTTCCCCCTTCTTGTCTTCATCGTTCCGACTGCGAGCCGTCTTGTGCTTGACGGTGTTGTTGTTCTTGTTGTTACCTGCTGCGGCTCCTGCTGTTTGCCCGTGAAGTATCTACGGACCAGTTCAGGATGTGAGGATACCATACCAACAGAAGCGAATGTTCGGGTTCGTGACTTTTGTTTACCCGGAAACGGTGAAGCTGATCCTGGCCAAGGGTAACCCCCATTTCGTCTGCGATGCTCGCGTCCTCGTTAAGCCCTACAAGGAGAAGGGAAAAGTCCCCGACAAGTACAGGCACTCTTACCCCCATTAATTTCCAATCCTTGTGTTGCAGAAACTCTCTTCCTCACCCCTCCCATCTCTCTCTCGCTCTCTCTTCCTCTCGTATACATGGGCAACCTCCCATAAACACAATCTTTATAAATTTTTTTAAGCAAAATGGTGTCTTTCCGTGGGCAGGAAGCAACAGCAGCAGCAGCAGGCAGACAGGGGTGTTTTCTCCGGTTGCTCGACTCCGACCGGACTCGATTCCAAGGACCCATACGACCTTCAGCTTCTCGGTGAGTTCTCCATACGCAGTAGCCATTTCCCGGGACGCCCACATTATGATTTCACTGTTCTTCTCATCTTATTTGCGATATCGTATGCGAGTTTCCCTCATGTGAGTGCGTGCAGGAGCAAGCATACTGTACAACAGCAGCCAGGAGGTGTTGCTGAGGAAGAAGCTGGAGGAGCAGCAGCAGGCCGCGGAGCTCCAGCAGGCGATCGAGCTCCAACGGAGACGGTTCATGGGCCTCCAGCTGCTCGACCTCAAGGCGCGGAATCTTTCCTCGCCCGCCGTGCCCGTTACGTCGTCGCTGCCGTCGCCCAGTCCCATCAACCCCTACACCACCACCTCCGTCGCCAGTCCCAATGTCACTCCCTCTGCGCCCGCAGAGGGCGTCGCTGAAGAGCTGCCACCACCTGAAGGTACGGCTGCGAGTGCGGAGAACAATTACTATGATCAGCTACTCCGTTACTAGATTGGGTGATTGCTTTCGCAAGCAAAATTGCTACACTTATCGCCTTTTAAGGATCCACAATATTCCGTTTAGACGTAGCAATCGCTTTTAAGGGCCTCGCAGTTTTCCATTTATGGACAAGTGCCTTAAGTTCCTACTGCTACTGTTGATGCTGCAGCCACCACTGCTGTTGCCCAAGCTGGAGCGACTGGAGCAGCTGCTGCTGCAGCTGAGAAGCTTAACACCCACGCGTTTCTCCAGGAGCAGCCAGTCAACGCTGCTGCCGGTGCTGATAAGGAGGATTCTGCCCGTGACGGCAGCCCCAAGGACGATGGCGACTTCCAAGAAAGGTAAAAAAAACGCAATTTCTTGGTGAAATTTAAACGGAAAGGCGATTGCTTTTTTCTCCTGCTGCACTCTTCTCTTTCCCCCTCTCTCTGCCACACCACCACTGCTAAGTGGGTGCTTTAAAAATGAAAATAAATGCACAAGGGGGGTGGAAAAGAGCTAGGGAGTAGAAAAAAGTGTGCCGAAGGGGGGAAATTATAGTGGACAGCTTTCCCACTATTTGGTTGATTGGTTTCTAATTTCTCTCGCATTGCTTTGATCTTCTCCGATGAGAATCTTTAGTGCTGAGCACAACCTGCCGGACAGCCCCTTCGCGTCGCCTACCAAATGCTCCTTTGCCGGGGACGCTTTCTCTGTGGTTTCTGAGGCGGAGGCCACGCCCGTCTCCGCCTCGCCTAACAATAACAGCGACGGCTGCATCAATAACAGTAGCAATAACAACAACCATCTCATCACCTCCTCGCTGCTGCCCGCCCCCTCTACCCTGGACATGGCCTCCTTCAACTCGTGCTTCTTTCCGATTGCCCGGTGAGTACTGCGAGTTCCGTCCATGGAGAGAAGAAGAAACCCAATGTTCTTTGGCTTCGTTTAAAAAGCAGTCATCTTGAAATGCTAGTAATGTGCTTGCGCTTGTGCTTGTACTTGTTTGCTTCGCCAGGTTCTCATCCGGCCATGGGGCGGTCGGGATGTGAGGGAGCTCGGGAGGGCAGGGTTGCTGAGGCAGACAAAGCCAACCCTGCCTAAAGAGGGAGAGAAAAGCCTCTCTCTCTGCTAGGGTAATGAAAGATGTCCTGTCCTCATAGCACTTATCTTCTCTTCCACCAGCTGCAACACATTTAACCATTATAGATACTGTAAGGACTTCTTTTTCTTTCCCCTTATCCGTTCTCGGTGTTGCGATGGCAGGAACAAAAGGAAAGGGTAAAGTTTAGGAGTAAAAAAAAAGGAAAGAGAAGAAAGAAGGGAGAAAAGGATAAAAGAAGCAGAAGCGAAAAAGTAAAGCAGCATATCGATACAGTCGAGGCAGAGGCACCAGCAGCAGCAGCGAAAGGGAAAGGAGATGGGAAGAAAAAGGCAGCGACTGTTTAGCTTTAGCTTTTATTTAGGGAGGAGCCATCCAGACTGGAGAACAAGCCCCGCCTTCGTCACACTCCCTCCTTCCCCCCAATGTAGTCACAGGGTTAGACAGGCGAGGAGGGGAGTCGGATGCGGGAACGAAGGAGAATTACAAGAACATATACACACCTACACATCTCTCAACCATTATAATAGTATTATTCTACCTCTACTACCTACAGCAGCAGCAGTAGCAGTAGCAGTAGCAGCATAGTGTACGCATAGATACTACTACCACTAGAGTACACAGAAGACAGACACAAGCAATAGACAGAGAACTTTGCAGGCCGATGTTGACGAGGGGAGAAAGAGGACCCGCTCGCGGAGGGAGATCTCGCCACCCATAAGTCCCCATGCGCTTTCACCTCTCCACCAGTGCAAGGTGATGACCACGCCAGAGGAGACAAGCTTCCAGAGCAACAACGACAGGATTGCCCGCAAGCACACCCCCCTTCCCCCACCCTCGCACACACAGTTCTGTAATTTTGTAGTTTTTTTTTCACTTTTCACCAACCCCCCCCCCCACCCCTGGTCATCGGTCAATAGGAAAGAATCCTTTTTTACAGCCTCCATTTGACACTGGAGGAGCAAAAGAAAGAAAGAGCAACTGTGTACACTAGGACATGGAAGGGACCGTAGGGAGGACCCGAGCACATGGGGAGACAGGAATCAGCAGTGTATGGGGAGGACAACGACGGTGGTGGGTGCTCTACCCAAATGGACGCTAAAAGTTTCTCTTCTTGTTTCCTCTTCCTCTTGGGCCTTTGAAATCCTCCTTTTTCTGCGTTTTCTTGGTTTACACATGTACATGTATCTGAACAAAAGAACAGGAGATAAATGGCTAGTGCTGTAGCTGATGAAAGAACACAGACAACGTAAAAAGGAAAGCAAAGCACTTTTTCTCTTCACTCTGCCTCCCAACCCTCCCCCCCAAGCCTTTTTTCCCCCTCTCGATTCACATTCTTGCCCTTTAGTGGGAGTGGTTTCTTTCTACAGGTTCTTTGCTGCTGCTCTGCTGATTTTTTTAATTGCGATTCACATTAGGGTTAAAGACACTGTGGCGCAGCAGCTCTCTAGATTGGCTCCCCTGTCTTTGTTTTTACCTACGCCGGCCCCACGAAAGCCGTAGAGGCCTCCAATTCCGGAATCACGTGATGCATAATCCACTGCCCCCCCCCCCCCAAACCCATCTTTTCGTGCTCATCCTTCGCCCCTCTAATAATTCTTGTTGCTCCTTGCCGTCTCACTTTTCCCGCCGGGGAAGGGGTGGTGGCAGTGGCATTAAAAATCTTAACGGGTCACTTTGATAATAGATTAGGATAAATTATTAGAGGTGAGGTCGGATAATTTGTTTTTTTAATTTGATAATTTATTTTTATTCTAAAAATAACTCATTCAATGAGAATAAGAGTCTTAAACTTTAACTGATCTTTAGATAATTTAACTTTACTATCAAGTTCGGTTAAGGGTGAGGAGACGGAATAATTTTATCTTATTCACCTCTTATTCTGTTATCAAAGTCGTCTTAATTGTTTCCCAACGAAGAAATAGAGGGGAATGATAGGAGGAACAGATCTCCTTGCAAGGACCGCGCAAAGATTCACAAGCTCTTGCGTAAAGAATATCCGAAGGAGATTGAGCGGGCTCATTCAAACATTGGCAACCATCTTTTTTACTTTATTTATAGCGTAGGAAAATAGGGTGGCAGAGTTCCCTGGGTGCGATTGCCGCAAGCCAGGATCCACGGCAGCCCACAAAACGCCCGTCATCCAAATGAGAGAGATAGTGGCTCATAAGTCATAACTCCCACTGTTTCATAGACAGCTGTAGCTACAACTCCGGGTTGGAAGCTAGATTCTCCTCGTTTCCGCTCATCTAGGGAAAACATAAGGTAACCTAGCTGCTAAGATTGTAGTACACGTCCAGTGTGACTGGACTCCGGGGTGGTTGTGAGCTTGCTATCAATGATGAGTGATATATCCAAAGTTTAAACGTATGTCCCCCACAGCGACCATAAAAGCACGAGTCATAGCCTTGGGGTTCCTCTCTCTCTCTCTCTGATGCAAGTGCGAAATGGCCGGCTACCTGTAAGAACTCCCATCAGCAAGCCAGTTTGGATGATGCATTCTTTTGCCTAGCGACGCGAAGCAACTGCTGGGACCTCATGGGGAGGTGCATCCCCTCCGCCTCTTTATCATTTATTGCCCATTTTTGAGGATCTCCTCTCCTCTAACATGAAGGCACAATTTGGGGGCTCCCACACTCTACATAACTGGGATGCCTGAGTCTTGTTTGCAGAGGCCGGGATATATGTCCAGAGTCATGGTAGAAGCTGACACTACGGTTACAGTGGGGATTTTGTTGCAAAGTCTGCTGTTGTCGGGCCACATGACGGCCTCTTCGTCCGTGGGCCTATCAAACTCGGAAAACAAGCGTTTCCAGGTCTCCCTGATCGGCAAAACAGGGCATTGTCAAACAAAAGTGAACCAACCCCGTGTCGAGTCGCACGTTCTCAAGTCCAAACTATGCTGCAGGGGCATCTCACAGACCCCCCCCCCCCCAACCCCCGCCGGGGAAGTAGGAAACTAGGACTCGACTACGTTATCCATGTGATTCCTTGAATCCATTTATATGGAAGAAAAGAACAGGGGGTTGTGGCGCAAAATAATTGCCGCCAGCTTTCGATTCTTTTCATTGAGAGAGAAAGAGAGAGAGGTGTTAGGGGTTTACAGCTCATTCCAATTCCGCATTACCTAAGCAGAAAGTGATACCTCACTACAAGAAAAGAAAAAAAACAATAAACTAGAGAGACCCACCACGCTCTGTCACTGTCAGGTTTTACTAATTATTATTGCTAGTAGATCCAATCTCCGGCAGCAGAGGAGGAGCAATTTTCGTCTAATCCACCGGGCCCCACACCCGGGGCCGGCGAGGATTCGCCGCCGACGGCAACAGGGGGCGACAGGATCTTGACACAAGAACATCTAGCGATCGGCGAGCCAACGATGCAGTGCCTCCCTCCCTCCCCTCTCCCACCCTTCACATCAGCGCGCTGTGAAAGCTGCCCCCCAACCACTGGCAGCTGGCGAGTACATGAGTGGGGCTGGACTGTACGCCCTACACCTATCTGGTCTTTGGGCCCCTTTTATCGGGGCCTCCTCCGGCGAACACCCCCCGTCCCTCACCCTGACTCAGATGGGCGGATGGGTAAACACATAATTGTCATCATGCTCATCCCCAGGAAGGAGAGATTACACTTCTGATGCCTCTCCCCCATTTACTCCCACCAACTGGATTGACAGGAGCTACACAGGCCACACTCCCAACCCCAACAACAGCGAATAAATTAGAATGGTCGCTACACATCGTCAGTGCCATTTACCACACTCTCCACTGCAGCCGTTGCAGCTACTGTGATAGACCCAAAGGGTTAAGACTTCCCCATAGCCCATGACCCACCGTCGCCCGAGCACCCATCAACACCCCCTGCGCCCCCCCCCCCCCCCCACTTTTTTTTCCCCACCCCCTTCTTATCCCTTGGGATGACTTTAGTATGGAGTTAGGTTAAAGATGGACTAAGTCAACCCGATTAAAGTAACTCGAAATTAACCTATTTTTGATTTGATAAGAGAGTAGTTAATCTGGGAGTAAGGATGTGAACTAACCTAATTTTAATCTAGTATGATTTGGTAAATAGTATGTTAACTTAGTAATAATGAGAGAGAAATAATATTTATTATGAGAGAGAGAGAGACATTTAATTGAACATTTATTGAGGTAGAAAGTTAACTCACCTTAACCCACCCTTAGGTGTAAATTTCAAAACTCAGAAATATCTATAGATTAACCCTTAACCTAACCCGATTAACACTAATTCTTATCAAAACACAAAAAAAATTATCCCGAAGTTAACTTAAAACTAAACTCTAGATAAACCAATATCAAAAAGAGACTTGCAGTCTTTCCCCATGCTCGACAGTTCAAACAAATCTCCGGACTCCAAGAAACCGCATC
Organism: Amorphophallus konjac; assembly: GCA_022559845.1. Classification (NCBI taxonomy): domain Eukaryota; kingdom Viridiplantae; phylum Streptophyta; class Magnoliopsida; order Alismatales; family Araceae; genus Amorphophallus; species Amorphophallus konjac. The sequence continues at coordinate 42,349,889 of CM040121.1, forward strand.
CCTGTCGCTGCCCTCCGACAGCATGTGCGGCCCACGTGAGGGCTACGCGGTTAGCTGCGCACGCACCACCCTCCGAATAATTTTTACCCCGCCCCGCAGACGCGAGCCCGAAGGAACTGTTTGTTTTTTGCCCAACAACACATGGCTGGTGTTTTGGCCTTTCCCTCGTCTCCTTTCTCCTCATATCCCCCTTCTTTTTAATCCAACATCCGGACCTGTCGACCGACCGGCACGGGATCGCAACCAACCACCCCTCGGACGGGAGGAGCGCGGACGCAAGAAATTGGAGGAACAGGGGGCGGGATCCCAACACGATGGGTTTCGGGCGGGGTTTGGAGTGCCGCGAGGGGATTCGCCTCGGTCCATGCCGTACCCTCATGTCGCGCTACGCAACAAGGGGAACAGGTGCGAAGACAAAAAAAATGTGACGTGACAACGCCATGTCTTGTGGTGGGCAAGTGGGGCAGGAAGAATCCGAGGAGGAACAGGTGGTGCAGATGTGATCGTGTGGAGCAGCGGCGGTGCGTCGGAAGGTGATGGCGGAGGGATTCACCCCGTCACACAATTTTATCACCACGGGCAGCACTGGATGCAACGGGGTATTTAATAAGAAACGAGAGGAGACGGATAGAGCAAGTGGGCAAGAGGAGCCGAGAGCAGAAGAAACCCAGTGGGGGGGGGGGTGAAGGCTAACAGGGCATGCACATTACACGAAATGTTAGCCTCCCATGTCCCTGGAGTGTTGTGAGATTGTAGATTATGTTGTGAAGCATAATGCACTGCCTGGCTTCAGCGATAGGTTACTTGGAATACTAGGCTTCTAAATGTTAATGCTCGGTCAAGGTAGCCGCCAACAAGTTGCGGAGGGAAAGACAAGAAAGCAGGAAATTGCAGCTTTTCAAAGGTTTCAGAAAGAACTCTAGTACCCACATGGAAGAAAGAGGAAAGATGACTTGCCTGATTGATGAATAGCAAAAAGGAGCTTTTTGTGCCCGGTAACTTTAGCGCCGGGGTTTTTCAGTAGTAAAACTTTGGCCAGATGGAGTTAACATGGGATGGACGGGCAACACCCAAAGGCTTTTAACTTGATATCAGGTAACTTGATATCAGGTATTACACTGCAATATTCCGGGCATTTAACAACACTAGGACCCTTGTTGCTAGTGATCTGCAGGACAAATGGGGAAGATCACGTCATCAAAAGTTGCAGCTATGAGAATGTATCCAGATTGAAATTTCAATCTGTTTTCTTGGGGCTAAAACATAACTAGATTTAAAATAGGGTTTTTTTGCATATAACTATCCTTATAACAAAAATTACAGATTTTTCATTCCTACATTTGTATTTTTTAATGATATGTGTACAAATATGAATGCAGGAATGATAAATCTGTAATTTTCAATTAGTAATGGTTTATATGCAAAAGTCCCTTTGAAACATTATAGACATGAGGTACCAGAGAAAGCGGTTGAACCTCGTCTCCCCATCCAACCAGATATCAAACACTAAATCAGAACTTAAATGGGAGAGAACACATTAAAACAGCCAATTTCTTCAGGCATGAGCATCTTGCTTGATTCCAGAGAACCGGCTGAGTTCATTAGAAATCAGGTAACAGTTGGGGACTAAGATCGTGAAAAGTTAATGGTATTACAGCTACCTTGCTGTGCAAGCTGATTATAGTGATGCCCCATCCACATCTATTTAATTAGACAAAAACACACATGTCACTGCTAATACCAGACGGAAGAATTTTGTATGATGCCACGCAATAGGAATGCCAGGTATATGCCACCGTCTAATCAACAGGCTTCTTCGATAGAAGACTTAATTGTTAAGGTTCAGGGACAACCAGGAATCCAGGTACCTTACAGTAGACTGCATCTCATCATACAATGTCCTATACATCCATACTTCCGGACAACACCTTTAACTAGAATGCACCAACAATTTTTCTCCACCATCCACCAATAACCACCAGTGATCATTCAAGAAAAGCTCTATAGTGACATCATCCGAAACAGAGTTCTGATAAACAAACAAATAATATCAGTCTTTGGTGTTTTTTCATCTCATTTACTACTGCAAACGACCTACCAGCAAAATTAAACACCAAAGAAGGGGGGAGGGGAGGGAAATAAATGGCCTCTATAGCGACCAATGGCCAAGTATGGCAGCCCAAGTTGCTGCTTTATGGGATATCACACTTAGCATCTGTCTTTGTGGAGAGTGCATATCATAACCTGTCACAGGCTCACAGCAAGAACTGCATTTTGCACCGTTCCCTCCTCTACAAAAAAATAAAATAAAACAAAATTATGTATAAGCCCTTCTCTTGTCTAGATTCCTGATACCAATATGGCCTTTTACCCGTGCACAAGGAAAACAAGTACAAGTCAGAGATATCTCTGCCAACCCACACGCAAAGACCAAGGAAAATATGTATTTTTTGTCTTAAAACTCCATTTCAAGCACCAATATATCCTTTTACATTAGACATTCTCAGAGTGGCAGCCTAACGTGTACTCTGTTAATAGAAAATGATATTTAAGCCTAACAGCTAACCCTGTAAAGTCGCTTGGTTCCACCCTCACATGAAGCAGTAAAGACCGCCAGTGTATTTAGCACCTTCAGCAGCCCATATCAGCGTTCTGCAACTTATCCTCTTAGGGTCCCCAGATTCTGAGGGAACCTTCACTGAGTGATGTTAGGAGACATTAAGCCGCATCATGCAACTTGTAACAGCATGACCCACAAATTGTGTGCTAACAGGCTTTTGTAACAGCATGGACAGATGAGACCACCATAATTTAAGTATTAATTGTTGTTATGCAAATGGCTCCATCCTACAGAAAATAACTACAGATCCTGGGCAAACCCCCATAGATTCCAAGTCTTATGCCTCCTACATGCAACATTCCCAGGTTCTTTAAATAAAAAGCTCGTGCACCTCTAGTGATATTGCATAGCCAAAGCAATGTCCTGCAGTTGTCACACCTGAGGCACAAACCAGAAGAGATGAACACCCACAACATTCTGTGACCGACCATCCTCAGTTGGGTATGTCCTGTTTGGGCACTGCATGTCTCCCCAACACAAAGAAGAATGAATGAGAGGCCTATAAACCTCATGGCAATAAACCTATGGCAACACCATCCTAAGAAGGTTTGTTCCAGACAACCGCATATGCTAAAAGTTCCCAGCTGTGATCCACAAGCATAGCACAAACGAGACACACAGAAGCTCAAGGTACATCTATGACAAGACTTCACAAGGGCTCTCAAAGTGTCAGCCAAGGGGCAGCACATGAGGAGCAAAACAGTATCTGTACCGACAGTAGCATTCCTTGGACTCCACATGGCCCATCCACATCCAGTGAACTTTGAAAGAAAAACAGAACAAATCTGGATAGATATGGCATGTCACTACAAGATCAGTGGTGCTCGAGGATATGATTAAGCCACAAATGAGGGATGATAGAATACTGTTATCCGGATGGAATGGTGGAATTATCCAACTTTGGAAAGATCAGTCCAGGTTGGCAACAATGAAAACAAGACTTTGGAGACAAGAAAGCAAGGGCTGCTCCTTTGTGACGTAAGGTTTTTCTGCAGATAACAAGGGGTTAGACGATTCATGGGAGAGAGACTTCCTGCACAACGTTGAACGAAAGAGATTATCCACTAATGATGGGTTCAGATAGTACAAACAAACCTAATCTGAAAACCAGCTATGTTCTGTAGCATTAGAAGACGTGATGTATCACTTTTTTGTTTCTTTTTCTTTTTTTAGTGGTGTATCACTTACTGAGTGTGGAATTATCACAGTAATTTAGGGGGTGATTAGATCTGCAGATATTAAATGGCAAAAGCTTTTTGTAATTCATGCATAATGGGCTGGTGGAGAAGTCTTGTACCGTTAACTCTGAAAGAGGCTGGTGTATATTACTGGATGATGATTTTACAAGATCTCCCATGTGCTACTTGATGGGATATAAAAGATTTCAAGAGAATTTCAAGAATGTGTTCATTAACCTGAGAACAATTCATACGTTAGAAAACCAGTGACAGGCAGAGAACACTATCTTAATCTAGAAATCAAAAGATGGGAGATATTTTATCACTAGATTATCTTGTGATAATCTAATTTCAGATAAAGCAAATCATCAACTTGATGGGTCAGATGCTTCCAGAATAACTATGAAGTATGTTTTTCTTCACTTCAAACAAGGCAGTGTAGGGGAATTCAGTTCCCCAGTATATTATGTCTCTTTTTTTAAGTAAAAGAATAGTGATTTCGCCACCTTCAAAAGGGAAAAAGAGAAACATCCTGGCAGATTCCCTTTGTCCTTGATCTTCCACAGCCACCTTCTTAGCAAAGCCTTGTCAAATTTCTAGGATTTCTAATTTCCTGATACCTTCCTCTTGTGGAGTGCAGAACCTATACAAAGCAACAACGTGAAATTGTTCCAATTTTCTACCTTCTCTTTTTTGCAGTGCAGAACTTATACCAAGCAACCATGTGAAACACTTCATCTTCTTTACCCCCGGTTAGTTCTCCAGATTTGCTCAAATGCTTTAAAAATCCAAATGGCAGCTAGCGAATGATACATTGATAACCTGCTGCAAACTTGATAAGACTGCACTGAGTAAGATGATTATCCACATAAAGGAAGAATTTACCCCTTCCAAGTGGTGGTACCATCCATATGTTAAGAATGTTGTATACTTCGTTCCCAATTCCTCACCAGGCTCCCCACGACATGAACATGTTTTGATACTTTTTGGATACTTTCTGTACAGAAACTTATATTTAAATTAGCTGACTGGAGGGATGTCAGCATGTCTGATTCAGAAAGGATATAGGTTGTACCCAAATATGTTTCCAATAAATTTGTCCACTCTCAGAATTTGTGAATCCTGCACATACTAGTAAATGTCCTGCCTGTTTTGAATACTTTTTAGATGCCTGCACATAAAAAAATATAATGTTCAATAGCTGGAAAAAAATGTTCCTGTCATACATCTATATGAGGCGATGTTTCTTATTTGACAAGTATAATCTTGTCATGTTAGAAATGTTTTGAATACAGTGCCATGTGCACTAAATATCCTATCAAACACAGTTTGAACTCAACACCATGATCTAAGCCAAAAACCAAAAGGTATAATAAAATATGTTGAAACCTGACTAGACTAACTTTTGGTCATGCTATTGCATACAGTTGACAGTCCTAGTTTTGCTCCCATCTTCTTAGTGATTTCACCAGAAAATCATTATTTGATCATTCACAGTCCCTCTCCCCCTCCAAGAAGAGAAGTCAGTCCCAATGTTGAATTCAATGTCTCCTAGGATGGGCATCCACCTCAACTTGCTACAACACAACCGTAGCCTGTGATTGCCATTTTTTTTCAGTGAGAGTACAACTTGGAGCAAAATTGCACCAAGGTTTGATGGAAGACCCACATCATTGTTTCTTCCAACCCACTGACAACCAACGCTGTCTTTTCCCATTTTCTATCAATCTACTCATTCATCTTTTAATATTAGGTATGACAAAAAAATATTTTAGACTTTTGGTGCATTTTTTTTCTTTTTCTTCTATTCAATTTTATTTTTTCTTTTTCTCCTTTATGCCTTCCCTTTTCTTCTTAGCTTTGATCCACTCTGTTATATTCCTGTGGCTCTTCATATTTCCGCCCACATGCTGTGCATGTATCTATCCACTAATCTCTCTACGAGGAATCCACTGGCTTCCCAGTGCAGGTGCTATGAATCAACACCATTAGAAAAAAGAATGACCAATCCCCACCCCTCAAGAGCAAAAAAGAAATTCAGAATCAGCATCTAACATGACAGAAATAATTGGACACCATTCATGTGAAAGACTGTTGTATTCGTTAAACAATGCTCTCAGTCAGTAGACACTAGCACCTGATCCAATTTTGATGTCACTGACAACCCCTTTCATCCATAAGCAATCACTGACAACCCCTTTCATCGATAAGCAATTGCCAATTCTCTGATACGATCCCATTTAGACTTTGTTCATGATCAAATCAATAATGAGTCACTTTCCCTATATAAATCATACTCAGTGATCCTCCCCATTCACGACAAAATTGAAATCTCTAAGAAAGCACCAGGATAAATGATAATAAACCCTTCTGTATGATCCTCTATTTTCTTCATTCCTCGAGGAAAATGAATAATGGCAGTCCTCGCCTCTTTAGATCCCCTGATCCCCTCTGACAACCACCACCACAAAAGTGAAAATTTCTCTTGATATGTTTGTTTTCGCGACGAAAAAAACGCAGAATTAAGAGATTCGGGAGATACCGATGCACATTTGTAGCTATTTTAAGTAGCGTGTGCATTTTATTTATTCCGCGAGTTTGGGTTTATCAAGCAATTTAGGATTCGGGTGCACAACACTTCCCCACCGACCGCAGTCGGTATTTATTTACACCGGACGTAATCCGAACACCGTTGTTTAACTACCAAGAGAAAAGAGTCATCGACCTCGGTACCGGCCACGACACTACAGGTAGGCTCGCACAAGCGCTAGCAGTCACACTTAAGGAGGGGTTTAAGAGTCACTTACAGTTTTGATGTTCTATGTGTGTGTTTTTTATGACAACAAAACTTCATGTATGCTTAAGGGAGTCAAAATGCATTTACTATCTAACCCCTCTTTAATCCTCTTTAAGTTCAATTCTAATCAGGTTCAAAGAAGTCCACAATGTCAAGATATCAATCTAAGGTGAACCAGTAGACAGATGTTAAAGTCAGTCGTCTAAGCACAAAGTAAGTCGACTGATATCAGTTCAAGTCGACAGACCTTCTTGCAGACAGGCAGCTGAGTCGACACAAGAAGGAAATCAGGTCGACTCAGGTAGCTGGTCGGTCGACCGACATAGAGGGTCCGGTCGACCGAATTTCCCAGAATTAAAAGATAACAGTTTGTTACAGGGTTCGGTCGACCGATTGGGCGTTCAACCAACCTATGAAGAAAGGACCAAAGACCTTGTGTTTAAAGCCAACTGAGATAAGTCTAAGGCGTCAGACAAAACAGCTAAGTCAACTTAGCAGTGAGCATGTTGAAGATATTGAAGGCTGGCCAGTTAGTTAAACTGATAAAGGAAATATCAGTCGACTGAGTTCCAACTCAGTCGATAGATATGCAAGTCAGTCGACTGAATTTGAGAACATCAGTCTACCAGTTTTACAGGTGTCGACCTACTTGGTCACACAGTAGCAGTGCAACAACACATGAAGCATCAAGCCAGCAGCACAAGAAGATTAGGTCGACCCAATGAAGCTATAGAGTCGACGCAACAGCAGCCAACAATAGTCAACAACAGCAGCTGGGTCGACCCTCTGAGGAGAATGGGTCGACCCCCCTAGTCAGTAAGTCTACTTAAGGGCAAGTCAGATCTCAAAAGGCAGATAAGTCAAATGGAACAAAGAGCTCCAATTATGTGCTAACCAAGACTGAATGATGTAGGTACAAGGGGTTTGGGGCTTGCTGAAATGAAGACTAAAAGGACTGGCCAGTTGGTTGACCGACCAAGGCAAAGTCAATCGACCAGGACAAAAATCAGTCGACTGATATGGAAGTCAGTCGACTGACTTGCCAATGAGTCAACAGATATTGCCAAGACACGCAAAATGAGTCGACTCAATTTTGCTCAGCCTGACTGAACACCGGTTGGGCAGACTTGGAGTGTTGCAACAAAATGGCACGTGCATTTGAACGCAGTGACCAGAGGACCGCGACTGTCAGACCGCGATGCTGTCAACTGAAGCTCATGCACAAGCAACAGCACCATCCAGCAACAATAACAACTGCAAGCAGGAGCCAGGAGCCACAGCTGTGCAACAACAACAACAGCAACAACATAGCAGCCAGCAGCCAACAACCAGCAGCCAGCAGCAACAACAAAAGGAAAAGTCAGTCGACTTACCCAAATTGAGTCAACTGAAAAAGGGAAAGTCAGTCGACTGATATGGCATATCAGTCGACTGATATTGCCTGAATGCCTCAGCACGTGCAGTCTGCCAGCAGGGTCACCTAGTCACGTGATAACTTATCCTAAGTCAACGGCACATGTCTCCAGGACACGATGTGCCTCGAGGTCTGAAAAGGTCTGTGGACGAAAGAACCTTATTTTAACATGGACCAATCAGAAAACAGCTTGGAAACTTCAAGTCAATGACACAAGTCTCCAGGACATGTACCTTGGTTTGCAGAAAGGTTCTAGGTCATGATATCCTTATTTTTATCATGGACCAATCAAAAAAAGGCTGGGAAATATATTTCTCTATCGTCCCCGTGTGTGGCTATGAAAACAGCGTGTGGGGAGGGGGGGTTCATTCCCGTTAAGCTGTGTATCAACGTGTTCTTGGGGACTCGTCCCCGTGTGTGCTTTGAGGACTGTGTCCTCGTGCAGTGAAACCTCACCGAGTTTGGTGAGGGGTGGACGTAGGTTGCGGGTTTGCAACCGAACCACCTTAAAAATCCTATGTGCAGTGGGTTGAAAATCGTGTGACTGATCCATCTCTTCTATCCCCCTTCACAGGTTCTTGTATTAACATTATCTCTGCATATCGTGTTGTACTCTAACACATTGTTCACACACACACCAGGAATTCGATAAGATCTCTGCTCAGTGATGCAGCAGATCTTTCTGACTGCTAGATTTTCAATTAGGTTCGCTCAGCCAGTCAATTTTTAACCATGATCTTTTGACACCTTGTGTATGTTGTCTAGCTCTATTGTTTCTAAGCATCATTGTTGAATCCGCTATGTGTTGAAACCATAGTTTCACCAAGCTTTATTTTTTAAAGGGGCGTAATCAATTCACCCCCCTCTTGATTACGGTTGCACCAAAGGGACCCAACAATTGGTATCAGAGCCTGGCTCTGTCATACCCAGATCCAACGATCTGCAGAGAAGATCCCAGTGCACCTACCATCATGACTTTCGCTGAACAGGTTTCAATGATTTCTTCGCCAGTTTTTGATAGTTCTGATTTCACTATCTGGCTAGGAAAGATGTGTGTGTTTGTTAACTCGTTTGATTCAAAATTATAGAATCTTATATCTCGTGGTCCTCATGAGATGCATTAGATAAATCTGAATGGTCTGCTGAACATAGGACCAAAAGTATTGACAATCTTGCTGCTTTAAACTTGTTAAAGGCTGCAGTTGATTCCAAGTCATTCCCTTTTGTTTCTACCTGCAGCACGGCCAAGGAAATCCTGGATAGCTTGGTGAGCGTCCAAGAAGAAAAAGAAAGGCACGACTACCCAATGACCAACATCAATAATCAGCCCAGTGATCCCTCCTCTCAGGCAAGCTCTGACACTGAAGACTTTACTTTTGATGAGCTTATGGATGCATATGATGAGTTGGTAAAGCAATACAAGAAATTAAAATCTGAAAATAAAAAGTTGAAAAAGAAACTTAAAGACAATTCTAATGATGACTCCTATTGTAAAAACTACTCTGCTCTAAGAGAGATGAATGAATCTCTTTTGTTTGATGTAGATTTACATAAAGATCAAATTTCATGTGTAAGAAATGAAAATAAAGAACTTCTGGTCAGAATATCTAACATTCAAGAAATAGAAAAAGAGCGGAAAGAAAAATTAAGTTCAATGGTTGATGATCAACACTTGCTTAATGAACTTATTGAAAACAAGATACTTGCTAATGAGAATGAAAAGTTGAAAGAACATAATACTATGTTGATTAATAAACTAAGTGCCTGTGAAAAAGGAAAACATGTTGTTCATGACAACTCTGAAAAAGTTCAGGTCTCGAACAAGAGATTGAGAGCTATAAAATTGTAAATGCCATAGTGAATGACAGGCTTGCTGCATGTGAGGAAGAGCTTGCTAGTTCAGAACTGCACATCTCCTCATTAGAAGATGAAATCAAAGACCTAAACGAATCACTATCAAAATTGTTCAAGGAAAAGAAAATCTGGACAAACTCTTAGGGACTAAAATTAATTTTCAGAGAGAAGGGTTGAGTTATACTCCAGTAAATAAAAAGTCCTTTGAAAATAAATTATATACTTCCTTTGTGTCAACTTCAAATGAAGCCAGTACTTCTGAAACACCCCCAAAACAGCTTGATGTTCAGAAATTTCAAGAACAAAACAAAAACCAGAAAAAGAAAAGTTTTAAGCAAAAATAGAAAAACAGCATTGCTTGTTTTGGTGTGCATGCTAGGAAGCCTATTGATAAACATCATGTTTCCAAAAAGAAAAAGAAGGTTTCATGTTTTTATTGTGGACAGCATGGTCATGTAATGCATGATTGCGATATCATGAAAAATGATGAATTAATAGCACGCAGAAACAAAACAGTTTTCAGTCGCAATAAAAGACTAAACAAGAAAACTCAGTCTTGCTGCTGTCATCATTGTGGAAAGTCTGGACACAAGATGTCAAATTACTGGCAATTGAAAAAGAGAAATAATTCTCATGCTGACCATGGTAAATTATTTGGTCACAGACAGAACTTCTTCAATCTCATGCATGAGAAAAATGTGAAATCTTCCGTGTGCTGTTCTCATTATGGAAAGCCTGGCCACACAGTCAAGGACTGTTGGCAAATGAAAAGAAGAAACCATTTCCATGCAAAAAATGTCAACATCCCTGTTAATCCACAGAAATCAAAGGCACATGCATATAAGAAAAATGTGAAATATTTATTATGCTGCCATTACTGTGATAAGTTTGGGCATGCAATGCATGATTGTGTCTTAATGAGAAGTGATGGCATAAATGCCATGAAGAAGAGGACCATGCCAGTCAGAGGTGCCACTAACTCTCAAGGACCCAAGAAAATTTGGGTACCTAAAAACATCGAATGAGAACTGATGTTACAGGAATGCCTTGAGGCCGAGTGAAAAGTTTGGAAAATAATGGTTGCTCAAGGCACAGGTTTGATGATTGTTGCAACCGAAAATATCCCTACAATAATTGGGATGGAATACAAAAAAAAGGAAGAAAAGAGGAAGAAAAAAAACTCATTCCCAACCCAACGCGGATAATTATTTCCATGTGATGTGAGGTTGTGAGATCGGCGTAGCGCCACTTCATGGGGAATGTCCACCTTATTAGGGCTCCATAGCCCGATTATTGGTTCAGCCCAATGCGCTTTGCAGCAAGGGAGTAGCCACGACCCGGAATAAATCCATGGAGACTGTCAGGGTCATATGGTTTCGGGTGCGAATGCACACAAAAAATAAACAAAGAATGGGAAAAAGGTGTTATGCACACCTCTTCTGCAGCCCCAACGGCGCGTACCGCGTCTCTCGGGATCGAAAAATCCTCCCTCCCTCGAAGGACGGCACAAGGAAGACAACGAACGAGCGCGGAGAAGCTCCTCTCCCTTCCACATGGCTGCACGGAGTTCGAGACGATAAAAAAAAACCCTTTTGTAGGTTTATAAGAAGAGGGCTGACCCACCCGGGGTGGAGGGATCCACCCGAGGCCAACCTCCCCCGGGCAGGCTCCCCCCCGGCCGCACAGGCCTGCATGGGCAGGAGGGACCCGCCCGGGGTCGGCTAACCCCGGGTAGGCCCGCCCGGGGTCGGCCCACCCCGGGCAGACCTGCCCGGAGTCCCGCGACCCCAGACAGGCCTGCCCGGGGTGGCTCCACCCCGGGCGGGACCCACCTAGGACCCCCCGACCCCGGGTAGGTCCTCGCGGACCTGCCCAGGGCGGGGCAATCCCGGGTCTGTCGGTATGCCTATCATAAAAAAAAAAAAAAAGGGGCCTGCCCAGGGTGGCTTAGACCCGCCCGGGTTCGGCCCACCCCGGGCCGGTCCCTCACTTCCTATAAATACCCCCTACGGGGCTCACATGAGGACGACTTTTTTTCTCAAGAGAGAGAGGAAGACTTGGGAAGAAAAAGAAACTCTTGTTCGTTGTCTTGGCCTGTTTGGGGTATGTAACACCCCGGGCTTGTATTTATGTCCCTATGTGGGCTTTGTGTTCGTACCCCTACGTGGATTTTGTATTTATGCCCCTATGTGGGCTTGGTTATTAACCCTCTACGGGGGATTTGTATTTACGTCCCTATGCGGACCTTATAATGACGGCCCTCCGGGCCTTGTTCTTCTTAAGTCTCTCGGGTAATATGGGAAAATTTAAGTAGTCATGAAAGTGTGAAATGACTATAATGCCCCTCCCGAGGATATTAGAATTGAACATACGCCCGTCTGAGGGCGGTGACGCTGTGTACAGTTGACAACTCGTCGACAACATTTGTAATGGAATTTATGAAAATTTGCAAGGTTGTGTGATGTTGTCCCCGGTGCGTGCCAACTAAAAAAATTGCAAATAAACCCCTCCCATGGGGGAAATTGCATATATGTTCTTTCCTTAGGAGTGAAAGGTGTGTGTATGGCCTTTAAGGACTTCACAGTCCCTCCACACTTGGGAAATGCCTACAATTTATCCTCTGGCCCCAGTGCCCCCCATAAAGCCCTCACGCGGGCGACCATACCAAATTACCAAAACGCCCTTCCAACCCTAGTATGCCCTTATAGTTCCCCACGGCTTCTGAAAATAGCCCTGAAGCCTGCCAAAGCCGCTCCTTGCTTGGCCAGTCACCCCCGAGCGTGATAATTACCAAAATACCCCTGGTGTCCAGGTAACCAACGGGGCGCCGTAGGGCACTTTGAGCTCCCCGAGCTTACTATCACCTCCCGATATAATAGGGTGTCGCCCAGTTCGGCCTGGTCCAAGCCAAATCCTATCACTCACACACTTTATGGTTACCCATTAGGAGTTAAAAGTGCGATGCAGACTATCTATGCTGATGTGTCCTTAACTAGAACCTTGGAGAGACAATTCAGGCCGTACCGTTGACAATTAAACAAGGGTGTTCGGACGTGATGCCGATGTAAATCAACACTGACCGCGGTCAGTGGAGAAAGGTCCGGCACTCGAACTCTCATCGTCTGATACGATGCGCACCCCATGAAATGGACATCGCACTGGCCACTCATGAAGCCTTTACATGTGCACCCTTGCCTCCTCAGAGAGAGTTCATTACATGATCAGAGGAACCCCCAAACCCGATACAAAATATTAGACTTCTCGCAAAGTCGCCCGGGTATGGGAGGATGTCAACCTCGTCTTAAAACAGACTGGCACGCCTGGTGGGACTTTTCCCGCCTTTCTTCTTCTTGTCAACAGAAGGCCTTAAACCTCCCCGAGGTTCTCATTACCCCTCTTCCTCTTACGGGACGAGAAAGGAGAAGAGGACACCAGCTTCCTACTTTTTGTTGTTTCAAGCGCAACTCTTGCTTCGCAATCAGGACGATGGCTGCTGTGACCTATGGCCCGCAAGTCGTCGCGAACAACGCCAAGTTTGGCTACCTGGCGACTCCTATTGTTTTTGGCGACTTCCCTCCGGTCGTCGGCTCCCCCTTCTTCTTATGGGTAGTGCCGGTTGCCGGGGGCAACGCAGTCGCCCCTGCCCCTGTTGGTCGGGTCTCCCGGGCCGAGAAGACATTTACTGAGGGTGCCAGGCCCTCCGCTCTTGCTGCCAGCCGGGTCCGCCCGGTTCAGAAGACAGTGTCTGGGGGTGTCAGGCCCTCAATTTCGGCAGTTGGCCGAGTCAGATTGGCCACAATGAAGACAATTGTTGAGGGTGTCAGGCCCTCTGCTCCAACCACCGTCCAGGTCCGCCCGGTCCAAAACACTGCATTTGGGGGTGTCAGGCCCTCAACTTCCGCCGTCGGCCGAGTCAAGTCAGCCACGAGGAAGTCTGCAACCGGGGGTGTCAGGCACTCTATTTCTGCAACAGGCCGAGCCAGGTCGGCCAATTATAACACTGCATCTGGGGGTGTCAGGCCCTCAACCTCCGTCGTCGGCCGAGTTAGGTCGGCCACGAGGAAGTCTGCATCCGGGGGTGTCAGGCCCTCTATTTCTGCAACAGGCCGAGCCAGGTCGGCCAATTACAACACTACATCTGGGGGTGCCAGGCCCTCGACGTCAACTGTAGGCCGAGTCAGGTCGGCCATCAAGAAGCCCATAGCTGGAGGTGTCAGGCCTTCAGCTCTCCCAGTTGGCCGGGTATTCTCGGTCAACCAAATTATTGTCGACGCCGCTCCTCCCCAACGGGGACAGCCCAGCCGTCGCTGTAATGGAAGCCGTTCCGAGACGGCCGCCCCTGCTCAACGGGGGCAACGCCGTGCGCGCAACAAAGCACGCCTGGCAGCTGCCATCCCACGCTCTAGCAAGACCATACTTGTCGGAGACTTCCGCGTCCGGCTCGATGGAGGCGAGCCGATCGTGCCTCAGGATCGAAAGGTCCCCCCTATTCCTACCTCCAATCGATTCGAGCTCCTCCGGAAGGTCCGGGAAGGAGGGGCGAAGGTGAAGAACTTTGCCGCGCCTCGGCCCAAGGCGGCAATCTCCAGAGTCAAATCTGGGGGCAACTCAAATGAGGAGCGATAGCTCCGGATGAAACAGATTTGGGTCACCAAGGAGGAGGCCCGAATCATCAAGTGGGCCAGATTACAAAAGGCCTTCCGCCAATCTGAATTGCAACAAGTGCGGAGCCCCGCTACTCAACACCAAGGGGAGCCTTCAACCTCCTACAGGTCGAGGGCTCACCGTCAACAACGGCGGAAGCGCCGCGGACCGGCCAGGCCAGTACGCCCGACTTCCCTTTGGGCTAGCCCGGTACACACGGGCGACGGCCACTCTGAGCAGGAGTCTATACCTCGAGTGTCTATTTTTGACAGAATCGGGGAGACATCAAAGCTAGGGCGGTACCCGCCCAAAAAAGAAGCAAGCGGCCCAAATGGCAGACAACACCATTAGGGTGTTCACTTGCTATGTCTCTTCCACTGACAAGCAGCCGGAGAGCGCTCAGGAAGACCTCAACCAACCTATGCAAGCCATGAGAAGGTCAAGGCAGGTCTCCCGGGTTGTGGCTTAGTTAGAGCCAACCTTAACTGTCGGGGCATTTCCGCCCGATCCAACGCGGCAAGAGGAGCGGCAAGAGGACGTTCACAGCGTCAACGGAGATGGTGACCCAGCACATGAGGAGGGCCTTGTCAGGGAGGCCCAAGCTTTCACAATGGAGGAGCTCCGGCGTGAGAACCATGAGCTCAAAAAAACTCCTGCAAGCACTCCTACGTGAAAAGGAGGCCCATGTCCAACCCTCAGTGATGCCTGCTGATGCAAAGCAGCAACATCAGCCCCAACACCTACCAGCTAAGCATACTTCTTCGGGTTTGCTTGAAGAATCTCGCTGGGGGAGATCTTAAGCCAAGCCGTAAAGGCAAGGCTCCCATACAAGGATGGCAAACTCGGTTTCGGACTCGGTTTCGGCCGAGTCCGATACCGATACGACTCGGTATCGGTTTCGGCCGAAACCCATTTAAAAGGTTCAAAAAAATTAAATTAATTCTAAAAAATCACTCCAAAAATCATAAAAAATATAAATAAACACTTAAAATCACAAAAACTATTACACATGCATTTGACTGTATAAGTTAGTGCAATAACCTTGAAGTAGACAACTACGCATCGAACTTCAAACATTGAACATGTGAAAGTTAAACTAATATTCCATTGTACATTAATACAAGCAGTACAATAAACCAAATTAGAAAAAATAAATGTTACAAAAATTCATTGATTCTTACCTAATATGGATAATAATTACTAAAAGAACCTTCTCCCACATCGTCTGGCCCTTGATGTCGATATCCATAACCAGGTTGCATGTATGGTCTATATTCACTATAACCAAACAATGAGGTAGCCAAGTCCTGCATCCCTCTTTGGATCCCTCTTGGAGTGTTTGGTTGACTTGATTCGAATCCAGTATCAGCATAGGAATCGTGAGGAAGAGAAGAGGAACTGGTCGGATATGGATGGAACTGGAACGATGGTTCATAATTCCACGACCCATAAATAGCTGCTTCCTGTTGGCCACCTTCGTAACCTGGTGAATCATATCCTCGCTGACCTTGACTGTATCCAGTAGTACCACCTGCAGCACCTGCATCACCTGTACCACCTGCAGCACCTGTACCACCTGCAGCACTAGTACCACCTGCAGCACCTCCGGGATGATCACCATCATCATCATCACCACAAGAAATTAGTCGCTTTTTAGCCTTCGGGGATGCTTTTTTCTCTTGTGGTGCCAATTTTTCAGTGATCTTTGACATGAGTCCTTTATCCTTTGGCGTGTGCCTCACATAAATCTGCTTCAACTGCTCAATTGCCGGGTCCTCTCGAGCAGCAGCATTTGTCCTCTCAGTTTGCACATGCACTGATGTACTTCTTCTTAAGGAGACCAGTGGCTTGACCATTCTAGGAGTGACTGGCCTGCTATCTGTATCTGAGTGTCTAGCTGGCTCAAACTCGAACTGCTCCTCAGTGTCATCAACAACCCTAGACTGGTGCGCATGAGTATCTCTAGCCCTCTTTGATATTATTTTCTCCGACAAGGATTTGCTGCTGGCCTCTCCTTGCCATAATCGCCCCCTATACATGAAAGGGAGGATCAATGGCCATGAGGTGAACCGAATCTTGGTCGATGCAAGGGCGGTGGTGAACATTATACCCCTGAAGACTTTCAAGTCTCTCTACTTGGCACCTTATCTGCAAAAAGTCAGCGCTATCAAAATCTCGGGTTTCAACCAAGACTCTAAAGAAGCTCTCGATCGGGTCGAGGTGAAACTGGTCATGGGCGACTTTGCCACCAAAGTGACATTTTATATTATCAACGCCGACACGTCTTATAAAGTGTTGTTGGGAAGACCCTGGTTGCATGAAAATTAGGTCGTTCCTTCGACTTTGCACCAGTGGCTCAAGTATGCTAAAGGTGGAGAGCAACACACCGTTTTTGCGGACCAAGCTCCCTTCCACCCTAATGAATGTCACTTGGCAGACGCTTCCTTGTATTTCGGGGAGCCCACCATAACAATCCCCGACAGAATTAAAGACAAGGGGAAGCAAAAGAATGAGGCTGAGCCCGACAAAGGCCAACTCTTCACGGTCAATCGCGAGCTATTAAAACTACACCAGTTGAGCCTCAAGCCTGGTTCCAAGCCTACCCTGTTAGAAAGGCATAATGTGGACTTTGAAGCCAATCTCATTAGCCGCACCATCGACCAGAGTGTCCCCTTGCCTCCGAAATGCATTCAGCTCCCCTTTCTGAGAGAGGAGCACAGCGTAGAGGAGTTGAAGACTTTTATAGCCTCTTATAGGCGCAAGGGTCGAAGCAAGGAAAGCAAACAAACCCGGCCGATTGTCTTCTACAAAGGAGATTTAGTCCCATTAGTTCCTCCTGAGAACGATTTTGGGTGGGACACCCCTGCTGATAAGGCGCAAGAGCCAGTTCAAGAGATAGATTTTATGCTAGACCGGCTTAAGCGCATGTGCATGAAGCAAGGAATTCCTCAGTTCCAGAACCCTGCACATAAGGCATATTTTTCCCAACTCTGGAATCCCCCGCAAGTCAGGGGGCAACCGCCCTTCTCCCGCAAAGACACTCAGGGGTTGGGTTATGGTCAGGAGCCAGATTTCCAAGTTCATTATGCAGTCAATGCCATAGGGCTCCTACCTCCCCCTTGTGAGGAGGCCCAGAAGGAGCCCGTAGTTGACGAGCTCCATCACGAGGCAGAGCATGCCCTGGCATCTCCTCTGTCGACGCCCGCTGAAGGGCGACAGGCAAATCCTATAGAGTTCGAGGTTTACGAGGCCAGTACTGATGAAGATGAAGACTTCGTCGACCTCCGGTCGGCTCCCCCAGAACTAGAAGACGGTGGTCAGGCAACCGTTGACGAGCTGATTGAGATTAATCTCGGCAGCAGGGACGACTACCGACCCACTTTTGTAAGTGCCCTTCTCAGCGGGGAAGAAAGACAGGCGTACCAATAACTCTTGGAAGAATTTAGAGATTGCTTCGCCTGGACATATAAAGAGATGCCGGGGCTTGATCCCTCGGTGGCAGAGCATGAACTGGCTATACTCCCAACAGCTAAGTCAGTCAAGCAAGTCCAAAGGCGTATGCGCCATGAGTTGGAACTCAAAGTCAACGCCGAAGTCGACAAAATGCTGAATGTGGACTTCATAGAGCCATGTATGTATCCTGTGTGGCTCGCCAACATAGTCCCGGTCAAGAAGAAGAATGGCTAAGTCCGGGTTTGCATCGACTTCCGAGATTTGAACAAAGCATGCCCGAAGGACGACTTCCATGTCCCCATCATCGAGACAATGGTGGATGTAACTACTGGCCACGAAGCCTTGTCTTTTATGGATGGATCGTCAGGTTATAACCAGATCCGCATGTCCATCAGGGATAAAGATCATACGGCATTCCGGTCCCCTAAGGGGATCTTCAATTATAAGAGGATGCCATTTTGCTTGAAGAATGCTAGCGCCACCTATCAAAGGGCAATGACCAAAATCCTCGACGAGATGCTGCATGACATTGTCGAGTGCTATGTCGACGACTTGGTCGTCAAGTCTAAAAGGCGGGACAGCCACCTAGCTGTTCTACGTCGGGTGACGCGGCGGCGTCGTGGAAAGGATCGACGGCACTCCGAAGACGCGAACGGGATGGGATAACTACTGCCTCGCACAGCTCGGTCTCACACCGGACGGTCTCTCACCGGGCAATCACTCTCTTCTCACAAAGGAGCTAAGAGGAAGCAAGAGGGGAAAGCTCTCTCACGTACGAGCCAATTCTTTCATTCATTCTATCATATGAAAAGTCTTACACTAGCCCCCTTTATATAGGAAAGGCCATATCCCACTAGGACAAGAATACCCCTAGTCTTTTCAACTAAAGACATCCATGTCCTAGCCTAATAAAACAAAGGCCAACAACCAACTTTTGACTTGGCCAAATAAAATAAAATACTTTGACTTGGTGGTTAATAATACAATACCACCATAGTAAAATACACACAAATAAAAATACATACGCAATACACACAAGTAAATACTCAGGACGCCGAGTCTTCAAGAGGCCTAGTCTCCGAGCCATAAGCTCGGTGGGGTCGGGGCGGTGCGGCGTCGGCTGCGTGTGACTGGTCTGGTGGTGTCCCACCAACCCTCCCGGGGCGGCTGGAACTCGACTCCGTCAAGTAAGGTGAGACACTGCTCTGGTAGTGCTCCGGCAGATCTGGATCGAGACGTTGAAGATCTTCCCGGCTGATCCAGGAATCATCAGATGGTGGACGGTCCCGCCAGCGGACAGTAGCGCTGGTACACCCTGCTCCGTGTAGCTGTCACCTGCTCACTTAGTATCCTCTCAATTTGCTCGCGCGGTGCTCTCGAGGCTCTGGGACGCACAGGGGTGGGCTCACTCTCAATGGGAGGAGAAGGCTCGAAAGGGTCACTAGGAATCGCTGTGGGTTCCTTGTAGGCCACTAGGTCTGTCACATTAAAAGTAGAGCTAATCCCATATTCGGGAGGTAAGTCCACAACATAAGCATTGGAGCCAATCTTCCGCAATATTTGGAAGGGACCATCACTATGGGCTTGCAACTTTTTAACGACTCCCGTACTATGACTAAGTCACCTTCTTGAAATTCATGGTGACGCCTATGCGAATCAGCCAATCGTTTGTAAGTCTCATTACTGAGACTTATTTGCTTGCTAATTGACTCATGCAGACTCTTGACATGTTGTGCAAACTCTTCAGCTGACTTGGACGTTCTAGACTCGAGGGGAAGGGGAATGAGATCCACAGGCTTCCTAGGTTTATATCCATGCACGATCGCAAATGGACTCATACCTATGGACCTATTGACAGAGCTGTTATATGCAAATTCGGCTTTGGGCAAGAGAAGATCTCAAGTGCCAGAATGATCCCGATAAGACACCTCAAAAGGTTCCTTAAACTCCTATTGACGACCTCTGTTTGCCCATCGGTTTGTGGGTGATAGGCAGTGGAGAATTTGAGCTTAGTGCCAACTAGGTGCCAAAGTGTCTTCCAAAAGTAGCTAGTGAATCGGACATCTCGGTCAGACACTATGGTTTGGGGGAGACCATGCAGACGCACGACTTCATCAAAGAATAGGTGGGCTACTCTAGATGTATCAGATGTTTTGGAACATGCAATGAAGTGGGCCATCTTAGAGAACCGATCAACTACAACAAAGATTGAGTCATGTTTGTGAGCAGTACGAGGTAATCCAAGGATGAAATCCATGCTCACATCAATCCATGGTCTATCAGGAATGGGGAGAGGAGTGTAGAGACCAGTGTTCTGTTTGACCTGTTTGGCCATTGTGCATGTCCTACACTGGGCTACAATCTTGGCCACATCTTTCTTCAGGGCAGGCCAATAAAAATGCTCCTCCACAGAATAGATGGTCTTGTTTCATCCAAAATGACCAGCAAAACCTCCAGCATACATTTCCCAAATCAGAAAGTCCCGTACAGAAGTCCTTGGGTCACAGAGTTGCTGTCCTCGAAAGAGAAAACCATCTTGGAGTAGATAGTCAGCAAACGTTGTCGAGGATCCAGCAGACAAGGCAGAGGAGGCAGGGCCAAAGTCAGGACACTCTTCACAGAGTTCCTTTATGCGGTCAAATCCAGTGACCTCTACCCGAACAGTGGAAAGAAGGGAGACCCTTCGACTCAAGGCGTCGGCCACTTTATTCTCTTTTCCAGCCTTATGTTTTAGGACAAAGGTGAAAGACTGGAGGAATTCTACTCATCAACTGTGCCTAGGGTTTAAGCCTTTCTGAGAGCTAAGGAATTTCAAAGCCTCGTGGTCCGAGTATAAGACACTCTTGTGGTAAGAGATAGTGTCTCCAGTGCTTGAGGGCTTGAACCACGGCATAAAACTCCTTATCATACGTAGAGTACCAAAGTTTTGCATCAGACAACTTCTCACTGAAATAAGCTACAGGGTGACTTCCCTGACTAAGTACTCCTCCTATACCTACGCCAGATGCATCACAAGATATCTCAAAGACTTTGAAAAAGTCTGGCAGGCGGAGAACAGGGGCTTTGGTCATGAGCTCCTTTATGACAGAAAAAGCCTGGGAAGCAGCTTTGATCCACTCAAAATTCCCCTTACAAATACAATCCGTAATGGATGCCATAATGGTGCTAAAACTCTTAATGAAGCGTCTATAGAAAGTGGCTAGCCCATGGAAGCTGCGAACGTCATGGACGTTCTAGGACTCTGGCCAGTCGACTAAGGCTTGGACCTTGGATTGGTCCACAGACACTCCTTGACTCGATACCACAAATCCGAGGAAAGTGACCCGGTCTGTCATGAATTCACACTTCTTGAGATTGGCATACAGGGTTTCTCTCCTCAAAGTCTCGCAGACTTCCCTCAAATGTTGGATGTGGTCCTGAGGGTTGTGGCTATAGATGAGAATGTCGTCAAAGTAGACGACGACAAAGCGACAAATGAGAGGGCGAATGACTTCCGTCATGAGCCTTATAAAAGTGTTGGGGGCATTGGATAGCCCAAATGACATGACGAGCCATTCATACAGACCTGCTTTTGTTTTGAAGGCTGTCTTTCACTCATCCCATGGTCGGATTCGGACCTGGTGATAGTCACTTTTCAAGTCAATCTTGGAAAAGATGGTGGCTCCACTCATCATGTCAAGCACGTCATCAAGACGGGGAATGGGAAATCTATACTTGACAGTGATTTTGTTGATGGCGCGACTGTCAACACACATCCGCCAAGTGCCATCTTTCTTTGGTGTGAGCAAGGCAGGAACAGCACATGAGCTCTTGCTCACCCTAAGGAAACCCTTTTGAATAAGGTCCTCGACAATTCTTTGGAGCTCAGCATGCTCCTTGGGGTTCAGTCGGTAATGGGGAAGGTTGGGTAGGGTGGACCCGAGGACAAGGTCAATGGCGTGTTGTACATAACGCATGGGAGGTAGTTGTGAGGGCAAGTCCTCAGGGAAAATGTCTTGGAAGTCCTGTAGGATTGCCTGGATTTCAGGTGGGACTGAGACTTGGGACTCCTCATGTGTAATGGTGATGACAACAGCCCAAACAGGGGCACCCTCAGCAACCTCTCTGTTTAGCTCTCGGACACTTATGAAGTTAAGGCGCCTAACTAGGTCGTGACCAACCTTAGGGGCCTGGGGAACGGGTATGATAGATGCAGGAGAAGAGGGAATGAGAAGTTTCCCTTCATTGGGAGTTCGGGGACTCTCCTGAACCTTGGGGGTTCCAGTGGGGGTGGAGGTGGAACTCTTTCCCGGGGTCACCTTTGGAGGTGCCGGGTACAACTATATCTTCTTCCCATTGTGTGAGAAGGAACACTGATTGGATCGACCAAATGTAGTGAGGTCTACATCATAGATCCATGGTCGTCCTAGGATGATGCTACCGACCTTCATAGGCACTACATTGCATAAGATCTGTCCTTGGTAGGACTGGAATTGGATGTGAATGACACATGTAGTGGTGACTGGGATAGACGTGTCGTCAACCCAAGTCACGTTGTATGGCCTAGAATGAGGGTGCGTAGATAGACCTAGACGGGAGACAAAGTCTGAAGAGACTGCATTGATACAGCTCCCGTTGTCAAAAATCACCTTATAGGGTTGAGACTTCACCATGATGTAGGTTTGGAAGATGGAGGTTCGACGCCAGTCGTCCTCCTGGGGGTGTGTTAAGATACAACGAACTACACCCAATCTTCCATGGCTGGAACTCTCGACAATGTCTCCAACCTGCATGTACTCGACATGCGTGCCATCAAATCATGCGTCTATTTCCTCAAATTGGGCGATGAGGTCAGGATCGGCCTCATACCTCTCAATGGATTCTTCTTCCTGAGGTGGAAGCTCCACAGGCTGGGGGTCAGTGATGACCAAGGCTCGGGTGAGGCAATTGGTGGCAACATGCCCTAGGTTATGGCACCTAAAGCAGCGAATTCCCGAGACAAAAACTGGTTGGGAGGTGCTAGGGATGACTCTCTTTCCCTTGTCATCCCTCCTATCAGTTGGCGGAGTGTACTCCAGCCTGGGCACAGCAGCGGGTGCAGGTAAGGGGTTCCTTATGAAAGGAACAGTAGGGGCAACGGCTCAGAGTGGGGTAGCAGTAGGGACATAGGAAGTAGAGGGGCCAGGCCTCTCAGGGTAGCGGACCATGGAGTTTCGGAATTCAGGTTGGCGGTAGGTGGGAACCCGAAGGGGGATCACCCTTTGAAACCCCTCGACATCTCGAGCAACCTGATAGGCATGCTCGAGGGTGTTAACCTCTCGTAGGAACTGCTCCCGCTGTATGCTCTCGTGTAGACCAGCCCTAAATCGCGAGAGGGTGACGGAGGCATCCTCCACTACATGACTCCGTAGGAAGAATTCATCGAACTCGGCGATGTATTCATCTACCGACTTCCCATCTTGCATAAGTTTCTGCCATTGGTCTAAAAAACGCTGATGGTAGGAGGGTGACAGATACTTCTCCCTAAGTTTCTCCTTCATTTCTTCCCACGTACTGATGCGCTCCTCTCGTCTCCTTGCCAGGAGATTCTCAACATTGCACCAGTAGGTCTTGGCTTGACCTAGGAGTTTCATTTTGGCAAACCTCACCCTTGTAGCAGGGGTCATGCGGTGATGCCAATCAAAGTATTGATCCATCCCGGTCTCCCAATCAAGGTATGTGACGGGATTTAGAGACCCATCAAAACTGGGAGCGTCTATTTTGACGTTCCATAAGATGATCTCCTCATCGTCATGGTCTCTCCCTCGAGGCGCACGATCCTCTTGCTCTCTACCTTGAGGAGCCTGATTCTGGCGGGCCTGGTCTCTCTCTTCCCTAGAGTTGGCTACGGGATCTCCGCGACCATTCAACCTCCCTTCCTCTTTCTTCACATGATCCTCTAAGGCTCGGATCCTCTCACCTAGCTCCGCTTGCAATTGGCCTATAGATTCTTCAATTTGGGCCATAAGATGTTCGAGCTAGGCTAGCATGGCATCCATGCTATCCTGATTCATGGGTGACTGTAAAGTTAAACTGCGCTCTAGACGGCCCGATGAATTCCTAGACCAACGTGGCATGCACGAGCTTGGACCTAAATGATGCAATCCTGGGACCGAAAATTAGCAAGGTGTAGACCCAAATTGTTGGCTAATGTGCAAAGGGTCAATTCCTTTTGCGAAGGGACTGGTCAGGGAGAGTTGCTCGCCCGTAGACGAAGTAGTTATAGAACTACCTCCTGAGAATTATGGTGCCCTAATGTGACAGCTCTAGGGCTTAAGGATGGGCGCATACAAGCTCTCTCTCTCCGTCCACAGCGATGCACTCAGGAGACAGGCTGCAGGGATAGGGCTCTCTCTCACTTCATCGCGCGGCAACTGATAAGGATACTAAATGAGCAAGAGATTGGAGCACGCACCTAACTAGACTGAAAAGTCTAGCTCCGACCGGAGACGAAGGCGAGTGGGGACGTGCGTGTCCGCACGGCGTCGACGAAGTTTGAACAGTTTACAAAAATTCACTCAAGCGGGAGTTTTAAGGTTGTTGCCAACTTTGCCAAAGCGTCAGCCTGGGAGTTGCTGTCTCTGGGGACATGGCCTATTTCAAATAAGTAGAATTTTTCCTTGAGCCTCATGACGGCTGCATGGTAGGGGATGAGCTCCTTCTTCCAGACGTCGTAAACGCCCAGTACCTGTCGGATGACAAGCTGAGAATCCCCGTAGATTTTGATGCACTTGATGTCCATCTCTAATGCCAGTTGAAGCCCAATAATTAGTGCTTCGTACTCGGCCTCATTATTAGTCAGGGACGTCATGAGAGCGCAAGAGTTGTGAAGGATGCCGCCTTGTGGAGATACAAAGACTACCCCCGCACCCGAGACATAGTCTGTGAGGCCGCCGGCCCTTTTGATCGTCCGGGAAGCACCATCAAAATACAACTCCCAATGTGGGAGGTCAAGGGTGAGGATGCCCGGCTCCATTTGTGGTGGAACTTTTTCAGAATGCTCCCCATTTTCTTGAGAAGGTACCAACACCTCTTCATCGGGTAGCTCGAAGTTGAGTGGCGAATTTTCTGGCACAGGGTGCGCTGCTAAGAACTCCGTCATTCCTTGTCCTTTGATCGCCTTGCGTGGGACGAAGGTGATATCGAACTCTATGAGGATCAACGCTGTAATATCCCGGACCTTTCGGATCCTTCTTCGTGGGTCCCGGATCTGGTTTTCGGAGTGTCCGGCTCCGTTGTGTCCGAAATTTCGTTTCGGACATCTTTCGTGTTCGGGTCGGCGCGATCCGGAGTTGTTTCGGAGGCCCGGAGGCGTTCCGCGGCTTTTCCGCGTGTGTTTTCCGATTCCCGGTGTGTGTTTCGGCTTTTCTCTTCGGACGCTCGTAGCGGGTGAACCGGGCTGTTCACACGGACACGAGTGGTACCGTTGCGATCGGTGCGTTCCGAGGATCGCGGGGGTGTGATTTCCTATTTTTCGGAATTTTACGGATTTTCCGGGTTTTTCTATAAAACCCTTTTTCTTTCTCTCTCCCCACTTCTTCTTCTTCCTCTCTTCTTCTTCTCCTTCCTCCTCCACCGTGTCTCCCTCCCTCTCCCTCTCTTCCTCCCGGTTGGCCACGGCGAGCTCCCCTTCGGCTGCAGACGGCGGCGGGGCGACGGCGCGGCGACGTGGGCGGCGGCGAGGCGGTCGTGGGGGCGTGCGGCAAGCGTGGGAAGCTTAAGGAAGAACGAGGGTTTTCAAGCGTTCTTCGCGATTCGTGGACGATCCGGCGGAGCATTCGCTCCATTGAGGTAGGGTGACGTTCCCTAGCTCTTCGCCGTTCTTTTCCGTGGTTTGTAGGCCGCGGGGAGGCCGAGAGAGGCATGTTTGGGCGTTTTTGGGGTTTTTCCATGTTTTGGGGTGAGCCGCCCGATCTATGGTTTTAGCCCATGATTCTATGTTTTGGTGGCTTAGATGCATGCTAGGGGTCCCCAGGGGTCTTCCCCCTTGTTTTCCCCCTCTCCGGTGGAGGTACGGGGGCGTGGTTGGTGTTTTTGGGGTTCTCCCGCCGTAGCGTGCTCTGGGGCAAGCGACGGTCACTCCAGTGACCGTCACATGCTTGTAACGCCCCTAGAGGGGTGCGTTACTTCCCTGGGTGTTGGCCTTTGGGGTCGAGGGCTGTAACGGTCCTGCGACTGGCCGCCGTTTGCTAGTGACGCCCCTGGGCTGGGCCGTCACATGCTTTCGACCGTTGGGTTTTGACCGTTGGGGGTCAGGCCATGTAACGCACCGAGATAGGCGCGTTACATGCGTGTAACGCACTGGGGCAGGAGCGTTACTTCCTGTTGTCCCCCATGTGGATGGGCCAAGCGACGCGCTGGGGCAGGCGCGTCACTTCCCTTTCCATCCCGAGCGTGAGGGCCATGCGACGCGCTGGTCTAGGCGCGTCACATGCGAGTAACGCACTGAGCCCGACGCGTTGCTTGCAAGCGACGCGCCAGGGTAAGCGCGTTACTTTCCCTGTGGTTTTCGTGGGTGTGGGGTGCCATGTGACGCCCTGGCCTAGGTGCGCCGCTTCCAAGCGACGCACTAGGGTAGGCGCGTCGCTTCCCCCTACCCCCTGGCCGTGTGACGGTCCGCCTTAGACCGCTATTTCCAAGTGACGGCCCTAGAGTGGACCGCCATTTGGCAGTGACGGTCTGAGGGTAGACCGCCACTTCCTGTGTTGCCCCATGAGGGTGGCAACCTCGCTTTTTCTCCGACCGTGGTCTCCGTGTGACGGGACTGGTGCGTGGGGTGATTCCCACACGTTGTCGGGCTTGGGTGTTGTTTTCCGTGACTCGAGAGTCTACTCCTTTAGCGACCCTCCACTAGTCGTAGCCCACCAGTGCGCGGTGCTGGTCTCACCTGGGAGTGGTGTACGGGCACCCACCTTTCGAGACGGTTTGTGGACCGGTTACCGTAGGCCCCTCGTCGGTAGCCAGAGTCCGGCTACGGGGGAAAACCGGTCAGAGGACCAGACCTAGTGACGCAAGGTCTGTGTGTGCACACGTGGTTGGGGGCGGTTGGACCCACGTCGACGGGCGTGACCCCAACTAGTTACTTGTTTGTGGTTACTTGTACGGTGTTTGCGCCTCGGGTAGGACCTACCATGTCAGGCGGTTCACCTGCGGTGCGGTGTAAGACGTCAGGGGACGCTACCGGCTGTGCTTCTAGTGGGTGGTACTCCTGTCGAGTACGGAGTGTCAGACTGTCAGTCGTGTGTTTCCGACCTTCGGGTTTTTGACGGTTCAACCGTTGAGTTTCAGTTTCCTCGTACCGTGGCACGTGTCTCGGTTTACGTGCCGTTAGGGTCTAGTTCTGTAGAGTACAGGGCTTTCCTTTCCGAGATACTTTTCTACCGCTAGAGTAGTGGTTTCTCGTTTTTCGAGGTAGGGTTCGAGTGATCCCTACTGAGTCTTGTTCCGAGACTCATTCCCTGCGTGTTTTCACCGTGTTTCAGGTGAGGCGCCACCTTCGGGGAGCGCGTCAGGAGCGCAGCGTGGTGCGGGTGCCCAGCGGTAGTGCCGGAGGTCAGAGCCGGGGGATGCCCGTGTAGCTGTACTTTTCTTTCTTGTCACTGTACTAGTCGTGGACTGCTGTTATTATTGTTCTTTATTGTGGACCATGTAAATTGTTAATTTATTTCCTGCTTAATATTATAACTGTTTAATTTCTGCAATTATTTGTGATACTTGTGTAGTCTCCACACCATCCTTTTTAACCCTTCCGAGTCTTCGGGCTCGTGGGTGGCGGTGCGAGTCTCGGGTTATCGGGCCTTCCCGGTAATCGGATTCTCGGGTCGTTACAGCTGGTATCAGAGCGCGGTTGTGGAATTACATGAGAATCATAGGTAATTGTAGTGGTCCACTAGTCCATGACGATGATGTACAGGTGACGCTGGCATTGGGCACCGCGTGTTTATTCTGACCTTGCCGTTTTTGTGTCTTCTGTCTTTTGCTTCAGGAGCGAGGATGGCGCCGAGGAGGAGTTCTCGCTCTCAGCAGGGGCAGTCGGCTGGAGGCCAGGAGATCCAGCAGGAGGTCCAGCAGAGGGACCAGGAGGAGCATAGCAGAGCACCACGGGGGGCTACCGAGGCCGAGGATGCTGCGAGAGTTCCGGGGGCCGAGGGTTTTCTCCGTGGCATGTACCATCTCATGGCTCAGCAGTTCGGCGGAGAGGCCGGTGAGGGCTCGTCAGTCAGGGGTGGGCCAGGCCGAGCAGTGAGGGACTTCATGCAGTTCCATCCACCTTACTTTAGCGGCCAGGCAGACCCTGATGCGGCTCGTGATTGGCTTGATGAGATGGAGCGGGTGTTCAGTTCAGCGAAGAGTGCTGCCGAGGACAGAGTGGTGTTGGCCTACAACCAGTTGCAGGGTACGGCTCGTAGGTGGTGGTCTTCCGAGTGGAAGACGTCCTTTCAGCTTCGTCCACTTGAGCAGATCGAGTGGGATGACTTTGTCAGTGCTTTCGAGCGTACGTACTGTCCAGACGTTGTTACTACGCAGCGGATGCGGGAGTTTCTGGAGCTGGTGCAGGGTGACATGTCCGTGCTGCAGTACAGGGCCCGATTTGTCGAGCTGGGTCGGTATGCACCTCATATCATGGAGCATGAGAGGGTGAGGACCACGCAGTTTGTGCAGGGCTTGAGGTTGGAGCTGAGGCACCATTTGATCGCGAATGGGGCCACTGATCTGGAGACGGCGTCTCGTGTTGCGATTTCCTTGGAGATGGATATGCAGAGGACTCGAGGACCGATCAGCCAGGGGCAGTCTGTGTCAGGTCGCAGCCAGCAGTCGGCTACCCAGCAGCAGGGTTCCTTCCAGCGTGTGTCGGGTGGTTCAGGAGTACCGGCATCGGCAGCTTCGGTGACAGGATCTGCGTCCTTCGGCTCGAAGGTCAAGAAGTTCTTGAAGAAGAGTCTCCGTAAGAAGCACAAGGATCAGGGGCAGGCTTCATCGGGCAGTGTACAGCAGCCGTTCTCTTTGCAGCGTCAGGGATCGGTGGGTGGATCGCGAGGACCTTGTCCACGGTGTAGTGGGACCCACCCAGGCAGGCAGTGCACGGCGCCGATCATCTGTTTTCGGTGTGACCAGCCAGGGCATATGGCGCGCGACTGTCCTCAGAGGCCGCTGCAGCAGCAGGTTCCCCAGCAGCAGCAGCAGCAGGGACAGTATCCGCCGCTACCCAGGTCAGCTAGTGTGGGAGGCAGGCAGAGAGCTCGTGGCCAGATCACGCACTTGACCAGGGCAGAGGCAGTAGCGTCGCAGCTCGTGGAAGGTACCGTTCAGATTTTGGGTTGTGCGGCTCGGGTTTTATTTGATTCTGGCGCGTCTCATTCGTTTATTTCGGAGGATTTCGCGTCGAGCGTCGAGGAGCCGGTGACCCAGTTGTCCTGTGATTTGGCTGTGGAGTTGCCTTCGGGTGACTTTATGGTCACTCCGTATTGCTTCGACCAGGTTCCGGTGTGGATCGATGGACGGAGTATGCCAGGCAGGTTGTATGCGTTGCAGCTTCGGGATTACGATGTGATTCTAGGCATGGATTGGCTCGAGACTCATAGAGCGGTGGTGGATTGTGGAATGAAGAGGGTCTACTTCCAGCATCCGAGCAAGAGGACCTTCTATTTCCAAGGTATCCGTTCCACCTCTTCTCGATTTCTTATCTCTGCTATTCGAGCCCGTCGATTGCTTGATTCAGGTTGCCAGGGTTTTCTCGCGTCAGTGGTTGTGTCTGACCGGATGGAGCCGAATGTCGAGGACATTGCGGTGGTGTGCGAGTTTCCCGATGTTTTTCCTGAGGAGTTGCCTGGATTACCTCCCCAGCGGGAGATCGATTTCGTGATCGAGGTTGTGCCTGGTACGGGACCTTTGGCGAAGGCTCCCTACCGTATGGCCCCCGCTGAGTTGAGGGAGTTGAGGGCGCAGTTGCAGGAGCTGTTGGCCAAGGGGTATATTCGTCCGAGCTTTTCCCCTTGGGGTGCGCCCGTGCTGTTTGTGAAGAAGAAGGACGGTAGTCTGCGGCTGTGCATTGACTATCGGCAGCTGAATGAAGTGACCGTTAAGAACAAGTATCCGTTGCCGCGGATTGATGATTTGTTCGACCAGCTGCAGTCTGCGCGAGTGTTCTCGCGGGTTGATTTGCGGTCCGGTTACTATCAGCTGAGAATTCGCGAGTCCGATGTGGAGAAGACTGCGTTCAGTACGAGGTACGGGCATTATGAGTTTCTGGTGATGCCGTTCGGGCTCACCAATGCCCCAGCAGCCTTCATGGACTTGATGCAGAGGGTGTTTCATCCGTATTTGGACCAGTTCGTGGTCATCTTCGTGGATGACATCCTTGTTTATTCGCAGTCTGCCGAGGAGCATGCGTACCATTTGGGTGTGGTGCTGCAGACGTTGCGAGATCACCAGTTGTATGCGAAGCTCAGCAAGTGCGAGTTTTGGCTCAGCGAGGTGCACTTTCTGGGGCACGTGATTTCTGGTGATGGCATTTCCGTGGATCCCGCCAAGGTCGAGGCTGTGATGCAGTGGCCGAGGCCGAGGTCGGTGACGGAGATCCGGAGTTTCTTGGGGCTTGCGGGTTATTATCGTCGGTTTATCCAGGATTTTTCCCGCATTGCGACCCCGATGACGAGGCTCACGCGGAAGGATGTGCCTTTCGTCTGGTCCGAGGAGTGTGAGCAGAGCTTTAGGGAACTGAAGAGATTGCTCACCTCGGCTCCGGTGTTGGTTTTGCCTTCTGGATCGGGAGGTTTTGTGGTGTGTACAGATGCTTCCGGCGTCGGATTGGGTGCTGTTCTGATGCAGCATGGTAGAGTGGTGGCTTATGCATCTCGGCAGCTAAAGCCCCATGAGGAGAACTACCCTACCCATGACCTTGAGTTGGCGGCAGTGATCTTCGCGTTGAAGATCTGGAGGCATTATCTGTACGGTGAGAAGTTCGAGGTGTTCACTGACCATCAGAGTTTGAGGTATGTGTTCTCGCAGAGAGATCTGAACCTCAGACAGAGGCGTTGGATGGAGTTCATGAAGGACTATGACTTCACCCTGTCTTATCAGCCGGGCAGGATGAATGTCGTCGCCGATGCCTTGAGTCGGAAGGTCGTGATCAGTGCCTTGATGTTGAGGAAGTGGAGGCTCTGGGAACAGGTGCCCGAAGTATCTTTCAGGCTCAAGATTCCCCAGGAGCCAGGGTTGGCAGTGCTTGCGAGTCTGACTGTCACTCCTGCTATCCGTCGTCAGGTGACAGAGGCTCAGCATGCGGACCCTGAGTTGCCCCGGATTTTGGCGATAGCTGATGTGGAGCTTGGCGAGGACGGTGCTGCGAGGTTTCGTGGCAGGCTGTACGTCCCAGGGGAGGAGCAGGTTCGTCGTGCGGTGTTACGCGAGGCTCATGGGAGCAGGTACACTGTGCACCCGGGTGCGACGAAGATGTATCGGAACTTGCGGAGGCAGTTCTGGTGGCCTGGCATGAAGAGAGATGTGGCCGAGTTTGTGGCCAGGTGCCTGATCTGTCAGCAAGTGAAGGCGGAGCATCAGCGACCAGGCGGTACTCTCCAGCCCTTGGATGTTCCTGCTTGGAAGTGGGACCATGTGACCACGGATTTTGTGGTGGGGTTGCCCAGAACCCCGACTGGGCAGGACAGTATTTGGTTGCTGGTGGATCGGCTGACGAAGGTGACGCGGTTGCTACCGGTCAAGGTCAGCTGGAGCGTGCCTAAGTTGGCTCGTCTTTATGTGGAGCGGATCGTTCCGTTGCATGGGGTTCCCATTTCGATCGTGTCGGATCGGGATCCGCGCTTCACTTCTGGATTCTGGAGGAGTTTCCAGCGAGCTCTTGGCACGGAGTTGGCATTTAGCTCGGCGTATCATCCACAGTCGGATGGTCAGTCTGAGAGGACCATTCAGACTTTGGAGGACATGCTGAGATCCTGCTGCCTGGAGTGGCAGGGGAGTTGGATTCATCACCTACCGTTGGTGGAGTTTGCCTATAACAACAGCTTTCATTCGAGCATCGGCATGGCTCCCTATGAGGCTCTGTATGGGCGTCCTTGTCGGACTCCACTCGATTGGTTTGAGGTGGGTGAGCGTGTTTTGACGGGACCGGAATTGGTGCAGCAATGTGTGGATGTTGTGCACCTGGTTCGTCAGAACATGTTGGCGGCCCAGAGTCGGCAGAAGAGCTATGCTGACCGTAGGCGGCAGCCCCTCGAGTTCGCCGTGGGCGATCATGTGTTCTTGAGAGTTTCTCCGATGAAGGGGGTGATGCGGTTTGGACGGCGTGGGAAGCTGAGTCCCCGCTATATTGGTCCTTTCGCGATTGTGGAGCGCATCGGTGAGGTTGCTTACCGGTTGCAGTTACCCTCTGAGTTGGCGTCGGTGCATGACGTGTTCCACGTCTCTATGTTGCGGAAGTATATGCCCGATGACTCTCATGTGCTCGAGTTTTCCGTTTGGCCTGAGGTGACTCCAGATCTTTCTCTCCCAGAGTTTCCGATCCGCGTGGAGGATAGGCGAGAGCAGCGCCTGCGGAACAAGGTTATTCCCTTGGTGAAGGTCGTGTGGCAACGACACTCTGGTGGTGAGGCTTCGTGGGAACGTGAGGACGAGATGCGTCAGCAGTTCCCGTACCTGTTTGAGTGAGTCTTCCTCTTCTTTCCCCTTGGGTTGTTCTCAATTTCGAGGACGAAATTCCTTAAGGGGGGAGGGCTGTAATATCCCGGACCTTTCGGATCCTTCTTCGTGGGTCCCGGATCTGGTTTTCGGAGTGTCCGGCTCCGTTGTGTCCGAAATTTCGTTTCGGACATCTTTCGTGTTCGGGTCGGCGCGATCCGGAGTTGTTTCGGAGGCCCGGAGGCGTTCCGCGGCTTTTCCGCGTGTGTTTTCCGATTCCCGGTGTGTGTTTCGGCTTTTCTCTTCGGACGCTCGTTGCGGGTGAACCGGGCTGTTCACACGGACACGAGTGGTACCGTTGCGATCGGTGCGTTCCGAGGATCGCGGGGGTGTGATTTCCTATTTTTTGGAATTTTACGGATTTTCCGGGTTTTCTATAAAACCCCTATTTTCTTCTCTCTCCCCACTTCTTCTTCTTCCTCTCTTCTTCTTCTCCTTCCTCCTCCACCGTGTCTCCCTCCCTCTCCCTCTCTTCCTCCCGGTTGGCCACGGCGAGCTCCCCTTCGGCTGCAGACGGCGGCGGGGCGACGGCGCGGCGACGTGGGCGGCGGCGAGGCGGTCGTGGGGGCGTGCGGCAAGCGTGGGAAGCTTAAGGAAGAACGAGGGTTTTCAAGCGTTCTTCGCGATTCGTGGACGATCCGGCGGAGCATTCGCTCCATTGAGGTAGGGTGACGTTCCCTAGCTCTTCGCCGTTCTTTTCCGTGATTTGTAGGCCGCGGGGAGGCCGAGAGAGGCATGTTTGGGCGTTTTTGGGGTTTTTCCATGTTTTGGGGTGAGCCGCCCGATCTATGGTTTTAGCCCATGATTCTATGTTTTGGTGGCTTAGATGCATGCTAGGGGTCCCCAGGGGTCTTCCCCCTTGTTTTCCCCCTCTCCGGTGGAGGTACGGGGGCGTGGTTGGTGTTTTTGGGGTTCTCCCGCCGTAGCGTGCTCTGGGGCAAGCGACGGTCACTCCAGTGACCGTCACATACTTGTAACGCCCCTAGAGGGGTGCGTTACTTCCCTGGGTGTTGGCCTTTGGGGTCGAGGGCTGTAACGGTCCTGCGACTGGCCGCCGTTTGCTAGTGACGCCCCTGGGCGGGGCCGTCACATGCTTTCGACCGTTGGGTTTTGACCGTTGGGGGTCAGGCCATGTAACGCACCGAGATAGGCGCGTTACATGCGTGTAACGCACTGGGGCAGGAGCGTTACTTCCTGTTGTCCCCCATGTGGATGGGCCAAGCGACGCGCTGGGGCAGGCGCGTCACTTCCCTTTCCATCCCGAGCGTGAGGGCCATGCGACGCGCTGGTCTAGGCGCGTCACATGCGAGTAACGCACTGAGCCCGACGCGTTGCTTGCAAGCGACGCGCCAGGGTAAGCGCGTTACTTTCCCTGTGGTTTTCGTGGGTGTGGGGTGCCATGTGACGCCCTGGCCTAGGTGCGCCGCTTCCAAGCGACGCACTAGGGTAGGCGCGCCGCTTCCCCCTACCCCCTGGCCGTGTGACGGTCCGCCTTAGACCGCTATTTCCAAGTGACGGCCCTAGAGTGGTCCGCCATTTGGTAGTGACGGTCTGAGGGTAGACCGCCACTTCCTGTGTTGCCCCATGAGGGTGGCAACCTCGCTTTTTCTCCGACCGTGGTCTCCGTGTGACGGGACTGGTGCGTGGGGTGATTCCCACACGTTGTCGGGCTTGGGTGTTGTTTTCCGTGACTCGAGAGTCTACTCCTTTAGCGACCCTCCACTAGTCGTAGCCCACCAGTGCGCGGTGCTGGTCTCACCTGGGAGTGGTGTACGGGCACCCACCTTTCGAGACGGTTTGTGGACCGGTTACCGTAGGCCCCTCGTCGGTAGCCAGAGTCCGGCTACGGGGGAAAACCGGTCAGAGGACCAGACCTAGTGACGCAAGGTCTGTGTGTGCACACGTGGTTGGGGGCGGTTGGACCCACGTCGACGGGCGTGACCCCAACTAGTTACTTGTTTGTGGTTACTTGTACGGTGTTTGCGCCTCGGGTAGGACCTACCATGTCAGGCGGTTCACCTGCGGTGCGGTGTAAGACGTCAGGGGACGCTACCGGCTGTGCTTCTAGTGGGTGGTACTCCTGTCGAGTACGGAGTGTCAGACTGTCAGTCGTGTGTTTCCGACCTTCGGGTTTTTGACGGTTCAACCGTTGAGTTTCAGTTTCCTCGTACCGTGGCACGTGTCTCGGTTTACGTGCCGTTAGGGTCTAGTTCTGTAGAGTACAGGGCTTTCCTTTCCGAGATACTTTTCTACCGCTAGAGTAGTGGTTTCTCGTTTTTCGAGGTAGGGTTCGAGTGATCCCTACTGAGTCTTGTTCCGAGACTCATTCCCTGCGTGTTTTCACCGTGTTTCAGGTGAGGCGCCACCTTCGGGGAGCGCGTCAGGAGCGCAGCGTGGTGCGGGTGCCCAGCGGTAGTGCCGGAGGTCAGAGCCGGGGGATGCCCGTGTAGCTGTACTTTTCTTTCTTGTCACTGTACTAGTCGTGGACTGCTGTTATTATTGTTCTTTATTGTGGACCATGTAAATTGTTAATTTATTTCCTGCTTAATATTATAACTGTTTAATTTCTGCAATTATTTGTGATACTTGTGTAGTCTCCACACCATCCTTTTTAACCCTTCCGAGTCTTCGGGCTCGTGGGTGGCGGTGCGAGTCTCGGGTTATCGGGCCTTCCCGGTAATCGGATTCTCGGGTCGTTACAAACGCCCACTTGCCGAGTCTATCAGAGAGGATGGGCTGACTGAGCAGAAATTTGAGCGGATCACATTTTGAGATGAGTTCCACCCTGTGAGCTAGAAGATAGTGCCTTAGCTTCTTGACAGCAAATACTAAGGCTAAGCACACCTTTTCCATAGGAGCATACCAGTGCTCAGGCCCGATCAGCTTTCGACTGAGGTAGTACAGTGGCTGCTCCTTGCCCTCGTCATTGACCTGGGCTAAAAGAGCCCCCAAAGAGGTGTCCATGGCAGCAATATAGAGGATGAGGGGATTCCCTCTGACAAGTGCCCCTAGGACTGGAGGAGTTAGGAGGTACTCCTTAATTTGCTCAAAGGCCTTCTGGCAGTCTTCGTCCCATATGAAGGGTGCTCCTTTCTTCATCAATTTGCCGAAAGGTTGACATCTTCCAGAGAGGTTAGAAATAAACCGCCTAATATAGGCGAGTCTTCCTTGAAGAGATCTGAGCTCTGTCAAGTTTTTAGACGGAGGCAGTCCTCTTATGGCCTTGATTTTGTCAGGGTCGATTTCTATGCCCCGATACCTGACGATGAAGCCAAGGAACTTGCCGCTGGAGACGCCGAAGGCGCACTTCATTGGGTTCATCTTGAGTTGGTATTGTCGAAGCCTTTCAAAGACTCGACGTAAGTCAGCCAGATGATCCTCCCGTTTCTTCGTCTTGACGACTAAGTCATCGACGTAGCATTCGACAAGGTCATGTAGCATCTCATCGAAGATCTTGGTCATTGTCCTTTGGTAGGTTACACCGGCATTCTTCAGACCGAACGGCATCCTTTTGTAATTGAAGATCCCCTTAGGAGATCGGAAGGCCGTATAGTCTTTGTCTTTGACGGCCATGCGGATTTGATTATAGCCCGACGACCCATCCATGAAGGACAAGGCTTCATGACCGGTGGTCATATCAACCATTGTCTCGGTGATCGGAACAGGAAACTCGTCCTTCGGGCATGCTTTATTCAAATCCCTGAAGTCGATGCAGACTCGGACTTGGCCGTTCTTCTTCTTGACAGGGACGATATTGGCGAGCCATACAGGGTACATGCAAGGCTCTACGAAGTCCACATTGAGCATTTTGTCAACTTCAGCATTGACTTTTAACTCCAGCTCGTGGCGCATACGCCTTTGAGCTTGCTTGACTGGCTTGACTGTTGGAAGTATTGCCAGTTCATGCTCAGCCACTGAAGGGTCGAGCCCGGGCATTTCATTGTAAGTCCAGGCGAAGCAATCCCTGAACTCTTCGAGAAGCTGCCAATATGCCTGCCTCTCTTTGTCACTGAGGAGAGCACTTATGAAGGTGGGACGATAGTCATCTTTGCTTCCGAGATTGATCTCGATCAACTCATCAACAGTTGCTTGACCACCGTCTTCGAGCTCCGGTGGAGCTAGTTGGAGGTCAACGAAGTCCCCCACATCATCAATGTTTGTCTGGTAGACTTCCAATTTTCCGAAGCTCTTTTGCTCCTGGCTTGAAGTCGAAGGACTTGCCTCATCTTGTAGATGATTAGCAGACTGGGCTGCTTGCTGAAGGTTGGCAAACTGGGCTGCCCTTCCCTCTGAGGGGTAGTCATTGTTGACTTTTGATGAGAATGATGTTGTCGTTGACGCCTCACCGGACTCCCTTACAGAGTCATCGGTCCTGGGCTCGACTTCAGCTAGCCCGTGATGGGGAGGTAGCAGTCCTACAGTATTGACTGCAAAATAGACCTCGAAGTCCTTCTCCTGGTCATAGCCGAGTCCTCGCGTGTCTTTGCGAGAGAAGGGAGGTCCACGAACTTGCGGAGGATTCCATAGCTGGCGGAAATACGCCGCTCGTGCGGGGTCCAGAGCCTGCGGGATGTGCTGCTTTTTACACATTTCCTTGATGTATTTGGGCATATCGCCTATCTCCTGGACTGGCTCTGGCGCCACATCGGCGGGAGTATCCCAGCCGAAGTCATCTTCAGGAGAGCACGGTGAGACTAAGTCACCTTTGTAAAAGATGATCGACTTGTCCCCCTTGCCCTTGTTACGTCTTCTTCTCCGTTGATAGGAGACTGTGAAGGTCTTCAACTGCTCCACCTCATACTCTTCCCGTTGGGACGAGAGTTGAAGGCACTTGGGCGGTAAGGAGATACTCCCGTCAATGACCCGACTGATGAGATTGGCTTCAAAGTCAACGCTTCGCCTCTCCGACTGAGTCGGCTTGGAGGCGGCCTGGAGGCTTAGCCTGTACAGCTTTACCATATCTTGGTTGACAGTGAACAACTGCCCTTCCTCGACTTCAAAATCCACTTTTTGCTTCCCTTTGTCCTTTACAGGTTCGGGGATTGCTAAAGTGGGCTTCCCAAAATATAGGGGAGCATCGGCCAAGTGACACTCATTGGGGTGGAAAGGGGCCTGATCTACAAAGACCATATGTTGCTCCCCTCCCTTGGCATATTTAATGCACTCGTGTAGAGTTGATGGGACAACCCAATTTTCATGGAGCCAGGGTCTCCCGAGCAGCACCTTGTATGATGTGTCGGCGTTGATAATATAGAATGTCGCATGGGTGACAAAATCGCCCAAGGCAAGCTTGACTTCAACCCGACCAAACGCCTCCTCAGAATTCTGATTGAATCCCGAAATCTTGACCGCGTTCACCTTCTGCAACTAAGGGGCCAAGTCTAAAGACTTGAAAGTCTTCAAGGGCATGATGTTAATAGCCGCTCCAGCGTCGACCAAAATTCGATTCACATCATGCCCATTAATCGTCCCCCGCATATATAAGGGCCGATTGTGGCACGGAGAGGACAACAACATGTCTTTGTCCGTGAAGGAGATGTCGGATGCAAATGCCTCATATGCCCGGGCTTGCAACTCTGCAATATGGGCTTCATAGGCCTCCGGGTCTAAGAGTATCTTGACAAGAGCCTCCCTGAGATCCTTGCTCCAGGCGATGGCTTCCCAAATGGTGACATTTGTTGGGAACCGCTTCATATGATGAATGATCTTGCGGTCCACCCGAACACGGGTCTTGTCAAATGGTGGGATGATCTCCGCCAGAGTCTTCGGTGCCTGACGAGGCTTCTCCCGCTTAAGCGGGCGCTGCTCCCCATCCTGATCCTCCGCATTTTCTTGGAACAGCGGAGCTAAAGACTCCTCCGGAGATGGCAAAGGCTCATCATGTTGGTCTTCATTAGAAGGACCGGCCGGGCTCGCGGGCTTGACCCTGTTGGAGGGGCCGGCCTGTTCTGACGCCTTCTCGCACACTGGCAACTTAGCTGACTCCTCTTCTTCATCAGAAGAGACGATTATAAAAGGGACGCCACCCGATTTAGCCGCTGAGCCGGAGCCTGAAACCTCTGAGGAGCTGAGGATAAAAGGGATTCCCCGAACTTGGGTTTCTGGGATAGGACCCGGCCTCTCCCCTCTGAATATTATGACCCGGTCGAGAGTCAGGGGACTTTCACGTCCATGTCCTCGTCCTCGGCCACGACCTCAGCTATTTCTTGCTGAGCGACGTTGACATGTTGCCATAGGAGCCTTGCCTCCAGTGTCATCAACCGCAGGAGAGTTAATATTGTCGGGCGGCGGAATCGCCACCATGTTGCAGGAGAGCTCTTGCAGCATTTCCTCGAGCATCTCCATAGTGAGCTCCTCATCTTTGTAGAATAAGGAGAGCTCCTCCGGGATTGGGAAGTCTTCTCCCTCTTCAAGACGGTGAGCCATATCTCGGAGCAATTGAAGAAGCCGGACTTTACGCCCAAACTTGTCCCAGAGAATATATTTGTCTAGAGTGACAACCCTGGTGGGACGAGGGGGAGTACACTCCTCCAGCTCATCTATGAGCTTTTGTAGTCTTTGCAGAGGGGTTGGCTCCTTAGGGGCCTCCATAGCTGCTGCTTGCTCAGCTTGCTTCTTCAACCTCCTCTTCACATTCTTCTTGCAGTTCTTCTCTTGCTTCTTTTAGCGTGCCGCCTCTTGAGAAGAAAGTGGACTTTGCTTCGGAGGTGGACCTGGT
Organism: Amorphophallus konjac; assembly: GCA_022559845.1. NCBI lineage: Eukaryota > Viridiplantae > Streptophyta > Magnoliopsida > Alismatales > Araceae > Amorphophallus > Amorphophallus konjac. Next base: position 42,389,279 of record CM040121.1, read on the forward strand.
TTGCCCCCAGAATTTTGCTTTTTGCTCCGAGTCGGTTCTTTAGGAGCCTTAGTGCCACGGCTCTTTCTGGGGGTGACCTTAGTCCAGTCGGCCTCCTCCGGCTGAACCTGGAAGGTGACATTGATTGCCTGAGCAATTATTTCAGGAGGCAGCTCCTGGAACTCTGCCAGTCCACAGTGGGGCCCTTGGGGGCTTTGCAACTCCACCGGCTTTGCTTTGACTGGCGCCTTCGCGAGCTCAAGATGTTGAGGCCTTTCTGTAATTGGCGGCCTTGCTGGCTTGACAGGAGCTTTGGCTGGAGGCTCCCTCACCTTCGCCTTGCCTTTGTCGCCTGGCGGAGGATTTCCCCTTATGACGATGCTGGGTTGACCGACCTGGACAGAGGTTTAGAACCTTCCCCCTCGGCTTGGCTTTCTGGGCTCCGGGCCTTAGGCCCCTCGCACCTAGCCTTGCCTTTGGGATTCGGCTGAGGATTGTTGCTGCCTGTAGACTCGCCCGGTTGGACTCGTTGAGAGGTGGGTTTGGTCCCACGCAGCTTGGCCTGCTCCTATTGAGCTTGCCAGAGAATCTTCTTAGCGGCCTCTTTAAGACGCCACCTCGTCATAGAGTTCCCTCGCGCATCGATCTCCCCTCTTTGGATGAGGACTTCAATGCAGTCTTGGACTTCCTGGCACTCCCAAGTGGGGTGAGACACCCTGGCATGATACTTGCAGTAGCGGGGATGGCTCTTGGCCATCTCATTGTAGTAAGATGGCGGATCATGGGTCATCACCCGACCATCTTCCAGGAGCTTGTCAAAGATCTTCTCAGTGTTCTCCTTAGAGAAAGAACACTGATGAGAGGGTCGCCACCCTGGGTACCACAGGGCGGATTTAGGTGGCTGGGAACTGATTCCCTCCTTCTGCGGCTCCGGGAATTGAAAAGCTGTTGAAGCATGTATGACGTTGACGGAGAAGTGAAGACTCTCCTGTACATACGGCTGTGGCGGATTGACCAGGAATTCACCCATATTAACCTTTCCCCGCCTGATTAAGTCCTCAACGAGGTCCTTGAACGGTTCACAGTTGTGGATGATATGGCCTATCACCTCATGGTAAGGGCAATAGCCCTGATGAAACGCAGCACCTGGTGTCTGCTCCATGGGTGACGGGCTAATCAGTCCCGCCCGCTGGCATGCGAAGAAGATGTTTGGGGTCTTCTCCCAAGGGAAGGAGTATAACTTCTCCGGCTGCTCGCCTTGGGGTGCATGCTCCTCGCCTTCAGATGAGTCCTCCTCGCCTTCAGATGAATTTGAGGATTCCTCAGAGAGCCAACCCCTGAGCGGAGCCCGGCCAGCAGGCGGTACACCTGCCTCCCGTATGTGGGTTGGAGCCAACCCCCTGGCAAACGGGCCAAAGGGGAAGGTGGCCAGTTGCTGATCTATGCTCTCTAGGAACTGCAGCAGACGCCTCTGTTCAGATTGCAATTGCCGGATTTCTCCTCGAATTTTCCGAATAGTCCTCCGCAATGCCATACACTCAGGGAGTGAGGGAGGGGCGGCTCCAGGACCGGTGTTGGACTGCTGATTTGAAGGCCCAGCCTCGGAGGCGTTGGAGCTCGAAGCCATTGCCACCAAGTAGAGCACATTAGCCGACCGGTGCGATCGACTCCAAGCATGAGGCTGTGGCGGGTCGACTGCATGGCCCAACATATTTACCAAGCCCTTTTGAATGAGCTCTTCTGCTATACTTTTGAAAACATAGCGGTCCCCGATGGTATGACCCAACCTTCGGTGATACACACAATAGGTGGGATCATCTGTTTTATCTACCTCTGAGGGCTTCCGTGGATCCGGCAGGGTGATGAGCTGCTCTTTCATGCAGAGGTCAAAGAACATCTTGGTATGCTCTTTCCTGAAGGAATAAGGCGTCTTCATGTTCTCCACCAACCGAGACGCGCTTGCTTTGGCATCAAGTTTCTTGCCATTGCCTTTGGATTTTCCTTCTCCCTTTTCTCCATTTGTCGGGGAGAAGTCCACAGCATTTACCTCCTTGCCGCTAGTCAGACGGCCTTTGGAGGATTTGCCCTTAGCAGAAGTTTGCGTAGGATGATCAGCGAAGAACATTTCAATCTCCGCTACCACCGTATTCAACTGGTCAAAGCTTCTGATGTTTGAACCCATAAGCTTTTCACTGACTTCTGTCGAGAGACCCCTGCGGCAGATGGTGATTGCATCTTCAGGCGTCGGTGGATTATCGCAGCGCATGCTGACGTCCCTCCATCGCTTGATGAAGTCCAACGTTATTTCACCTTTCTTCTGCCGAAGGGCACAGAGCTCCGCCAGGGAAATTTTGCGTTCGACCATCTGGAAACGGTCGACGAATTTCTTTTGCATATCAGCCTAATCAGCTACAGAATTGGGCTTAAGTCTAGAGTACCACTGGAAGGCGGTGCCAGTCAATGACATGGCGAAGTACTGCAGCAAGTATGCCTCTTCCAGTGCCAATTCACCCATGGCCGTCATGTAATAGGCCAGGTGTTCATGTGGGGAGCCTTGCCCGTTGAACTTCTGAAGTTTCGGGGCCTTTGGACAATCTGGTGGAAGCTTCTTGAACTAACGGTGGAGGGGATATGGCACACTGTACAAATCAACGGTGGCCGCCCCCTCCCCATGCTGAGCAAACTTCGCCTCCACAATGTGCTCGATCATCTGCTTTTGCGCCATGAGGCTTTCTGTAGCAGGAGTGGCCGATGATCGCGCATTGGCTTCAGGCTGCGGAACTTCAAACTCCACGGCCAATGGTAATTTCGCCACGGTGACGGAGGTGTTGACCGCGACTGGAATGGGAGGAGGCCGTGGTTCCACTCCCGTTGGGGCAGCTTGAGGTGGGGCATGAACCTCTTTTTCACGCAGTAGCGCTTGCAAGAGGTTCTTGAGTTCCTGGTTCTCGCGTCGGAGTTCTTCCAACACTGGAGTGTGTGTCTCTTCCCCCAGATCTTCTTCGTACCGGGGGTGGCTGTCCCCATCGACGCTATGGATGTCCTCCTGGGGCTCTTCTTGCCGTGCTGGCTCCGGCTGAGATGTCCCAGCAACCGGCGCCTGTTGTGTCTGGGCCAGGATTCGGGAGACCGGCCTTGACCTCCTCAAATATTGAAGAGGCTGATTAAGCTCCCCCGAGGTGTCCTCCAGCTGCTTGTCGTCGGAGGTGGCATAACATGTGAACACTTTGACAGTGTCATCAGTCACCTGAACCACCCGCCTCTTCCTCGGCGGTCGTCGGTCCGACTTGGGCGACTCCCCTAGTCTGTCAAAGATAGAAACTCAGGATGTGGACGCCTGTGGGGAGCGATCCTCCTCCGTATGTGTGGAACTAGCCCACGGGGAGGTCGGTCGCACCTTCTTGCCGGTTCCTCGACTCTTTTGCCCTTGTAGGGGCTGATTTGTGGATCTCGGGGAGACCGAGGCCTCAGTGTTCGCCGGACTTCGCATAAGTTGCAGGTCCGACATGCGGAAGGGCTCCTGCGCCCTTGCGCGCCTTAGGATTCGGGCCTCTTCTTTAGTGACCCAAATTTTCTTCAAGTGGAGCTAGCGCTCCTCGGTTGAATTGCCCCTTGACCGTGGTCGGGGAGCGGGTGGTTTGGGCCGTCGCACCGGACCCTGGTTTGCCGCCGATACGGCGGGCTTCTTCATTTTCGCTCCGTCCTCCCGGACTTGTCGAAGGAGCTCGAAGCGGTTGGAGGTGGAGACGGCGGGAACGTGCTGGTCCCGTGGCAATATCGGCTCGCCTCCATCGAGCCGGATGGGAATATCTCCGACAATCACGGTCTTGCCGGAGCGGGATACGGCCGCTGTAGGCTTTGCGCCTTTGCGGCTACGGCGTTGCCCCCGTTGAGCAAGGGCGTCCTTGATGACGTCAGCCATAGGCGCGACGTCATTGTGGCGACGACGCTACCCCCGTTGAGCAGGGGCAGTACCTCTGAGGGTGGCCGCCGTAAATTTGGTGCCGTTGCTGCGGCGGCGTTGCCCCCGTTGAGCAGGAGCTACGCCAGCAGTGATTTGATTGACCGAGAAAACTCGGCCAATAATTGGGGCAGAAGGCCTAACACCTTCGGCCGTTGACATGGCAGCCGAGTCAACTCGGCTGGTTGTCGGGATGAAGGGCTTGACACCCTTAACAGTTGAAGAGTTGACCGGACGAACCCGGCCGACTGCTGCAGTAGAGGGCCCGACACCCCCGACAGTTGGCTTGTTGACCGGACGAACCCGGCCAGCTGGTGGGGTTGAGGGTCTGACACCCCCAACGGTGGTCTTGTTGACCGGGCGAACCCGACCGGCTGATGAAGCGAAGAGCCTGACACCCTCAGTGGTGGTCCTCTTGTTCGAGTGAACCCGACCAGTTGATGAGGCCGAGGGCCTGACACCCCCGACGGTTGCCTTGTTGACCGGGCGAACCCGGCCAATTGAAACAGTAGAGGGCCTGGCACCCTCGATGGTAGCTGCTGTAGGTGCGGCTAAGCTGGCCTCAACCACAGGCGTAACGCCCAAGAAGAAGGGCGAGCCGACGACTGCTGGGAAGTCATCGAAGACGAGTGGCGTCGCCAAGTATCCGAATTTGGCGTGGTTGGCAATGATCTCGGGGCCGTAGGTAATGGCGGCCATCGCTGCTGTTGTTGGTGGTGGTGGTGCGTAGCACGAATGAAGAAGTGCGCCGAGGCACAAAAGGCTCTCAAACGAGCAGAGAGATGTGTGCGCCCTCCTCTTCCCGTCCTGTAAAAGGAAGAGGAGGGGAATCAAAACCTTAAAGAAGGTTTTTGGGGACTGACTTTGACATAAAGAAGAAAGGCGGGAAAGGTCCCACCGAGTGTGCCAATCTGTGAGACACGGGAAAAATCTAATCTTTTTATCGTAGATAAAATATAGAGTTGTTCTTTTTGAAAAGAAACATCCCCCCCTTTATCTGAGTAGAGGGTGATTCCGTGGGTGCGTATAGTATCAGACGATTTGGGTTCGAGTGCTGGACCTCTCCCCACTGACCGTAGTCAGTGTTGATTTACATCGGTCTAACGTCCGAACACCTTTGTTTGACTGTCAAAGAAATCCCAAAGTCTTCTCCTTAGGCTCTGATGTGGAGGGCAGGCTCACTTAAGAGACTCTCCATAACCACTCATTTACCACCAACATGTTAATAGAGTTAGGGCTAGGTCTGAACAAAACCCTAAGATTTAGGAATAGAAACGCAAATATGCAGAAGCCATAGGCATTTTTTGAAGTGAAGGGGAGTTTTCTAGACCCCGAGGGTATTTTGGTAATTTTACCAACCCAAGGGTATTTTGGTAATTAGGGCTAAGTCTGAGCAAAACCCTAAGACTTAGGAGTAGAAACGCAAATATGCGGAAGCCGTAGGTATTTTTTGAAGTAGAGAGAAGTTTTCTGGACCCCGAGGGTATTTTGGTAATTTTACCAGGCCGGGGGCACTTCTAAAATTTCTGAGGTGGAACAGAAGTAGGACCGGATTCCTGACTTCCCAAGGCGTTGAGACTCTTTCTGGAGGGTTACGAGGGCCGGTAGGCCATTTTTAGGTCGCAGGGGTATTTTGGTAATTTTACCATACCCTACACAGACCTAGGGTTAGGATGACATCTAAGTGTCGGACTGGGCTGACAATATTTCCGGACCGAAGGAAAGACAAGGGGCTTCGTAGAAGGCACATAACTGTCAACTTGGCCGAAGGAGGAGTATATATGTAATTTTGAGAAAGTCGGGGGTTTTCTTATAATTTTCCCCCGAGGACGTACATAAAACATGCTGAGTGCTTTTATAGTCCGAATGAATACAAGGGTTGTCGGCGAATTGTCGACTGTACAAGAGTCCGCACTAACGCGGGAAGTAGGGGCGTAGCCCCAATTACAAAAGTTGCAGGGTATAACTGCAAAGAACATGACATTTTCGTTTCTCGGGCCCCGGGGAGGACATTTTTGTAATTCCCCATTCTATTGGTGGAACTACTTAATTTAGTCGTCCCGGGATGCAGAAACTTACAAACATAGCCCACTGAGGTGCGTAATTACAAAAATACTCTCATAGGGGCATATACACAGGACCCGGGGACTTACCCCTCACGGGCCAGAACAAACGAACACTGAATGCTCCAAGTGTGCTCCGTAGGTTGTCTCTCTCGTCCCCTCTTTTGGGACCCTGGGGGTCTATTTATAGAAGTAGGAACCTCCCGGGGTGGTCCAGACCCGTACCGGTTAAACGGGAGGAAAATGACCCCGGGGAGGTCATTTTTTCAAATTTTTTGGGTTTCTGCGCGGGAGAGACCTCCCCGGGGTGGGAGGTCCCTCGGGCACCAGCAGGGGTTGCGCGACCCCCGGGGACCTGCCCAGGGTCGGCGGCCCTGGGAGGACCTGCCCGGGGTCGATTGACCCGGGGCAGGTCCGCCCGGGTCACTCGACCCCGGGCGAGTCCCACCCGAGGTCAAGCGACCCCGGGCGGGTCCGCCCGCCCGAGGGCGGCCCCGCGCGGGCTTGCCCGCCTCCGGGCGGACCCGCCCGAGTGAGGGCAACCCCGTACGGGTCCCCCCGGCCCCAGACGGGTCTCCTCCGCATCGGGTTTCAATAAAAGGAGGTCTTGGGGGCTTTGAAGCCTCGTTTTCTCGACGTGCCTCGTAGAGAAGAGAGAGAGGAAGCGCCTCCTTGTTGGTTTGTCATCTTCCTCGTGCCGTAGGCCGCAAGGGGGAGACTTGTTGTTGTCTGTACTTCGTGGTACACGCGCGAGGGACTTCAATTGCGATGCGTAGACCTTCGTTTCTGTGTTCCGTCTTCTTGTAGGAGCTTCCTTTATCCGTAGGTATACGTCCAAAGGAGGGAGATTTTATCCCGTAGGGATTTTCCCTGGCATCACACGATCCTGACAATCGTGATGGGTTTAGTCCGGTTCTTGACCACCCCTTTTTGCTGCGAGAGGTCTGTAATTGCAACAATAGGTAGGCTATGAAGCCTCAAACGTATGGAGGTACTCCACGGGAGAGGCGATACGCCCCATGTTAAACCCGTGTGTGGAGATACTCCATGAAGAGGCGATACGCCAAATACTCGTAGACCTCGACCAATGCGAGGTTAATATGGCAGCCATGCCAATTTTGGTTGGAATAAATTCCGGGTGCAACATATATTTAATACAATGGTGGTATCATCCACTTCGAAAAAAAACTAAGTACAATCATGCATTAGTATGGGTATGATTATGCTATGTCATTTAGCATCATCATGCATTCTCATTTATCACCATATTTCATCCTACATAATCATGTTATCTATTAATAATATCCATTACAAAAAATTAAGTAATTTATACACCATCTCCCCAGCATCGAGGGTTTGCTTTCTACTCTTTATACATTCCAACCATGCAATCAATGTCACCGAAATCATGTTCTCTTAATCATAATTAAGATGACGAAATGAAGGCTACCTCGCCGTTCAGCCCCACGAGCTCCTCGTCTGCAGAAACCACAGCTCCAAAGTCGACTTGCCATTGCCTTCGGCTTCCCGCTCCACCAAGACTGCATCTACGTCGAGGGGCATTAGTGACTTCCTTCATTCCAGAAACTTCGGCAATCTAGACGACCTTTTCGAGCAGGGGCCGCCACAATCATACTTTTCCCGTGGGGAATCGTGACGGTTGGGTTCTTTGGCAGCTCCCTCCCCCTGGATGAATTTTATACTCTCATGTCCCTCGCATTGGCGTCCTCGGGCACTACACAAGCGCCCCGCCGTGGAGAGCAGGATTCCCGATGCCAATGACCACTGTGAAGGTGTCCGTTCCTATTGTCGTAGACGGCTCCCTGCTTCGCAGTTTCTGCGGCCTCGACAGCACTCTGTTCCTTCTCCTCCCTCTTCTTCAGCTCCCCTTCGTTGACGGGCCCGGCGAGAGGTCCGCGAACATTCTGACCACCCCGGCCCGATCTCGAACTGAAGAGCCTCGAACCCCCGGCCTCCGAATCTCCAACGAGGTTGGCTTCTTCTTCTTCGCCCTCCTCTTCGTCGCCCGAAGGTGGAAGACGATGCCATTGGCTCTGGCTTCGTGCCTTCGGCTTCTTCCTGCTGCTGGCGATGGAGGAGCCCTTGGGCTTCTCGTCCCGCAGCGGGAAGCGCAACGCAAAGCCCGACGCCTTTCCTGTCGTTGGCGGGCGTGTGAATCGTTTTTGGCCTTTTTCTATCGCAGGCTTTTCTTTGAGATTTTTGCATATGAACCACGTCATTATTGTAATTACAAACATAATATTCTTATATTTATATTTAAGTAAATATTAGTAAAAATATCAATAGTATAACAACGATCGTAAAAGGTTAAAACCAAGGTTTGCCGATCCGGCCGACCCGGTCTCAGCGCGGGACGGGTCGGGTCGGGCGGGTCGCACAGCGACCCGGTCCGTCAAATTGGGCTCTCGACGCGTATTTTTTTGATTTATTTTTAAAATTTTTAATAAACTTATTTTGAAAGATTAAATGTTATATATATTTAAAAATATTAGAATGTAGAATTTATCTATGATAATAGATCCATACTAAATTACACATAATTAATTATATACAAATTACATATTACACCGCTTAATTAAACATCCTATTATATATCATACATAAAAAATTATTTCAATTACTAAATAGATGAAAGTAAACAGTGACATAATAATGACATTCATTCATGAAGTATAAAATACAAAAACTCACTGATCCTCGTCTATCTGTGAAGCTCGAATCCCAAAACTCACTCATCCTCCTCATCTGTGTAACCTGAATCCCAAAACTCACTAATCCTCTTTATCAGTGAAGCCCGAATCCCAAAACTCATCATCAGATACATGAGACTGATCACCCATATAATCTAACTCTATCCTAGTGGGTGGAGGTATATGTGGGTGGGACTAAAAATATGTAACCATCTGCACAAATGATGGGTCGTGTGCTGCGGTGGAGGGTACATGAAAATCTGTAAAAAAAGTCATCACTACATCTATAGCTTCAATTCTATCATGTGCGACTGGTGCTGGTGTTGCTCGAACTCTGGACGTGGAGGAAGATCATGCTCCGCCCTGTGCTCGTGGTGGAGGTACCCGGGACGTAGAATAAGATGTCCTCAGTGTGCTACGAGAACCGTATCTATCCTGTAACTGTGTCCGAAAGAAATGTCGAACATCTCCCGGAACTCGGTCGCATGCACGAACATCGCGTCCCACTCCCGCAAGGTGCTCCGCAAACCTGTGTATGCCGGTGACGCGATGTTCGCAGTATCTACAGTGCACATGTCCATCACCCTCAACAGAGTATCCATGCTCCCACGCAGGGTGACGCCGTCCGTCCATGATGACCTACAAATGATGTAAAAGTTTACATTAGTGATTTCAATGATAAGTACAGAACTCTATATACGAAGAAATCTACAATTAATTATTAGTTAGTTATAAATATAACCAAATGATACATACTAATTAAGAGTATGGACCCAAACTGGGCCAGTGCCCATCTCCAAACAATTTGACATTAAACGTGGTACGCAGATAGGACAGATAGTCTTCATAGCGCATTGAACCTGAATAGTTCTCCAAGTACATGCGTACGTAGTATTCATACTGCTGCGAACCTTGTGCGTACACGACCTCTACTGGCGCAGCTGCGGCATAAGGATATGGATACGATGGGAAAAATGAACTACTGTTATCTGAGTCGTCATGATACATCGGCTGCTGCGGCCATGACCGTCCATACGAGCTTCCAGATCCCTAGGAGTCATGTGTGCTCATGCTCTCAAAATCAGACAACATGCCTTGATAGCTGGTACTTTCTACAACCGAACTTCCATATTAGGGATCCCAATGATCAGCTGCCCGTCTCGTCCCTACGGGTGGAGCACCGTGGTCCTCATCTTGCGTGGCATGTGTGAAGTGATGCTCCTCTGTCCATGTGCCATGTTGACGGCCCCCACGACCTCTACTATGACCACTGATGTACTCTCTACCACCAGCACTAGTATTCTCACGAGGACTCCGTTGGTCACCTTGAGAACCACCACCTCCATGGGATGAAGACCCTGTCGGTGTACTATCAACATCGGAGTCATGACTCCCACTAATGCGGGGCTCAACAGAGGGTTCGGGAGTGTCGTCATCTGCATTGGGATCTAATGTCTCCATGTCTGCAATATCTATCGGATTTAATGGTGGTCCCTTGTCCTTCTTGCTGGTGAATAATGTGGTCCATGATGATTTTTTCTATGGAGCAGGGGGCGGCTTACCTGCTGCATGTTGTGTCCCTCTAGATGCCTGAGAAGCAGAAGCCTGCTTAGATAAATTTTCAACTTACTTTCTATTGTGTAAGTCTGTACGTATACCTGAGACGACTGATTGTGTGTCTTAGCCTTAGATGTTGAGCGTCGAGGCGCAGTAGATTGAGATGGTTGTTTCGATGCTACCGAAGACTACACAGTTGAACCGAGAGTATATTCAATTACCAATGAATTATATATTAACAAATGTACATTGTCAATATAATTTCACCTCTCTAAATGAGGAACTCCCACTAGCCTCTCTTGAAGTGGATAACCTTCTTGGTTCCGCAGATATTGAATGCCGCGGTGCAGCAACTCGGGACCACTGTTCTCCCGCAATGTTGTCATTTGTCGGACCGACATGCAATATATTGCTATCATACATGCAATATATGACTATACATGGATTGTTCACAGTGACATACACATTAGCCTGCTCAGTACGTGCTTGTTCATCTTCGTCACTGGGTGTCCATGCACATTCTGCCTCGTTGCTGCCGCTTGCTATTCCGCTCACTGCTGCTTGATCCCTTTTCTTCTTTTTTCCCGTTTCTTGCACCTCAGCTCTCTTCTCTCGCAGGTGCATAGCCATTGCAAGTTTCACATCTCTAGGCACATTGGTACACCCAGCAACCTCAGAGTATCCTGCCCCGGCTCCTCCTGCCAAATGCTTCTTCAACCGAGACACCCCTCCTCCCCGGTGTTCTATTTTACAATAGTTACAACGCCAACACCTACGGTTGCCATCCAACAAAACTCCGTGTGACCACCCAATATCATTTGTTCGTTTCTTAGGAGCCATAGAGTGCTATCTCCTAAAATTAAGAAATACAAATTATGAAATATATATTATTTCCCACCTACAACTAACAATGAACATAATTTCATGATTTGCGTACTATGCAAGACTAAATTCAATATTTAATACATCTTAATATAATTTAGTTCCAAATAATATCATTATTCCTACAACATACATATTAGGTTAATATTTATAATTAATACATATACATCAACTTTAAAATTATTTATCACTAATTAGATATTTAAAATTACATCTCTAATTAAATTACATGACACATATAAATTATAAACATCTCTAAATAATTTACATTACACATATAAATTAATTTTTAAATTGTTTAGAAAATATTCAACACTAAATTTATATTTACATTAAAAATATATCCATATACATTACATTTTTACATTATGAAATTAAATTAACTAATATACACTATGCATTTAAAAATATTTTACATCTACAACTAATAATGATATTAATATCATTAATTATACAACATGCAAGACTAAATTTAAAATTTAATACATCTAAATTAAATCTAATATTTAAACATGAATTGAATAACACATCAAAAAATAAATTTATATCTACAACATGAATTAAATATTATTTATATTAATTCTACAAAATGAATTAAATAATACATCATCAAAATGATGTTTATACAACATCAATTAAACAAAAATTATATTACTTATATAACATGAATTAAATAATATATTAATAATAATATTAAATAATATAATAAAATATTTTCCTATATTTTTTAATTAAAAAACCAAAAAAATAAACACCCCCCCTCACCCTCACCGCCCCCCACCGGAGGTGGCTCTCACGGTGCAGACGCCCCCCCCCCCCCCCCTCCTCACCCTCCCCGCCCCCCCACCGGCGGCGGTGCCAGTGCGACGCCCCCCCCCCTCCTCACCCCCCTCCGCCCCCCCTCCCCCTCTCACGGTGCCAGTGCGACGCCCCCCCTCTCCCTCTCACGGTGGCCGTGACGCTCGCAAACGCCCCCCCTCCCCCTCTCACAGTGCCAATGCGACGCCCCCCTCCCCCTCTCACAGTGGGCGCGACACCCGCAGACACCCCCCCTCCGGTGCCAGTGCGACGCCCCCCCTCCCCCTATCACGGTGGCCGTGACGTCCACAGACGCCCCCCCCCCCCCTCCGCCCCCCTCCCCCTCTCACGGTGCCAGTGCGACGCCCCCCCCCCCCTCTCACGATGGCCGCGACGCCCGCAGACGCCCCCCCTCCCCCTCTCACCCTCCCCCACCTCCCTCCCCGCGGCCAGATCCAGCGGTGGTGCCAGTGCAGAGCCCCCCCCCCTCACCCCCTCCCCCTATCACGGTGCACACGCCCCCCCTCCCTCCCCGCCCCCCCACCGGCGGCGGTGCCAGTGCAGACGCCCCCCCCCCCCCCTCACCCTAAAATAAAAAATTAGGGCACCTACATCTGATCGCCGGTCGTCGCCGCCGCCCGGTGCCGTCCGCCGCCGCTCTGCACCGCCCACACATGTCTGCCACCGCCTTCAAGCCGCTGCGGATGCCAGACCCGCCCGCACCCCGGCCCGCTATATGGGCGACCCGGCACGTACGTGCCGTCCCGCACGAACCACACCGGGCCCGCCTTGACCCGCTCCGGTACGCGGCGGGACGCACGGGACCGTGCAGTCCAGTGCGTCTCGGCCACGACCCATAGCCCGTGCGACCCGGCGCCCGCCTGGGTCGGGTCGGGTCGTGCGGGTCGGTGCGGGTCGGGCCGGGACGGCAAACCATGGTTAAAACTAACTTTTTGCACACGTTTCAAGCGAACCTTTTACACAAAAAAGTTGTCCAGGACTCCATATTGCATATAGGATTTTATACAGCGATCCGATACGGGATGAATTATCGGTATCAAATTGTATCAAATCGATTATGAGTGATATGTGATTCACAATCGATAAGTCATATATATAATATTTTATTTTAAACACAAAAGACTCTGTTAAATATGTTCGTTGAATGTCTTTATTAGTTAGGTGTGATTTTAGATTCGAATAAGTAATATATATATTATTTTATTTTAAACACAAAAGACTCTGTTAAATAAGTTTCTTGAATGTCTTTGTTAGTTAGGTGTGATTTTAAATTCGAACCCCATGAATGACCTATTTTGTGTTTTTTTTTCTCTTATTCTTCTTCTAAATTGACGTCAAATAAATAAGTCACACATAAATCTTACATAATTTTTACTATAATAATATTTATGTAATATATTCTTATTTACACCTAACGGTATATTATACTATTATAGTACATTAATATAATGTATCGATAATATATCAATACAACCGGTACTAATGACCCGACAAATCTTAATTGCAGTAAGGCTACCACGTTATTTTCTTGCACGACGTTGATACTAATGATTATGTGCACGTACAGATAATAAGAATGAGATTTTTGTATTTTTTATTTTAATATGACTTATTTAAAAATATTAGGGTTTTTTGCATATTAGTCCCTATAAACTTAGTGAATTGCCGATTAGTCCCTCCATTCTGAATATTATTTTAATAGTCCCTATAATCTTAGTCGTTACATGTTTAAGTCCCTACCGTTCATTCAGTTAACTAAACTATAGTTACCTTATACTAAAGGTACTGAAAATACTAACTTACCCATGGGTTAAGTGTGAGAGTGTGAGAGAGAGATAGAGAGACGGGTGCCTCCCCCCTCCCCTGCGACATCCCCCTCCACCGCCGGCCGCCCTCCCCCTCCCCTGCGACCTCCCCCTCTGGCCACCCTCCCCCTCCGACCGGCGCGACCTCCCCCCTCTCCTGCGACCTCCCTCCCCCCTCCCTCTCCACCTCCGGCATCCCTCCCCCCTCTCCTGTGACCTCTCCCCTCCCCCTCCGGCCTCCTCCTCCGTTGACTACCACCGTTGAGTACCACTATTCCTGATGGGAGAGGGCCAAGAAACGGTGCTCTGTTTCTTGACGTTCCCTCCCCTGTTCCGGGTGATGCCCCCTCATCGGCCTCCCCTGTGCTTCGTCCGGTGGCTGCACCGCCTGGCCTTGTTCTCCTGCCGTCGCCTTCTTCTTGCCCTCCGCTGGCCTTGGCCGGGTCTGGGGCTGCTAGCCGTTCTACGCCTCCTGAGGCGTCCGTGCCCCTCACTTCTACCGCTCTGCCTTCTTCTTTGCCGGAGGCTGTCTCTCTTGACGCCACCGCGGTGGTGGCGTCGGGCACGAGCCTGCCTCCCCCGCAGCGTGGGCTGCGTTCTGGTGCGCCTCCTTCGGCCACCACCAAGCGTACGTCTTCCTTTGGCGGAGGCGGTGGCGCACGCTCGGGTTTCGACCCCCTTGGCCATTCTTCTATCCCCTCGATTAGCCCCTCTTTCGCCCACGTTGTTCTCCAGTCCTTCAACCCCCCCTCCCTCCCCCTGTCCATCCACGCTCCAGCCTTCACAGATGCCGGTGAGCCCGCCACCATCTTCTCCCATGAAGAGATTTCGATCTCCTGCCGGCCGCTCTGTGGACACCTCTGCCCAAGGGGTCGACACCTCTGCCCAAGGGGTCGACACCCCTCCCTGGAGGTGCACCTGTGGACGTAGCTGATTGGGAAGCGGTCCCCCACCACCCTTGCGTGAAGCCATGCCAACCTGGCGCTGGTGGTTTCGCCCTGGCCAGCAGCCCCCCCAGCTATCGGAGAGGTTGTCTGCCCCACTACCTGCTCCTCGGCGGGGCTCCCTCTCTCCTCAAGAGCCGCCATGGTGGACAACGGGCCTACTGCTGCTTCTACCGCTCCAACAGCCACCATCGTGCCTTGCTTGGAGCCGTTCCCACGTCTTCCTGCTGCACATGCTCTTTTTGTTGGCCTCTGCCCTCCGGCTGCGGGTGTGGCACAGGGAGAGCACAGGGATCGGAGCATCCACGGACTCGGTGGAGGAGAGCCAGCGGTACGGGACGGCGGGGATGCTATCTCCCAACACGCAGGCCCGGATCGTCGACCCGGAGATCGGGGAGTCCCTTCCCGTGAACCGCACCTGCGAGCTCTGGCTCCGCGGTCCATACGTCATGAAGGGGTACTTCAGCAACGCGAAGGCGACGTCATCGACGTTGGTGTCAGAGGGGTGGCTGAGGACGGGGGACCTCTGCTACGTAGACGACGACGGGTTCCTGTTCGTGGTCGACCGGCTGAAGGAGCTAATCAAATATAAGGGATACCAGGTAAATATTCCTCCTCCGACGAGTTGCCGGAGAGCACCACTGTGTCTGTGACTTCAACTGTACGGCCTTCCTGGGTTCCGAGTTCCCGACCCATGAAGCCCTTTTGGTGATGGTCTTCCTCCTGCCAGTGGTCTGCTCTAACACTCTAGAGGCTGACGGAGGAGACACCAAGGGAGCAGCAACAGCATCCTTCTCACTATCTTTCTCTCTAACCCTCACACCGCACGCGCACGCGCACGCACACGCACACACACTCACCCCTCGCCGCTGTCGCCTCCCTCTCCACACCCTTTACTCCTCTCTCCCCTTCACACTGCGAACACACACACGTTGCACCGCCCTCCTGCGGAGTCGACCTCCCCTCCTGCGGAGTCGACCTCCCCTTCTCTGTCATCTCTCTTCCCCCTCTATTCTCTCTACACCTCTCTCCCGTTCCCTCCCCCTTTCTCTCTTCACTTGCATGCACATACTCCCCACACGCTCACAACCGACCAGCAGCAACCGCTCTCTCACCCTCTTCCTTCTCACATACACACACACATCGCACACAGCCATTCCCTCCCTCTGTTCCCTCTTCTTCTGTCTCTAAACTCACCTCCGGTAACCCTCCCCCTCTAGTCCACCATCTCCTCTCCCCCTCTCATCCCCCTCCACCTTCGGTCCCCCTCCCCCCCTCCAGTCCCCCTCCTCCCTCTCCCTCCGGTCCCCTCTCCCTCCACCTCGGACCCTGTAACGACCCGAGAATCCGATTACCGGGAAGGTCCGATAACCCGAGACTCGCACCGCCACCCACGAGCCCGAAGACTCGGAAGGGTTAAAAGGATGGTGTGGAGACTACACAAGTATCACAAATAATTGCAGAAATTAAACAGTTATAATGTTAAGCAGGAAATAAATTAACATTTTACATGGTCCACAATAAAATAACAACAACAGCAAGAACAGTCCACGACTAGTACAGTGACAAGAAAGAAAAGTACAGCTACACGGGGCATACCCCGGCTCTGACCTCTGGCACTACCTCTGGGCACCCGCACCACGCTGCGCTCCTGACGCGCTCCCCGAAGGTGGTGTCTCACCTGAAACACGGTGAAAACACGCAGGGAATGAGTCTCGGAACAAGACTCAGTAGGGATCACTCGAACCCTACCTCGTAAAACGAGAAACCACTACTCTAGCGGTAGGAAAGTACCTCGGAAGGAAAGCCCTGCACTCTACAGAACTAGACCCTACGGCACGTAAATCAACACACGTGCCACTGTACGAGAAGATCGAAACCATTTGTCGAACCGTAAAACCCGAAGGTCGAAAGCACACGACTGACAGTCTGCCACTCCGTACTCGACAGGAGTACCACCCACTAGAAGCACAGCCGGTAGCGTCCCCTGACGTCTTACACCGCACCGCAGGTGAACCGCCTGACGTGGTAGGTCCTACCCGAGGCGCAAACACCGTACAAGTAACTCACAACAAGTGACTAGCTGGGGTCACGCCCGTCGACGTGCGTCCACAGTCCCCAACCACGTGTGCACACACAGACCACGCGTCCTAGGTCTGGCCCTCTGACCGGTTTTCCCCTGGCACTGGACTCTGATGTGACGAGGGGCCCGACGGTAACCAGTCTAAAACCGTCCTCAGGGTAAGCCCGTACACCACTCCCTAGTGCAACTAGCACACGCGTACTAGCAGGCTACGACTAGTGGAGGGTCACAAAGGAGTAGACTCTCAAGTTAACGGAAAACGACGTCCGAACCTGACGAAGTACGGGGGCTGTCCCACGTACCATCACCGTCGCACGGTGACCACGATCGGGAAAGAAACGGACTCACCGCCCACGGCCAAACGCATGACCAAGGCAAACGGAACCTCCGGATACCAAAAACACGGTCACGGAACTCCACGGGGTGCCCGGGACGCACACACGGCCCAAGGGGAACACCTAACAACAGCCAGATCGGGCTAGGGATACCTAGCGCGACACGGGACATCGCGCTAGGGCCTCCTAGCGCGACAAGGAATGTCGCGCTAGGGATGGCTAGCGCGACAAGGCTGATCGCGCTTGGACCCCGTAGCGCGACAGGAACCGCCTCCTGTTCATCTTCTCCGATGAACGCGCTCAGTCGGGGCAGCGCGACCTCCAGGAACGCGCTACTGGAGTATAGCACGTTCTCAGTCCGCGGCCGAAAACGGTAGAAACGCCCAAAAATTCTAACCACGCCCCCATGCCTCCATAGGAGAGGGGGAAATCAAGGGGGGAAGACCCCTGGGGACCCCTAGCATGATTCTAGGCCATCAAAACACGAAATCATGCATCAAATCCATAGATCGGGCGAACTCTCCCCAAATCATGGAAAAACCCAAAAACGCTCAAACGATCCCCTCTCGGCCTTCCCGCGGCCTATAAATCGCGGAAAAGATCGGCACGAGGCTAAGGAATGTCACCCTACCTCAATGGAGCAAATGCTCCGCCGAATCAATCACGAACCGCGAAGAACGCTTCAAACTTCACGAGCTCCCCAAGCTTCCCACGCACGCCGCACGCCCACGAGCTCGCCTCCGCCCACACGTCTGCGCCGTCGCCCCGTCGCCGTCCGTAGCCGGAGAGGGGTTCGCCGCGCCCGAATGGGAGAGAGGGAGAGAGGAGGGTGTCACGGTGGGAAGAAACGGAGGAAGAGGAAGAAGAAGAAAGAGAAAATAGAAAAGGAAAAGAAAAGGAATTAGGGCTATATAGAAAATCCGAATTTTCGGAAAAATACCAAAAAATAGAAAAATACATTTCCGGAATCCTCGGAACGCACCGATCGCAACGGTACCACTCGTGCCCGGGTGAATCGCCCGGTTCGCCTGCAGCGAGCTTCTGAAGAAAAAGCCGAAACACACACCGGGAATCGGAAAACACACACGGAAAAGTCGCAGAACGCCTCCGGGCCTCCGAAACGACTCCGGATCGCGCCGATCCGAACACGAAAGATGTCCGAAACGAAATTTCAGACACAACAGAGCCGGACACTCCGAAAACTATATCCGGGACCCACGAAGAAGGATCCGAAAGGTCCGGGATATTACAGCCCTCCCCCCTTAAGGAATTTCGTCCTCGAAATTGAGAACAACCCAAGGGGAAAGAAGAGGAAGACTCACTCAAACAGATACGGGAACTGCTGACGCATCTCGTCCTCACGTTCCCACGAAGCCTCACCACCAGAGTGTCGTTGCCACACGACCTTTACCAAGGGAATAACCTTGTTCCGCAGGCGCTGCTCTCGCCTATCCTCCACGCGGATCGGAAACTCTGGGAGAGAAAGATCTGGAGTCACCTCAGGCCAAACGGAAAATTCGAGCACATGAGAGTCATCGGGCATATACTTCCGCAACATCGAGACGTGGAACACGTCATGCACCGACGCCAACTCAGAGGGTAACTGCAACCGGTAAGCAACCTCACCGATGCGCTCCACAATCGCGAAAGGACCAATATAGCGGGGACTCAGCTTCCCACGCCGTCCAAAACGCATCACCCCCTTCATCGGAGAAACTCTCAAGAACACATGATCGCCCACGGCGAACTCGAGGGGCTGCCTCCTACGGTCAGCATAGCTCTTCTGCCGACTCTGGGCCGCCAACATGTTCTGACGAACCAGGTGCACAACATCCACACATTGCTGCACCAATTCCGGTCCCGTCAAAACACGCTCACCCACCTCAAACCAATCAAGTGGAGTCCGACAAGGACGCCCATACAATGCCTCATAAGGAGCCATGCCGATGCTCGAATGATAGCTGTTGTTATAGGCAAACTCCACCAACGGTAGGTGATGAATCCAACTCCCCTGCCACTCCAGGCAGCAGGATCTCAGCATGTCCTCCAAGTCTGAATGGTCCTCTCAGACTGACCATCTGACTGTGGATGATACGCCGAGCTAAATGCCAACTCTGTGCCAAGAGCTCGCTGGAAACTCCTCCAGAATCCAGAAGTGAAGCGCGGATCCCGATCCGACACGATCGAAATGGGAATCCCATGCAACGGCACGATCCGCTCCACATAGAGACGAGCCAACCTGGACACGCTCCAGCTGACCTTGACCGGTAACAACCGCGTCACCTTCGTCAGCCGATCCACCAGCAACCAAATACTGTCCTGCCCACTCGGGGTCCTCGGCAACCCCACCACGAAATCCGTGGTCACATGGTCCCACTTCCAAGCAGGAACATCCAAGGGCTGGAGAGTACCGCCTGGTCGCTGATGCTCCGCCTTCACCTGCTGACAGATCAGGCACCTGGCCACAAACTCTGCGACATCTCTCTTCATACCAGGCCACCAGAACTGCCTCCGCAAGTTCCGATACATCTTCGTCGCACCCGGGTGCACAGTGTACCTGCTCCCATGAGCCTCGCGTAACACCGCACGACGAACCTGCTCCTCGGCTGGGACGTACAGCCTGCCACGAAACCTCGCAGCGCCGTCCTCGCCAAGTTCCACGTCAGCCAAAGCCAGAATCCGGGGCAACTCAGGGTCCGCATGCTGAGCCTCTGTCACCTGACGACGGATAGCAGGAGTGACAGTCAGACTCGCAAGCACTGCCAACCCTGGCTCCTGGGGAATCTTGAGCCTGAAAGAAACTTCGGGCACTTGTTCCCAGAGCCTCCACTTCCTCAACATCAAGGTACTGACCGCCACCTTCCTACTCAAGGCATCGGCAACGACATTCATCCTGCCCGGCTGATAAGACAGGGTGAAGTCATAGTCCTTCATGAACTCCATCCAACGCCTTTGTCTGAGGTTCAGATCTCTCTGCGAGAACACATACCTCAAACTCTGATGGTCAGTGAACACCTCGAACTTCTCGCCGTACAGATAATGCCTCCAGATCTTCAGCGCGAAGATCACTGCCGCCAACTCAAGGTCATGGGTAGGGTAGTTCTCCTCATGGGGCTTTAGCTGCCGAGATGCATAAGCCACCACTCTACCATGCTGCATCAGAACAGCACCCAATCCTACGCCGGAAGCATCTGTACACACCACGAAACCTCCCGATCCAGAAGGTAAAACCAACACCGGAGCCGAGGTGAGCAACCTCTTCAGTTCACTGAAGCTCTGCTCACACTCCTCGGACCAAACGAAAGGCACACCCTTCCGCGTGAGCCTCGTCATCGGGGTCGCAATGCGAGAAAAATCTTGGATAAACCGGCGATAATATCCCGCAAGCCCCAAGAAACTCCGGATCTCCGTCACCGACCTCGGCCTCGGCCACTGCATCACAGCCTCGACCTTGGCGGGATCCACGGAAATGCCATCACCAGAAATTACGTGCCCCAGAAAGTGCACCTCGCTGAGCCAAAACTCGCACTTGCTGAGCTTCGCATACAACTGGTGATCTCGCAGCGTCTGCAGCACCACACCCAAATGGTACGCGTGCTCCTCAGCAGACTGCGAATAAACAAGGATGTCATCCACGAAGATGACCACGAACTGGTCCAAATACGGATGAAACACCCTCTGCATCAAGTCCATGAAGGCTGCAGGGGCATTGGTGAGCCCAAACGGCATCACCAAGAACTCATAATGCCCGTACCTCGTACTGAATGCAGTCTTCTCCACATCGGACTCGCGAATTCTCAGCTGATAGTAACCGGACCGCAGATCAATCCGCGAGAACACTCGCGCAGACTGAAGCTGGTCGAACAAGTCATCAATCCGCGGCAACGGATACTTGTTCTTAATGGTCACATCATTCAGCTGCCGATAGTCAATGCATAGCCGCAGACTACCGTCCTTCTTCTTCACAAACAACACGGGCGCACCCCAAGGGGAAAAGCTCGGACGAACATACCCCTTGGCCAGCAGTTCCTGCAACTGCGCCCTCAACTCTCTCAACTCAGCGGGGGCCATTCGGTAGGGAGCCTTTGCCAAAGGTCCCGTACCAGGCACAACCTCGATCACGAAATCGATCTCCCGCTGGGGAGGTAATCCAGGCAACTCCTCGGGAAACACGTCGGGAAACTCGCACACCACCGCAATGTCCTCGACATCCGGCTCCATCCGGTCAAACACAACCACTGACGCGAGAAAACCCTGACAACCGGAATCAAGCAACCGACGGGCTCGAATAGCAGAGATAAGGAATCGAGAAGAGGCGGAACCGATACCTTAGAAATAGAAGGTCCTCTTGCTCGGATGCTGGAAGTAGACCCTCTTCATTCCACAATCCACCACCGCTCCATGAGTCTCGAGCCAATCCATGCCTAGAATCACGTCGTAATCCCGAAGATGCAACGCATACAACCTGCCTGGCATACTCCGCCCATCGATCCACACCGGAACCTGATCGAAGCAATACGGAGTGACCATAAAGTCACCCGAAGGCAACTCCACTGCCAAATCACAGGACAACTGGGTCACCGGCTCCTCGACGCTCGACGCGAAATCCTCCGAAATAAACGAATGAGACGCGCCAGAATCGAACAAAACCCGAGCCGCACAACCCAAAATCTGAACGGTACCTTCCACGAGCTGCGACGCCACTGCCTCTGCCCTGGTCATGTGCGTGATCTGGCCTCGAGCCCTCTGCCTGCCTCCCACGCTAGCTGACCTGGGTAGCGGCGGATACTGTCCCTGCTGCTGCTGCTGCTGCCTCTGCTGCTGGGGAACCTGCTGCTGCTGAGGAAACTGCTGCTGCGGCGGTCTCTGGGGACAGTCACGCGCCATATGCCCTGGCTGGTCACACCGAAAATAGATAATCGGCGCCGTGCACTGCCTGCCGGGGTGGGTCCCACCACACCGTGGACAAGGTCCTCGCGATCCACCCACTGATCCCTGACGCTGAAAAGGAATCGGCTGCTGTACACTGCCCGATGAAGCCTGCCCCTGATCCTTGGACTTCTTCTTCCGGAAATTCTTCGAGAGGAACTTCTTGACCTTCGAGCCAAAGGACGCAGATCCTGTCACCGAAGCTGCCGATGCCGGTACTCCTGAACCACCCGACGCATGCTGGAAGAAACCCTGCTGCTGGGTAGCCGACTGCTGGCTGCGACCTGACAAAGACTGCCCCTGGCTGATCGGTCCTCGAGTCCTCTGCATATCCATCTCCAAGGAAATCGCAACACGAGACGCCGTCTCTAGATCAGTGGCCCCGTTCGCGATCAAATGGTGCCTCAGCTCCAGCCTCAAGCCCTGCACAAACTGCGCGGTCCTCACCCTCTCATGCTCCATGATGTGAGGTGCATACCGACCCAGCTCGACAAATCGGGCCCTGTACTGCAACACGGACATGTCACCCTGCACCAGCTCCAGAAACTCCCGCATCCGCTGCGTGGCAACAACATCTGGACAGTACGTACGCTCGAAAGCACTGACAAAGTCATCCCACTCGATCTGCTCAAGTGGACGAAGCTGAAAGGACGTCTTCCACTCGGAAGACCACCACCTCCGAGCCGTACCCTGCAACTGGTTGTAGGCCAACACAACTCTGTCCTCGGCAGCACTCTTCGCAGAACTGAACACCCGCTCCATCTCATCGAGCCAATCACGAGCCGCATCGGGGTCTGCCTGGCCGCTAAAGTAAGGCGGATGGAACTGCATAAAGTCCCTCACCGCTCGGCCTGGCCCACCCCTGGCTGACGAGCCCTCAGCAGCCTCTCCGCCAAACTGCTGAGACATGAGATGGTACATGCCACGGAAGAAATCCTCGGCAACTGGAGCTCTCGCAGCATCCGCGGCCTCGGTAGCTCCCAGAACTCTGCTATGCTCCTCCTGGTCCCTCTGGACCCCCTGCTGGATCTCCTGACCTCCAGCCGACTGCCCCTGCTGAGAGCGAGAACTCCTCCTCGGCGCCATACTCGCTCCTGAAGTAAAAGACAGAAAACATGAAAACGGCAAGGTCAAAATAAACACACGGTGCCCAATGCCAGCGTCACCTGTACATCATCGTTGTGGACTAGTGGACCACTACAATTACCTATGATTCTCATGTAATTCCACAACCGCGCTCTGATACCAGCTGTAACGACCCGAGAATCCGATTACCGGGAAGGCCCGATAACCCGAGACTCGCACCGCCACCCACGAGCCCGAAGACTCGGAAGGGTTAAAAGGATGGTGTGGAGACTACACAAGTATCACAAATAATTGCAGAAATTAAACAGTTATAATGTTAAGCAGGAAATAAATTAACATTTTACATGGTCCACAATAAAATAACAACAACAGCAAGAACAGTCCACGACTAGTACAGTGACAAGAAAGAAAAGTACAGCTACACGGGGCATACCCCGGCTCTGACCTCTGGCACTACCTCTGGGCACCCGCACCACGCTGCGCTCCTGACGCGCTCCCCGAAGGTGGCGTCTCACCTGAAACACGGTGAAAACACGCAGGGAATGAGTCTCGGAACAAGACTCAGTAGGGATCACTCGAACCCTACCTCGTAAAATGAGAAACCACTACTCTAGCGGTAGGAAAGTACCTCGGAAGGAAAGCCCTGCACTCTACAGAACTAGACCCTACGGCACGCAAATCGACACACGTGCCACGGTACGAGAAGACCGAAACCAACGGTCGAACCGTAAAACCCGAAGGTCGGAAACACACGACTGACAGTCTGCCACTCCGTACTCGACAGGAGTACCACCCACTAGAAGCACAGCCGGTAGCGTCCCCTGACGTCTTACACCGCACCGCAGGTGAACCGCCTGACGTGGTAGGTCCTACCCGAGGCGCAAACACCGTACAAGTAACTCACAACAAGTGACTAGCTGGGGTCACGCCCGTCGACGTGCGTCCACAGTCCCCAACCACGTGTGCACACACAGACCACGCGTCCTAGGTCTGGCCCTCTGACCGGTTTTCCCCTGGCACTGGACTCTGATGTGACGAGGGGCCCGACGGTAACCAGTCTAAAACCGTCCTCAGGGTAAGCCCGTACACCACTCCCTGGTGCAACTAGCACACGCGTACTAGCAGGCTACGACTAGTGGAGGGTCACAAAGGAGTAGACTCTCAAGTCAACGGAAAACGACGTCCGAACCTGACGAAGTACGGGGGCTGTCCCACGTACCATCACCGTCGCACGGTGACCACGGTCGGGAAAGAAACGGACTCACCGCCCACGGCCAAACGCATGACCAAGGCAAACGGAACCTCCGGATACCAAAAACACGGTCACGGAACTCCACGGGGTGCCCGGGACGCACACACGGCCCAAGGGGAACACCCAACAACAGCCAGATCGCGCTAGGGATACCTAGCGCGACACGGGACATCGCGCTAGGGCCTCCTAGCGCGACAAGGAATGTCGCGCTAGGGACGGCTAGCGCGACAAGGCTGATCGCGCTTGGACCCCGTAGCGCGACAGGAACCGCCTCCTGTTCATCTTCTCCGATGAACACGCTCGGTCGGGGCAGCGCGACCTCCAAGAACGCGCTACTGGAGTATAGCGCGTTCTCAGTCCGCGGCCGAAAACGGTAGAAACGCCGAAAAATTCTAACCACGCCCCCATGCCTCCATAGGAGAGGGGGAAATCAAGGGGGAAGACCCCTGGGGACCCCTAGCATGATTTTAGGCCATCAAAACACGAAATCATGCATCAAATCCATAGATCGGGCGAACTCTCCCCAAATCATGGAAAAACCCAAAAACGCTCAAACTATCCCCTCTCGGCCTCCCCGCGGCCTATAAATCGCGGAAAAGATCGGCACGAGGCTAAGGAATGTCACCCTACCTCAATGGAGCAAATGCTCCGCCGAATCAATCACGAACCGCGAAGAACGCTTCAAACTTCACGAGCTCCCCACGCTTCCCACGCACGCCGCACGCCCACGAGCTCGCCTCGCCGCCGCCCACACGTCCGCGCCGTCGCCCCGCCGCCGTCCGTAGCCGGAGAGGGGTTCGCCGCGCCCGAATGGGAGAGAGGGAGAGAGGAGGGTGTCACGGTGGGAAGAAACGGAGGAAGAGGAAGAAGAAGAAAGAGAAAAGGGAAAAGAAAAAGAAAAGGAATTAGGGCTTTATAGAAAATCCGAATTTTTAGAAAAATACCGAAAAATAGAAAAATACATTTCCGGAATCCTCGGAATGCACCGATCGCAACGGTACCACTCGTGCCCGGGTGAACCGCCCGGTTCGCCTACAGCGAGCTTCCGAAGAAAAAGCCGAAACACACACCGGGAATCGGAAAACACACGCGGAAAAGTCGCGGAACGTCTCCGGGCCTCCGAAACGACTTCGGATCGCGCCGATCCGAACACGAAAGATGTCCAAAACGAAATTTCGGACACAACGGAGTCGGACACTCCGAAAACCATATCCGGGACCCACGAAGAAGGATCCGAAAGGTCCGGGATATTACAGACCCCCCTCCAATCGTGGATCGCCATGAACCTCAACCGGAGGGGAGGTCGACTCCGCAGGAGGGCGGTGCAACGTGTGTGTGTTTGCAGTGTGAGGGGGAGAGAGGAGTGAAGGGTGTGGAGAGGGAGGCGACAGCGGCGAGGGGTGAGTGTGTGTGCGTGTGCGTACGCGTGCGGTGTGAGGGTTAGAGAGAAAGAGAGTGAGACGGAGGGGGAGGGGGGAGGGCGGCCGGAGGGGGAGAAGGGAATCAGAGGGCTCCCCTCCGATCCCCTCTCCCTCGACCTCCCTCTGTGAGAGAGAGAGAGAGAGTCAATGTTCAACAGGGGTATTTTAGACTTTTTACACACATTTGATGGAATATTATATGAATATTTTTTTCTGTGGACGACAACAAACTACAGGGATTCATTTGTAAAATGTTAAAAATTATAGGGACTTTTAAGATAATAACCAGATTTGAGAGACTAATCGACAATTCACTAAGTTTGTAGGGACTAATATGTAAAAAACCCAAAATATTATTCTTTTAATGTGACATCTGATTTGACGTAAAATGATAGACTTATTATAATTTTAAATTTTCATTTTAATATAATATACTCAAATATATTCTACCGAAGCTTAACCAGTTGAACTTTGGCACACCGCTACAGTCATTTCTTTACTCGCAACCTGTCTTTTTCTAAGGTTTTATACTTTTTAGACTTTTACGTGCTAAAATTAAAAGATTAATAAACTCTGACGAGTATTTGTAAAAAAATCCCGTTACATATAATTAACCCCAATATGTGATTAAATTGGGGGATTTTTACGTGCATACATGGTATAAATTTATTTTTCACTAGAGTACAGTTTTGTGTAACATCTCCAGTAATTATATCCCCGGTGTTACACGTGTGACATTTTTTTATTATTATTTTTTTAGTGACTTCCACGCCAAACTGTGACTGTCACGTCACTATGACATAACATGGGGACCACATAAAAAAAATATCCCCTATAAATAATTAAAATAATCTTTTTTCATTATTCACAGGGTTAGACTTTACTTTTTACATGACACTTAATGTCACGTCACATGATGATGCGACTGACACACCAAACTAATTTGACGTTAAAATTGCTCAAATATATATATGGTGTTCCACATGCAACATCCCGCGATGCACACAGTTGTATTATTTTCACAAATATACTATATTTTAGAGATTTGTTGGCAAAAAAAAGTTTCACCGACGGTACAATATACCATGCGAGTTAAAAAATTATGATTACATGTTAATTTTAAGACCGCGATATTAAGTTACATTACTTTTATTTGCTATACATAAATGGGTAAAAATGCCATCCTTCGATCTATAATATATGAGAGATCAATTTTGATCAAAGTTTGTCTGATTGGTGTATCCAACCGTGTCGTTTTAGTTATTTGGTCCGCATCTATATAGGGTGTCACTTCATCTAACTCCTTCCACTTAAATGATACTTCGTCTAACTCCTTTTACGTAGACAATACTTTATCCATTTCATTATAATGAGATTATATTTTATCTAACTCCTTCGACTTAGATGATACTTCGTATAACTCTTTGTGATCTAATATTATACTTCGTTATTTGACATTTCTGACCTATTAAATGACATAATCTCAAAAATTGCTCGGCACAAAATTGATAGATAATCGAGTTATCTTTCCGATGAGTCTAACTTCACCTTATTTGAACATTCTTAAATAAAATTGTGTTAAAAATAACATACTACTTATTTATATAATATAATGACATTTTAACGAGCTCAAACCAACCAAATAGGCAGATTTATTGGGCTCTTTTCATGAGAAAATTTAATATATTATTGGGTTTTCTAAAATTGGGGTGTTACATGCATACTCCTCTAGGTTCAGAGTTCCACTGGCACTTGCTCAGTCTTCGATGTAAAATTGTATA
The DNA here is from genome assembly GCA_022559845.1 of Amorphophallus konjac. Lineage (NCBI taxonomy): Eukaryota > Viridiplantae > Streptophyta > Magnoliopsida > Alismatales > Araceae > Amorphophallus > Amorphophallus konjac. The sequence continues at coordinate 42,416,887 of CM040121.1, forward strand.
CCGTACCATACTATGTCATGTCGTACTATCATAGCATTAGCACATTACGTATCAACGGTACGGTGATCCTTAAAACACATATCACGTATAAATGATACTTAACTACACCCGTATAAATAAATCTATATATATAATGTGAACTTCCCCCTTATAATTACTGTAGCCATACTCAAATATACAATGTAACTTGAATTCATCAACATATTTATATATGTACGAAAACTATCCTTACAAAGAATCTATGGGGCCATTTATATGGATTCATTGCAGGGAGAGAGTTCACATATATATATATATATATAAATGTTCACATGGGATCGGTATCATGGTAATTTGTCATGGTGTCGATATCTGGGTACTTAAATCTATGAGAGATGATCTCCCTATATGTTGACCCCGTATATTTAAGAGCCCGAATGTTGGCATTTATCACTATATATATATATATATATATAATCTTCTAGGCAGTTACATGCAAAATTTTCTACTTTTTAAACCACACTTTTAGCATGGTTTACCGTCTCGACCGACCCGTCCGTCCCAGTCACGGCCTGGGACGGGTTGGGTCGGTCCCGTCTCGATACGTCTCGGTCCATCTAGTTTAGTGTTAAAATAAAAAAAATTGTATATATATATATATAACAATATAATAAAATATAAAAAATATACTATATATATATAACATAATATAATATAAAAATAATGAACCGTCTCGATGACGACTCGGGCATTCCGCCCATCGTCTGAGTCGGGTCAAGTTGTGCGAGTCGAGACGACCCATACCGGGACGACAAACCTCGACCTTTATGTCTATTATCTTTAATATTTTCCTACAGAGATAGACATGAAACTGTGGCGACCATGCACGAAACCATCTTTACGTGGTTTTTATTAACTAACATACTAATTAGGATTAACCGTACTTATTCTCAGTGCTCACCCATGATCTTCAGTGATCGAAATGTTGAAACAGATGTGTCAGTCAAATATGAAAAAAAATAACGACAGGTCGACACCTTCATACAATCAAACAATTAATGAAAAGTAATTGATCTGATTTGATTTTTACGAAAATTGGCTGTTTGATGAGTATTTGACATTACATTTAAAGGATAATTTCATGTATTCCCTCAAAATTTTAAGGATAATTACACCTACATTTTTCATATTGTCATATATTCTCCTACCAGTAAACTATATTTCATCATATATATCCCTAATGTCATATGCTATCTATGCAACTGAATCTAAGTACATTAAGATGAAAGGAAAAAATTAATATATTCATATCAGGGTTTGCCGACCCGTCCGACCCGGCCGACCCGGTCTCTGCGCGGGACGGGTCGGGTCGGGCGGGTCGCACTGCGACCCGGTCCGCCCCGGTGCCTCTCCCACCTCCGGCGCCCCCCGCCTCCTCCTGCTACGGCCCTCCGACGCCTCTCCCACCTCCGGCGCCCCCCCTTCCCCCTCCTGCTGCGGCCCCCCACCGCCCCCCTCCTGCTGCGGCCCTCCGGCGCCCCCCGCCCCCCTCCTGCTGCGCCCCCCCACCCCCTCTCCCACCTCCGGCGCCCCCCGCCCCCTCCTGCTGTGGCCCCCCACCGCCCCCCTCTCCCACCTCCGGCGGCCACCACCGCCCCCCCACCTCTCCCCCCTCCCCCACCGCCCCCCAACCTCCGGCGGCCCCACCACCGAGATCGCTCCCCCCCGCCCCCACCGCCCCCTCCCTCTCCCACCTCCTGCGGCCCCCCACCACCCCCTCTCCCACCTCCGGCGCCCCCCCGCCCCCTCCTGCTGCGGCCCCCCACCGCCCCCCTCTCCCACCTCCGGCGGCCACCACCGCCCACCCCACCTCTCCCACGGTCCAACCTCCCCCTCCCCCTCCTGCTGCGGCCCCCCACCGCCCCCCTCTCCCACCTTCGGCGGCCACCACCGCCCCCCCACCTCTCCCACGGTCCCACCTCCCCCTCCGGCTGCGGCCCCCCACCGCCCCCCTCTCCCACCTCCGGCGCCCCGACCCGCCCCGACCCGCTCGTACCGAGCCGGGTCCCGCCTCGCACCGCACCGGTACGTGGCGAGACGCACGGGACAGAGCGGGTCGGTCCGTCCCGTCCACGACCCACGGCCCGTGCGACCCGACGCCCGCCTGGGTCGGGTCGGGTCGTGCGGGTCAGTGCGGGTCGGGGCGGGACGGCAAACCCTGATTCATATTTAGTATTTCCACGTAATTGAGATAATGACATAGATACCCTTATAATCTTTTATACTATCATGTATGTCCCTCTAAAATCTTTTATTTTACACGTTCAACAAAATATTCTATTAACTTTTATGGTATTAAAATCTAAGGGGTATAAATAAAATAATATTTCTTAATATGAGACTCTACGGGCTAATATCAATAATACAATGGTAAAGTTAGAGCAACATATAATATAAAGTAGAATACACGGATGTTATGGGTATATATGCAATTATTATGACATTTGGAATCCCCCACTTAAAAGAGATTTTTGCGTATAAATCAGGGTTTGCCGTCCCGCCCCGACCCGCACGACCCGACCCGACCCAGGCGGGCGCCGGGTCGCACGGGCCGTGGGTCGTGGACGGGACGGACCGACCCGCTCTGTCCCGTGCGTCTCGCCACGTACCGGTGCGGTGCGAGGCGGGACCCGGCTCGGTACGAGCGGGTCGGGGCGGGTCGGGGCGCCGGAGGTGGGAGAGGGGGGCGGTGGGGGGCCGCAGCAGGAGGCGGTGGGGGGCCGCAGCCGGAGGGGGAGGTGGGACCGTGGGAGAGGTGGGGGGGCGGTGGTGGCCGCCGGAGGTGGGAGAGGGGGGCGGTGGGGGGCCGCAGCAGGAGGGGGAGGGGGAGGTTGGACCGTGGGAGAGGTGGGGTGGGCGGTGGTGGCCGCCGGAGGTGGGAGAGGGGGGCGGTGGGGGGCCGCAGCAGGAGGGGGCGGGGGGGCGCCGGAGGTGGGAGAGGGGGTGGTGGGGGGCCGCAGGAGGTGGGAGAGGGAGGGGGCGGGGGGGGGGGGCGGGGGAGAGCGATCTCGGGGGTGGGGCCGCCGGAGGTTGGGGGGCGGTGGGGGAGGGGGGAGAGGTGGGGGGGCGGTGGTGGCCGCCGGAGGTGGGAGAGGGGGGCGGTGGGGGGGGCGCAGCAGGAGGGGTAGGGGGAGGTGGGAGAGGTGGGGGGGCGGTGGTGGCCGCCGGAGGTGGGAGAGGGGGGCGGTGGGGGGCCGCAGCAGGAGGGGGCGGGGGGCGCCGGAGGTGGGAGAGGGGGTGGGGGGGCGCAGCAGGAGGGGGGCGGGGGGCGCCGGAGGGGCGCAGCAGGAGGGGGACGGTGGGGGGCCGCAGCAGGAGGGGGGCGGGGGGGCGCCGGAGGTGGGAGAGGCGTCGGAGGGCCGCAGCAGGAGGGGGCGGGGGGCGCCGGAGGTGGGAGAGGCACCGGGGCGGACCGGGTCGCAGTGCGACCCGCCCGACCCGACCCGTCCCGCGCAGAGACCGGGTCGGCCGGGTCGAACGGGTCGACAAACCGTGGTATAAATCAGTAGTAAAAATAATTTGATAAAAATATAATTCATAAAGATTATTAACAAAAATATCATTGTTTTTAATTATATTTTAAAAATATCAGCGTGTGACCACAGGTGAACTTAACTTACCTTTATCTAGATGTAATAAATGTCAAAAATATATCCCCCAGTCCAAACAAGCAAGTACATCTTTTTTCTTCTACTCGTTTTAGTTTTCTTTGATTCCGATCCACCCTCCTCCCTCCACTCCCTCCCTCGATTCTCCGATTTCTCGTCGGGGTCACCAATTCCGTCATCGATGCTTCTGCTCCCAAATCTGGAGCTTTTACGTTCCTTTGGTTGGGGGGATGTGTTAGATGCTGAAAATAAGGAGAACAAACAACACAAAATTATATCTAAAAATAAAATTAGAAAGGTACTCTGTCGGGTCGAAACGCGTAATCACTAAAATTAAGAGAATTATTATCACTCGACGTATAAGTCTCACAGTAAATATCTCCTAAAGATACGACGACTCTCAGGTAGGCGACCCCCTATCTCTCATCGACACGTTCTCGAAGAAAGCCTTGGCAAATCACAATCCAACTTTCAAGAACTCAGCACAAAGGAAATAAAAATTGTGAGAGAAAGAAAAGGAGAAGAGAAATTGGAGAACTTTCATGTGTTGTTGCTATTGTAGCTGTGTTATGTTTAGGTTGGCCAAGGGATCTATATATAAAACTTAGAAGACCCTCCCCAATGTTCACATATTGATGACCTCTCTTTTAACTCTTTTACGTTTTAGTGTTAATGGTAACGTTACGTTGCAATGTTCATTTCAAGTGAACATTGCAATGGTTCGCAAGCCTTTATATCACCCACATTTAACAATCCCTCACATGATGTGTTACTGCTGCTGCTTGCCGTGATGGGGTCAGAACTAAACCCCGAGGATGATGTTGCCTACTACTCATGCGACTGCCACAATCGTTCGTTCTCTCCCCCATCTTGGTGCGGCCACATGAAGCGCAAGTTGAAGGAGATGGAGGACGATGGGGTAGGGGCGGGTTCTGCAAGGACGTGGTGGCCAAGGTGGAGGTGGAGACCGAGGCGGCGGCGTTGGAGAGCCACCAGCAGATGATGGCGCCGGGGCTGTGGGCGAAGCTGGAGAGGAGGAGTGAGCGGTGTCAACGACGGCGGTGAGTGAGACTGTGATGATGATCCTGCGACTGTAGTGGGAGAAGATGGAGGCGCAGATGAAGGCACGCCAGTTCAAGCGGTTCGTGGAGGAGAAGATGGCCCACGACCAGTAGGTGCTTCACGCAAGACACTCACCATATATTCGATATGAGCTTAGACGAGGAGGAGGCCGACGATCCGGACGTGTACCCCCCGGGGGAGACGCCCCGCACCAGGGAATAGCTGCAGAACCTGGAGCAGAGGATGCACCATCTGGAGCGCACATAGAGCCGGAGGAGCCTCATGCTCGAGATGGAGAAGGGCATGGTGATGGGATAGTCTCCCCCGCCACCCCGTGCGGACGAGGTATTCCCATGCATTGTCTGTCGATACTTTCAGCTCCCCCCTGCGCGAAGAAGCAGTATATGTACAACGGGAAGCATCGGGAGGAGCTCTCGGCCAATGCAGGCCGTGAGCCAGACAGAAGGGATGATGAGAGCACCAGCGACAGGGTTTACACTGTCGATGCAGTGCATAGGGGAGCAGCGGCGCCGAAGGCCCTAACGGCCAGGGCCTGTGAGGACTATGTCAGCCTGCCAAGGGAGGCTAGAGTTAGAGTGAATGGTGGACCTGCCGGATGCTTTTCTCCCTTACCCTGAGCTTCGCTTACGAACCAGATCATACCGATGATGGAGAGGGGATGGGAGGAAATGATACTCCTCTATGGGACCTTTAAACAAACTGGAGGGTCGAAGGATAGGTATTTTGGTCATTCAACGACCAATTGACAAAAATATTACAATGTTTATATAATATGCATCTTCATGTCTAATCTTTTTGTAACAGTTAATTAATAATGATATATCAGTTAATACATTTTTAGACTAATATTTTTACATATTCACTTTTACCAATGGTTAATATGCAAAAAACTGTATTTAACACTACTCAAATAAGAGCTAATACCGTCACTTAAACAATAATGTTCATACCGGAGTTCCCCAATAACTTAGGTCATAAAAAATGAAAGTAAATGTGCCTAGCATTTCATATAAATTGTAATAATTATGTAAATAATTTTATTTTAAATACTTATTTCAGTGCATGGCCATAAATAGATCTAAAAAAAACTACATATAAATCATTGTTAGGGAAGAAATTGCACAAGTATTAATCTTGCGAACGTATTAGCAGGCATATCATTGTTTATGACCAAAGCTTTCAAAAATGTCATCGCCATAAACTCTCTTTTAACCACTCGTCAACCTAACCATAGCTGCCCTTAACTGGACCTAGACAAATATTATATTACATACGATTATCTCTTTTAGGGTCTGAGAGAGGAATTTGGGTTATTGGTGGCGACTGTTGGATGTGTGCGTAGGCATCTAGATTGGGCCGTAGCAGAGGGTAGGGGGGTTTGTAGCGGGGGCGGGGGATTAGAGGGGGTTTGTAGGGTTTGTAGCAAGGGGGCGGTGTTTTGACAGGAGGGAGGGTTTACAGGGGGGGTTACGGAGGTGGGGGGTGTGTTCTGGTGGGTGGGTGGGTGGGTGGGGGTTTTCAGTTGGGGTGGTGGTCTGACGGGAGGGAGGTTAGTAACAGGAGGGGTGTTCCCGCTGGCATATATGTTGGAGCACCACCTGTGAACGCCGTCACTTGGAGACGATTGTGTGATTAAAGTGTGTGTTAAATGTAACACTAAAGGTGTGACTAAGATGAGCACGTGGTGCTCGAAGAGGAAAGGGGCACGTGATGCTCTAACGGGTCGTGATCGCCAGAGGAGGAAACTCCTCAAATAAATAAGAACAAGAAAGAAAATGAAAGATCGCGGTATCTGTGAATGGGAGAAGCGTGGGTCCTTTACTTCCTCTCGAACCGGCCGGCCGACCAAGAGGGCTCCTTTCACTTTGATTACCCTGAATGCAAAGAGAAAACAAACAAATGGAACACCGGATTAGTTGGGTGAACAGTGTAGTATATGCTCAAACAAGAAATGAAAACGTGTAATCATAGGCCGAAACACACCTGGATGGTGGTTTTAAAGCCCCTTAAATGTTAAGGGATGGGGAATGCATGCAACGAGAAGTGAAGCCTAAGTGATCTGGCGTGACCAGATATAAAGTGCTGTGATGATTACAGATAATGAAATACCATGAACATGCAAAGACTGAAAATCAAAATGAGACAGAGGAGAGAAATGAGGGTGATCTCCCTCCACCGGGCTGCACTGCAGAGAGGGGGAAGAAAATCTTCCTGCAAGGGGAAGTGGAGGAAATCACAACCAACGTAGGTTATGAAATCTCTCCTCTACTATCCCTCTGAATGTTCCTCTTGTTTTTTTTTGTATGTCTCCCCTTCGTAGCTCTGTAATTCCTCCTCTCCTTCTGATGATCTCCCCCCCCCCTCTCGCGCGAGCGCCCAAAAGAAGGGGGATTTATAGGGGATGAATTTGCTTGATGGGAAAGAATAAAAAAGAGGCAGGATTTCCTCCAAAAAGATTGGAAAGAAACGAGAGATGGCAATACTCGAAATGGTAGGTTCGACGGGAAATGGCAACAGTCAACCGGGGGAGGAAATCTCCGCGCGAAAGAAATAGAATGTGAAATGGCGCCCTTCATAACAGGTGCTTATTTAAATGGCGTTCCTATGGTGAGGCGCCCATTCTTAACTGCTATTTATTAAAAGTGATAAATGCTCCAAGAATAAGCGTTCGCTCAAGGGGGCGCTAATAACAAATAATGCCCTCCGTAAAAGGCGCCATTCAGATAGAATATCTAGAAAATAGAAATATTCATCATGTTCAACCCTAAGATAGAATCCACTTGGGACATTACATGGTAACATGAAATTTGCTCATGTCAATGTCATTTTTAGCGTGTCTACAGCTGCCCCGCCTTGACGTCTACTTTGCAAGGGAGTGACACTGAATGAAGAGAAATGGAGTGAGAACGGACTGAAAAGCGGGCGTCAAGGTGTGATGTGACACGCTTATGACACTGACTGTTAGGAATATTTTCGTCAACTCATAGTAAAACAAACTCGGATGATCGCAAGAAAGGATCAATTGCTCGGATGAAGTTAACTAGGAAAATGTGCACGTGGTACACAAAGGACACCGTTGGAGAGCGATTACCGACTAATGTGGACGTGCTGCAACCAAGGTGAAATTAAGAAAATAAAGAAGGTAGGATAGGGATCCGATCAACAATGCTTCCAAGGAATCAGCCTCAATGGCTTCACAGAGAACGCAGTACTCGATTCAGAATGGAGTATCTCATGTTGGCAGTAATCGAGAGCAAATGGATTCCATTAAGAGCTGAACAAGGTAATATCTCTAGCAATGAAGCTCAAAGTCCTACATGATGCATGCTGGGCTGAAAGAAAAAAAATAAAGCAAACTAAAAGGATAGAAAATAATCAATGATAATATTGTTAAACCATCCAGACTCAGTCAAAAAACCAGATCTCTAAGTTGACACTAAGTCGAAGCTCATTTATCCACGTATCAACTTAGAAATTGGAACCATCGTCCTGAATCTTGGGTGACTCAACGGCCTATCTGTGTGATCAAGGCTTCCCTGGGATTATCACTGTTTTTGGTAAAGGGGAACTCAAATTTGAGGTTCCTCCGAACCACAAGGTCCTTGATATGCTATAATAGCGTAGATACCATATAGTAGAAATACATACAGTAGAGTAATATTACCAAGATGTCACCCGAGCACCTTAAACCTACAGAATTTGTCCTTCATGCGCTCGTAAATGGCCAATGATGCTCACAAATATTGAAATAGTCATTCAGCAATCATTTGAGAACTAATCAAACTTTAGGGAACAAATGGCATCCACGTATGTGGGCACCAATTGTAATTAGCGTATGAGAATGTGAACACGAATTCTTATAATTAAGATGCCAAATTTAAGCGAAATAAGAAATAGCATCCATTATGAAAGACGCTCATTGTCCGCATTTTCAAAAAATACAAATGGGAAATCACGAAATAGCGCCTGCTGGAGCAGCCACTCATTGAAACTGCGCCCAAACCCATGAATGTGGATTCCCTTACTACTTCGCGGCTTAAGACTTACCCAGAAACAACTCCCAGAACCTTCCAAACCTTGCCATTTATCTGAGCCCTCCCTATAAGAATACTTCCCTCCCCTTACTAAGGAAACACAACTTACCATGATTTAAGATGCCAGGAGCCTCTCTCTTATTATAAACGCACAGAGATTGTCCAAGGGGCAACTCTTCCTTCTGCTCTGCAACGTACAAGGCTCAACAGCATTCTTCATCCATGGATGAATTTGTTCAACGTCCGGGGAAGAAACCTAACACAGCAACTCCCAAGATCACAGATATTGCCTGACATATTAATAGGAGGATAATGCTCAATCATGTTAGTTCATCAAATCCCAATTTCTTTCCATGCTTTCTGCATTAAAATTACTGTTTACTTCATAGACTTCCTTATCTCTTCCCCTCATACTTCGAAGCTCTTATTGCATTCAGCTTCCGAGATGCTTCTTGACGACACTATTCTCTTCCCCTTCCTTCAGGATTACCCAAACATCCCCAGAACGAGGAGGTTTACGCAGAACAAATGGCTCCCGCTCTTAATGTCCAAAATCACATTAGACATGCGATCTTACCTCTCCAGATGGCACCTTTTGGGATTAATTACACACGCTAAACACTTTCAAGATGTGCACTTTGACTGGGATGTGATTGACGCGCTCGTGGAGGTTTGGCACCCCGTCACGCACACTTTCTTGTTCCCTACATTTGAGGCCACCGTGCTGCTAGAGGAGACCGAGATGCTACTTGGGCTGGAGAGAATGAAACTGGGAGATGAAGAGAAGATGGACACTATGACTCAACCTATAGGCGTGACAGAAATTCTTAACGGCTTGATTCCAAATTCGAACATAGTGAGTCGAATCAGAATGAATAAAGGGCTGAATTTGATGAAATTGGCCTCATGGGTGTACAAACAACTGGGCCAGGCCCAAGAGGAAGACATAGAGAATGTCACGAAGGCATTCATGATTGGCTTGGCAGGAGCCCTGTTGTTCCCTACAACAGAGGATTTTCTAGAGGAGGAGCACCTGGGCGCCATCAGTGTGATCTGGGAAGGAAAGATGATGGGCCCCGTAGTCTTGGCTTACCTCTACAGTGGGCTTACTTCGGCTACCCTGGGTAGACCTCTGCATGGGTCCATGTTACTTCTCACTTGCTGGGTGGATCTCCACCTCAAGTTCGACCCGTGCGATGAATCTCAACAGGCTTCCAGAATTTTCTCCAAGAGCCCACTCCATTACATGACAGGTGTCCTTGGGATGAGTGATAGAGTGGTCAACAGGGTGCCTAAGCTGAAGAAGAGGGCCGACTGGAGGGAGCACTTCAAGATCATGCCTCTCGATATGTTCACATGCGCGCTGGGCTTTCTCAAGACTCAGGATCTCCGTGCCTGGCGCTTCCCAGGCGTGGAGCTTAGACTCATTGGCAGCGCAGATTTCTTCTTGTATAACTCCCACAGGTGCCTTCCTCAACTTGGTCGGCCACGCCATCTTATGGAGGACGCCTCTCATCTTCCACCTATCAAGAAGAGGACCTTACCTAGCCGGGAGGATGAGGAAGAGGTCAACACAATCAAAGCTCTCTGGAGGGTGTGTAAGATGCACAAATCAATAGAAAATGTAGAGGAAGAGGACAATGAGATGAGGGATTCTTATGTGAGAGAACTTAAGAAGATGAGGGCCTAGTTGGCTCAAGATGCATCTTTCATTTCATGTTATCAATAAAATTATATCCTTTATTTCCTTGAGCCCAAATCAATGACTAAGAATTCCCAAATCGTGGATGATCTTCTACATTTTTTGAAGTTAGAACTCTCAGAAAAATGGCGTCCCATAATCTAACCGCTCTTTCAAAGGGCGTTCATCACGGAAGCCGCCAATTCTTTGCCATTTCCTAATTTTTCAAAGTCAATGTCCGCATAGAAATACAATTTCCATAAATAACACCTCTCAACCCAGATGCTCATTCTCAAAATTATTTTACTTTCGAATCCCTCCATTTTACAAATGGCGCCCTCACACCAAGGCGCTAAATGATTTTAATTTCCACAAAATAACAATAAGCGTCTTCCAAGGAGAACGCAAATTATTTTTGTAATTGAACCCTTAACGGGCGCCCTTCCCTCTTCTTCTTCTTCCTCCTTCTTCATTTTCTCTTCACTCAATCCGTCTTCATTCTCTATGCAACCCACGAAACCCCCCTTTCTTCCAGACCTGTCTCTCTCTCTTTTTCTTTGACGATGCACGTCGGTGGCTCAAGTGCGGGGAAGCGGCGGCTGGTGACCGCACCCGAGGTCGTCGACCTCGAGGACGACGGTGAAGCCGCAGCGATGATGGAGGAGCAGGATGCTCTGGTGGCGGAAGAGGAGGCAGCGGAGGTGACCGAAGGCACGGTGGTGGCGGCGGCAGGAATGGAAGTGGAGGGAGGAGAGGGAGAGGAGGAAAGAGAGGAGGCGATGGAGGCACCCGCGGCGGCGGCTACAGCAGCACCACAGGCGGTGGCGGCGGCAGCATCACCATAGGCGGCGGTGCCTCGCCGTCGGCAAGAAGCCCCCCGACGGCCACTGCGGGGGGCTGTGGACGAGGCGGCACCGAAGAAGGTAAGCCTTCCCCACTCTTCTATCATTTTTTTTTTAAATTTAAGCACGATTAGGGCAAATGAGGAGTTCGGGAGGAAGGGGATGAACAAATGGCGTTCATATATCTGGATGCAAAAAATAATAAACGTCCACATGGGTGGACGTTAAATTCTTTTTATTTTCGTACACAAACAAAAACAAAGGAACAAATAGCGGCCACAACGGTAGGCGCGAAAAAAAGATAGCGGCTAAGGGAGTGGACGCTAAAACAAACATTTCTCTTTTTTATTATTTTTTGTTTATTTTTTTTCAGTTATATCAAAAAGATAGGGAGAGGAAATAGTGGCCAGCGTACTGGGCGCTAAAAGGAAATAGTGGCCACAGTGGTGGACGCCGAAAACCATTTTTTTTGTTTTTTTTATAGGAAGAAGAAACGGCGGCCACTGGGATAGACGTTAAAAGGAAATAGCGGCCACATGGGTGGACGCAGAAAAACATTTTTTGTTTTTATTATTTTTTTTTCAGTTTTCTTTTTTGTTTGTTTGTTTGTTGTTTGTTTTTTTTGTTTTCTTTCTCTTTTTAGATTTTACCTTCTCTTTTTTCGATAACAAAGTGCACATATTACGAAATCTTACTTGTTCATTACCTAAAATTCATTAGTCACTCTTAAAGAATTTAACAAAGGATCAACGTGCTCAAGTGTTACTTTTACCCAGTCCCCTCGTACGGCACTTCTTCCTAAACTTATCTTTTACCGCCCCTTGAGCTTAGAGCGCGTCTCAAAGGGAGACGGAAGATCATGGTGAGGAAAGTTCACGAGGTGGGTCGAAAGGGTTAGCGTATGCCCTTACCTTACCCTATTGCCCGTTGGGTTTCGGTCTGTGGCTTAGGGTGATTTTAGTTGCCCATGCCTGAATTAATTCATGCTTACGTCCAAGGTTTTTCCTGCGGGGACTTTGCCCTCTTGACATGTTTAAGATTTTGAAATAATTTCCTCGTGCATGCTTACGCCCAGGGTTTTCCCTGCGGGGACTTTGCCCTCTTGACATGCTATTTCGACTTTGAGGTTAGCTTTAAGGCTTTTGGCAGATATTCCCCTTTTGGGCCTTGACTTCCACCTTGTTGACACCCGTTTTATGACCGATGAGTTGGGTCATTTCCTTATTCATCTTATATGATGCTCCGAGTTGTGCACCCTTGTTGAGTCATCTTGGTCATTTTGAGATTTCATTCATGGGCCATTTTCTCCTTGATTGGGTTTGGTGCTTCATCTTCGTTAGCTGGACGTTGCTTGGCGAACTCTCCACTCCATTTTTTTTTGGTCTCTAACGCATATCTCTTAGCACGTTATGGTATCCTAACGCACCTATCATGGACTGTTACTTGATCCCAGAGCCACCGTTCCCTTTACATAATTATCCTTTGCAGTGTAACGGCCTTTATTTCATCCGTACCTTATCCTAACGCATTATCTCTGATCCGTTACGCCTTCCAGAGTCCTCTGTTCGAAAACTTCGCCCGTTGATCTTATATCTTAGGGGATAAGGTTGTGTAACGGACTTGTCCTGGAGCGTTACATCCATGTGGCGGTCTATCATGCAACCGTTACATCCATCAGAAGTGTTCTAGCAGAACTGCTCTTTCTCTGCTACTCCGTGGCCGAACTAAGAGTTTGATTCCTTGATTTCTCTTCCAAATCTGATCCTTAGAGTCTTCTGTTTATTTCTATGGACTCTTGGGAGTATTATCTTCATGAGTTTGCTAAGAAACGTCCTACTTTATAGCTGGATTATCCTGTACTCGACCAGAGAGTTTGAGAGTCTATAAATAGAACCCTTGACTTCATGGCCGAAGGGGGAGATTTCTGGAGTTCGCGACGAAGTGCTGTCGCATCATGGAGCTAGAACCAATCTAGGAAGGCTGCATCCCACGTCCATCATTGTCCTAAGTCCATGGAGTATTAGCTTCAAGGGGCCAATTCAGTCTAGTTCAAGTTTTTAATTAATTTTTCCTCCCCCATCATCCATGGCATGTTCCCTCTTCTTCTTCCACGTTTTTTCTCTTGCTTCATGCATCTAAATCTTCCTCCCATCTTTTAAACACCCCAGAGGGGTTAAAAAAAACCAACCACCCCCGGTATTCTCCCTTTTCGTTTGCATGTTCCTCAATTCTTTTTATTTATAGTTACTACACTTTGCAAAGGCTAATCTAGGTGTTTTTCTTGTTGTCTACATTCTTTTGCAGGTTTTCCAAGGTTAAGGCACGAGGCCCAAGCTTCCTGGCCGACTGGGAAGCGTGGAGATTCAAAGATTCCCAATTCCTTTTCTACAGATCTCTGGCGGATCAAGGAAGGTGCGTTACACTTCTCTGGCGCATTTACACTAGTCTGTTACACTTCACAGGGTTGCAGATTATAGTTCCTGATTTTCTCTCTCCTACGGGTGGGTGCTTCATCCACCTATTCTAAGGTACGTTCCAAGTCCTTGGCTTGTTATTTACCTTAGTGGCGATCACGTTCCTTCTTGGTTGGGCAATAGCTCTCTCTCTCTCTCTTCACATCTTTTCCTTTAATTGCTTGTTCCACCCCTTGCGGTGTGTTTTCTTTTACTCCTCTTGCTCCACGCTCGGCGTGTGTTTTATTTCTTCTTTAGTTTAGTTCCTCGATTGAGATTGCTTGCCCATGCTTAGAGGTCATGATGGTTGCATAGGTGTATGTTGTCCATGCCTATTGGTTGATTGATTACACTTATTCACATATCTGCATAATTGATTACCTCATCTTGCCATAAAGGAATCATCACAATCACAAATAACAACCAACAGAAATTTTTGGCGATCACGGTGGGACATCTAGTGCCAATCGTGCCTTTTGATCTTTGTTAAACTTGCCATCCAGTTGTTCCTTCCTTTGCTCGTGTTTTCCCCAAATTTTCCTTTTATTTCCTGCTGTTTCTGGTTCCCTAGGTTCTCTGGCGGTCGTCTCCTAGTGCGTCACATTATTGTAACGGTCCATTCCTGGACCGTCAGGCTTTCTGACACGGGTGTATACGACCGTTACTCCAGTTACATGTACACATCCCGAGGTGCATTTATTTTTGCAGTTTCTACTGTGATTTTCATGCTTGGGTGCTACTTGGTCTCCTCCTGGGTTGGTTTACATATTTATATCGTTGCGTGCATATTTGATCACTAGATTTTAAGCTAGATTTTGCATGCACTCCGGTGCACATAGGTTCATGCATATTTTCATACATTAGATCACATTCTCCTACCTTGGTGTGTGGACCTCTCGTCTCCATATTCCTTGGAGCCGACTAGGAAATCGCATCAAGGACCTCCATAAGTCCCCGTGAGCCGTGAATTCTCACACCGACATCGGGCCGGTTGTACCCCTCCCACCCCATGTATAGGATTGCATAAGTGAAGGAGTGACTACATTTAGAGTCAAACCAAGCCACATATCTTTCCCCTATTAGGAACCTATTATTGAGAGCACATTTTGATCAAGTCAGTAAGGTTCCAAAGGAGCAAATCATAATAATATTGTTGCATCATCTAAATAACTTGGTTGACCTTGAGTGTTTTCGTCTCTTTTTCACCTACATATTTGTTAAATTCATCTGAGTTTGGTCACTCATTATGTGTTTGATGTGTGTTGTTTGCTTTTGTTAAGGTCTTCCGTTGCATGTGGAGTTGTCTTCGTCCATTAGAGTCATCTTATAGGGTCAATTCCTTCCCCAAACTCTACTCAAATCCGCTCTTCGAACCCATCATGGCTTCTTTCAATCCTCCCCATTCCCAAGAGGATTCTCTTCCTCAAGGGCTTCTTGAATGTAGTTCAACCCCTGGCTCCTGACGCCGGGTGATCCTTTGACGATGACGGCCCCGCACCACAAGTCATGGCCCTACACCACAACTACCACCACCTGTCTCCTCCCACTATCTTCACGTCCACACACCAAACCCCTCCTCCACCTGCTAGACCACTTGTCCTTGTATGCACTGCCACTTCTCCACCGATCTATCGCCCGTTGCTTACACCCGCTATCACCACGTCTCCATTTAACCCTCCGCTCATTACACCTCCGCTTACCCCCACACCCCCACTTTCGCTCGCACCCACCACACCTCCATCTAACCCTCTGCCCATCATTCTACCATCACAACCCATTACCTCCACTCCCAATCCCATTACTTTCACCGCACCTTCTTCCGCACCGTTCATCCACCCCACCGGGCCTACTAAGTCGATCATTTTGAGCCCATCCGAGGCCGTGGCAGCCTATAATTTCGCCCTACAGAGAGGGCGGTTGTTTCATCGCAACTATGCTTCCACTTCTAATCCCCAATCTTCTCAACCGGTTGCCGATCAGCAGGAAGAGGCCGAGCCGTTGCCAGGTACCCAATATGATTTGCTACATCACCTTGACAGGGTGCCCGCTAAGATATCCGTGCTGGAGCTTATAAAGAGATCTACCCTCCACCAAGATGCACTCAGGAATTTTCTTCAAAAGGTGATGGTTAGTGAAGATGTGGTAGCTGATAGTCTACCTACTGCTTTGGCAACAATCTCTAAGGGGCCAGCAATTACATTCTCTAAAATCGAGCTAGCTCCTCCAGAAGCTCGACAGATGCCGCTCTGTATTTCAATTATCTTGAACAAAGTAAGTATTGATGTGGCACTAGTTGATACAGGGGCATCTATCAATGTATGCCCGCTCAGCACTCTTAGGGCCTGCAATCTATCAGAAGAACTTCTAAGGCCGACCCCAACAACTATAGCTGTATATGACAATTCAAGAAGAGCGTGTCACGGGGTTGTTACTATTCAAGCTGAGCTTGGGCCTCTCACTATGCCCATTGAATTTTATGTGTTGGACATCGACCCTATGTTTAAGGCTATCTCGAGTCGTCCGTGGATCGATACTCTCAGTGCCGTACCATCCACTGCCCATCAATGTCTCAAGTTTCTTTTTCAAGGGAGGGTGGTTAAAGTCAAAAGCTTATCCACGGTCCAGTCTATCAAAGCTATCTCGGAGAAATTTTTGCCCACATTATGGCCCAACAGTTGGCCCGTTATTTCTGTGCTAGATCTGAATTTCCCTTGGGCTTATGCACCTCGCAAGCCCGCCGCTACACCCGTCAACATCAAAGTGAAACCCCACATCCGAGATTCCAAGGGCTGGGATATTATATTGAAGCTGGGTTACCAACCAGGGAGAGGCCTCGGTGCACAGTTACAAGGGCAGACCAAGTTAGTGCCCAAGGGAAGAAAAATGGGCAAGAGAGGTCTCGGTTATCGAGAGTCTGCACTATCAGTTTTGGGCGACTCAGGGCCACTTACCTGGGATTACCGTCAGCACTTTGTAAAAGGACTCCTCCAACCGGGCACACTAAATCCACCATCAGTACAGTTAGAAAAGAAAGATACAGCCTGCATAGTTGCCAGCCCACCTCTGCTACCAAAAGGGCATGTTGATGATATGCTAGATTTCAGTCAGTCGTTTGCTAGAATGTTCAGCGAGCCAGATGGACATGGTCAGAAGGAGAATCAAAAAGTACGGCTTGTTCAGTGGAAGCCGAAGCCAGTTGGCCGTCTGCGGGAGAAGGGGAGCTTACCCGTTGTCTTTTCTTGGTTGCCCTCCCGTTTCACATCTCTCTTTCAATGGTTGGAATCCATACCCCGTTCACCCCCGATTATGGTCGATCCGTACTTTACGGAAAGATCACCTAAAATTTTGTTTGTTCCGTGCGCATGTGGGCGCTGCCCACCCATTGATTTGTCAACTCTGTTTACTCCTCCTTCTCCCACCGCCAAACTCCACGAGATGAGGTTTCCATCTTCCGACCCCTTCTTCGATTGCATCTTCCCCTCTCTATTCCCCATGCAACTTCCTCCTCCACCATCCTGCTGCATGGTCGCCACTGATCTCCAAAAAAAATGTCAAATTTGAAATGGAGATTTCGGTGGAAGATTACGCTATCTTGTCTCCATCATCCTTCCAGGGACACGACTCCCCTGCTCCTTCCTTTCCACTAGATTTCCTTTCTCCTAGGTTAGACGTTGGGTCCGTCAAGTCTAGGGAAGTAGAGTCATTTAGGTCTAGAGAAGTAGGTATTGTTCTAGGTCATCAAATCCTTCCGAGCCTGAGCCGTGCTCGCTTGCGCGTCATTTCAAATCTATTCCTGATAGGTTCTTGCAGGATCTAGCTCAGCGATGTCATGCTCTTTTGAAGTGCCCGGAATTTGTCGCTACAGCAATCGTGATAGAAGACAATGAGGAAATAGAAGGGGTGTGGAGCGACGACGGACTCGGCGTGTATGAAGTCCTGGATGAAAAGGACCCGATTGATGATGAGGACAGCAATGTAGATGACGCTGCCGATCTGTATGCGCAAGGATTAAAGAGATTCGATGAGCCATCATCGGCCGTGGATGAACCTACGAAGGAAATAAATTTGGGAACTGAAGAAGACCCAAGGCCCATTATTATTACCGCTAACCTCCCTCCGCAAGTAGAAGAAGATCTAATCAAGGTTCTAATGGAGTATAGTGATTCTTTCGCCTGGTCTTACGAGGACATGCCGGGTCTTGACCCCTCCTTAGTGGAACACCGTCTCGTACTTAAACCAGGGGCAACACCCGTAAAGCAAAGATCAAGAAGATTTCACCCCCACATGGCCTTAAAGATTAAAGAAGATGTCGATAAACTATACAAGGCCAGGTTCATTAGAGTTGTCTTGTATCCCCAGTGGGTGGCGAACATAGTCCCTGTTATCAAGAAGGATGGAAAGGTGCGCATTTGCATCGATTTTAGGGATCTTAATAAAGTATGTCCCAAGGATGACTTCCCGTTGCCTCACATAGATGTCTTGGTGGATAACACTGCCGGGTACGAAGCTTTGTCATTCATGGATGGTTATTCGGGTTATAATCAAATCCGTATCGCTCCGGAAGATCAAGAGAAAACCTCCTTCACCACGCCCTGGGGCACGTATTGTTACGTGGTTATGCCGTTCGGTCTGAAGAACGCGGGTGCCACCTATCAAAGGGCGATGATGGCTATATTCCACGACATGATGCATATCTACATGGAAGCCTACGTGGATGACATCTTGGTGAAGTCGAGAACCAAAGAAGAACACCCCACTATTCTGGCTAAGCTGTTGTAGAGAGCTTGGGAGTACAAGTTGAAAATGAACCCGAAGAAGTGTGTTTTCGGAGTCTCTTCAGGGAAGCTGTTAGGCTTTATAGTTAGCAAACGGGGGATCCAGATTGATCCTAATAAAGCAAAGGCCGTCATGGACATGGCTCCGCATAAGAATATCACGGAACTTCGAGGACTGGTCGGTAGATTGCAATTCATCAGAAGATTCATATCCCAACATTCTCAGAGGTGCCGCCCGTTTTATGAATTGCTAAAGGCGGGGGTCAAATTTGAATGGAATCAAGACTGTCAAAAGGCCTATGAGGACCTAAAGGAATATGTATCCAATCCCCCGGTTTTGCAACCTCCTGTCACTGGGAAACCCCTAATCCTATATATCTCGGTCATTGAGGACTCCTTAGGGGCGATTTTAGCACAAGTAGACGATGAAGGGAAAGAGCGGGCAACTTATTATCTCTCCAAGTTGTTTAACCCGGTTGAGGCCAAATACACCGCTATAGAGAAGACTTGTGCCGCCTTAGTGTTGGTAGCTCAGAAGCTCAAACACTATTTTCTAGCCCACCCAGTTAGGTTAATCTCTAGAATGGACCCTATCCGCTATCTCTTAGAAAAGCCTGTTCTTTCTAGTATGTTAGCTCGCTGGCATAGCTTCCTCTCTCAGTTCGATATCACGTTTGTCGTTCAGAAGGCAGTCAAAGGATATGCCATCGCTGAGCATCTTGCTCATCTCCCCATCTCTCGTACTGATTCTATTCAGGACGATTTCCCTGATGAGCATCTCTCTGTCCTTACTCATCATCCCTTTTGGTCGCTGCACTTCGATGGTGCGCTCAATTCTCAGGGCCGAGGGATAGGCGCTGTTCTACTCACTCCGGAAGGGGTGACGATCCCTTTCGCTTATCAACTCCGATTTCATGCTACCAACAACATCGCCGAGTATGAAGCTCTCCTCGCTGGATTGAAGCATGCCTACCTCCTAGGCGCGCGTTACTTGAATATCATAGGGGACTCTCAGCTCGTCCTGCGGCAGGTTCTGTCCACTTACCGCACCCGTGACCCTAAGCTTAAGTCATATCAAGATCTGGTCACGCTCCTTGCTAGGCAATTCCGGAAACTCATCTATACCCATACTCCCCAATCTCAGAACATTCTAGCCGACGCCCTAGCGTCCCTCGCTTTCTCTCTATCTTTCCCTCTCAGCTCGTCCTGCGGCAAGTTCTGTCCACTTACCGCACCTGTGACCCTAAGCTTAAGCCATATCAAGATATGGTCACGCTCCTTGCTAGGTAATTCCAGAAACTCATCTATATCCATACTCCCCGATCTCAGAACATTCTAGCCGACGCCCTAGCGTCCCTCGCTTCCTCTCTATCTTTCCCTCTCAGTCGGAATACTGAGACCATTGTTGTTCAGAGATTGGACGCACCCTCTATTCAGGATCTTTGGTATGTCAACCTTAGGAAAACTGTAAAGGCGAGGGCTGAGAAGGAAGATCTTAAGGAAGTATCTTTGACAGAGCTAGAAGAGATCTTAGAGGAAGAAGAATTGCCCTGGTATCATGAAATTGAGTTGTATTTCAAGGATGGAACATTCTCGGAAGGGGCAAATGCTGAGCAGCGTAAGTCAATAATGAGAGCCGCCTCAAGGTATACTATCGTTGCAGGAGAACTATACAGGCATGCTACTAATGGGATGCTTATGAGATGCTTAGACGATGATGAAGCTTAGAAGGTGGCTGAAGCAGCCCATTCTAGTGAGTGTGGAGGTCATGTTAATGACCAGGCTCTAGCAAAGAAAATACTTAGACATGGCTACTATTGGCCCACTCTAGAGAAAGATTGCTCCCTCTATGTCCGGAGGTGTCTTAAATGCCAACTCCACGCTGATAAAATTCACGCTCCAGCTTCATCTCTTCATCCTCTATCTGCTCCTTGGTCATTCTCTATGTGGGCCTTCGACGTTGTCGGCCCGCTCGGTGATCCCAATTCTCAGATCAAGCAAAAATCTTTCATCCTCACCGCTACTGAGTACTTCACCAAGTGGGCTGAAGCCGAAGCGTACGCGGAGATTAAAGCTACCACGGTGTGCCGCTTCATCATGAAGAACATCATCTCGCGGTTCGGAATACCAAGCAGTATCGTCACCGACAACGGACCCCAGTTCGTCTCTCAAGAGCTCAAGGACCTTTGTAAGAAGTTCAATATTACATTGCATCATTCATCTCCATATTACCCATAAGGCAACGGCCAGGCCGAAGCCACTAACAAGACCCTTCTCAAAATCATAAAGAAAACATGCGAATCTCACGAATTTTCTGATTGGCCAGAAAGATTAGTGGAGGCTCTATGAGCTTACCGCATCGGCCTCCGTCCGTACTCCCACGGGGCAAACCCCCTATGCTCTCACTTATGGGATGGAGGCGGTGCTCCCATATGAGATCTTGATCCCTTCCCTAAGGGTACAGCTCGATAAGAAACTTAATCTAGATGAACATCGAGAGACGTTGCTCGTCCAGCTGTAACTCTTAGACGAGAAGATGATAAATGCGGCCGATCAGATATCCGTTTATCAAAAGAGAGTTTCACGTTATTTTCAGAAGAAGGTAATTGAGCACAAATTTCAAAGATGTGATATGGTTTTGAAACGCAAATTCATACGGTCTGCAGGTCCTCGGTCTAAAATACAACCTAACTAGGAAGGGCCGTTCGTTGTAAAAGAAGCATATACAGGGAATGCTTACCGCTTAGTGAACGCAGAAGGTGAGGAGCTCGCTCACGCTTGGAATGGGTTGTATCTTAAGTGTTTATTTCCTTAGGGTCTAGCCAGTGCCACCCCGGTAGCAGGGTGTCTTTCCTTTCACCCTGAAAGAGGACCCCGAGCGCGGTAATCACACACTACACGACGTCCCTAGTCGGGTTTCCCACTCTGTAGGCACCGTTTCTCCTCGGCCGTGCTTGGGGGAAAGTCAAAGTCCCTGTCCGTTTCTCTCTTCGGCTGAATCCAGGGGCAAGAGGTGAATAAGGAGGTGACGACCAATCTAGGTACCCTGACGAGAGGAGGTCTCAAATAGCGGCAGTCCGTTATGACCTGACGTCACAAGAGAAAAGAAAAAAGGCAAAGAAAAGGAGCATTCATCATGACAAAAGTAAAAGTCCATCTCAAAAGTCTATCAAGTATAAGTTCGAAAACTTCAAGAAAAATAAAAAGCTAGGCATGGCAAAAGTGGCAGTACAGTTTCCCCGCGGGACACATGAGCCCGGTCGTATGCGTGCCTAGAGTGGACAAAGGTTCGATGACGGACACAAAGCCCCAGCGCAACAGACCGAGTCTCTGAATGGGTTGTCTAGAGAGGAACTCAAGCCCTGAAAACTTCTATATCTGGCCTATGCTTACCCCCGCGTTCTATTTTCCTTTTCAGGACTAAGACAAGTACCCTGGGTATGACATTGGTAGAAGCACAGTCACACAAGTTAAGCCCTGGCCGGGGGTTGTCACCTCTATTACACGCCAACCTCAGGCACTCTCGATGGAATAGGGAGGACCCACATTTCTAGGGGAGGGCACTGGTTTTTAAAAATCCAAAAAAATCATATATTTCAAAAATCTAATAAAATCATATATTTCAAAAATACAGAAAAATCATATATTTCAAAACCAAAGAAAAAAAATCACATATTTCAAAATCCAAAAACATCAGATATTTGCAAAATCTCACAGAAATTCAAATAATTGCAAAAACTCCAAAAATACCATCAGATGCATCGCATGCATTGTATTATTTTCATTACATTTTCCGCCTATTTAATAAGGCTCCACCCCTTGATCAAATATCAAGGACGGTCAAATTCTAAACTTGCTGAAGGCAAGGGGTTGAGTCTAAGAACAGATCTAACTTATTTTTTGTCTAAGCGTGTACAGAATGTAGGTTCAAAGCCCGAAGATTCAAAGCCCACGAGTTAATAATTTATAGCAATGTGACGTGCCTTCAATGGACCGTCACACCATTTCTAACGGACCAATACTGGCCCGTCACCTTTTTTTGGCCCAGTTTGTTGTTCTCAGAAATATTGCTCTATAATGTGTCTATCTTAGTCCGTTAAACTCTTATAACGGTCCACTGTTAGACCGTTATGGTCTCCTGAACACAGTTTTTCTGGGTCCTTCTTCTAACGGATGATCTTCAGTCCGTTACGATTTGGTGACGGCCCTCCTCAGGTCCGTTACGTTACACAGAAATTCTGTTTTGCAGAACGAGTTCGGCTCAATTGTGCAATCAATTATTTATCTTTCAAGGACAGAACTTTTATTTCAATTCAACTAAACTCATTATACATCAGGTGGTTGATAAAACTCATGATCTTCGTTACCTTAAGAAACAAAATTCAAAGTACATTCATTTTCATATCTGCATGAGGCCGGATCTTGCGCAACTCTTTCACGTAAGCACGGCGCACCTCATCGTCTTCTTCCACTTCCTCTTACCACAGGCACGTTTTGCTGATCTCCTACATGGTCAGCGCGTTCCGGATCTGTGATGCCCCGGATTTTTTGGATCCTTGTTCGTGGGTACAGGATCTGGTTTCTCGGAGTGTTCGACTCCGTTGTGTCCGAAATTTCGTTTCAGACATCTTTCGTGTTCGGATCGGCACGATCCGGAGTTGTTTCGGAGGCCCGGAAGCGTTCCGCGACTTTTCCGCGTGTGTTTTCTGATTCCCGGTGTGTGTTTCGGTAATTCCTTCGGAACCTCGTTGCGGGTGAACCGGGCCGTTCACCAGGGCGCGAGTGGTACCATTGCGATCGGTGCGTTCCGAAGATCGCGGAAACGTGATTTTCTATTTTTTCGATATTTTTGAGAATTTCCGGATTTTCTTATATATATATAACCTTTTCTCTCTCTCCCCTCTCATTTCTCTCTTCTCTCCCTCTCTCTTCTCACGCTCTCCCCTCTCTCCCTCTCTCTCCGGCGGCCGACGGGGTGGAGTGTGGGCGAGGCAGGGACGGCGCTGGCGAGGCACGGGCGAGGATGGATGAGGATCGAGGCGGTGGAGGCGTGGTGAAGCTCGGCCGTGGGCTCGTGGAACGGCGAGGCTTCAACGGCGTTTTCTTCGTGGACCGGCATCCACGGCGCGTCGTTTCTTCGGTGGAGGTAGGGAGATGGACCCTCAACCCGTGTACTTCATTTCCCGCGAGTTTTGTAGGCCGTGGTGAGCCGAGCGGGCTAAACGGGGCGATTTGGGGAAAACGCATGTTTTTGGGGTGTGAGCCGGATTTCTCGTTTTACGGTGTTTTTGGCCGATCCAGAGGATTATGATGCATGCCTAGGGGCTTGGGGATGGTTTCCCCTTTTGTTTCCCCTTCACCTGGGGGTGAACGGGACGTGGAATGGTTTTTCCCGCGGTTTCCACCGTTTTCGGGCGCGGACTGAGAAAGCGCTAGCCTTGGGTAGCGCGTTCTTGAGGGTCGCGCCGCCCCGTCGGGGTGCGTTCATCGGGGAAGATGAACAGTTTGGCGGTTCCTGTCGCGCTACAGGGTTATGGCGCGTTCTGGATTGTCGCGCTATAAGATCATAGCGCGAGCTGGCCTGGTCGCGCAATGGATCTATAGCGCGTTCATTACTATCGCGCTATAGGATCCTAGCGCGTTCTGCTTGAACGCGCTATGGACATATAGCGCGTTCTTGGAGGTGACCAGCCGGGCTGCCCGGGGCGGGCGGTCTGCGGCTGATCGTGCTCCCCTTGGGTCGTGAGTGTCCCGGACACCCCGTGGGTTTCTTTACCGTGTTTTGGGGTGTCTGGAAGTACCGTGTTACCTCGATAAGCGTGCCCATGGGCTTGGCGGGTCCGGGTGACCCCAGGTGTTTCGGGATTCCGGGTTCTTGCTAGATCGAGTCACCGTGTATCGGTGTGAGTGCGGCGAGGTTTCCCCGCACGTCGTGGTTTCTCCGGGAGTTGGTTTTGAGTGGGCCATGTGCGTGGCCTTGGTCTACGAGTCCAGCTGCCCAGCCTAGTGCTGGAGGGTTCTCGCTTTTCCTAGGGTTGGGAAATCGGTGTGGCAGCTTGCGGGCTGCCTTGGGAATCATGCTTCTGTGGTTTCCGCGTAGGCCGTGCCTATGGCCTGTGAACCGCGAGTCCATGTCCTAACTTGGGACTGGAGGTGTCCTGAGTTCCCAGGTGGGGGAATGGTCTCGGTGATTGCGATTCGCCTCGTGAGTCATCGCATTATGGTTTTGGACCTAGGGATTAGGCCAGATTGACGGCTCAGTGTTGTCGTGTGCAACGGTCTTGACCCCGAGTCTTGTGACTCAAAGGCCGTTGGGTTTCGTAGGTCTAGTGGACCATCTGTAGTCTGGTGGCGTCGTGCCACCTGTTACTCCATGTTACTCGCAATGGGTGCGTGCGTGGTTTTCTGTGTCCACGTTCTGTGACACGTCCACTAGTCGTAGCTTTCCCACGGCACGCGTGTGCTGGCTCGCCTGGGAGTGGCTGAGCGGCGTACCCGAGGGAGGCAGTGAGTAGGCTGGTTACCGTAGGGCCCCCGCGTACTTCCGAGTCTAGGTTTAGGGGGAAATACCAGCTAGATGACAGTCCTAGGGCGTACGGTCTGAGTGTGCACACGAGGTTGGGGGCGTCGGACGGCGCCGGCAGGCGCGACCCCAACTAGTCCTTGTTCTGTGGTACTGGTTACCGAGTGTGTCTGAGTCTCCGCCTGGGGCGTGGTAGCTAGACACTTGTGACGCGGTGTAAGACGTCAGGGGACGCATCCGGTCGTTCTTCTAGTGGATGGTACTTCCGTCACGTGACGTGAGTTGTCGTGTACCGGGTTCTTTTTCCGTCTGCGAGACGGGACTTCGTGAGTGGTTTCAGGAGTGTTCCTGGAGTCGAGGTCTGGGGTTGCCGGTGAGCGTCACCGAGGGCCTACCCCCAGACAGCGTTGTGTTCACGACGGTGAGGTCGTGACCGTGTTCCGTGACCGTGTGGTTTTGGGTCAGCCCCTTCTTGGTGAGGGCAAGCCTCCGCTACGGAGGTATCGTGGCGTTTTCCTAGTAGCGTGGCTAGGGCGGTTCGTGTCTGGTGGTCCCCGATCATGGAATCGGGTGGTCGGGCGCGTGGCTTGGTTGTCCCCCGACGAGAGACTAGGTCGTGTTTTCTGGTACAGTAGGAGTAGCTGTAGAGCCGAGGTTTTGCCGGCCACCGTAGTTACTTCCTGCTTTCGTAGTTACTGCTTTTGTGCCGCCGTTGTTTCTCAGTTGGGGTTCCGCGGGATCCCTACTGGGCCAGTGACAGGAGGCTCACCCTTGCGTTTCAGGTGCGGCAGTTCTTCCTCGAGGTTCGAGGGCGTTGCGTGGAGGTTCTTAGTTGCCAGCTTGCCGGGCCGAGTGTTCACTTGGCATGTGGTACGTTTTACTGCTTTGGACTGTACTTGCTGTTGGACTGGACTCTGTTGTAGTTGTTTATTCATTTCTGTTAATTGTTGAATTGTCCTGCCTTATTTCCTATTTCTTTGTACCTCCACACTCCTTTTTAGCCCTTCCGAGCCTCCCGCTCGTGGGCGGCGGGCCGGGATTCGAATGGTATCGGGCTCCTCCCGGTATCCGGATCTCGGGTCGTCACAGTTGGTATCAGAGCCAGGTTGTGGACGTACATGAGAATTCGAGATATTGCAGAGATCAGAGTCCGTAAGGTCCAGTACAGTCAGCAGTTGGCATAGGGTTTCGTGCATATTTTCCGCTTTGTTTCTCGCTTGAGAGTTTGAGTGCGCTGTGCGGCGCGGTGAGGGTGGTTGCTGTTAGCGGCTTTCGTGCCGGCGTGGGGTCTGCGGATTGAGGTCGAGAGTCTTCTCCCTCATCGGTGGTGGCCCTGGTTGTGTTGCGTTGGGCAGAGGTTGCCGGTGGGTGTGTTGCTGTGGTACTGCGTTCGGGGAATTGCTGCGATGGTGCATCGAGAGATGTTGTGATCATGGTCCGACGGGACACTTGGTAAGTGTTGTCGGAGGAGCTGACCTGACGGAAGTGATGGTTTTCTTGGTGCTGGAAGGTGCTATTCCCAGCATGCGCGAGGCTCGAGGTCAGGTCGAGTGCGGAGTTTTCCTTCCGTTGGTCGGAGGTGTGATCGGGTTCTCCTTTGGTTGGAGAGAATCGTGTTTGGCTAAGGTTCGTCGTCTTGCATTGCGTGTCCGGATTGGTTGGCCTCGGTGTGCCATGAAGTCCGTGCGAGACGTGTTCCGTGTTTCGGCAAGGTGGTTGCATGTGAGAAGCGTTGCCCGTTCCCTGATGTGTAAGGGTGTTGGCGCTGTTCCAGAAGGACGAGTGCCGGCTGGGCAGTGTTTTTGAGATTTGCGGTTGGTGTTGTGGTTCCCGATGTGCGGAGGATCGGAGTCTGCGGGGTTGTAGATGGTTGTCGGGATGGTAGATCCCGAGTTGGCGTTGTGGTGGCTGTGTATGTGGATCAGAGTGCGTGGATCGTAGCGTTGGTTGCTGCGGGTGGATTTTTGAGAAGTGTAGAGCAGTGGAGGATTGGTTCATCGATGTGCGTTGTCTCCGGCGGCCTGAGACATGTGGTTGCCGTGCCATTGCTTGAGATATTGTGGTTTATGGCACTGGCAGGTGGAGAGTTGGGGAAATGTGCTGGCGAGGTTGCCGCATGAGTACCATGTTCTTGCGTTGGATGTTGCGTTCGCGGATGAGGTCGTGTTATGGAGAAGTGTGTCGTGGGTTGTAAAAGGTTGTGTGTCCCGTGGCTCTGTGATAAGAGCGGGAGTCGGGATTGGCAGGCATCCTCTTGGATTAATGGAGATGGAGGTCTTGATGACATAGGATTCGATGAGATAGGACGGTGGTCGATGCCTGTGTATGGAGGTCTCTGATGAGACGTTGGCGTGGGATATTGATCCTCAGTCTGCGGCCAGCAAGGGAGGATTCCCCGTAAGTCTGAGTCGAGTGACGTGAGGACCAAAGGGAGATCTTGTCATGTGGTTTCGCCGTGCTCCCCTGAGAGGGTAGAGTTGGCGTGAGGTTCGAGATTGGAGGTGGTGTTGGTCTGTGCGTGAGTCAGCCGATGGCCTGTCCGGTGGAGGTTTCCCGTTGGTGAATGTCTGGTGACCAGTGGATGGTCTTTCACAGACAGAAGATGCAGGTTGTAAGGGCTCGAGAATGGAGAGAGCGACATGCAAGCGAGGCCTTTTGGTGGCCGTTTCTGAGGCGTGAGCTGGTGGAAGCTCAATTATTGGTTGCCCCTGGTGCAGGGTGTGAGATCGATCAGCGGTTGTGAAGCTGGCATTTGATTGGTCCGCCGAGAGTGGGCGTTGACCGGTGGATTGGTTTTCGTGGCGAGGATTGTGTTCCCTCGGTGAGCGAGAGGGTGGCAGCGATGCCGTGGGTGTTTTTCGTTGTGTCTGAGGTGATACCAGACTTGTGCCCTTGTGTTATGCCTGTTCTGGTGGCCGGTGTGTGCGCGGTGTGCGGAGCGTGGCATTGTTCGTGATTATGGTCTGGCCGTATCCCTCATGATCGTGGTTTTGTGAGAATCGAAGTTTTTCTTGTGATGGGGCCCTGACAGGGTTGTCAATTGGCCGAAGCGTTCTTCCCCTGTGGCTCGGTGCTAGTCCCGAATTTCGAGGACGAAATTTCTTTAAGGGGGGAGGGCTGTGATGCCCCGGATTTCTTGGATCCTTGGTCGTGGGTCTCGGATCTGGTTTCTCGGAGTGTCCGACTCCGTTGTGTCCAAAATTTCGTTTCGGACATCTTTCGTGTTCGGATCGGCACGATCCGGAGTTGTTTCGGAGGCCCGGAAGCGTTCCGCGACTTTTCCGCCTGTGTTTTCTGATTCCCGGTGTGTGTTTCGGTAATTCCTTCGGAACCTCGTTGCGGGTGAACCGGGCCGTTCACCAGGGCGCGAGTGGTACCATTGCGATCGGTGCGTTCCGATGATCGCGGAAACGTGATTTTCTATTTTTTTGGTATTTTTGAGAATTTCTGGATTTTCTTATATATATATAACATTTTCTCTCTCTCCCCTCTCATTTCTCTCTTCTCTCCCTCTCTCTTCTCACGCTCTCTCCTCTCTCCCTCTCTCTCCGGCGACCGACGGGGTGGAGTGTGGG
Organism: Amorphophallus konjac; assembly: GCA_022559845.1. NCBI lineage: Eukaryota > Viridiplantae > Streptophyta > Magnoliopsida > Alismatales > Araceae > Amorphophallus > Amorphophallus konjac. The sequence continues at coordinate 42,445,500 of CM040121.1, forward strand.
CGAGGCGGGGACGGCGCGGGCGAGGCACGGGCGAGGATGGATGAGGATCGAGGCGGTGGAGACGTGGTGAAGCTCGACCGTGGGCTCGTGGAACGGCGAGGCTTCAACGGCGTTTTCTTCGTGGACCGGCGTCCACGGCGCGTCGTTTCTTCGGTGGAGGTGGGGAGATGGACCCTCAACCCGTGTACTTCATTTCCCGCGAGTTTTGTAGGCCGTGGTGAGCCGAGCGGGCTAAACGGGGCGATTTGGGGAAAACGCATGTTTTTGGGGTGTGAGCCGAGTTTCTCGTTTTATGGTGTTTTTGGCCGATCCAGAGGTTTAGATGCATGCCTAGGTGCTTGGAGATGGTTTCCCCTTTTGTTTCCCCTTCACCTGGGGGTGAACGGGGCGTGGAATGGTTTTTCTCGCGGTTTCCACCTTTTTCGGGCGCGGACTGAGAACGCGCTAGCCTTGGGTAGCGCGTTCTTGAGGGTCACGCCGCCCCGTCGGGGCTCGTTCATCGGGGAAGATGAACAGTTTGGCGGTTCCTGTCGCGCTACAGGGTTATGGCGCGTTCTGGATTGTCGCGCTATAAGATCATAGCGCGACCTGGCCTGGTCGCGCTATGGACCTATAGCGCGTTCATTACTGTCGCGCTATAGGATCCTAGCGCGTTCTGCTTGAACGCGCTATGGACATATAGCGCGTTCTTGGAGGTGACCAGCCGGGCTGCCCGGGGCGGGCGGTCTGCGGCTGATCGTGCTCCCCTTGGGTCGTGAGTGTCCCGGACACCCCGTGGGTTTCTTTACCGTGTTACCTCGATAAGCGTGCCCGTGGGCTTGGCGGGTCCGGGTGACCCCAGGTGTTCCGGGATTTCGGGTTCTTGCTAGATCGAGTCACCGTGTATCGGTGTGAGTGCGGCGAGGTTTCCCCGCACGTCGTGGTTTCTCCGGGAGTTGGTTTTGAGTGGGCCATGTGTGTGGCCTTGGTCTGCCAGTCCAGCTGCCCAGCCTGGTGCTGGAGGGTTCTCGCTTTTCCCAGAGTTGGGAAATCGGTGTGGCAGCTTGCGGGCTACCTTGGGAATCGTGCTTCTGTGGTTTCCGCGTAGGCCGTGCCTAAGGCCTGTGAACCGCGAGTCCTTGTCCTAACTTGGGACTGGAGGTCTCCTGAGTTCCCAGGTGGGGGAATGGTCTCGGTGATTGCGATTCGCCTCGTGAGTCATCGCATTGTGGTTTTGGACCTAGGGATTAGGCCAGATTGACGGCTCAGTGCTGTCGTGTGCAACGGTCTTGACCCCGAGTCTTGTGACTCAAAGGCCGTTGGGTTTCGTAGGTCTAGTGGACCATCTGTAGTCTGGTGGCGTCGTGCCACCTGTTACTCCATGTTACTCGCAATGGGTGCATGCGTGGTTTTCTGTGTCCACGTTCTGTGACACGTCCACTAGTCGTAGTTTTCCCACGGCACGCGTGTGCTGACTCACCTGGGAGTGGCTGAGCGGCGTACCCGAGAGAGGCGGTGAGTAGGCTGGTTACCGCAGGGCCCCCGCGTACTTCCGAGTCTGGGTTTAGGGGGAAATACCAGCTAGAGGACAGGCCTAGGGCGTACGGTCTGAGTGTGCACACGAGGTTGGGGGCGTCGGACGGCGTCGACAGGCGCGACCCCAACTAGTCCTTGTTCTGTGGTACTGGTTACCGAGTGTGTCTGAGTCTCCGCCTGGGGCGTGGTAGCTAGACACTTGTGACGCGGTGTAAGACGTCAGGGGACGAATCCGGTCGTTCTTCTAGTGGATGGTACTTCCGTCACGCTTCGTGAGTTGTCGTGTACCGGGTTCTTTTTCCGTCTGCGAGACGGGACTTCGTGAGTGGTTTCAGGAGTGTTCCTGGAGTCGAGGTCTGGGGTTGCTGGTGAGCGTCACCGAGGGCCTACCCCCAGACAGCGTTGTGTTCACGACGGTGAGGTCGTGACCGTGTTCCGTGACCGTGTGGTTTTGGGTCAGCCCCTTCTTGGTGAGGGCAGGCCTCCGCTACGGAGGTATCGTGGCGTTTTCCTAGTAGCGTGGCTAGGGCGGTTCGTGTCTGGTGGTCCCCGATCGTGGAATCGGGTGGTCGGGCGCGTGGCTTGGTTGTCCCCCGACGGGAGACTAGGTCGTGTTTTCTGGTATAGTAGGAGTAGCTGTAGAGCCGAGGTTTTTACCGGCCACCGTAGTTACTTTCCTGCTTTTGTAGTTACTGCTTTTGTGCCGCCGTTGTTTCTCAGTTGGGGTTCCGCGGGATCCCTACTGGGCCAGTGACAGGAGGCTCACCCCTGCGTTTCAGGTGCGGCGGTTCTTCCTCGAGGTTCGAGGGCGTTGCGTGGAGGTTCTTAGTTGCCAGCTTGCCGGGCCGAGTGTTCACTTGGTATGTGGTACGTTTTACTACTTTGGACTGTACTTGCTGTTGGACTGGACTCTGTTGTAGTTGTTTATTCATTTCTGTTAATTGTTGAATTGTCCTGCCTTATTTCCTATTTTTTTGTACCTCCACACTCCTTTTTAGCCCTTCCGAGCCTCCCGCTCATGAGCGGTGGGCCGGGATTCGAATGGTATCGGGCTCCTCCTGGTATCCGGATCTCGGGTCGTCACAGGATTGCTCTCTCATCCTCCTCAGTCCCCACCTTTCTAGCAAGAAGGGGAGGGTAGTGTGCAAGTGCAGGAACTTCGGTTCGGGGTAGCCCAACTTGAAGGTAGCATCGGTGAGGGTTGTAGATAGCCATGGTAGTGTCCCCCACTTGCTGTAGATCTAGGCCTGGCCGCCGCGGTACTCTAAGTATGGTCCTCCGAAGAACACTTGGCCGCATTCCAAATTTCTCCATTGGCATTGTGTTGAGGAAGAGGCACCATTCATCTCATGTTTTCTTGTCTGCTGTTCGGCACTCCACTCGTTCAGAAAACCCAAAGGTACCTCCGATGAAGAATAAAGGGTGGCTCCCGAAGATCTGGCTTGTCGTAGTCAAGTCCTCCTTGAGTTGAAATTTAATTCTCACTCCCATCCAGCACTCAAGTAGCATCATGGAGTCGAAGAGAGGTCCTCGAAGGCAAGCCGAGCTAAGCCCTTCATAAAGGTATGAGAGGACCGCTTGTGAAATGGACATTCCCCGCCATAACCCACTTATAATGCTCAGATTTTGGTTATCAAGAAGGTGGTCAGTGGTAGGAAAAAGAAAGACCCCGCATAAGCATACAGACACGGCTTTCCCTATGGCTTCGAATCTACCGCTTTTATTCTTGCAAAAGGCGGTTATCCATTGTGCCATTGGTATCAAGTGAATATGCTTTGGGCTAATCATGGTCCTGACATCTTTTGGGTTATGTATAAAATCACTTAAGATTAGTGAAGGATCTATGGGCTCAACCGTGTGGCATACTAAGTCTCTATCCCCTACTTTGGTCTTGGCAAGTGATAGGTAAGTCTCTACTTCATCCAAAAGGATTGTGGCTTCAAAGGAAGGGAATAGGAATGTATGAGTTTGGGGATGTCATAGTTCTATAAGGGCTGAGATGCTTGCCCAATCTAAGGACAGCTTATGGAAGTTCTTCCCTAGGACAACTAAGGGTTGAAGGTGCCATGCCTTTAAGATGGATATGACCTCTAATGGAAGTTCCTTAATCATGGGAGTCACCCACTTCAGGTTGGAATAACACCTCGGGCCAGGAAAAGGCTAAAAGAAAGAAGAAGAAGACGAGAGAAGAAAGAGAGATCATGTGAAAAGTGCAGAAAAATTGAATCTGTTTGACTAAACTTGCCAAACTTACCTCTCTTAATGGATTTGAACTGAGGTGTTTGGGGATGATTTGAACTGAGGTGTTTCGGGATGGAGGTTAGCCTTTGTAGCTCCCCATACTCTTTTCTAGCAGCTTTAGGCCCGGTATAGAGCCTTTCCTCAATGGCAAAGGCCCCAAAGCTTCTTTTCATGGTGTTCTTGGTGAATTGACGAGTCTTCTGAACTTGCAACAGAGAAATAAGGTGAGGTGCGAATTTAGGGCTTAATCCTATTTTATAGAGGCTGGGTTTTGGGGTTAGAAGGTGGGACTAAGGTTAGGAAGTCTTATCCTTGGTCCAGGAGAGTCCTAGGGTGGATTTAGCCGCTTTCCATTCAACTTCGGATGATCTTGAGAGAGTCACGTTCGGATTCTGCTACTGTTTAGTGTAACGGTCTATCGAGGGACCGTCATAGTCTCCTGACGCGCCGTTGTTGGTCCGTCACATTCTGTCACCCGCCGCTTTCACTCTATTGTCTCTAACCGCCCCGTTTGGTCCGTTAAGTCTTCCTGACGCACCCTAATTGGTCTGTCACACCCTGTGTTCACATGTTTCTCTATCAGTTCTAAAGGCCCTTACTTGGTCCATTACGCTTTTCTGACGGACTAAAGTAGTCTGTTACATTATCTGCTACTCGCTGGAGATCCATTCATTTCTCTCCCTGGCCAAATCTGCCAGTCTCATTTACACACATTCACCTGCCAGTCTCATTTATACACAGTCACCCATCCATTTCCACACATCCATTCCATTCACGCACATCACATCCACACATTCACGTACATAAACTAAAAACAACAAAAACTAAATTCCATTCCATTTTTTCATCTCCACTAACTGTCATATACATGTGTGTGTTCAAAAGGGAAACAAAGAACAAAAGAACAAAAGGAGAACACATCACTAAGCCAATTTGTCTCCCGGGCCGTCACTATCTCCGGCGCCCTCCTGCCGCTTGGTAGACGGCTCCATCTCACTCTGCTCCTCCTCTCGTTGTCGTCTCCGATCTGCCTCCTCGTTCCTATGCCGTCCGGAGGAACTAGCCAGGTAGTTTCCTACCAAGCCGCTCAATGCTCCACTCCGCGTACCTCCCACTGCAGCGCTCCGGGATGTGCTCCGCTCAGGTCCACGGCCTATCATCCGGACTGTCTTCTCTACGGCCCGGAGCTCGGTCTTCAAATCATGAACCTGGAGTCGCGCCTCCCGAGCTTCGGTCCGATATCTCTCAAAGTCTGCTGTCTGGGTAGATGCCCGCTCCAATTATCCGCTGAGTCGGGCCACCTCTGCCTGCAGGCACCCTGCCTCCGCTCGGGACCGCTCTAGCTTCGCTCTGGTCCGCTCAGTCTCTGCTCGGGCTTGTTCCGCCTTGGCCAATGCCATGGTCAGCTCTTTCACCTACATTTTTTGGCATTAAGCATCCATCATGGTCAGCATATGCATACATCATAAATCATTTAAGTTTGAAGGTTTAGTTCCTTACCCGCTCTGCGAGGGTAGCCTCGCCTTACTCGGCTCGAGCTACGGCTCGGGTAAACTCCGCATCTCGCTCAGCCCGTCCCCCGGCAGGCTGTGAAGAGGAGGATGGTGCATCTGGTTCGGTCCTCTGGGCTCCCTCGGCCCGCTGCATTTAAAAGTCAAAGTCAGTCAATTATCATGAACATGAACATTCATTTAAGTCCAAGGTTAGGAAGTTTACTAGAAGCTCTAGTGCAGCCCGGTACTCATCCCATTGCTGGACAGTGGCAAGAAATAGTCCCTTGAGTTCGGCTATGCGTCCCCACGAGTCTAGCTGCATTTAGAAGTTAAAAAGTGTCAAGGCATATAGAAATAAATCATGGCATATAGAAAAGTCAGGAGTTTAGAGTTTATACCGGTCGTTGAGTACCGCGGAAAACTTGGTCGCCGTATCGCTGGGCATAGGCCTTCAAGTATGCCTCGTTGCTATCAGTCCGCTCGGTCACTACCCTGCCCTTCCGTTTCCAGTCATCAATATACTTTTTCGCCCGACCGCCCCAATTTATATTGCCGCTGATTCCTTTTGAAGATTTCCCCGGCTGCTCGTCATTTCGGTGAGGCAACGTCACCTCCGACTGATGCACTCCTCGTGTCCTCATGATCAAGCGGTAGTGGAGAGGCTTGATCACATTGATGCAATACAGCCAAATGTCCCGTCCTCCATAGGCTAAGGAAGCCATCACCCACGGCTGCCCCTCGTGTCGCTCATTCCGGTACGGTGTCCAGCACACCTGAAAGGCCAATTAAGTTCATGTCATCATTTTTAGAAGTAGATAGAAGCATATAGAAAAGGTTTAAGTTTGAGAATTTACCGATGCATGCGGGTATGAGTCAATGTCATCTTGGATCACCTGGGTCAACCTCTTGGTCGACCCCGTGTCTCGAGCTACCGACCACCGCCTCGCAATGGGAATCCTCTCCGGATATAGTTCGGCTCCTCGCCCGATCCCGGGTAGGTAGAGGAAGACCCAGATATACATTTTAGAAACATATGTTAACATGTTTCAGCATATAGGCAAAAGCACTTAGAAAGCATATAGAAAGCATTTACAAGCATTTAGGATATTTACATGTAGAAAAGGCGAGAAGCCGCTTAGCATGGTCTCCCGGTCTGTCGCGCTGAGGGAGTCGAATAAGAAGGCCAAGATAGCCGCTCCCCACGCATACATGCCCATTATGTCCAGGTCTTCTAGTAGTGGAAGGAGCCCGCAACTGATGACGTCGGCTCGGGTCAGGAATAGGAGCTTTCTGAACAGCAGCATCAGGAAGCGCCTCAGCACCTTATCCCCATCCGGTCATGCCTCCGCCGCCACACTCGGGCGCACCTTCTTGACCACTCGGCTGATGTGCTGCTCAGGTAATTCTCCAACCGCGATGGCCGCTCCCCGAAGTCCCAAGCTTTCCTACAGCACCGATCGTGATAGCTGGGATGACGGATGCCCTTCCCTCATCAGATTCAGCCCTAGCAGCTCTTGGGCTAGCTCTCTGTAGTTGCCATATGTCCATCCCGTCACCGCCTTCCCGAGCACCCTCAAGCCGCTGATCTGCGCCATGTCTTCCAAGGTTGGGATCATGTGCCCCCATGAGAAGATGAAGGCTTTGCTAATCCGATCCCACCTCTCGTGCAGCGCATACAAGAGGGATGTGTCCACTCTCGTCACCTCAATGCTGAGGACTTCCCCGAAGTCCATGACGGCTAGTCTCTCCCTTTGGTATTCCGACAATGCCAAGTAAACCGCCCGTACTTGGAGCCATGTGATTCTCGTTCTCCTCTTCCCCTGCACACATTTGAGTCATAAGTTAGTCATTTAGTCAGGCATTGCATTGCATTTAACGTAAACAAAACAACAACAAAAATCAGATAAACAACAAAAATCAGATAAGCAAAAAAAAAACTAAAAAATGACATTTCCTGATTCTGGATCCCCTGACGCACCAGTGGTGGCGCGTCAGGGGGTGTAACGGTCACTGAAACGACCGTTACGTTCCCTGAAACGGGCATCGTCTTCTTTGTTCTTCTAGCCCGTGGGAATGGCCCATATGGCCTACAAAGTATCCCCATAGGTCCCCAGACCTATTTTCTTCCCCCTAAACACGCATGCAATCTATTAAAAATTTAAAAAAATTAGGGTTTGAGACGATTTGGCCTACCTCGGGGTCTTGGCCGCGTTTCTTATTCTCTGACGCAACGGGCTCTTCCTCGCCGCCGGCAGCTTCTTCGGCCTGTTCTTCTTCCTCCCCCACGCTTTCTAGGGCCAATGGGGGGTTTTCTCTCGTCGTTTAGGCTACCGCCGCCGTCGTTTCCTCCTCCGGCGAGCTCGCCACCGGAGGATCCTCTTCCCTAGCCATACGCTTTTGGAGGCGCTTGATAGCCAGCTTCTTTTTCCTACTCTCCCGCGTCATCGTCGCCGGTCGTCGGTGGTCGCCGGTGAGGTTTTTAGAGAGGGTTTTTTGCTCTGGGGTTTTTTGGGTTTAGGGCGTGATTAGCACAAATGAGATCGAAACAGGGCTCGGTTTGTTTTTTTTTTGCAAACTCAGGAAATGTAATGGTCTATCGTGGATCCGTTACAGTTCTCTAACGCACTGAAATGAGTCTGTTACGTTACTGAATCATTCGTTTATTAAGAAATGGGAACCGATGGACCCTAGCGGACCATCATTAATCCGTTACATTGTTATAACGCATCAACCCCAGTCCGTCAGGTACTTAGGGCGTTTCTTTGTTGAAAATTGTGAACCAATGAGACATAACGGATCAAATTAATCCATTAAATTCATTTCTGGCGCTCCTTCCAGAGTCCGTTACACTCTTGGATGATGATGGTTTTCTTTGAATGTTTTCTCATTTTATCTTATTTATGGAATGGTTATGCCCTGGTTATTCTTTTTATTACTGTTGATGGCTAACCCTTTCGGTTAAGCAAGATTATCACATCACGGTTGCCGTGCAGGTGAGTCAGGTATTGTATCTCGATCCCTTATCCCTGAATGCATTACTATATGGTATCTATGATATATTATCTCGAGAACCGGCTGGTCATTCATGTGTTCCGGGATCTGATGTTCCCCTCAAACAAAAACGATGATGATCTAAGTGCACATGTTTAATCGTTGGATATGCCATTACATTGGGAAGCTTGGGGATGATGGTTCTGTCTTGCATGCCGTGGTTACAGATGGTGTCATGACCCTAGTTTCTTCGGTTTAGTAATATTATTCTCGAGTAACTTCCTATTTTATCTTTCTTTGCAGTCGTTTTAAAGATTTCTTTTTTCCTTTACCCAGCATGCATCATGCGCATCTTTGAGCATTCACGAGCCTCATCTGTCCAGGTGTTTCAATAATGGTGAATAGCTATGTTCAATGATCTCGAATAAGGAGAGTCATTCCACTTTGAGTCAGAAGGTTTCCTTCGGTCTGATCGCTCGATCTGGTTAATTGAAGATTTATGTCTGGAGTTTAGTTAATTGTCTTTTCCTTTCCGTTGCTCCGGCCGCTGGCCGTGTTTTCCTTAGTTATTAGTTCCTCCAGACATGTTCCTTTGGTTGGATATTTCCTTATGGTTAGTTCGAAGTTTCCCGGAAGATTTCTGTCGCTCGTTGGTTGAGGACGGGTGTCGTTTGCCTTAACGCCCGCTTTTCGGTTCACTCCGCTTCATCTCCGCTTCATTTCCATGTTCCATTTCACTTTCGCTTCACCTCCGCTCGCTCCCCTGAAAAGAGGACGTTAAGGAGGGGCATCTGTTGACACCAGTTTTATGACCGATGAGTTCGGTCATTTCCTTATTCATCTTATATGATGCTCCGAGTTGTGCACCCTTGTTGAGTCATCTTGGTCATTTTGAGATTTCATTCATGGGTCATTTTCTTCTTGATTGGGTTTGGTGCTTCATCTTTGTTAGCTGGACGTTGCTTGGCAAACTCTCCACTCCATTTTTTTTTGGTCTCTAACGCATCTCTCTTAGCGCGTTATGGTATCCTAACGCACCTATCATGGACCGTTACTTGATCCCAGAGCCACCGTTCTCTTTACATGATTATCCTTTGCAGTGTAACGGCCTTTATTTCATCCGTCACCTTATCCTAACGCATTATCTCTGATCCGTTACGTCTTCCAGAGTCCTTTGTTCAAAAACTTCACCCGTTGATCTTATCTCTTAGGGGCCAAGGTTGTGTAACGGACTAGTCCTGGAGCGTTACATCCATGTGGCGATCTATCGTGCAACCGTTACATCCATCAGAAGTGTTCTAGCAGAACTGCTCTTTCTCTGCTACTCCGTATCCGAACTAAGAGTTTGATTCCTTGATTTCTCTTCCAAATCTGATCCTTAGAATCTTCTGTTTGTTTCTATGGACTCTTGGGAGTATTATCTTCATTAGTTTGCTAAGAAACGTCCTACTTTCTAGCTGGATTATCCTCTACTCGACCAGAGAGTTTGAGGGTCTATAAATAGAACCCTTGACTCCATGGTCGAAGGGGGAGATTTTTGGAGTTCGCGACGAAGTGCTACCGCATCCTGGAGCTAGAACCAATCTAGGAAGGCTGCATCCAACGTCCATCATTGTCCTAAGTCCAGGGAGTATTAGCTTCAAGGGGCCAATTCAGTCTAGTTCAAGTTTTTAATTAATTTTTCCTCTCCCATCATCCATGGCATGATCCCTCTTCTTCCACGTTTTTTCTCTTGCTTCATGCATCTAAATCTTCCTCCCATCTTTTAAACACCCCAGAGGGGTTAAAAAAAACCAACCACCCCCGGTATTATCCCTTTCCTTTTCCATGTTCCTCAATTCTTTTGATTTATAGTTACTACACTTTGCAAAGGCTAATATGGGTGTTTTTCTTTGTTGTCTACATTCTTTTGCAGGTTTTCCAAGGTTAAGGCACGAGGCCCAAGCTTCCTTGCCGGCTGGGAAGCGTGGAGATTCAAAGATTCCCAATTCCTTTTCTGCAGATCTCTGGCGGATCAAGGAAGGTGCGTTACGCTTCTCTGGCGCATTTACACTAGTCTGTTACACTTCACAGGGTTGCAGATTACAGTTCCTGATTTTCTCTCTGCTGCGGGAGGGTGCTTCATCCACCTATTCTAAGGTACGTTCCAAGTCCTTGGCTTGTTATTTACCTTAGTGGCGATCACATTCCTTCTTGGTTGGGCAATAGCTCTCTCTCTCTTCACATCTTTTCCTTTAATTGCTTGTTCCACCCCTTGCGGTGTGTTTTCTTTTACTCCTCTTGCTCCACGCTCGGCTTGTGTTTTTATTTCTTCTTTAGTTTAGTTCCTCGATTGAGATTGCTTGCCCATGCTTAGAGGTCATGATGGTTGCATAGGTATATGTTGTCCATGCCTATTGGTTTATTGATTACACTTATTCACATATTTGCATAATTGATTACTTCATCTTGCCATAAAGGAATCATCACAATCACAAATAACAACCAACAGAAATTTTTGGCGATCACGGTGGGACATCTAGTGCCCACCATGCCTTTTGATCTTTGTTAAACATGCCATCCAGTTGTTCCTTCCTTTGCTCGTGTTTTCCTCGGATTTTCCTTTTATTTACTGCTGTTTCTAGTTCCCTAGGTTCTCTGGCGATCGTCTCCTAGTGCGTCACATTATTGTAACGGTCCATTCCTGGACCGTCAGGCTTTCTGACGCGGGTGTATACGACCGTTACTCCAGTTACATGTACACATCCCGAGGTGCAATTTATTTCCGCAGTTTCTGCTGTGATTTTCATGCTTGGGTGCTACTTGGTCTCCTCCTGGGTTGGTTTACATATTCATATCGTTGCGTGCATATTTGATTACTAGATTTTAGGCTAGATTTTGCATGCACTCCGGTGCACATAGGTTCATGCATATTTTCATACATTAGATCACATTCTCCTACCTTGGTGTGTGGACCTCTCGTCTCCATATTCCTTGGAGCCGACTAGGAAATCGCATCAGGGATCTCCATAAGTCCCCGTGAACTGTGAATTCCCACACGGACACCGGGCTGGTTGTACCCCTCCCACCCCATGTCTAGGATTGCATAAGTGAAGGAGTGACTACATTTAGAGTCAAACCAAGCCACATATCTTTCCCCTATTAGGAACCTATTGTTGATAGCACATTTTGATCAAGTCAGTAAGGTTCCAAAGGAGCAAATCATAAGAATCTTGTTGCATCATCTAAATAACTTGGTTGACCTTGAGTGTTTTCGTCTCTTTTTCACCTACATCTTTGTTAAAGTCATCTGAGTTTGGTCACTCATTATGTGTTTGTTGTGTGTTGTTTGCTTTTGTTAAGGTCTTCCGTTGCATGTGGAGTTGTCTTCGTCCATTAGAGTCATCTTATAGGGTCAATTCCTTTCCCAAACTCTACTCAAATCCGCTCTTCGAACCCATCATGGCTTCTTTCAATCCTCCCCGTTCCCAAGAGGATTCTCTTCCTCAAGGGCTTCTTGAAAACCCTTCTAGGGTTATCTCATTTTCGTCTCGAGAGGGGTATGCCCCTCTTCCGTCCTCCGTCCCTATGGAGGGCGCCCAAACCACTAATTCCTTTTCTTCTCCTTCTGCTAACTCCAGTCTCCAAATGATGGCCCAGTTAGATCCGGCCCAACTCCAGGCTATCTATCAGGCCATCCAAGGGTCCAATACCCCACCTCCCACGATTGCGCAAGGCCTATCTAATCTTTCCATCGACCAGTCTAGAGTTGATGGGCCCTCCATCCAGCCCACTCCCATTGATCTTACTCCGGTCCAACCTCGGACCATCACCTTTTCTGGTATAGAAACGGGCCAATCTTCTGTTTCGGTCCAGCAACCTTCTGACAAGGGAAAGTCTATTCTCCCTTCTTTCATTCAGGCGGATCATCACATGTCCAGCCCATCGGTGCCACAAGTCCTTGTTGGCCCTTCAGATTTCTTGCACCCTCAGCAAGGGGTTGCCCAAGTCCACTCTAATTTGGGTCGGTCTTCGGCCCAATATCCTTCTTATGGGCTTCCTACCTTGTCCGTTTATCCTTCTGCTCCCTCTTATGGGCTTCCACCTCCTACAACAGTCTATCCTTCTGCTCCTCAATTTCAACCTTCGTCTTTCACTACCCCTACTCCGTCTAGGGAGCAGAAACTACTTGATAAGTGGGCCGCCATGCAACAACAGTTTGATTTCTTCCAAAAACGGGTTGGCCCACAATCCTTGGCAGACGTTCCAGTCCCCAGCTTCCAAAACATCCGATTCCCCCCGCAATCCGAGCTCCCTAATTACCGCAAGTATGATGGGAACGGCAATCCCTTTATTCATGTGAGGGACTTTTTATATGAATAGGCCCAATTTCAGTATGATGATCGCCTTATGGCGTATCTATTCCGCCGGTCTCTAGATGGGGTCGCACTGGAATGGTTCGACTCTCTGCCACTAGAGGACGCCGAAAGTTTCAAGATAGTGAAAGATAAGTTCATCCAGCGGTTTCAAGACAGGGTCGGACCAAAATATTCTTTCACAGATCTGGTGGCCGAGAAGATGAAGCCGGATGAGGAATTTGCTACTTACGTCGACAGATCTGGTCGTGCTCGGGGCCCGGTGTGACTGGAGTTGTTGAATGGTCGGGTGCCGTGGGCCCCGATGTGACTGGCAGTCGGGTGTCGAGGGCACCGTTGTGACTGAGAGAGATGGGCGTCGTGAGACCTCGGTGGTCGGGCTCGGGACCTGGTGTGACTGGAGTTGTTGAATGGTCGGGTGTCGTGGGCCCCGATGTGACTGGCAGTCAGGTGCCGGGGGCACCGTTGTGACTGAGAGAGCTGGGCGCCGTGAGACCTCGGTGGTCGGGCTCGGGGCCCGGTGTGACTGGAGTTGTTGAATGGTCGGGTGCCGTGGGCCCCGATGTGACTGGCAGTCAGGTGCCGGGGGCACCGTTGTGACTGAGTTACTGACAGTCGGGTGCCGGGGGCACCGTTGTGACTGAGAGAGCTGGGCGACGTGAGACCTCGGTGGTCGGGCTCGGGGCTCGGTGTGACTGGAGTTGTTGAATGGTCTGGTGTCGTGGGCCCCGATGTGACTGGCAATTGGGTGTCGGGGGCACCGTTGTGACTGAGAGAGCTGGGCGCCGTGAGACCTCAGTGGTCGGGCTCGGGGCCCGGTGTGACTGGAGTTGTTGAATGGTCGGGTGCCATGGGCCCCGATGTGACTGGCAGTCGCGTGTCGAGGGCACCATTGTGACTGAGTTATTGACAGTCGGGTGCCGGGGGCACCGTTGTGACTGAGAGAGCTGGGCGCCGTGAGACCTCGGTGGTCGGGCTCAGGGCCCGGTGTGACTGGAGTTGTTGAATGGTCGGGTGCGATGGGCCCCGATGTGACTGACAGTAGGGTGCCGGGGGCACCGTTGTGACCGAGAGAGCTGAGCGCCGTGAGACCTCGGTGGTCGGGCTCGGAGCCCGGTGTGACTGGATTTGTTGAATGGTCGGGTGCCGTGGACCCCGATGTGACTGGCAGTCAGGTGCCGGGGGCACCGTTGTGACTGAGTTACTGACAGTCGGGTGCCGGGGGCACCGTTGTGAATGAGAGAGCTGGGCGCCGTGAGACCTCGGTGGTCGTGCTCGGGGCCCGGTGTGACTGGAGTTGTTGAATGGTCGGGTGCCGTGGGCCCCGATGTGACTGGCAATGGCTTGACACTTCATCTTGGCCCAGGACTTGTAAAGTATGCCCATTGTCCAGGTAACGGCACTAAGGGCACACTTATCGAGATGACGCCAAGGTGGCACACGATCATCGAGGCAGGGGAACCAGATAAAGCACTCTCATGAAGCGGCATTTGGGCCATGCATGAATGTCTAGGCAGGGCCGAGCAGGGTGTCCCTGTCGAACAACGTCTGGGGGCACATGACTATCGAGACATGGCTCGGGCATAGTTTTCATTAGGCGGCATCAGGGTCATGCACGAATATCGAGATGACATATCACAAAAGGGGGGCAGAGGTGAGTGTTTGGGCTAGACGCCATATGAGGAATGCTCATGCGGCATGCCCTCGGCGTGAGCCTAGAAAACACACACACAAATCTCCCGGAGACGGGTGTTTGGGCTAGACGCCGTATGAGGGATGCATATGCGGCATGCCCTCGGCCTGAGCCTAGCAAACACACACAATTCTCCTTAGCGCGCCCTTGCTCCTTGATGCTTGTTCGTTGTTGATTTTTCATGCCTCTTGGGCCCCCACAAGGGGGGGTTTTATAGTGGAAGATGAAGGGGTGGAAGGGGTTTACCCGGACCAAGTTGAGGGCTGGGTTTGGTCCGAGTAAACCCTTGAAAATACCTTTTTTGTGTGTGTTACGGAGTGGGAGAGGGAGGGTTTAGGCGGACCAGCCCAAGGGGCTGGTCTGGTCCGCCTAAACCCCTCGTGGAGGGGTTTTTTTCTCATTAAAAAACCTTTTTTTAAGTTTTGGAGGGGTTTAGGCAGACTGGCTGGGTGACTTTTTTAATAAAAAAAGCTTTTTTTTATTTAATGGGGGTTTAGGTGGACCAGCCTTAGGGGTGAGGCTGGTCCGCCTAAACCCCTCCCCGGAGGGGTTTACTCGGGTTTGACCGAGGTTTGACTGGGGGGTTTAACTGGGGTTTGACTGGGGGTTGACTGAGTGTTTGACTGGGTTTATAAACAGGAATTTTCTTCCGGGGGCTCCGCCCCCGGAAACCCTCGCAAGGGGCGCTGCTTCCTTGACCCCCGCGACCTGACCGAGCAAGTCGATCCGCGTGTGAGGGCGCATGATGGTGGTTCTGATGAGGGCATCTCACGACACTCCCTCTAGCTCGGGTCGCCTGCTGTAACGACCCGAGAATCCGATTACCGGGAAGGCCCGATAACCCGAGACTCGCACCGCCGCCCACGAGCCGGGAGGGCTCGGAAGGGCTAAAAGGAGTGTGGAGGCACAAAGAAATAGGAAATAAAGCAGGACAACTCAACAAATAACAGAAATAAATAAACAACTACAACAGAGTCCAGTCCAACAGAAAGTACAGTCTAAAGTAGTAAAACGTACCACATGGCAAGTGAACACTCGGCCCGGCAAGCTGGCAACTGAGAACCTCCGCTCTACACCCTCGAACCTCGAGGAAGAACCGCCACACCTGAAAAGCAGGGAATGAGTCTCCAAAACAGAGACTCAGCAGGGATCCCGCGGAACCCCAACCGGAAATAACGGCGGTAGCGGAAAGGAAGCTACAACTACAGCAGGAACAGCAAACCGGTGACCGGTCAAAACTCGGCACTACAGCTACTCCTACTGTCAGAAGGCAGACCTCGATCACGCAGTCGAAGCTACCGAACCACGCTAGTACCACCTACCGAAGCAAGAACACACGGCAACCACGCCGTAGAGGCCTGTCCCCCGGACAGTCAACCAGGACACGCTGTCCAAGGTGCAACCCCGACCATCCGATCGCGGGTACCGCACAATAAGACCCAACCTCGGTAAAGCCACTAGCACTAATCTCATGACGCGAAAACCAACACACGCATCACGGCGAACCAACCGAAACTCAACGGTCAACACGACCGAAAACCCGAAGGTCAAAGACACAGAGACTGACAGTCTGTCACTCCGTACTCGACAGGAGTACCACCCACTAGAAGCACAGTCGGTAGCGTCCCCTGACGTCTTACACCGCACCGCAGGTGAACCGCCTGACGTGGTAGGTCCTACCCGAGGCGCGAACACCGTACAAGTAACCACAAACAAGTAACTAGCTGGGGTCACGCCCGTCGACGTGGGTCCAACCGCCCCCAACCACGTGTGCACACACAGACCTTGCGTCACTAGGTCTGGTCCTCTGACCGATTTTCCCCCGTAGCCGGACTCTGGCTACCGACGAGGGGCCTACGGTAACCGGTCCACAAACCGTCTCAAAGGTAAGCCCGTACACCACTCCCTGGTGCGACCAGCACCGCGTACTGGTAGGCTACGACTAGTGGAGGGTCACTGAAGGAGTAGACTCTCAACTCAACGGAAAACAACGTCCGAATCTGACGACGTACGGGGACCACCCCACGTACCGGTCCCGTCGCACGGTGACCACAGTCAGAGAAGAAACGGGACTCACAGTCCACTGCCACGCACGCACCGTGCGCTAGAGTCGAGAAAACTCAAGTGGCACTAAGCCACTGGACTCTGGACAGTCCTCTAGACGCACTACACCCAACGGTCCTTGAGTCACAAGACTCGGGGTCAAGACCGTTGTACGCAACAGCACAAGGCCGTCAATCTAGTCCAATCTCTAGGTCTAAAACCACGGTAGCACGAGTACCGAGACAGCTCACGAGTCGCCAAGACCACCCCCTCGGGAAGGGAACGCAAGGGACCAAGGCCACCCACACGGGCCACACGGAAAACACAGAAGCACGATTCCCAGGGCAGCACACAAGCCACCACGACGATTTCCCATCTTGTAGCAAGCGGGAAACCTCCAGTCCCAGGCCGGATAACTGGACTCACAGTCCAAGGCCAAACACATGGCCCACACAGGAATCGCCTTCCAAAGGAACCCACGATATGCGGGGGAGACCCCACCGCACACACACCAACACACGGTGACTCGATCAAGCGTAACACAAGAGCCTGGAACACGTGGGGTCACCCGGACCCACCACACCTACGGGCACGCTAATCGAGGTAACACGGTCCCTCCTGACACCCCAAAAAAAACACAGACACAGAACCCATGGGGTGTCCAGGATACTCACAAGGCCATAGGTCGACCACTGGGTCCCAACCGGGTCGACCGGAGACCAACACAATGCGAACGGAACGCTAAAGGTCACCCGAACCCTTAAGCTCACGGGCACGCAAAACGAGGTAAGCAGAACCTCCAGACACCCCAAAACACGGTCACGGAACTCCACTGGGTGTCCAAAGCACACACGGCCCGCGAGGAGCACGATCAGCCGCAGACCGCCTACCCCGGGCAGCCCGGCTGGTCCCTCCAAGAACGCGCTACACGTGCATAGCGCGTTCAGCCAGAACGCGCTATACGCGCCTAGCGCGTTCAACACGAACGCGCTACATGACCATAGCGCGACCAGGCCAGGTCGCGCTATGATCCTATAGTGCGACAACCAGAACGCGCTGGGGCCGTAAGGCGCGACCCGAACCGCCTTACTGTTCATCTTCTCCGATGAACGCGCCCTATCGGGGCAGCGCGACCTTCAAGAACGCGCTACTGGAGTATAGCGCGTTCTCAGTCCGCGCCCGAAAACGGTAGAAACCGCGGGAAAAGCCATGCCACGCCCCGTTCACCCCCAGGTGAAGGGGAAACAAAAGGGGAAACCTTCCCCAAGCCCCTAGGCATGCATCTAAACCCCTGGATCGCCCAAAAATACCATAAAACGGGAGATCCGGCTCACACCCCAAAAATATGCATTTTGCCCAAAACGCCCCGTTTAGCCCGCTCGGCTCACCACGGCCTACGACACTCGCGGGAAAGGAAGTACACGGGCTGAGGGTCCATCACCCTACCTCCACCGAAGATTTCGCGCACCGTGGACGCCGATCCACGAAGAAAACGCCGCGAAACCCTCGTCGGCTCGCGATCGCGCCACCAAGCTTCCACGCGCCTCCTCCGCCTCGATCCTCACCTGTCCTCGCCCGCATCCTCGCCCGCGCCACCTCCACCTCGCCCCCGCCTCGCTCCGTCGGCCGCCGGAGAAGAGAGGGGAGAAAGAGAGCGTGAGAGAAGAGAGAGGGAGGAAGAGAGAAATGAGAGGGGGAGAGAGAAAAGGGTTAGTATATATAGGAAAACCCGAAAATTCGATAAATTCAGAAAATTATGAAAAATTACCTCCGCGATCCTCGGAAGGAACACAACGCAGTGGTACTGTCCCGGAGTCGTAGAACGCCACGGTTTGCCCTGCAAAGAGTTCCGAAGGCACATCAGGGAAAAACACGTGTAAAGCACAAAATACACTCCGAGACCCACTAAAATGATCCGAAAAATATCCAAAAAATCTGGGGCATTACAGCCCTCCCCCCTTAAAGGAATTTCGTCCTCGAAATTCAGGACCAAGCACGAAGTCCAGGGGAAGAACACTGAATCGAACTGACACGCTGTCAGAGCCCCAGCACAGAAAACTCGATTCTCACGAAAACACCGATCCTGAGGGACACAGCCAGACTTACAATCACAAGCAACACCTCGCTCCTCGCGCCGAGCACACAGGCCAACAGAGCAGGCATATAGCAAAGGACACAGTCCGGCATCACCTCAGACAACGCGAGAATCCACCATGGCACCGCAGCCACAATCTCGCTCACCGAGGAATCACAACCCTCGACACGAGCAACAGCTACCGATCCATCCAATGGTCGGCAGACAAATCGCACATCAGCTTCGCAGCCAGCTGACAGATCGCACACCCTCTCAAGGGAGCAACCAACACAGAGCCTCCACCAGCTCAAGCAGTCATCTCAGCAGACCGCAACCAGACTATCGGCTCAACACCAAGAAACACCTCACACATGGCAAGCCGAAAGCCGGACATAACACTGTGCCAACTCTTGTCAGAAGACAAACTTCGACAAAGTCCAGATCCCATCCGGAAAGGCACATCACAGAAACGACCACCAAAGGTCTCGCTGGCACACGGCTCTCGCCACGCTCGAGCCCCAACAACCAGCATCTTCTGTCTCTGAAAAGACCATCCACTGGTCACCAACTGCTCGTCAACGGGAAACCTCCGCTTGCTCAGCTTCTTCCTTCTTTCCTGGTCCTCGACCGGGTCCAAAGGAAACATTCCAAACCTCGGCAAGCCATCCGTCGACTCACACACAGACTGATGCCGCATCTCGAGCAGCACTCCTCTCGGACACCGCATCCGAGCTCGAACATCGCTCCAACTCGACCCTCTCGGGGAGCACAACGAAACCGAATGATGGATCCTGGTGTCTTCAGTCATCACCTCACTGGACTCAGACTTACAGGGGAACCATCCCACGCTGGTCACCAAACCAGGGATAACAATTGCGACACCAACGTCCTATCAAGGACCATCCTCCGACGCCCATCTCACAAAAGGCCTCCGCCCACAGGCGTCACTCATCCATCTGGTCTCATCAAATCCTTCGATCAATGCAAGTGGACACCCGCCAGTACCGATTCCGCCCTTACCACAGAGCCACGGGACACCACCTGAACAGTGCTCACGGGTCCCTAAGCAATAACCATCTCACCGCCACAATCCGACAAGACCGTAGAACCAACAGACACTGTTGTGGTCGGTCACACGGTTAGGCTCATCAGCCACTCATAGCCGTCAACCGGGACCCATAGCCTGCCAGAGACCACTTCCTCAAAGCACGATCTCAACCGAGGACACGATTGGGAACACAAGTCGGGCGCCAAGCCACCGACTCTGACCAACACGTCCTCGACCTCCGTCAGGCGACATCCTCAACAACCTCATCCAGGTCCAACACCGACGCCTGACACGGCTTCCATCACAGGAACATGGTACTCATGCGGCGCACTAGCCAGCACTTTTCCCAACACTCCAACTTGCCAGTGCCAACAACCATAATACCTCGAGCAACGGCATGGCAACAACACGTTTCACACCGAGGAACCAATCCTCCGATGCTCAACGTGAACTCAGGAATCCGCCCGTAGCAACCAACGCTACGATCCTGAACCAGTGGGTTATGGGCCCACCACGCTTCCGCTGCGCACTCAAATCCGCGCGCACAGCCGAGAAAGCAAACACCGCCCAACCAGCACTCGTCCTTCCGGAACAGCGCCAGCACCCTCACACGACAAGGGAATGGGCACAACTTCTCACAGGCAACCACCCTGCCAAGACAAGGAGCACGTCTCGCACGGACTTCATGGAACACAAGGCCAACCAATCCGAACACACAATGCAAGACGACGATCCTTAGCCAAACGTAATCTCTCCAACCAAAGGAGAAACCAGCACACTTCGACCAACGGAAGAACTCCACGCTCGACCTGACCTCGTACCTCACGCACGCTAGAAACATCACCATCCAGTACAAAGGAAAACCATCGCTTCCATCAGGTCAGCGCCTCCGACACACTCGACGAGTGTCACGTCGGACCACCATTACAGCACCTCTCGATGCACCACCGCTGCAATTCCTCGAACTGCAACACGGCATGCCAAGAGCCGCAACACGAGCCGTAACGACAACCGTCGACGCTCATCCTCAAGTCCCGAAACTCACCGCGGAACCTTCACACCTCAGACCAAATCCAAGGCGAACACACCCCTTCGCACACAAGAGCGCAGGAGCAAGACTTACTGGGACACCACAGCCCAATCCTGCCTCAAAATCCGCAAAACAATCGGGACCGACACGTCACTTCTGACACCACAGAGCACGACAAGGACATCAGGCTCGACAAATCAGCAGCTCACCGAGAAGACATTCCGCTCACCGGAGCACACTTCTCGATCAGAACACCTCAGGGGCTGGACAAACCTCAAGCTGGAGTGGCCAAAACCGACAGCAGCTCACTCAGAGCACGCTCACGGCCACTTAACCAAGAACAGTCCGCACCAGCCACCTGACCACGCTGCAGGTTCCTCGAACGCAGCACCGCGAGCTCACGCCTGCCAGCAACCTCTGCCCAACGCAGCACAACCAGGGCCACCACCGATGAGGGAGAAGGCTCTCAACCTCGATCCTTAGACCCCATGCTGGCATGAAAGCCGCGGACAGCAACCACCTTCACAGCGCCGCACAGCGCACTCAAGCTCTCAAGCGAGAAACTAGGCGGAAAGCGAACACAAAACCCTAAGCCAGCTGCAGACTGTACTGGACCTTATGGACTCTGATCACTGCAATATCCCGAATTCCTATGTACGTCCACAACCACCGCTCTGATACCAGCTGTAACGACCCGAGAATCCGATTACCGGGAAGGCCCGATAACCCGAGACTCGCACCGCCGCCCACGAGCCGGGAGGGCTCGGAAGGGCTAAAAGGAGTGTGGAGGCACAACGAAATAGGAAATAAAGCAGGACAACTCAACAAATAACAGAAATAAATAAACAACTACAACAGAGTCCAGTCCAACAGAAAGTACAGTCTAAAGCAGTAAAACGTACCACATGCCAAGTGAACACTCGGCCCGGCAAGCTGGCAACTGAGAACCTCCGCTCTGCACCCTCGAACCTCGAGGAAGAACCGCCACACCTGAAAAGCAGGGAATGAGTCTCCAAAACAGAGACTCAGCAGGGATCCCGCGGAACCCCAACCGGAAACAACGGCGGTAGCGGAAAGGAAGCTACAACTACAGCAGGAACAGCAAACCGGTGGCCGGTCAAAACTCGGCACTACAGCTACTCCTACTGCCAGAAGGCAGACCTCGATCACGCAGTCGAAGCTACCGAACCACGCTAGTACCACCTACCGAAGCAAGAACACACGGCAACCACGCCGTAGAGGCCTGTCCCCCGGACAGTCAACCAGGACACGCTGTCCAAGGTGCAACCCCGACCATCCGATCGCGGGTACCGCACAACAAGACCCAACCTCGGTAAAGCCACTAGCACTAATCTCATGACGCGAAAACCAACACACGCATCACGGCGAACCAACCGAAACTCAACGGTCAACACGACCGAAAACCCGAAGGTCAAAGACACAGAGACTGACAGTCTGTCACTCCGTACTCGACAGGAGTACCACCCACTAGAAGCACAGCCGGTAGCGTCCCCTGACGTCTTACACCGCACCGCAGGTGAACCGCCTGACGTGGTAGGTCCTACCCGAGGCGCGAACACCGTACAAGTAACCACAAACAAGTAACTAGCTGGGGTCACGCCCGTCGACGTGGGTCCAACCGCCCCCAACCACGTGTGCACACACAGACCTTGCGTCACTAGGTCTGGTCCTCTGACCGGTTTTCCCCCGTAGCCGGACTCTGGCTACCGACGAGGGGCCTACGGTAACCGGTCCACAAACCGTCTCAAAGGTAAGCCCGTACACCACTCCCTGGTGCGACCAGCACCGCGTACTGGTAGGCTACGACTAGTGGAGGGTCACTGAAGGAGTAGACTCTCAACTCAACGGAAAACAACGTCCGAATCCGACGACGTACGGGGACCACCCCACGTACCGGTCCCGTCGCACGGTGACCACAGTCGGAGAAGAAACGGGACTCACAGTCCACGGCCACGCACGCACCGTGCGCTAGAGTCGAGAAAACTCAAGTGGCACTAAGCCACTGGACTCTGGACAGTCCTCTAGACGCACTACACCCAACGGTCCTTGAGTCACAAGACTCGGGGTCAAGACCGTTGTACGCAACAGCACAAGGCCGTCAATCTAGTCCAATCTCTAGGTCTAAAACCACGGTAGCACGAGTACCGAGACAGCTCACGAGTCGCCAAGACCACCCCCTCGGGAAGGGAACGCAAGGGACCAAGGCCACCCACACGGGCCACACGGAAAACACAGAAGCACGATTCCCAGGGCAGCACACAAGCCACCACGACGATTTCCCATCTTGTAGCAAGCGGGAAACCTCCAGCCCCAGGCCGGATAACTGGACTCACAGTCCAAGGCCAAACACATGGCCCACACGGGAATCGCCTTCCAAAGGAACCCACGATATGCGGGGGAGACCCCACCGCACACACACCGACACACGGTGACTCGATCAAGCGTAACACAAGAGCCCGGAACACGTGGGGTCACCCGGACCCACCACACCTACGGGCACGCTAATCGAGGTAACACGGTCCCTCCTGACACCCCAAAAAAAAACACAGACACAGAACCCATGGGGTGTCCGGGATACTCACAAGGCCATAGGTCGACCACTGGGTCCCAACCGGGTCGACCGGAGACCAACACAATGCGAACGGAACGCTAAAGGTCACCCGGACCCTTAAGCTCACGGGCACGCAAAACGAGGTAAGCAGAACCTCCAGACACCCCAAAACACGGTCACGGAACTCCACTGGGTGTCCAAAGCACACACGGCCCGCGAGGAGCACGATCAGCCGCAGACCGCCCGCCCCGGGCAGCCCGGCTGGTCCCTCCAAGAACGCGCTACACGTGCATAGCGCGTTCAGCCAGAACGCGCTATACGCGCCTAGCGCGTTCAACACGAACGCGCTACATGACCATAGCGCGACCAGGCCAGGTCGCGCTATGATCCTATAGCGCGACAACCAGAACACGCTGGGGCCGTAAGGCGCGACCCAAACCGCCTTACTGTTCATCTTCTCCGATGAACGCGCCCTATCGGGGCAGCGCGACCTTCAAGAACGCGCTACTGGAGTATAGCGCGTTCTCAGTCCGCGCCCGAAAACGGTAGAAACCGCGGGAAAAGCCATGCCACGCCCCGTTCACCCCCAGGTGAAGGGGAAACAAAAAGGGGAAACCTTCCCCAAGCCCCTAGGCATGCATCTAAACCCCTGGATCGCCCAAAAATACCATAAAACGGGAGATCCGGCTCACACCCCAAAAATATGCATTTCGCCCAAAACGCCCCGTTTAGCCCGCTCGACTCACCACGGCCTACGACACTCGCGGGAAAGGAAGTACACGGGCTGAGGGTCCATCACCCTACCTCCACCGAAGATTTCGCGCACCGTGGACGCCGATCCACGAAGAAAACGCCGTCGAAGCCTCGCCGTTCCACGAACTCACGGCCGAGCTTCCACGCGCCTCCACCGCCTCGATCCTCATCCATCCTCGCTCGTGCCTCGCCCGCGCCGTCCCCGCCTCGCCCGTACTCCGCCCCGTCGGCCGCCGGAGAGAGAGGGAGAGAGGAGAGAGCGTGAGAAGAGAGAGGGAGAGAAATGAGAAATGAGAGGGGGAGAGAGAAAAGGGTTAGTATATATAGGAAAACCCGAAAATTCGATAAAACCAGAAAATTACGAAAAATTACCTCCGCGATCCTCGGAAGGAACACAACGCAGTGGTAACGTCCCGGAGTTGGAGAACGCCACGGTTTGCCCTGCAAAGAGTTCCGAAGGCACATCAGGGAAAAACACGTGTAAAGCACAAAATACACTCCGAGACCCACTAAAATGATCCGAAAAATATCTAAAAAATCCGGGGCATTACACCTGCACACTCTTGATGTGGACTGACTATGATCTACACTTGTTATCTTCATTTCCTTAGTTTCATTTTAAGTATTTTCCTTTTATTGAGTCCTATCTTTTGTATTTCCCTTTATTGAGTCATGTGGTTCTAGTCCATTTCCCTTGTTATGCTTAATTGGGCCTTATTACCTTAGTTATGGGCCCATTGGATTGAGTCTAGGATATGCTCGGTCTTTTGTCTTATTGTCAGGGACATTTTGGTCATGTAAAGAATGGTTGCCTATATATAGGCCCATCTCTCCTCATGTACTCAACTTTTGATGAATATTGCAATAGCATTTGCCACCTCCCTCTCATTATCTCTCTCATCATCTCTCTCTCTCTCTTTTTCTTCAAGAAGGGGGCGAACCCCTCTCTCTCTCCTCCCCCTCCCAACCACTTCCAACCCCCACCTACCTCCATTAACTCCCCACAACTTCCCATAACCCCTCTTTACTCCACATCTAGTCCCAATAACCCTCCACCAATCTAAGCACTACCTCCCAACCACCACCTACCCTCTCCACTTCCCTAAGCGCCTCCCCACCTCCCCAAGGCTGAAGGCCCTCCTCCCTATGCCCATTTTGAACTTCCCTCCCATCTCCCTTCCCCCAAACCACCCTAGGTCGAACTTCATCTCCCTCCCAACAGCCAAGTTCGCCCCCTACCTCCTCTCCCACTCACCTTCTCTCTTGTGCCCCCCATCTTCCCACCACCACCTCTTGCAGCTCCAGCCCTCTCTCCAGCCCATTTTCGCCCTCCCCACCTTCTTCTCCCTAGCCTTCACAACCCCTAACACCCCACAGCTCCCTCCCATAGCCATTAGACACACCTCCCACCTCTTACTCTCTTGGCCATCCCCTTCCCCACACCCTCATCTTCTCCTCATTCTGTCCCTGTTTCAGGCAGCAGGGTTGTAGTGACTTGCAGAGGCAACCACGATCGGCTCTCAAAGATTCAGGTAGCAAGGCGTATATTTCTGGAATCGTCTGCGAGTTAGCTTTCCAACGGTGGTCGTCTCGCCGGCTTCCGAGGTCGGAGCTGTTCGTAGGAGCAGATCTCGTCCGACTGCGTTTGCTGTCCCTGTCTAAAGACCTGAAGCTGAAAGCAGAAGCCACCACGGTCCGTACGGGAACGTCTGAGCGCCATTTTTTGAGGTCATGAACTACGTCCAGTTAGCTTTCATCTCCAAGAAGAAGGACCTCAATCGGCCACCGGAGTTATCAGTTCTGATTTTCTTCGCCGGAGTGTGCAGACTGCTCTCTGTGGTTCCAGGTTCGACCAGTCCCCACTTCTCCGGCCACCACTCTCTTCCCCGACCTCATATTGTGGCCCCGTCAAATTCTGCTCGAAGCTACCCCGACCATGATCGCGTCCCCACCAGTTTCGTTCCAATTGGAGTTCGGGAGCATCCGCAATGCTTTCTGAAATTTTCTGCACCAGTCCTGCACCTGTCAGAGGCAGAACGTTGCTGTCCTGCTCCAGTCGCCAGTCCGGTCAGCCCCGAGTTTCATAGCTTCCCCAAAAATTTACACATCATCATCTGTCAGTTGGGAAACTTTTGGCACCAGTTTCGTCAAGTTTAGAGTTCCGTGGAGTCCGTGGCAGCGTCATCATCGACACCCTGTCCAGCGAACCTGAAGGTTGGCAGAATCGGCGGAGTTCGGAAAGTCGGGTTTCCTTTGCATAATTCCCCACCCCGCTTGGTCAGCTGAAGGCCCCTCCCTGCGTGGAGGTAGTTTTGGATGTAATAAGCTTAATCCCCACCCCAAGATCACCCCTCCTGCGAGAGACGTAGTGCTGTACTCCTTTCACTTTCAGGTCAAGCGACACCGCCGCGGCGATCGGGTGTATACCCTCGCCTCCCTGCGTGCCCTCGTCTCCGAGCGGGATCGGTGTTTACACACCGATCAGGTGAGCATCTGATACCATCCTTGATTGCCTCATTTCTGCAAATTTAGTATTGCTTTGTATGCCCGTCGGACGGTGAGAAGAGAGCCCGGTCTTGTAAGCTACTTTGGGTGTGACCACCGCGGACCGGGAGTGAGTGCCACCCAAACCCCGCCCTGCGGGCCAGCCGCCCACGAAGTTGGGTAACCCAGATCCTTAGGGATCAGCCAAAGCCCAATAAGTCACTTAGAGTCATTGGGTCTC
This sequence comes from Amorphophallus konjac, assembly GCA_022559845.1. NCBI lineage: Eukaryota > Viridiplantae > Streptophyta > Magnoliopsida > Alismatales > Araceae > Amorphophallus > Amorphophallus konjac. The sequence goes on from CM040121.1 coordinate 42,472,033, forward strand.
ACCTCGGACCCTCGCCATCATCCCCCGGCCCCTCCGGGTGATCGCGTGTGCCGTGAGAGTAAGCCGCTATTGTGAGAATCATTGGAGTGCTTGTATGCTTGCGGGTCTAGGTCCTAGGATCTTCAATTCATACTTAGTCAACCTTGGGCTGTGCCACATCAAGTGGTATCAGAGCAGTCATAGGCTTGTCCTTACAAGTCTAGTCTTGGGTCACACTAAGTCTTTCATAGGTGCATCCGCACACCCTTGCATAGCCCACCCAACTTTGCATGACCACTCGTAGTGGAACTCATTATCAAGTCAATCCATCCTCTTCCAATAACACTATGAATCTCAATCCCCAAGGGAATCCCGCTCACAACGAGCACGAGCTTCCCGACCACATGATGTTTCTTGTGGAAGGCATGACTAACATTATGGGACGGCTTGATGATATAACGGCCCGGGTTGAACAAATTGAGGAAAATAGGCCTGCCCCAAGGGTAGGAGATAGGAGGGAACCACCTCCACATGTGGAGCCAGCCATAGGAGAGCTCAACCTTGACCACCCTCCCGAACCGGAAAGGGACCCACCTCCTAGAAGGAATGAGAGACTCCCCCGGGACAACCCGGATGACCAACTAATGAGACTTGTGAAAGTCGATGCACCCACCTTTGATGGGTCTCATCATCCGAGCATCTACTTAGATTGGGTGGCAGCCATGGACCAATATTTTGATTGGTACCCAATGACCGAGGATAGGAGAGTCCGGCTTGCAAAGATGCAATTAACCAAACTAGCCAAGACTCATTGGATGAATGTTGAGGCATTAAGGATAGTTAGGAGGGAAGCTCACATCACCACATGGGGGGCCATGAAAGACCAACTCAAACTCAAATATGTCCCACCCTCCTACCATCAAAATCTCCTAGATGTGTGGCAAGCCTTGACCCAAAAGGGAAAGACCGTTATGGAGTACATTGAGAAGTTTGACTACTACCTTCTCAAGTGTGGAGTCCAAGAGGACCCCGCCGTCACACTCTCCCGCTTTAGGAATGGACTTTAATTCCATATAAAAAAGGAATTATTCATGCGTCAAGTAGCCACTTTAGAGCAAGCCTACCAAGTAGCTCGGGATGCCGAGAAATTCTCTCGGTATACACGAATGGTTCCCCCTCGGGGGATGGACCCCAAAGCCATGGCACCTCGGGCCAACCCTCCACCTCCCCAAAGAGGTCTCCTTCCCACACCCATGGGAGCTCCTCCCACCCGGGTCACCCCTCCTAGTGGCACTCCACCACCCCACCCCACAAGTGGGCCCCTAAACACAACTCCCAATAGGCCCAATCCGACACCCACTCCCCCTCACACTAAGATGACCCCAAACCATCAAAGTGGGCAGCAATGCTTTAGGTGCTATGGGTATGGACACTTTGCCAATCAATGCCCCACCAAGGGAGCATCTAACTTGCTCATAGAGGAGTCCAACCCCCAACCCCAAGCTGAATTTGAAGGGGAAGTTGAGATATATGAACCCTCTCTTGAATGGGAGGAGGAGTATGAGAACCACTACATAGAGACCAACCAAGAACAACTCCCTCCATCCACCGACTCCCACCTCGGAGTGGTTAGGTGCACCCTCACTCAAACCCAAGAGCATGATTGGAAAAGAAACACCATATTCCATACCTACATCCGGATAGGGAGCCATGTTAGAAAGGTCATCTTGGACAATGGAAGTAGTGTGAATGTGGTGTCACCCGACACCGTCAAACTTTTGGGCCTTACCACCTCCCTACATCCACACCCATATCGGGTAGCATGGATTGATGCCACCTCCATACCCGTTAGTGCTCGTTGCCTTGTCCCCATTACATTCCAATCCTATCAAGGTCAAGTATGGTGTGACATCCTACCAATGGAAGTTGGGAGTATACTCCTAGGGCGGCCTTGGATCTACGATGTAGATGCCACCTTCCTTGGAAGGACAAACACTTGCATCTTCACTCATGAGGGAAAGAAAATCCAACTCAACCCTTCTCCACCACGCACCCTTCCCAAGAAAGCATCTCCCTCCCTTGAGGGATCCCCTACCCCTCCCACTATTCCAAACCCACCAAACCTCACCCCATCAAGCCTTAATCCTAGTACCATCAATGAGCCTCCTAGGAGCCTACACCTCATCATTAGGAAAGAGCTTGAGGAAGAAGTCAACCACGGAGAACAAGTGTGTGCCATTGTCATTTGCCTCGGGGAATCCACCCCAACCAACCCACACCCAATAGAAATTCAACAACTCCTTGAGGACTTCCATGATGTGTTTCCCGAGGAACTTCCGGACAAACTACCACCCATGCGCGATGTGCAACATGCCATCGACCTCGTACCCGGGGCCACCTTGCCTAACCTCCCACACTACCGCCTCAACCCCACTGAGCATGCCGAGCTCAGGAGGCAAATTGAGGAGCTCATCAAGAAGGGCTTCCTCCGGATTAGCAAAAGCCCTTGTGCCGTCCCAGCTCTTCTCACACCTAAAAAGGACGGAACTTGACGCATGTGTGTGGATAGCCGAGCCATCAACAAGATAACGATCAAGTATAGGTTCCCCATCCCTCGGTTAGATGATATGTTAGACATGCTAGCTGGAGCCACCATCTTCTCCAAAATTGACCTCAAGAGTGGCTACCATCAAGTTCGCATTAGGCCCGGGGACGAGTGGAAAATCGCCTTTAAGACTAAGGACGGTCTCTATGAATGGCTTGTCATGCCTTTTGGCCTTTCTAATGCGCCAAGCACCTTCATGCGCCTCATGACCGAGGTCCTGCGGCCCTTCATTGGCATCTTTCTAGTTGTCTACTTTGACGACATCCTCATATATAGCCAATCCAAGGAAGCCCACCTCGATCACCTCAAACAAGTGTGCACCATTCTTAGGAAGGAGAGTCTCTTTGCTAACCCCGGGAAGTCTCATTTCTTGACCAATCAACTAGCCTTCCTAGGATTTATTGTCTCATCCCAAGGGGTATCCATGGACCCCGAAAAGGTCCAAGCTATTCTTGAGTGGCCCGAGCCCAAGACCCTTCATGAGGCCCGAAGCTTTCACGGGCTAGCTACCTTCTATAGGAGATTCATCCGTGGGTTTAGCACAATCACCACTCCTATCACGGATTGCCTCAAGAAAGGCACCTTTTTGTGGACTAGGGCAGCCTCCAAAGCATTCCTAGAGCTCAAGGAAAAGATGACCCAAGCCCCGGTCCTTTGCCTACCCGACTTCTCGAAAGTCTTCGAGGTCACTTGTGATGCATCCGGGGTAGGGATTTGGGGCATCCTCAGCTAAGAAGGTCACCCGGTAGCCAATTTTAGTGAGAAACTTTGTGAGGCTAGGACTAGGTACTCCACATATGACAAAGAGCTTTATGCCGTGGTTCAATCCCTTCAGCATTGGAGGCACTATCTCCTACCCAAGGAGTTTGTGATCTTCTCGGACTATGAGGCTTTGAAGTACCTCAACACCCAACAAAAGCTCAATGCCCGCCATGCCCGATGGGTAGAATACATTCAAGCTTATACCTTTGTCCTCAAGTACAAGATGGGTAGTGAGAACCGCGCCGCCGATGCGCTAAGTAGGCGGGTAGCCTTACTCTCCACCATCCAGGTGGAAGTAACCGAGTTTGAGAGAATCAAAGGGGAATATCCAAATTGCCCCGACTTTGGGACTCACTACAACACCCTTTCCACTCAGCCCCACAAGAAACATGAAGGGTTCATACTTCAAGAAGGGTATCTATTCAAGGGAGCTAGGCTTTGCATACCCCGGACTTCACTTCGGGACTTCTTAGTTTGGGAGTTACACAGTGGTGGCCTAGCTGGTCACTTTGGAGTCTAAAAAACCATAGAGTTAGTTGAGAGGTAATTCCATTGGCCTAGTCTCAAGAAGGATGTGGCCCACATTGTGGGACAATGTCGCATTTGTGCCTCAGCCAAACAAGTGAAGCAAAATACTGGGCTTTACACACCCCTACCCATACCAGACCGACCTTAGGAGGATTTGAGCATGGACTTCATCCTTGGCCTACCTAAGACCTTGCGCAAACAAGATTCCATCTTTGTAGTGGTGGACAGGTTCTCTAAAATGGCCCACTTTATCCCATGTTCCAAGACCTCCGATGCTTCTAGGGTCGCCCGATTATTCTTTGATGAGGTGGTCCGACTCCATGGATTACTTAAGACTATTGTGTCTGATCGGGATGTGAAATTCACCAGTTATTTTTGGAAGACTATTTGGCACCTGATGGGAACCCTCCTCAAATTCTCCACTGCTTACCATCCTCAAACCGATGGCCAGACTGAGGTTGTCAACCGAAGCCTTGGGAACTTGCTCCGTTGCCTTGTAGGGGACCACCCTGGGAATTGGGATCTCCTCTTATCTCAGGCCGAGTTTGCCTACAATGATTCTGTCAATAGGTCCATAGGCAAGAGTCCATTTGAGGTTGTACATGGTTATAGGCCTAGAAAACCTTCTGATCTTATTCCCCTTCCCCCACATGCTAGACTGTCAGTCTCAGCTGAGTCCTTTGCACAGCATATCAAAGAGTTGCATGATGACATCCGCAAGCATATAGGAAAGAGCAATGAGGCTTACAAAAGGCGGGCAGATGCTCATCGGCGCCACTGCAAGTTCCAAGTGGGAGATTCGGTGATGGTGAGGACGGAGCGGCTCCTTCCAGGGCCTGCCTCCAAGTTGAGGGCACGAGGTTCGGGACCCTTTCGAGTTCTGAGACGACTTGGCAGTAATGCTTATGAGCTAGACCTACCTGAGGGTTTTGGGGTACACCCTACTTTCAATGTGGCGGACCTGGTACCCTACAAGGGCTCCGCGGTGGAACCCAGTGAGGAGCTTGAGCCTTTATCCCGCCTTGAGAGAGACACTCCAAGAGGGACTCCACTTTCTAGCTTGAGATACCGACGAGAGCAGATAGAGGCAATACTAGATGAGCAGAGTATCATTACTAGGCACAAGGTGTATCATCGCTACCTGGTTAGGTGGAAGAACCGTCCCCCGATAGAGGATACGTGGGTGAGTCGGGAGGATCTGCTGCGCTTGGACCCCGACATGCTGGAGCATTACGACAGCCAGGCGGACCCATACTCGACGGGGTCGAGTTCTCCCCACCCTGGAGGATTTGATGAGGGCATCTCACGACACTCCCTCTAGCTCGGGTCGCCTGCACACTCTTGATGTGAACTGACTATGATCTACACTTGTTATCTTCATTTCCTTAGTTTCATTTTATGTATTTTCCTTTTATTGAGTCCTATCTTTTGTATTTCCCTTTATTGAGTCATGTGGTTCTAGTCCATTTCCCTTGTTATGCTTAATTGGGCCTTATTACCTTAGTTATGGGCCCATAGGATTGAGTCTAGGATATGCTCGGTCTTTTATCTTATTGTCAGGGACATTTTGGTCATGTAAAGAATGGTTGCCTATATATAGGCCCATCTCTCCGCATGTACTCAACTTTTGATGAATATTATAATAGCATTTGCCACCTCCCTCTCATTATCTCTCTCATCATCTCTCTCTCTCTCTTTCTTCAAGAAGGGGGCGAACCCCTCTCTCTCTCCTCCCCCTCCCAACCACTTCTAACCCCCACCTACCTCCATTAACTCCCCACAACTTCCCATAACCCCTCTTTACTCCACATCTAGTCCCAATAACCCTCCACCAATCTAAGCCCTACCTCCCAACCACCACCTACCCTCTCTACTTCCCTAAGCACCTCCCCACCTCCCCAAGGCTGAAGGCCCTCCTCCCTAGGCCCATTTTGAACTTCCCTCCCATCTCCCTTCCCCCAAACCACCCTAGGTCGAACTCCATCTCCCTCCCAACAGCCAAGTTCGCCCCCCACCTCCTCTCCCACTCACCTTCTCTCTTGTGCCCCCCATCTTCCCACCACCACCTCTTGCAGCTCCAGCCCTCTCTCCAGCCCATTTTCGCCCTCCCCACCTTCTTCCCCCTAGCCTTCACAACCCCTAACACCCCACAGCTCCCTCCCATAGCCATTAGACACACCTCCCACCTCTTACTCTCTTGGCCATCCCCTTCCCCATACCCTCATCTTCTCCTCATTCTGTCCCTGTTTCAGGCAGCAGGGTTGCAGTGACTTGCAGAGGCAACCACGACCGGCTCTCAAAGATTCAGGTGGCAAGGCATATATTTCTGGAATCGTCTGCGAGTTAGCTTTCCAACGGTGGTGGTCTCGCCGGCTTTCGAGGTCGGAGCTGTTCGTAGGAGCAGATCTCGTCCTACTGCGTTTGCTGTCTCTGTCTGAAGACCTGAAGATGAAAGCAGAAGCCACCACGGTCCGTACGGGAACGATCTGAGCACCATTTTTGGAGGGCAGGAACTACGTCCAGTTAGCTTTCATCTCCAAGAAGAAGGACCTCAATCGGCCACCGGAGCTATCAGTTCTGATTTTCTTCGCCAGAGTGTGCAGACTGCTCTCTGTGGTTCTAGGTTCGATCAGTCCCCACTTCTCCGGCCACCACTCTCTTCCCCGACCTCGGATTGTGGCCCCATCCATTTCTGCTCGAAGCTACCCCGACCACGATCGCGTCACCACCAGTTTCGTTCCAGTGGGAGTTCGGGAGCGTCCGCAGTGCTTTCTGCAATTTTCTGCACCAGTCCTGCACCTGTTAGAGGCATAACGTTGCTGTCCTGCTCCAGTCGCCGGTCCGGTCAGCCCCGAGTTTCAGAGCTTCCCCAAAAATTTAGACATCATCATATGTCAGTTGGGAAACTTTTGGCACCAGTTTCGTCAAGTTTGGAGTTCTGTGGAGTCTGTGGCAGCGTCATCATCGACACCCTGTCCAGCGAACCTGAAGGTTGGCAGAACCGGCGGAGTTCGGAAAGTCGGGTTTCCTTTGCATAATTCCCCACCCCGCTTGGCCGGCTGAAGGCCCCTCCCTACGTGGAGGTAGTTTTAGATGTAATAAGCTTAATCCCCACCCCAAGATCACCCCTCCTGCGAGAGACGTAGTGCTGTACTCCTTTCACTTTCAGGTCAAGCGACACCGCCGCGGCGATCGGGTGTATACCCTCGCCTCCCGGCGCGCCCTCATCTCCGAGCGGGATCGGTGTTTACACACCGATCAGGTGAGCATCTGATACCATCCTTGATTGCCTCATTTCTGCAAATTTAGTATTGCTTTGTATGCCCGTCGGACGGTGAGAAGAGAGCCCGATCTTGTAAGCTACTTTGGGTGTGACCACCGCAGACCGGGAGTGAGTGCCACCCAAACCCCGCCCTGCGGGCCAGCCGCCCACGAAGTTGGGTAACCCAGATCCTTGGGGGTCAGCCAAAGCCCAATAAGTCACTTAGAGTCATTGGGTCTCACCTCGGACCCTCGCCATCATCCCCCAGCCCCTCCGGGTGATCTCGTGTGCCGTGAGAGTAAGCCGCTATTGTGAGAATCATTGGAGTGCTTGTATGCTTGCGGGTCTAGGTCCTAGGATCTTCAATTCATACTTAGTCAAACTTGGGCTGTGCCACATCAGGTTCGTGACGCGATGGGTTGCTGGGAGTCCCGAGTTGGGCTCGGACTTGCTGTAGAGTGGCTGGAGCATACGCGCCCACCAGGTGCTCGGGGAAATTCCCGACACGCGTGCGTGGGCCGTATACGGGCGCTGGGAGCTCCTGAAGCTTGCGGTTGGCCGAGATGGGTCTTCCTTTGACTTTAGAGGGCTATAGGGAGGCGACTCGAGGGTAGACCCGGGCCTCGTTGCTGGGTGCCACATGGCGTGGCTTGTACTCAGGGTGCCCCCGGGTCGGCTCGGGTAGCTGTGTTTAACGCGGGTAAACCCGCAAACTGAGTGATCGGGGGTGGGCCCGATCAATCGTTAATGTTGCCGTGGGTCACGGCTAGCTGGTTAGGACCCTCGGTTGGGCCCGGTGACTGGGGCGTCGACATGAGGATGCAGTTGGTCTGGTGATCGGGGTGACCCTCGCTCCTTGGTGAAGAGCCGTATGAAGCGACATGCCGTTCTAAGCCCCGAGTTAACCCAGTTGTTGAAGTGTCGGCGGTGTGATACCATATGCAGAGTGTCCGGAGGTGATCCCTGAATTTTCACAGAGTGCCGTAAGGTACGATAGGTTGTCCCGAATCTTGAAACTGACCCGGTTGTCGAGAAACTAGCTGGCATAGTGCCGTTTGCTCGGGGTCGATCCCCGGTTGTTATGTTGCGCCGCTTGACCAGACGACACGTCTCAATTCTCGAGCACAACTCGACTGGTAGAGCAACTTTGGCAATGTGCCGTTTTGCTCTATTTAGGGAGTATTTCCCTATGCTTAATCCTCGATTAATTAGAGACAATATGCCGGTGCCAACAGATCCCAACTAAATTTAACTCCCGGCTTAGTAAGCTCGTAGAACGGCCTACACCTTTGTGAATGCTGGGAGATAAATCGGCGTATAAACTGCAACATCCTTATCAGTCCTCGAACTTCCTTTAAATTCTTGGGGGGAGGCATTTCCCTGATAGCCTCCGCCTTGTTGGGGTCAATCTCAATACCCCTCTTACTGACGATGACTCCTAATAACTTCCCCGATGAAACGCCAAACACGCACTTCTTGGGGTTCATTTTCAATTTATATTCTCGTGATCTCTGCAAGACCTTAGCCAAAACCCCATGATGCTCAACCCTCGTCCACGACTTCACTACCAAGTCATCAACATACACCTCAATGTAGATATGGATCATGTCATGAAAAATTACCATCATAACCCTCTGGTAGGTGGCTCCGGCATTCTTAAGTCCAAAGGACATGACCACGTAACAATACGTGCCCCAAGGTGTAGTGAATGAGGTCTTCTCCTGATCTTTTTCAGCCAAGCGGATCTGATTGTACCTCGAAAAGCCATCCATAAAAGAAATGTTCTCATACTCTGCCGTGTTATCAATCAGCACATCAATATGAGGGGGGGGGAATCATCCTTAGGACACGCGCGGTTGAGGTCCCGGAAATCAATGCAAATCTTGACTTTACCATCCTTCTTCATGACCGGGACAATGTTCGCCACCCAGTTGGGATAGAGGACGACTCTAACAAATCTAGCCTTGTGGAGCTTATCTACTTTCTCTTTCATTTTTAACGCCATATTTGGGTGGAAACGTCTCAACCGCTGCTTGACCGGAATGGACCCTGTCTTAAGCGTGAGTCGATGTTCTACCAGCGCAGGGTCCAATCCCGGCGTATATTCGTAACTCCACGCGAACGTGTCCTTATACACTTGAAGAACTAAAATGAGCGCCTCTTCTTCAGCAGGCGACAAATTTTCACTGATGAGGACAATCCTAGGGTCTTTCTCAGTACCCATATTAATTTCTTTGGTTGGTTCTTCTACTAAAGCTAACGGTTCATCAAATATCCTCATGCCACTGGCAAAAGTGTCAGCCTCGTCCTCATATTCTTCATATACCTCGTCCCCCTCTTCAATAGAGTCTTCATCATTCATGATTTCATACACGCCAAAACCTTCATTGAAGACTCCTGAAATCTCATATTCAATTTCTGGCAAGATGATCGGCTCCTCAAGAAATTCAGGGATGGCTAAGATTACCTGACACCTCCTGGCTAGCTCTCTTAAAAACCTACGAGGAATCTGCTTACCCTTGGCTTTTCTAGCAACTACCTATGGACTCCTAATACTGGAAGCGAAAGAACAACTAGCCTGACCCCTAAACTCTGACGAAGAAGAGGAAGAACGGGAAGGATCAGATACAGAAGGATGTACAGAGGAGGACCCCTCGCTAGAGGGGTAAAAGAGGTCCACCAGGGGGCCTTGAACGGGTGGCCCTTGGATCGGGGCGCACTCGGGAAGGAGGTAGGAGGTTTCCTCAATGAAGATGTGGGAGGTGGATTGGGGAGTTGTAAAATTGGCGTTTTTTTTGGTTTTTAGAGACAACGAGGCAATGAGCGGAAGGAGAAACGGAAGATGATATTGAGGAAACCGAACGATTGGAAATTTGTTGGAGAATATCAAAATCAGAATCAATTAATTGCCCACGTGGGGACAATATAGTGAGCTGAGAAAACTGCTCATTGGGCAGGGGAAGAGTGAGTGAAACTTGACAAGAATTTGGATTGAGAGAAATCATGACCGCAGGTGGTCTGGGAAAGTTATTGAAAAACCTGGAGCCAATAGACTGGATTAATGACGGATGGATGGAACAGAGAGAAAAGAGACCGGCCCACAGTTTGTCCATGGTAAACCCTTCTTCATACGGGACATCTGGCTCGCCTGTATCTGTATGGCCACTCAGTAGCTACCTTTTATCAATGATGACAGCCGACTTTTCTATCACATCATGTACCAACGGAGGCCATTCTGGATCAGTTGGCATAAACAACCGACTCAGAGATACAGCAATGTCGTCCATGTCGAACCATCTACACCATTCACATTTTGGGTCAACCATTTTTCTTCTTTTGTCTGGCCTCAAGGCCTCTAAAGCTTTGTAAGACACCAGCGGGGCCACATGCTTGGCGAACTGTCTTGCGTGTAGACCATTACCATCCAGAATTGACGTAAGGACCGTAGCTTGTTCACCGATTTGTTCAGTCGGCCCCTTCACAAAATGTGTATAAAGAGACCAGGTAAGAGGCCGTCTGTTTGGCTTGAAAGTGGAGGTCATTGTGGTCCACAACTTCGGCTCTGCTTCCTTCGTCTCTTCTTTGCCCGGCCCTTTGTAACCTAGGTCGCCTCGGGGAATGAGCTTCTGGTTCCTAACGGCCTTGGTTTTGCTTTGTAAATCGATTCCAAGGCCCTTGCCGGACCGGTACCTTATTTTCATCATAATGTTCCATCATGGGGTAGTTAACAAGCTTTTCTTCTTCTTTGGAGTCGATGTTGATGTGCATACTGTAGCTTGTGGCTTCAAAACATCATGCCGCTGGTCGGCAAGGTCCAGAACTGACATAAGTGGCATATTAGATGGCCAAATAGAAGGCACTGAAGTAGCTGACAAAATATCTGCCGTGGGTAGGATGGGCATACTAGTCACCTTAACGTTGCACCCCTTATGTGGAAACTTAATGCATTGATGGTTTGTAGAAGGGACGGCATCGAGTGCCAAAATGTAAGGACGCCCCAAAATGGCATTGAAAGTGGGGTCCATATCAAGAACATGAAAGTTCATGGTGACGAATGAGGGGCCCAGCCCTACTTTTAGTGTGACCATACCCATCGGCGGCTTCTTAGTGTTATCATATGCCGTCACTGTGATGGATGACGGGCAGACTTCTGACTCTGGAATGCCACATTTCTTCAATGTACTGGGCGGCAAGACATTAATAGATGCACTAGTGTCCACCAAACACTGGCTGACAGCCACTTTGTTTTATATCAACCGTGATGCACAAGGCATACGTTCTTGCTGGCTTTGGTGCTAGCTCATGTTCATGGAACACAATCGTGGGCTGGTCCCCTGCTGGTGTCAACACCGAAGTGATTTGCTTGGCCGAGATGTCCTCATTGACCATCACCTTCTGCAAATATTGATGCAGAGCCAACTGGTGAGTGGTCGATCTCCTGATCGGCTATAAAATGGATATCCTGGCCGGTGTTCTGTCCAAATGCTTCAATAAATCATATTCCGTCCCCGAGACGGACTCTGGCTCTTGTACCTGCTGCTTTTCTAGCCCATGCACGGGCTCTTGCTGTCTCTACTGCTAGGGAAAGACCCGATGGAACATCCGCCCACCACGGAGCACCATTGTCTGTGACGGCTGCGCCTCCGTCGGGCTGGAAACGGGTGGAGGGTTGGTAGAAGAAGAAGGGATATTGGAACTGGAGGTTTGAACTGGAGGAGCCGGTCGGGGAACCCTGATGAGGGGCCTTCCCGACTGGAGATGAATGGGAGTCGGAGCAATAACTAGAGTAGGAGAAGTCGGATTGGAAGGAATGGGAGTAGGAGGAGGGTATGTGGAAAGAGGCATCTGGTGTGCCAAATGGGTAGTAGAAGCTGGAGATCGGATCAACGGCCCCGGGGCGGTGGTGGTATTTTGGGCGGATGGAGATAAAGGTGAGGGGAGAAGAAGAAGTGGCCTGGAAGGCATGGGGATGGTGGAAACATGCGGGGCTTGTGGAGTGAGTGAAGAAGAGAGAGGACGAATGAGCAAAGGCCTTTGTGGTGGAGGAGTTGAGTAAGAAGGAGCTTGATTGGCTGTTCGGATTAGTGGTCTAGAGTTTTGTGGAACTGGAGATTGGTTGATTCTCAATAAACGGGGGAATTGATCGGAATTTTGATGATTCATGGAAGAGACGGAGGCGCTCTCTAGGTGCCAGCCCTGACCTCTCTCCACTTCGTGGAAAGTGGTGACAGGGTTGACCTGTTGATTCTGATGCTCTGGTAGTGGGGTTTGAACGATCCCCATCTCCGGCGGTGGTGCTTGTACTTGCTACTACTGCTGGACCAGCTGTACCGGTGGTTGCTGAGCCTACTGTTGACGTGGCGGCCTCCTCGCCTTCATGGCGCCTATCGCCTTCCTCATCTCATCCTAGTCTATGCCCCCCTGATCATGCAAATCATAAATGTAATCTTTAAACTGGAAGCAATAGTCTATATTATGCCCCGGCTGCCAGTGAAAGATGCAATACCGAGAGGTGTCAGCATTCGGGCCCCAGGCCACCCTTTCCCTTGGCAAAACGAGCAGGTTGGCGGCCATGAGGGCATTGAAGATGTCAGGAAGGCTCTCTGGCAACGGCGGGTATTGGGCTCTTTTTGGGCCTACCGATCTTCTAGGTTGTTGTGGGTCGTAATTGGCTGGTGGAGGCACATTGTGGTACTGCTGGGGAGCCGGAGGGTTCTGTGGTGGAGGCTGAGGCCGGAAGGGCTGCTAATGAGATGCTTGGTTGGCAAAGAATGGTTGCTGGAATTGATGGGGCGGCCTTTGGTTGCCAAAAGAGGGTTGTTAAAACTGTTGTGGTGGCCTTTGGTTGGTAGGGTTGCGGGGCTGCATGGGATGGCCGACCACACTAGCTTGCTCATTCACCACGACACCCTCGGTAGTGGGGCCACTGGTATTCACCAAATTGCCCTTCTTGGGCGCTCTCGGCTTCTGGTCAAACATGGAGAGAATAAGCGAGTCTTTCATTTGAGTTTGAATATACCTCGCCCTCTCATACAGCTCCTCCATTGTATTTAGCTTGTTCATTGCCAGAATGTGACGAAACTGGGGAGTGGCATTGGATACAATCATTTTAACTTGTTCCGTCTCCGAGAGTGTATCTTTCAGCTTCTCGGCCATCGACCTCCACCTGTCAGCAAACTGCACAAAGTCTTCATCCAGCTTCATCTTCTCAGTAACTAAGTCGGTAACAGACAAGGATGGACCGACACGGTCCCGGTATTTCTGTAAAAACTTTCTCTTTACCACGTCAAAATCACCGGCCTCGGTGGACTCCAAAGAGTAGAACCATTCGAGGGCCGGTCCATCAAGAGATCTCCTGAACAAATAGGCCAGAGATGCCTTATTATTCTGCCAAAATGAAGTTTCATATAGGAAATCTTTTAAATGGATAAAAGGATTTCCGGTTCCATTGTAATGACGGAAAGTGGGCATCTCTAACGGTGGCAAATGAAATGGCGGCATAACAGGCACTGCAATTTCTGGGGCATCCTTGGGGATGGACATCTTCCTGATCTGCTCCTCCATGCTGGCTATCTTCTGCAGGAGGACGTCCGTACTAGACTCAACTGGGGCCGGATGAGAGGGGAATTGATGAGGCAAGGAATTCCTCAGAATCAACTGAGTCGGAGGATTGTGGGGCTTAGCAAAAGAATAGGCAGTCGGAGCAGGGGCAGGGGTTGCCGGACGGGAAGAGGTGACAACCTGCTGAGTTTGATGGACCGCCTGGTACTTTGGAGAATTGATTCAGAGGCCACCTGTGGCTTGAAGAGGGTTAGAAGAGGAGGAAGGGACATACTTTCCCTTCAAGGCAGCCTGGATCTTTTGGCGTTGTGCCTCATCCAGTTGAGAAAGTGCGTTAATCAAATCATCAACATTGAGGGAGGATGTGATTCCTCCAGTAGTGGATTGGGGTTGGACTTGAGAAGCAGAAGGGTCTCCCACCTGGTTGGTGTCGACCACATAGACCTGAGGGTTATGGGGTTGAGGAGTGAAATATTGGGTGCAAGCATGGTCCGCCCGGTACTGGACCTGCTGGTGGGGAGAGGGTGGATAGTATCCAGGGACATAGCTCCCCTCAGCTTGGTATTACTACTGAGAGAGCTCTACGGTCTGCTCATACTGGCCGACCTCTTCATCTTGGAACTGCTCCTCCATGTTGGTTATTTATGTAAGGCTTCGATCAGAGGAGCAGCGGAAACAACGAAACCCTAAGAGGCGGATCGTTGCTGGCGATCAAAATCAAAAACTATTTCATCGAAGAACCCGCTTAGGAAGAACAGTTCTATACCTTTGCGGGATTAATTAATTCCCAGATGCTCGAAGACGATCGAGTAGAGGCTCGTCGGGCTGCTAGCCGTCCAAGTGTCCGACCTCTAGATGTATCCACACGAGCAGCGGGAACAGACGGGGTCTCCTTCTCGATCTCCACACGTCGGCCACTCCTCAGCACCACCATCCACCACCGTAGGAGGAGGAGAGAGAGAAGGGTGCGCCCAGGTCAGGGAGGAGAGAGAGAGAGGGGGCGGCCAGAGGAGGAACCCTAATGCTTGGCTAGGGTTTCTCTCCTCAGCGTGTATTTATAGACTCTGGCATTTTTCATAAAAACCCAGAAATCGTCTATAATTACCGTCCTAATCCATCTTATCCACTACTCTATTGTGTGTGACCCTCTAGGCCCAATAGTCTGTTTGGTTTTCTGGCCCATTAAGCTAAGAACTCTTCTTAACTTAATTAATTATAATCCAATAACTCTTAATGGATTTAACCGGCTTTCCGACCACAAACGGCACCAAGCAACACCTCGTGATCCCAAATGACTTTGGGAGGGATGCAACCCATATTGAACCTTTCCGTCATCAGATTCCACACAGTTATAGATCCTCATTCATACAATGCTCCAATCAGAATTAGGGTACGGTCAAACTGTCAAACCCTAAAGCATCCTGATCTTATGGACCCTTGTACTCTTAAGTACAGTTCACTAGAAAACTCCTTTTCTGAGTGAACCCGCATACCCTGGCTAGGGATTTCTAAGTACATGTCCATAGAGCATTCTATCTCTTAATCCATGCAGAGAGTGAATGATCCCTTGTTGTCCACCAAAGTGTTTTCACATGAATCCCACTGAGTCCGAATAGCTAACTATTAAGAACCACAAGATTGAAGTTCATAAGTCAGCAATCAAACGCTCAGTGGAGTCCATGCAAAACCTCTTTAGTGACTCAGGTCAAAGATCCAACTATGCTACTGTGGCACTAGAATCTCCTGATTGACAGTCAGCATGATTACCATTCAGGAATTCTAGATCGGGTCAGTTCAGTGAACTCATTCCACTAACGAGCACCTGCACGTGTACCTTGATGTCACCACACCGGTGATTATGAGATCGACCACCCTCGTTACATGAGTGAGCACAACGTGCACCGGTCTATCCGGATCTTCAATGTCCCTTCTTGAAGATCCTACGACCAGGAACATTTAGAATATAAACATCTAGATGACTGATCTCATTATCACAATCTCATCATGATCCAGTCATCATATCTCATATTCAAGGACTTCATCATATTACAACAAACATACTATAACGTGCTAAGAATATAATGAAGAAAACGCCATTAGCATATTGAATGAAATTGTACAAGAAATATCACCATCACAACACTTGTGATTGGCTTGAAGGGCATACATCTCTAACAATTTCTAGGGTTCTACCTGACCTGAGCATCATGTTTCTAATGATTGTGGGAAAGAGGTTTAAACTCGAGCAGTTATAACAGGACCATACCAAATATTAATCAACACAATCAACAATAATCAATACTAACACCCACTATCAATACAATCACTCCCAACCAAATGTTCACTCTACTCAAACAAACTCAGTTCACGAAACAAAGAAGTGGTGATGCTTCTAACGCCCAGATTTTAAGAGTTTGTTCAATTAATTGTGTTTTCAAATGTATTGGACAATGAGGTTTTCACACTATGAAGAACTATGTTTCAATTTTAGTTTTCTCCGCCGGGAACCTAAATTCCACTCTCTTCACCGCGAATAGGTCGACTAACCACCAGGGTGCTCCAAAGGTACAACCTGCCCAAGCTTCCGTGAGGGAATCCACGGGTGCGGAGACTTACGGAGGTCTTAGACAAATAGAGGCCATCCCACGAGACGGAATGCTCAATGGAGGAACCCCTATAAGTCTAAGAAGGGTATGGATCCTACAAAGGGTAGAGGGAGGAGGTCCCTCGGCCGTATGCAGTGTGATGCAGCAGGATATAACAATAATATGGCAATAAAAGCGATGGCAATCCAGTAAACAGCAATGAAGAACATGAGTAGCAGGTATGATATCAAAATGGCAGTCAACAATGGTAATCAGTAGGATGAAGGCAGCAATGATATAGGTAAAGCACCGCAGGTATCAATGTGATGGCATGACAGCAGTAACAATAAGAGCTCAGATGTATTAATAGCAAAAAATATAGTGGGAACACCAACCAGGGTCTCAAATAACCAGTCACGGGTATGAAGATATCAGCCAACAGCAAACAGAGGACGTCACAATGTGCGACGGCCAAGCAAAGAAATAGCATTCAGATGACCGACCGCTAAATGAAATAGCGCCTGTGGAGCAAGGCGCTGATTCAAAATGATATTTTTTTTAAGTGATGCAAAATAAAACAGCGCCTTCCGAGAAGGACGCAGATATCAAAGGACGTTCGCAACCGCAGACACAGATAATAAAATAAGCGCGGAAAATGGCAAGTAACAAATGAAACGGCGCCTTCCATGGGAGACGCTATACTCAATGAACGGCTGACCAACAAGGCGTCAATTCTTGATATCAATATGACACACAGGATCAAACAGACAATCGCTCAAATATAGACTTCACATACTAGCAAATGCCATGGGGTGCACGCAGTGCACAAGAGGAACGGAGGGAAAAAGCTTGCCACGTGGGGCAAATAAGGAGTGGCACACGTGGGTGCCGATGGGTAGGGTAATCAAAATAAGGAACACTAAGTGTCCCACCGTGATCGCCAATCTGTGAACGCCGTCACTTGGAGACGATTGTGTGATTAAAGTGTGTGTTAAATGTAACACTAAAGGTGTGACTAAGATGAGCACGTGGTGCTCGAAGAGGAAAGGGGCACGTGGTGCTCTAACGGATCATGATCGCCAGAGGAGGGAAACTCCTCAAATAAATAAGAACAAGACAGAAAATGAAAGATCGCGATACCTGTGAATGGGAGAAGCGTGGGTCCTTTACTTCCTCTTGAACCGGCCGGCCGACCAAGAGGGCTCCTTTCACTTTGATTACCCTGAATGCAAAGAGAAAACAAACAAATGGAACACTAGATTAGTTGGGTGAACAGTGTAGTATAGGCTCAAACAAGAAATGAAAACGTGTAATCATAGGCCGGAACACACCAGGATGGTGGTTTTAAAACCCCTTAAATGTTAAGGGATGGGGAATGCATGCAACGAGAAGTGAAGCCTAAGTGATCTGGCGTGACCAGATATAAAGTTCTGTGATGATTACAGATGATGAAATACCATGAACATGCAAAGACTGAAAATCAAAATGAGACAGAGGAGAGAAATGAGGGTGATCTCCCTCCACCGGGCTGCACTGCAGAGAGGGGGAAGAAAATCTTCCTACAAGGGAAATCACAACCAACGTAGGTTATGAAAACTCTCCTCTACTATCCCTCCGACTGTTCCTCTTATTATTATTTTTGTATGTCTCCCCTTCGTAGCTCTGTAATTCCTCCTCTCCTTTTGATGATCTCCCCCCCCCCTCTCTCGCGAGCGCCCAAAAGAAGGGGGATTTATAGGGGATGAATTTGCTTGATGGGAAAGAATCAAAAAGAGGCAGGATTTCCTCCAAAAATATTGGAAAGAAACGAGAGATGACAATACTTGAAATGGTAGGTTCGATGGGAAATGGAAACAGTCAACCGGGGGAGGAAATCTCCGCGCGAAAGAAATAGAATGTGAAATGGCGCCCTTCATAACAGGCACTTATTTAAATGGTGTTCCTATGGTGAGGCTCCCATTCTTAACTGCTATTTATTAAAAGTGATAAATGCTCCAAGAATAAGCGTTTCGCTCAAGGAGGCGCTAATAACAAATAACGCCCTCCATAAAAGACGCCATTCAGACAGGATTTCCAGACAATATAAATATTCATCATGTTCAACCCTAATATGGAATCCACTTGGGGCATTGCATGGTAACATGAAATTTACTCATGCCAATGTCATTTTTAGCGTGTCTACACCACCCTCCCCCTTAATTACAAGGTTGGCTCTCTCCGAGTGGTTGGAGCAGAGGGGCATTTTACTCATTTGACGACCAACTAACGGGAATCTTCGAATGTTTATGGAATATTCGTGTCTCTATCGACACGAGTTAATTGTGATGACATTTTTGAAAGTTTTGGTTAAAAATAATGATATGTCTACTAATCTGTCGTTGACGGGAGGTCATCAAATCTATCTTTTTCTCATATTCTATTTACTGGTCAAATGCATTCTTACTAACTACTAGGCTGATTGAAGATAGTAAATGGCTTTTTAGTAAGTTTTTGTGGGAAGAGTCTGATAGCAAGCACTTCACGCATATGGTCAAGTGGGATCAAATCTGTAGGCCCAATGATGAATGAGGTTTGGGACTATGCAAATTGGGAGACTATAATCAAGTTGACTTTGTTATATAACTATGGGGGATCTGACAAGGGCAACCTTATTTGTGGGTATATTGGGTCAAATATAAGTATTTTGCTAGGGAAAACATGTGGATTTTCAATGAAATATCTTATCACTGTGCTGCATGGAAATGCATTCTTAAGGTTAAGAATTGGATCATCGATAATTTGGCCTACTCCATATTCTCTTGAACTTCTATCGGCATATGGTATGACCCTTGGGTATTGGGAAGAGCACTTTTTAGCTCTATGAGGATAGGATCAAACATAAACTTGGGGCACCAAAAGATTTGATTGTTTCATATTTTATTACTGATAGCCACTAGACACTCCCTCCTCCCAATTCTCCTGAAATATTAACTCTTTGAGGTATTCTTAGCAATATCCCAGTTGAGATTAGTGGAATTAATAGGATTACATGGAAGCACGACAATGAGAAATTCACAGCCACCTCAGTTTGGAACTAGGTT
This sequence comes from Amorphophallus konjac, assembly GCA_022559845.1. Classification (NCBI taxonomy): domain Eukaryota; kingdom Viridiplantae; phylum Streptophyta; class Magnoliopsida; order Alismatales; family Araceae; genus Amorphophallus; species Amorphophallus konjac. Next base: position 42,491,395 of record CM040121.1, read on the forward strand.
AAGGAGAAACATCATAATATGGTGATCCATGTCACGTCCCAAACGAGGCAGTAATGTCAAGGCATGACGAGTTAACAAGTGAGTTGATCAAAAGACATATGACAAATATGAGTAACAACAATATGGGTAAAGCCATACTTTTATTGAAAAAGCTGACAGTTCCTACAAATGACTCTTCAAAGTCTTTTGATACTTTTCAAACTTAATACATTTATTCTCTAAATAGATAATTGAGAAGTAAACATTGTAAGACTATCAGCACTCTCTATCACTCAGGCCCATTCCCATCATCTTCACAATTTCCTTATAATTATCAACAATATATAGGGTGAGTTAGAAAGCTCAGTATGACTTATATCTCTTTACCATGTCACTTTAATTGATTAGCATATTGGATCATCTAGATACTCAAGAAAACAAAATATGTAAATAAAACATGTGATAAGTAAAGTAGACATCAAGATCAATAAGTCAAGAATTTTTAGAATAGACATCATAGTACTCGAGTGTAAGCATGAAGATCAATAACATATAGAGAATTGTAAATTTGGCCATGTAACATGATGTTTAACCCATTCAGTCAACAATGTCATGTATAATTAAATAAGTAGTCAAGCATGTAACAAGTCAAGCATGTAACGAGTGAATTGTCCATTTTAATCTTTCATGTCAGTTGGTGTAATGTCACACCTAATCATTCAACTCCCTCGGACACAATACCAGATCAGGGCCCCAAAATTACCAGACATTGAATGTTCAGGTGGACCCAAAGTCCCATGTAAATTTTAGAACAATTCAGTAAACAAATGGTCAATTGAAATTTCAAGAGAAGTTCATGAAGCGTAGTATAATACACAACTAAATATTCAGTCATGTAGGACTCTAGAGGTGGCCCCTAACGCTCAAGAGGTGACTCCCGTCATGTAGCACTTTGTGTCATTATGATCTCAAGAGATGGCTCCCATAACATAGCACTTTGTCCCGTATGGCACTTAGCTCGAACACTTCCAAATGGTTGTTCACGGCTAAAATGCACATGTAGCAAAACTTTCAATTTCAAGGACATCTAGTACAAAGTATAAGTGAAATTTTCAAGAGAAAATCAAAGATGATTTAAAGTATCATGTTCAACGACATTAAGATAATAAATAGAATGAGTTACTAGTCAAGGCATGATCAGTTTCGTAAAAAATCTTGCAAGATAGGTTTAAATCAAGTTTTTTATAGTCGAGTGCTTAGCAGAAAAATCAAAGAGATCACGACCAGATAAGAGGTGAGACAATGAGAGATTCTCGTCGCATTCACAAGGTCCTAATTAAATAACCACTTGTCTATTTAAGGCATTTGCTTATGGACCTCTAACCTTAGACACCGATATTTCTTGGTCGATTTGCTCGACAATTACGAAACTTGTCAGAAACACGTAATCACGTAAATCAAATGGAAACTATTATTGTATATTATAACATGTTCGTGTGTGAAAGAAATTTAAAAGAAGATGTCAAGTTTTAGATAGAGCTTGGATCAAACGACATGGTCAATCATGTACAAAAATTCATAAAAATTAGAGCATAGTCATTTGAACAGTTGAAAATAGCTTTACGTGTTCATTTACCTAGTCATTTATTTCTTGATATTATTTTAAAGCAATAACATATTTTGAAAATAAAAAAAATAGATATTTTTAAAATTTGCACATGCAATGAAGCGATACGGATGATCATCACATGAAATGGGGTGGAACGGAGTCTAACACGTAAAACGAGGCATATCGGAGGTCAAAACGGTGCATATCGAAGACAGAGTAGGTCACGGGCTCCTTGAAGACCACATTCTGATCGCGGTCATGGAGGGCACTACGTTAAGGGCAAGTTCCTTTGGGGTCCTCTAGCTTGTATTCGTTGGAACGCGGTCAGTCGTGGTATTACGTTCTGAATGTAGTCTATGTGAAGGGCACGCTTATAGACCGAACCATAAATGGTGAAAACTCGATATCTCGACTTTAAAATCCAGAATAATGTTTAAATACAAGATCATGATGCTCAAAACTTGCATAAAATAGAAGTTCACATGTAAGAGAATGTATATGAATATTTAAATAAGCTTTGCCCGAGAGAAAACCAATCTATTTGAATATCTAAAAATAAGGAGACGAAGAACGAAGAACACTCCTCCAAATTCAAATTCTCCTCCTCTCTACATCCAATACTTCTTTACCTTGAATTGTATTCCGAGGAGGACATGATCATGCCCTATTTATAGGCTCAATTCTCTCGTTAAACTATCAACCTTTTAATCAAAAGTCAATTTCTACCTAATTTTGCCATCCTCTCGTTGACGAGGATTTAAAATTCGACGCAATGATCGCTATAGTAAATTCGGCTCATTAATTTTGTTGTCCCACCTAATGACGTATGCAACGACGTTTAACTTAATCAGGATTAAATTATGGATAATGATTAATCATTCTTAATTTAATTTCTACAGTGTTACTACAGTGTGTCTATAGTACTGCTATAGTACCGTCGACTTCGCCTTCTTAGAATCACGCCGCGAATCTTGTCGTTCACGTTATCATGTGAGGTTAGGATTTTTAAAAATGTACTCTTTACTTATAACCATAAAGAAAAATATTTTCATAAATTTGTTTATTTCATCTTTCATAATTTATTTTCACATATATATATATATATGTATACGAAATTCTGAATTATTACAATCCATCACTAGATTTTGGATAGACCTACTTCACAAAGGTTCCCCTTATGCACTTGGCGAGCCTACGTGAGAATACTTTCCACTTTGGACAATTTGAAGAAGAAAATTCTGTCCTTTACAAATAGTTGTGCCCTTTGCCATAGGCCAAAGAGAATAATGACCATCTCTACGTTACTTGTACCTACACTAGATAGGTATGGAATGAAATTCTCCATAGTTTTGAATTCTTCGTATAGCCCGCCACTACCATCACTCACGAATTTGAAAAGTTGAGGGAGAGCTTTTATAGCAAGGGGATCATCACTTAGGTTGCAAAGAAGGCTCTCATAAGCAGTGTATGGTGGATTTGGAAGGAGAGATGTTACATAATCTTTCAAAGGAATAGACAAGAAAGGGCCTTGTACTCCACATTTTTTTTATGACTTAAGACATGGCATGGAGTCCATGCATATGTACATGCATCTTGGCGCAAGGGAAACTGGGATTCTATCTCGATCCCACTAACATTACTTATTCCACCAGGCTTTATGAATTTTGATCCTTGGTCTTACACATTGATGGGCTTTATTTGAACTTAACATCTTATGTGAGTGCTCTAAGTAGTGTCTACATAGAGGAAATAACTTTTTCGAAGACAGTCAGTTACTCATGTTGCTATGTTTTGTTCTTACTAGTTAAAGGACATTGGTTGAATTCTCTCATCTTATAACTCCTTAAAATTCAATAATTTACCCTTCTATTATTCTTTTTGTTCTTCCCTAGTCTATGTCTTGTGCGATCAAGAGGGGGTTTTTAAGTGTCATATAGTCCACGCCATGTGTGGTTATGACCATTACTACTTACTACTTATATTTACGTGGTTGCACATTGGACTCCCAATCATGTCATGAGTGATGAAAAAGGATCATAATCTACAACCCTATAACCAGTGTGATCATGATCTCCTTCACATTTGATGTCTAAAAATAAGTAACTTAGACATGTACTAGCATTGACTACTACTCTTCTTGCACACGATGCATATTTATAGTTAATACATTCTTACTTACTTAACAATAATAATAATAATAATATATTTCAAGTGATATTTGTGTAATTTACTCTCTAATAACAATTTTAATGTAAAAATTAAAAAATGATTTCATTTCATTGTCCCTCACATTTTTGAAAGAACGGTTAAAAGTGAACTTAGGCCTCGTTTAAGAAGGGAGTCTGCTTTCTCATTTTAACAAAAATCTTCAACTTATGACTCAATCAAGATTGTTAATCATTTAAAATCTATAAAATCTTCTCTGAGGATTGACAATGAGGAGGCACTTTTGTTCCTGTAATCTCTTTCCTCAAGATTTTCTCTAACTCAAAAATCTAGGCAGCTCTTGAATGTTTGATAAAAATTAAAATATGTCAGAGATTTGAGCTTCAAAACTCAGGCAGAGTTACTTCCCAAACGATGCCTAGAAGTTCTAAGTGAAATTCCATCACATCATCACACGCTCCCTTCCGACTCGGCACGTGTGAAGAACGGCGGAACGACGGACACATCCGTGCGTATAAAGTATGAACTATGAACTGAGAAGCCACATTCGCAATTACGCCTCTTTACGAGGGCCTGTCAACAAAAATCAGTCACGTTGACCACTAAATGCCGCCACGCCATGGCCATTTCTCCTGCAGCGCTCCTCGCGGTCGCATGCGTACACTTACTTCGGGGTTGCCGTCAAATCGTTCGTTTAAACCAGAAACCCAGAAGATCTGGTAAAGAATCGGTTCGTCGGCGGAAGTTTTCGGCTCGGTGTTTGTTGCCGGGAATTTGATCGCTCCTCGTCCACTCCACAGGCATCTGTGATCGGAGGAACGCTGTTCCGCGCAAAGCAAACCCTCGTAAACTCGAAGAAGGAGCCGGCAGGCGCTCGTGGTTTGGAAGGGAAGCTTGGAATCCTGCAGGAACGCCATGTCGAGGTTTCGCCTTGTTCTCTCGCGGTACGCCTGTCTCCCCGATCGTTTGCATTTGTCCCCTATCTGCCTCCGTCGACAAGAATTCGAAGCTACTTGGATTTGTATGCTCTGCTTTGTTGTTATGCTTTGTTCTTTTGTTGCACTTTCTGCAGCAGTATGTTTTTCTCTCCTGCGTTTTGTCTCGACATTTCAGGGATTGGCCTTTTTGGAGCCTCCAAAAGTGCAACGATGCTTTTTTAGACTCGTCCTGCTGTGATAATTCGCAAAAAAATTGATGGAAGGAAGGGACATTTGGATGCTCAATAGATGCTGCCCACGGTGGAAACGTTAGTATGTCGAGGATTTTCCCGGTTTATTGCCCCCACTCGAGGGCGATAGAATTGACTTATAATTTTTTTGCAGCATCTGTTCCTGATTTCGTGGTAGAGATAGCAAGTGAAACTCAGTTTAACACATCGGACTTAGGCAGTGGACAGAAGTGCATGTTTGCAAAAGATAGGTGGTGTGGTGAATACACACTAGAGGATACCTTCCCACAGCTCTCTGCTATTTCTTCAGCACCATTGACCTCTGTAGCCCATACTTTTGACACACATCTCTCAGGGAGGACCTGGGCCCCATCCTTTAGAAGAAATCTTAGGATGGAAGAGATGGACCAGCCGAAGGAACTCCTTTCTTTACTCCTCAATTTTGCTCCAGAGACAACCAAGTTAGATAAATGGTGGTGGAAATGGGAAAAAGATGGAAGGTTCTCAGTCAGATCGGCATATTTTTTTTTTATCTTTGAGGGAGGAGTGTGGCACCGTTTTGCTTTGCAGATCTAGAGCCCCAAGAGCCCTCTCAAAGTGAAGCTTCTAATATGGAGAATCCCACATGGATAATTGCCGACTTGTGATAGACTGGCTCCATTCATGGCAGATATCAATACATTGTGCTACCTTTGCAGTGTAGAGGAGGAGACTCTAAATCACCTTTTCACAGGCTGTCCCTTCTCTCAGAAGAGGACTTAAGTTATGAGCAGGATTCTGTGCTCCCCCAACTTGTACGAGAATGTGCAGTAGCTGATTGGGGAATGACACAAGAAATGGTCTCTTAAGGGAGATAGAATCATCTGGTGGCCTATTATTCACATCGCCCTTTGGACCTTATGGGGAGAAAGAAACAACATAGTCTTTAGGAAGGAAGCTAAAGCTCTAGAAGGGTTGTCTCTTTCATATGTGAGAGAGTGAGGGATTGGGATTTGATTATAGGTGAAGTGGACTCACACAATTCTTTCTTTTTTTGACTTGTTGGTAGAGTGTGCGACACCATGTCGGTGTGAGGTCTTTTTGTGCAGAGATCTTCTGGGAACATACTGTTTATACCTATATATCCCTCCCTTATTCCAATTATTTGGGGTCGGCTACATGAATCATGTTCCGCCAACGATTTTTATCAAGTACTATAATCATATTTAAACCCAAGAAACTAATGTCCTTCCTAATAACACCGCACCATCTCATTTTAGGCCTTCCCCGAGCTCTTTTACTAGCATCCACTAAGATTCGGTCACATCTTTATAATCATTTACCATCCACTTTCAAAAAACCAAAATGCATCTGACTTGATTGCCGGGTACAATTGCTTTACCAATAAGACATGTCTTGATCCCATTATATTTACCACCAGATTAGATTGTTAAAGAAGAAAACAACTCAGGAGTGAAACCGACGAGTGGGCTTTGGCTTGCTTTCTCACAGCATCCACACTTTCACATCGACATTGATAGATCAAAACGAGCTAGCAATGAAATTGAACTGAAGATTCTGAACAACCATTACTTACACAACATTTTAGTGTCCCGATTTCCCTCTAGATATTGTCATTGTGAGATTGGTTTCTTATATTTTAGTTGTTTACATGTTGTATAGAAGCAGCGAGAATTTAAAAGGAAAAACAATTGATGACAGTTGAAAAACGTGAAAAATGGTTTAGGAATGGGAAGAAAGGAAAAGAAAGAGAATAAGTTTAAATAGTAGGGAATGGGAGAAAATGTCCAGGGAGTCGCCCCCTATGGAAAAATTGGTGATATTCAAGTACACAAGGAATTTGGAACCAATTGTGAAGATGGATATCTATGCTTTGAGATGGAATTCATAGTGCATGAGTTGTATAAAGTAAATTATCATACGACTACGTATGCTCGTTTAAAAGGAGGGCAAAGACCATAGTTCATTTTTAGCTTACAATCCGTACCACTATATAAAGAAAGGACCTGGCTATAATGCAGATGGGAAGGTGGACATTGCTGGATTTTCAAAACTGGTGTCCAAAATTTTCTTTTTTCCACAGGGAGAAAGGGGAGAGAGATGGAGGTCAGACACGGAGCAAGAAAGAGAGGGCAAGGAGAAAGAAAGATATATGCATAGGGTGTGGGGGGAGGAGGGACAAAGTGGGGTAATAGAGCAGAATTTCTTTCACATAACAAGGTCAAGGGTGAGGTGGTTCCCATCACCTGATTGAGAATGTTATTTTTCACTGATTGTCAAAGAACATCTGCAGTCCACCAGTTGACAAGTAAATGGTCCAATAAGTTGTACACAGTACCACAAAAATTGCATGTCCACACCATGAGTCATGGTAACTTTGTCGCAAGTGGAGATATTTTGGTGACAATCCCTAGTTGATAATTTTATTTATCTGCTTACTGCATAGACTAATCCCATTTAAGTACCCATAATTGACACTGCAATATGGATTGCTTATGCAAAAGACTCAATGGAGGAATCTTGACTTCCCAAACCCACTTCTTTCCTTACTTATTGACATTTACTATTGAGTTGTGCAAAATTTCAGCTAGTCTGATGTATGTAAGTTAACAATCAAATACTCATCTTCTAAATTGGATGTTCCATCTTGATGGTGTTTCTTCTCAGCTGTGCATTTTACGTGTCCCATTTTTCCACATAAAGGAAACTACAAAGTTTTTTTTTCGAGGAAAAGGTGGATCGTACCACCAATTTTATTAAAAATAGAGGTAGTACAACTGATGGAGGTGAGGAAAGGTTCCTCAACCTCAAGAAAGGAAGAAAGAAAAGAAAATTCTGGTATAATTACACTATCCGGAATAAACAACCCTCCTCCAATCTTTTGAGGACATTTTACTGATGAATCAAAACCATTGATAGACAAAAGAGATAGATTGGATGCAGATATTCTCAATGTAGATGGTACTTCCCTGGAAGATAGTATCATTTCTTTCTTGCCAAATGCTTCAGCAGATTACATGGAGGATGAGACCAATCAATTTTTTCTGTGCTCTATGTGTTGAAGCCACCTTCCAAGTCTTGAAATATAATGACATTTGCTGGACATTCTGGAAAGGAGTGGAGAAATGGAAGACCTGACTGAGAGCTTGCCACACAGCCTGACTAATTGGGAAAGTCAACATTAGATTGTCGACATCCTCGGCTTCATTTTCCACAAAAAAGAGCGGACAACATCACAGTCTGGCTGCTATTTCCTTCTCTACATTTTAGTGATCATCCTCATCACTAAAAAATCAAAGCTGGTCATATGAGAACTTGTATTTCTCTGAAGAACTTGATTTGCCTACTATCCCCACATTTGTCAAGAAAGTCAACATTTTGAATGATGAGGACTGCTTATTTGTGGAACTTACATTCAAATGTAGTCCTTTAATTCAAGGTTGGCTAACTTGGTGGTCTGGTCTGACTCTGTCCGGCGCATATATGAGCTGGACCGGTCCAATTCGGTCTGACTCAGCCGAGTGTTGGGGCGACTCAGGGTCTTAAAGCCCTGGGCAATCCCATGTTTATCTGGGCTTGGTCCAGCCTAGATATGATCCGACTCATACGAGTTGGACTGAGTCAGTCCGATAAGGTGAGCCATGCTCTAATCCATGCGCCAATTCCATTGCGTTTCATTCTTGCAAATGTACTCCTTAGGTCACATCATGCATTATCTTCCATCATCATATGGGATGTTTGATACACAAAATGCATAGTATCCATTTTGCAGCTAGGAGTACTGGTGTATCTTTTAGTCCCCTAGCTTCCATCTTTCAGTGTTAGCGTCGACCGAGCAGTGTGTTCTGAGTTTCATTCTTGTGAACATACTCCGTAGTCCCTAGGCCAGATATGTCATGTGTTAGTTGTGATTGATTCACAAAATGCTTAGTTTACCCATTCTATGGCTGCACTAGTGTATCTAATCCCGTTCACTACTCTAACTTCCATCTGCCCAGCGGAGTTCTTCCAAAAGTCATGATGGAGAATAGGATTCTTCATGGATATCCAAAAAAGGAACCCTTCTGTCTTCTCCTCTTCAATGAACTGCTGATTCTGTTAAGAAAGGTAACTGGCACTCACAGTTATGTGATTGTGCTTCTGCTGGATGGTATTAGTTAATCTTACGTGTAGGTAAAGAATGCTGGTGTTGCAATGCAGAAACATTTAACATGTAATTGGGTGGCCTAAGATCCAGATTAAAAATTTTTGTCCACTCCATCTTAACTGTTATTTTATTCTTCTTTGTCATTGTGAAAATAGCTGTAAAATGCTTATTTCATTTTCTATTTCAACTATGTATGCTCTTTTCGGAGATGCTTCATAACTCATTTGTGATTTATGATGTGCAGTTTGGCCCATGCCAAAAGTTCCTTTGGGCTGGGACTCAATGACAACATTGTACAGCGGTATGCATTGATGATTGTTATTGGTCTAATATCACATGTAATTACCAGACAGTTATCACACTGAAAATGGGTTTGTCCTTTGTATGCAATCACATGGAAGACTAGCGGATTTGCGAAAGTAATTTATCGTATACAACTGCTCTATACTTTATGTTTGTGTTTTAACCCCCACTTCTTAAGGAACCCTTGGTGTATTTAGTGGTTTTTCCCTTTGCTGTCACTCTAAATGCTAACTTCATACCTTAATCACAGAGAGGGGGGAGGGACACCCACTGAGAGAGGGAAACTTACTTCTCCTTTCTATAGTTGTACATCACACTTTTATTTTAATAAAAATGTGGCACCATCTACTTCAGCAAAAAAAAAAAAAACCACAGAGAGGAAGGAAGGGAGATTATTGCCCATATAATGGCTTGAAATATTCTTAACAGGAGCTTTACTAATTGCATCATTTAACAAATGATCATCATAATACTTGAACTTCAATAATATGTATGTCTCCTATAAAAGAGATGTAATGGTTGGTGGCCCATTTGGGTGGATGCTGGGGTTTGTCTCTCGAGGGTTTTCTGCAAATCATGGACCATAATATGATTTGGAACCAGGTCAGAACTTGGACTGTCTAAGGCTGGTGCAAAGTGGTGTCAGAAGGTTGCTTTATGTAAGATTCACCTTTCCTCAGCTGCTTTACCTCTTTCCCCTTCAATTCTCTCTTTTCTGACTGTTTAGAGATCCCCTTTAGTGGGCAGAGCTTCCCCTCTCTCTATTTTCTTCTTACTCTCCTTTCTCTCTCTGCCTTTTTCCCTTTCTCTTTTTCTCACTCCCTCTCTCTATATTTGTTAAAGTTGTTAGACCATCCAACTGAAGCTGTCAAGCAAAGATTGGTGTGAACACCATTCTTTCAAGATTGTTTATTATTTTCTCCACTATATGTGGGACTATAGCACTCCCCCTCATGTGCAACCTAACTTAGCTCTATCATGAGAACATTAACAAATATGGGGTGCATGTCCTGAAATATAACTATGGGCTCTAATATCATATTAAGGTTACTGGGTCATCCAAGTCAAAAGTTTTAATGTAAAGAGTGGAGAGGATACCATTCTTTTAATATATTGATATTTTCTCCACTCAATGTGGGACTATTCTGACAATCTCTCCCACCTTGCTGCTTTAATGGCTAAGAAAAAGGGGGTTGGCTGGCTACCTCTTAGGCAGCAGCCCCATAGAAGCTAGCTGCCAGCTGGGACCCCTTATTGGGCCTTACTTAAGGACCCAATAAGAGAACCACCACATCTGCCTGGTCCAATAGTGTTTTTTTGATGACCTGGTCCAATAGGTGTTGCCCAACCCATTGTATGGGCTGGGCCTAGGCCCAATAAGACCTTGAGACTTGGCCACTAATTATCTGATATTTCCGGATTAAAAGTCTACATATTGGATTATTGCAATTTAACCAAAAGCTCTCAAGATTATTTTAATATCCCTATTGATATTCAGTTTTATGTAGTCCATGTGTTATTACAATAAAACTACTGGTCCTTTTGAAATTCATCATCACAACATATGGCTAAAGGGCCTTTTGCACAGATGAGAAAGAAAGTATCCGATTTCCCCAGAGAAAAATTCATTGACAGTTCCATCCTAAGCCTTTTCAGTTAGGATTAATGATTTCTAGAGTTTCTCCATGCTTTCAACCTTTGTTTTGGGGTATTGGTGTGGAAGAATGGCAGCCTTCACATCCAATGTTTAGTGTGAAAACAATGAAGAGGTTGATCACTTATTCAGATGACCATTCTTTGAGGAAATGTCTAGATGAAGCAAATTAACAGCAGCCATTAGCTAACACACTCGAGAGCAAACAACTGAAAAAACTGTTAATATTACTGTATTCAAGTTATTACTCCGTATGCTTTCTACTTTTAGGGAAAAAATTTCTTTGTATGACTTCATTGTTGACCTTTATACCTTCTACACAATTGCAATGAGACTGGAGCATCTTGTTAGCTATTTTTTCTGCTTGCACTTGCAGGCCTTTGTCACTGGTTAATGGTACCTGTAGAGGACCTTTATGCGAGAAGGTAACAAATCACAATATTTAGATCTAATTTAATGCAGCTTTTGGTGCTCTAAACAATGTAAACTTGAACTATTTGTTGCAGTTAAATGAAGTTCGCTGTTTCTCATCTGCCGGTATGTTACCTTTCAATTTTCACTTTGTCCTTCTCCACATAGCTTTGAAAATTTCTAGCAGCTGTTATCTACGGTAAATGCTGATTGGACTTTCCTGCATCAGGATGATGATCTTGGGTTACTCAGATCTTGTTCCTAACTTTCATGTGTCATATTCTAGTTTCTAAATTAGCACTACAAGTAAATAATAAAAGAGTTTGTGTTAGGTCATAAGTGCCTGAATAGATTATTCTTTTTTTGAAAAGTGGGTAGTACCACTATTGTATTAAAGACAAAGTGGGATATACATGTGTATACAATGTGCTCACAAAAATCCCTATACAAGAGAGGCCTTCCACACCAATAAGGAGTGGTTGACACTAGCACCCCAAAAACCCAAACATGGAGGAGTTGTGGGAATCAATGTTACACAACATCCCCGCCTACTCTCTCACTCTCTCACAAATAAAAGCCACCACTCTATCCACTGTTGAAGCTTCTCCTCTGAAGGACCTCTTGTTTCTCTCTCCCCATAAATCCCACAAAGTCGCATGCAGAATCAGCCACCAAATCACCTTGTCCCCTTTCAGATTCCGCCTTCTATGCCAATGACCAATCAAGTGCTGGACACCCCCTTGCAGGTCAATAATGCTATGGACCCGCCTAGTGACCTTGTGCCAAACCTCCTACGAGGAAGAGCAATGAACAATAGGTGATCAAGAGTCTCATCCTCCTTCCCGCATGGTTGGCACACCATGGGAATATCATGCAGGAAGGGGGTAAGCCTGTCACAGGTTGGTAGCCTACCATGGGAAATCCTCCAAGTGAGAAGCTTCACTTTGTGAGGACTTTTAGGGGCCCAAACCTGTGTACGAAGGCCATGGCGAGTAACCCCATCAGATATCATGGAGTAGGTCGACCTCACAGAGAAGCAACCCTCTCTATCGTACGTCCACAACCAATGATCCTCCACATCTACCATTGGCCTCAATGCAAGCAGGAAGGAAAGCAGTCTCTGTAGTTGGTCCATCTCCTTTGGCCACAAGTTCCTTCTGAAAACTTGTGCTCACTTGCCTCCTAACAACTGAAACTCAAAGACCTGTGAGACAAGAGTCGAAGGAGCTGCGGCAACTACGAAGAGTCTCGGGAAGGACTCTTCTAAAGTGAAGTCACCACACCATATGTCTGTCCAAAAGCGGCACTTGTCCCCTGTTTAACACAGAATTATTAATTTTTAGAGAAAAAAGGGGAGGGAATGTTCATTTGTTGAACATGAATGCACATTTATAAGCTATTTAAGTAGCATGTGCATTCCCAATTCCTTGGGTTTAGTTTCTCAAACGATTTGGGTTCGAGTACGGGACCCTTCCCCACTGACCTCGGTCAGTGTTGATTTACGTCGGCATAAAGTCCGAACACCCTTGTTTAACTGCCAAAGAAAACTATAGTCCTTTACAATTAGGGCCTGATGCTGAGGGCAAAGTTACGACTACTCTAATCGTCTTCCCTAAAGGAAAGATAAGGAGACAGAGGTATGGCTTAATGAGAGTGTAGTCCCAGAAGGGCTGGCAAATCAAGAGGGGGGTGTTTCGATATCATTTAAATTATAAGTCCCACCGGGCGTGCCAGACTGTTTCGATATTATTTAAATTATAAGTCCCACCGGGCGTGCCAGACTGTTTCGATGGGATTTATTAAAAATTATCTTTATTGGGTTTATTTATTAAAAATTATCTTTATTGGGTTTATTTGTTAAAAATTATCTTTATTGGGTTTATTTGGTTTATTTACGCGTCGATCAACCACTTAATTAACCGGTAATTAACTGACTGATTGACTGCGCAGGCGTGCCAGTCACGTAAGTGACGAGTTTATTGTGCGCTCATTCTGACCCATGTCGGGCGAGAGTGAGGTTCGGTCGGGACCAGCAGTCCGCCATATCATAAAGGCTATGGCGTTAATTACATCCCCCGCGAGGAGGGAAAATCTTTGATTAATTACCGAGATAATGGGCTGTCGAGGCCGGAATAAAGAATGCAACGGATGCAAATGATCATGGAAGATATTATAATCTACCATGCACGGTTTATTAGGGCGAAACCCTCAATACGTGACGGAGGATATAGGTCCGAAGACCGCCATCACGCATGGCAAGAGCTTCCCGTCGGGTGTTGCCCGGCTTTCTGCTAATGTCATTTGATATACCGAGGGCCCGCGCACTCAAGCATACATTGATGCGGCATGAATGCTTAGACTGAAACATGATAATGAAGCTATGGAATTAGCCGATTCGGGTTTAGACAAACCAATTCACTCAATTTATTGATTACAGGGTTTATTTGATTCTATCATTAGCATTAGAAATCACCTCGGAGGCGAAGAGAGGGTTGAAACGGCGCGACGACGCGATTCGGAATGAAACCGGCGTGGTACGCGTAGGTATAGAGCTTAAAACGACACGGGAACCGTAGGAATAGGTTAAAACGGCGTCACGGGACGTAGGTGTAGGGGGGAGGCCTTAAAACGGCGCGCCCCTTTGAGGGCGCGCCGTTTTAAGGCGCGCCATATTATGGCGCGCCGGTTGCCGGTGGTGCCGGTTTAGCCCCATTTCACAGAAACCGAGGTTTTATCGGTTTATTTTTGGACTTATTAAAACATTTTGGAAGATTTTGGAAGTTTATTGAGTCAGTCATTCATCGGATCGGTCCCGGGCCGTCTGGAAGTTGAGTCACAGGCTCGCGCGAGGTTCATACTCGAGCATGGCGATCGTTCCGACTGAGGCAAGTTTATTAAGTTTAAGATTATTAAATGGTTTATTAACTTATTCGCGCTGAAAATCTGGCAGCATCTCCCCATCTCGGAGGATTGTCGGGGAGAAGCGGGGAAGTACTCACGTGGCGGAGTAAACCCCTAAGGGCCGGGTGGCACAACGGCGGCCGGCAAACCCGAACGGATAGGAAAACCCCGAGGGCTAGCCTACTAGGGGCACCAAGTCCGTGGGTGGAGAGTAGACGGGTAGCGCGACTAATAACGGGAGCGAAGACCCCGAGGGTTAGCCTATGAGGGGCACGCGACCCGAGTCGACACTACGTCCGGATCGGGACGACCGGTATGGGAGGAAACCCCGAGGGCTAGCCTACGAGGGGCACACAACCCACGGCCACCACAATATCCGTTAAGGACTGTGGATTTGACTGTGTTGGGATTAGCCCGTTTACTGTTCACTCATTAATCCATAGGAGATTCATCACTGTTGGATGGTCCCCTGTAGACAGAGCGTTATCACGATGGAACAGTGGGGATGTTCCCCTCTCCCCGGTCACCTGATCTCCTCGAAGAGATGGTAATACGGCGCGGTTGCAAGACACACTCAATCAGCAAGCTGATTGTGATAGCTATAGGTGTACATATATGCGTATATATTAACAGGTTGACAGGATGATTATCACATTGATGCTTAGAAGATAATAATGTAGAGTATAGGGATGGCCTCGCCTCCCCTCGTTCATGGTTCAGAACAAAGGGGGATAGGAGGACGGGCCCAGGACTAGCCAGAGAGACGTACTTATGTGTATGTTTCTGGCGACGAAATCTTCGACACTCGAACGGAAGAGAGCCCCAGGGAGAGGGGGATCAATGTAGCCCGTAGCGTAGCAGGGCATATCGGCGTCGGAGAAGACGAACATCGGAAACCATTCGCACAGTGAAATGCACAGATAGAAGAGACATGTCAATGGAAGGAGATGAATACGGCGCCGCGCTCGAACGCGTTTTATTCATCATCTTGGACGCAGTGAACAGTGCACATGTGCATGTTGCACATTCTCGGCGCCGGCACTGTTGCACGGTGCCGCTTTAGCGTCCAAGAGAAGAAACGCAAAGGGGAAGAAGAAGAGGCGATGCAATGAAAGAACAACACCATTAAACCCCTTTAACTCACTGGTATATTCATTCATTCCATATAAAAAAAATGTACAGAGTTCATTCCGGCGCCGGCGTTGTCGCACGGTCGCCGTCAACAACAAATGAGAGAAGCAAGTATAGGAGAAACACAGAGATGGTGAGGGGGGGGGGGAGGTCAGGCTCATATCTTTGCCCCTCCCCCCTTCTCACTTACATTACAACGGGAGAAAAAGAAAACGGATGAAAGGGGATCAACGAGGAACACCATGGCGACCCACCTAAGCAGACAGAGAGCAGAGACTCCTCTTCTCCGGCGCCAGAGAATCGTGCAGAGCGGAGGCCGGCGACAGGGGAAGGAAACCCTTAGAGAGAATCTTCTTTCCCAAGAAACCCCACTCTCCTCTCTGATTGGTGGTAACACCTCCAGCGACGGGAGCCACCCTCTCCCCCAATTCTTCTATGGTTCTCTTCTATTCTTCCCTTCTCACTTATTTTTTTTTTCCTCCCCCCCCACTTGGTCGAACCAAGTGGAGGATATATATATAGCACGTTCAAACGGCGCCATGGGGAGCGCGCCGTGAAGAGGGGCGCCGCTTAAGGGCTTCCAGGTTTGGGTTTTGCGCGCCGTTTTAGGTGGCGCCGCTTTAGGGGGCGCCAGTGAAGCGAGGGCGCCGTATTGGCCTTTTCCGATTGTCCGGGGCTAATTGACGAGTCCGGGGATGGTTCCGGAGGTCGCCGTTGGTCATTTCTCCTGTTGTGGTCTTCAAGAAAACATTGGCGGGAGGTTGACGAACCTCTCGGTAGGACGTGCGACCTTCCTCGGAGCTCCGTGTATGTTCGGCTTGAGGATGCAGGTCTTCTGCTGACACAACACTTGACACTGCGATCCGTGCTCTCGGCCCGGCCTCGTCGGTGCTCAAAGCTTCCTTGTAGGGTGGAATAACACCTGGGATAATTCCGCTTTGACTGGGCGATCATTCGGCCGCTAACGGACCCAATATAGCGAGAAGCCGAATCCGTATCGGGTGATCGGGGTCTTCTGCCGACAGAGCCTCCGGTTCCTTGTTATGAAGGGCCGATGACGTTCCCCCTCCTCAGGAGAGTCTTTATTTAGGTGGCGGGCCACCGGATAGACCATCGTCCTTGATCGGACGATGGGTTGGGCGTATGCAGCACGACAGAGTCGATGCTGGATCATTAGGCAGACTTGGTCGCTCTGCCGGTTGGTTGTGAGTTCATCTCGACTTTCCTGAGGCGAAGTCTTCAGCATGTTGTTCTTCATCGGCTTCTATGCTTCAGTGGGCCGTATCATTCATCTTTGCGGCTCGATCGCCGTTCATCACATTTTGAGTGCCAACATGGGGGTGAATTGATTTCCCCAAAATTTTAAATGCAGCACGCAAAGAAAACACAATGCAGATCGAACCTCGCTAAACAACAAATTATTGTGATAAAGATCAACACTGAAGCACAAACTATGAGAATGGGGGTAGAAGATAAGGAGCAAACCATGAAAGGACCAGAGATTTTTTAGGTGGTTCGGCTACACCCAAGTGCAACCTACGTTCACCCCTCATGGTGTGTGAGGATTAACCACACTATCTAAAGAATCGCATACACACGAAGACTCTGTCTCCAACACGATGCTTCTGCATCACACACACACACGGAGAAGTAATTTCTCCACGCACATGTCCATACATTGTTTAAAGGAATTATAGATCAACACTCAGAAAACAAGTGAATGCTAGATGAACAAGAAAGGCAATTTAAGCTCTCCCTGTCTTAGTTTGTTTGCTCTTCGTTCCTCAAGTTCCTCTTCTCTTCTCTGCTTTCCTTCTGCTACAATTGTGATCTCGTTCTCTTTCTCTGGTTTTGTTGCTTCTGTTGCTTCAAATCTCTGCACCGCATTAAGCTCTGGTAATCTTCGTTGTTATGCAAATCTATTTTTTCTTCTTCTTTTCTCTACAACTCTGTCTTCTTCTTCCGACGGCTCTATTCTTTCAGCTTTTGACAGACACTCTTTCTTCCATGGCCACCCTCTTTTTCCGCTTTTCCTGATCCTTGTCCAGATGAGAATATTTATAGTACTAGGGTTTCCAGAAGCTTTCATCACGTGGGAGGGTAGATCCCGATGCCAGGTGTTCTCCTCGTACGATTCCACGTGCGTGCCACACGTCTAGCATGATTGCAGAACATTCCTTGGGCTGCAGACCTACGAATACACTACACGACAAGAAGTTAAAAGAAAACAACAAATTTATTTTTAAGACAGTAGCTATCTTACGATGTCTGCGCCTAACTCCTCATCAGCTATCTAACTTAGTACTGTAACATCGCCTATGTCACACACCACTTCGGCTATCTTAGAAACACATTGGCCTTCTCTCAATAGCGCCTATCACAATGAAGGTTCGCCTAAGCACTTCGTCTATGTGAGCATCGCTTATCTGAACTTGGCTCAATACTCATCGCCCATGTGAACACTTCGCCTATCTGAACATGGCTCAATGCACATCGCCTATGTGAACACTTCGCCTATCTCAAAGTACATCGCCAATGTGAACAGAGCTCCTCACTGCCTATATCAATGTTACTTCGCATATGATGAGCATCGGCTAACTCAATGCAACTTCGCCTATGTTGAATTAGCTTCACCTATCTCAATTGCGCTGCGCCTATCTTCAACATAGCGGCTATGTCATCCATATTGCGCCTATCTTCTCAGTAATTGCGCCTATTGGAGCAACTCTCTGCGCCTATCTTCTCAAAAACTTTAGTTCACCTATCTCTTCAAAGCTTTTCAACTTTCATACTCTGCTCCCCCTATCTTCTTATACATCTAGTGCTTATCTGGGGAACAGAGTGAACAAAGTTGTAATTTGCTGGAATACATCTCAGAAAAACAAGTTAGACCCTCAATTTACTGATAAAATTAAGATAGTTGGAAACTTATGACTTTAATGAAACTCAAGGATCCTTAACCACTTGTGAACACAAAAATTCACTCATTCCTAGAGTTTTGTTATCATCAAAATCGGCTAGGAGTCCAACGATCTCTCCCTTTTTGATGATGACAAAACTCTAATGACATTGAACAGTGCAGAACAGGCTAATGTCTTTTCAACATTCAAATCACAAAGATGAACACAAAAACAACATAGTCAAACAATATTTGATCTCAGTTTTCTCAATTTTGTTTCTGTTCTTGTTTTTCATTTTTTTTGTTTTTCAGATTTTCATGATAATGAATGCTCTTGAACTTAGGCATTGACCTAGACACATGACTACATAACAATGAATGAAATTACATGAGATGCATGAAATGCTCACACATTCATACACTCACACAGCACACACATAGGCATACACTTTTAGAATTTATTTAGAATTTATCTCCATTTCTCATCTTTTCTCATCTTATTTCTCCCCCTTTTCTTATCTTTTCTCCCCCTTTGGCATCATCGAAAATGGGGGTAAGGGTTAACAAAGGAGCAAATCACTAGTCAAGAGTACTTATTAATAGAGTCACTTCGGAGAGTAATCTAAAAATTCAGAGAGACTTATCATGATGTTCTTCAATAAGTGGAGTTGAGTCTCCTCTTGGGTTGGAAAGTCTTCAATGAAGTGCAGAAGGTCTTGATGGTATTTCCATTTCTACTCTGTCCCTTGAGAATGAATTGACCAAATATTGACTGGAGCTTGCTTACTGAAGGAATCCAGCTTAGACTCAATCTTCTTGAACCTTTCCTTATAATTTCCGTGCTGCCATGTTCTCCAGAAATGTACAGTTGACCGTCCATGATGCTTTATAACATGCCGGCCTTCATGCATTTGCCTTCCCTCATACATGGGCATGTCTTAAGTACCATGGCTATGGACTTTTACAATTTCCTGCCCATTTTAAGCAGAGACATTGCTACTGTTGTTGCTGTGATGCAAGTGTATAAGGGTTGAGTATAACTTCGGATGATGGATCATGAGTTGTTGTTGCTGCTGCATGTATGCAGAGCTACATCCAAGGATGGCAGTGTCGGTTTCGGACTCGGTTTTGGCCGGGTCCGAAACCGATACGACTCGGTATCGGTTTCGGTTTCGGCCGAAACCGGTTCAAAACAGTTAGAAAAGGGGGCAATCTATGAAAATGTTAGGTTTCGGCCCGAAAACAAGTTAGGTTTCGGCGAAAACAGGTTAGGTTTCGGACCGAAACCGGACGGTTTCGGACCGAAACCGGACGGTTTCAGTCCGAAATCATTAAAAAATATTTTATTTTTGGTATCGGCCCTGCTACAGTGCAAATGCCCGTTTCGGTGTCGGTATAGGCCGAAACCGATACGTTTCGGCCGAAACGTATCGGTTTCGGCCGATACTGCCAACAATGGCTACATCTCTCCCAAATGCTTCTGCATAGCTTCCGGGCTGAGGTTTCCCAAAATTTGATCTGAGATTCCAATTTCAGAGGGCTCAGTGCTTGGTGACTGCAAGGATGGCAGTACCAGTTTCGGTACCGGTTTCGGCCAGGACCGAAACCGAAACGTACCGGCTTCGGTTTCGGCCGAAATCGGTTCAAAACATTTAAAAAGTCAAAAATATAATGAGCCTGTCCGGTTTCGGCCGAAACTGTCCGGTTTCGGACCGAAACAGGTGAGTTTCAGTCGAAATCGATACGGTTTCGTCCGAAACCATTAAAAAAGTTTTTTGTAAGGTTTCGGACCTGCTACAGTGAGCATGTCCGGTTTCGTTTCGGTACCGGCCGAAATCGATACGTTTCGGCCGAAACGCATCGGTTTCGGCCGATACTACTCACCTTGGATGACTGAGACGATGGTATATTTCTAGAGCTGGAGCTGACTCTCCTGATATCCCAATCAGACATTATATCTGTTTCCAGAGGAATTTCAGATGATCTTCTAGGGGAGTGTAGATAAGCACGGTCCATCTTTTGGATCAGTCATTTGGACTGAGAAGGCTCTGGCAAATCTTCAAGAGAGCTCACTTCTCTTCTCAATAGATTGTGAAATCATCTCTGGGCAAGAGAGATAACTAGATTTGCTTGAACCTATCAAGATCTCTGACAGTTGGATATGAAGTAGTGATCAAGGAATAGGAGACTCAAACAAGAAAGAGTTGACTGGTTTTGATAAAACTCAAAAAGGAATTATGAATCAAGTTGGTGGACTTCAGGGATGTGTTTGTTGATTGAAGGGGAATTTGGTTGAAGAAAAGTTTGCTAGTGGGTCTGACAAAATTTGTTGAATTGATGCTCAATGGAATGTTTGCTGAATTTTGTAGGCTTTCGGGAAAGGATGGAAAAATTCATGAAACATCTCCATAAACTCTTCTTCATATTTTCTTTGATTATCCATTTCATAGCTCTCTTGAACTAGGACTGTTTTTATTTAAGCAAGGATAATCGGTCTTAGAAAAATTTCAAGGATAAGGCTATAAGAAATATAAACAGATAGGCATGCATGAATTTTATTTCAGGCAGAAAAGAAAATAAGATTGCTCAGACAGGACCATGCATGTCCTCTCATGCGATGCATATGCACACTATTTTTCAGATTTTGCATAGACCAAGCTCTCTCCTTAGAGTTGAAAATCTTTCTTCACACAAATGTTTAGTGAATATATCTGCTATTTGATGATTAGTGTCAATGAATTTTAACTCAAAGTCACCTTGGCTA
The DNA here is from genome assembly GCA_022559845.1 of Amorphophallus konjac. Taxonomy (NCBI): domain Eukaryota; kingdom Viridiplantae; phylum Streptophyta; class Magnoliopsida; order Alismatales; family Araceae; genus Amorphophallus; species Amorphophallus konjac. The sequence continues at coordinate 42,512,527 of CM040121.1, forward strand.
CATGATCCTTAAGAAAATGATGTTTAATATCTATATGTTTTGTGCGTGAATGCATGACTGGGTTCTTTGAAAGATTTATTGCAGTTGTGTTATCGCACAGAATCGGCACACATATACATTGAGATCAACCATTTGATGTTTGATCTAAAGCACTTGTGCTCCACAACTCCCTACGGCTATATACTCAGCCTCGGCAGTTGAGAGTGTCACGGAGTTTTATTTCTTGGAGGCCCATGATATCGTGCATCCTCCAAGAAATTGATAGGCACCACTAGTGCTTTTGCGATCAATTTTGCAACCAACATAATCAGCATCAATGAAAGCCACTAAATCAAAATTAGATCCCTTTGGGTACTAAAGTCGAAGATCAGTGGTCCCAACCAGATATCTAAAAATTCTTTTCATGAATGAATGATGTGGTGACTTTTTGTTCAAATGTTTTCTTCTTGATAGGGACATACCCTAAACCCTCTCTCTGGAAGTTCACTCATGCCAAGCACATTGTCCAAATTCTGCTTCCCTTTGACAAATTTTGTCAATGTTTCATTTAAATCTTTTATTTCAGCATTCAAACTAGCAATTGCACTTCTAGATTTTTCTGCATCATTTTCTAGCACATAGATTTTAGACAGGAACTTGTCTTTTTCTTCTCTCAATTCAACATTTTCTTTTTCCCATTTATTAGATTTCTCCAGTAACATCCAACCTTCATCCATGCATTCCAACTCATTTTCAAACAAAGTTACTTTTATAAGCAATGATTCATTTTCATCTTTCAGTTTATTACATTCATCTTCCATAGAGGAGCATCTATCACATTTATTATTTCCATGCACAAGATTTTCAATCTTATCTCTGAGATTTTTGTTTTCAAATTTGTTCTTCTTATATCTTTTATGCAGAGAGGTGTATGTCAATTCTCATCGTTCACAAGATATCTGATCAGGATCAAAGTTTACCTGGTTAGTTTCTTCCTCGTGAGCCATAAGGCACATACTCCGTAGAAGCTCTTCCAGGTCTTCCTCGGACTGTTCTTCTTCTTCACTGTCACTCCACGTAGTGACCATGCCTCTTGGCTTCTTTGATTGTCCTTTCTTGAATTTCTTTTTCAGTTCAGGGCATTCACCTCTCATATGTCCTGGCCTTTTGCATTTATAAGAGATCATTTCATTCATCTTGCTGGCTTCCCCTTTGTTCTGAGTTGGCTTTTTTACACCCTTCTTAACATTTCCTGGGTGCTTCTTGTTTTTCCCTAAAAACCTTCTCATTTGTTGTGAGATCATTGCCAGGCCTATCAACCTCTAGATGCCGCTGTTGAAATCCTAATTGCGGCGGCTGCAGCTGTCGTTCCCCCTGCCCCATCGGCCATGAAGACACCCTCACCACGAACTCATCTATCCCTATGGCAAAGAAGATGACTTGGGAAACCTACCAAGGGGAAGCTACCTAGAACAGGGCTTCCACAATATTCACCCTCCCTTCCGGCACTAGTTGAAGGGAGTTGGCCTCCACCCTACCAAAGCTCCTGGCTAAAAAGGCCAGGCCGGCTTCTGGCACAATGTGATCGGCACTCTTGCAAATTTGATCCACAATGCCGTCCTTTCTGGGATGGGATACGTACCCCCTTACCAAGGCCCAAAACTGGACTCGGAAAATTGCCTGTTTATTGCTAGAACTTCGACCTCAGCCATTGCACGAACCCCCTCTGTACATGACCCGCCAACGAGAAAACCTTCCTTGTGCATCCTACGAACCTCCCATGGTCCGGCCAAAGGCCATTTTTCGTCTAGGAACTTCCTCACTGCATCCTTGTCCAAACCCCCTTGAAGAGGAGAAACCCAGAGGCACTTCTCAAGCCACGCCGTTTGGTCGGCCAGACCTTTCGGAGGGATGTAGTTGGCATCCAACCTGAAGCCCCACCGGAGGTTGTGGAGTCGTCCTACCGACTTTAATGACCTCTGCTTACGAGGCTCACCTCTGCCCTCCTTGGACCCCGCCGTCCACTGCCTTTCGTCTGCTTCATTGCAGGAGCGCCGGAGGTGCCCGCGTCGCTCGCAGCGGAAGCACATCGGCCGCAGGGAATCTTTGCGACCAGCCGGTGCATGTGGAGCCACCCTGCTACCTCCACCACCGGCCACCTCTGGCTCACTCTGACAAGGGAGAGAATTGGCGGAGCCCTAAAGCGGGACCCCGCCTCCCCAGGGGAGATGGCTCCCACCGGACCCACGCAACATGTCTAGAGCTTCTTTCTCTAGAATCGGCTAGAAGAGAGAAAGTGAACTCAATGTTGCTGAATAGATTCATCTTCATAATAACAACAAATTGTAAGTTGTAAGGACCATGCCAACTGAGGGTAAGGCTGTGGGCCTTAAGGTGACTCAGAGGAGGTGAGGCAGTGAAGCCTTTACTGGGGCCCCACTAGTCCACTTGGACCAATAGTGGGCCCAGATTATCAACACCACCTTTTCTTAAATATCATTAAGTAAATGAAACTTTTATTTAGTTTCATTTAAACGGCATACCTAGTTGTTTTAGACGAGGTTGAATCCCTTCTTGCCCGTGCGACTTTGCGAGAAGTCTTATATTTTTGTTTTGGGTTTGGGGGTTCCTCTGATCATGGAATGGACTCTCTCTGAGGAGATAAGGGTGCACATGTGGGGGCTACACGAGTGGCCAGTGCAGTGTCCATTTCATGGGGTGCCCATCGTACCAGACGATTAGGGTTTGAGTGTTGGACCTTTCTCCATTGACCGCAGTTAGTGTTGATTTATATCGGCATAACGTCTGAACACCCTTGTTTAATTGTCAACAATAAGGCCTAGAATTTCTCTTCAAGGTTTTAATCGAGGACACATCAGGATAGGTAGCTTGCTTCGCACTTTTGACTCCCAGTGAATGACCATAAAATGTGTGAGGGGTAGGGCTTAGCTAAGACCCGGTTGAACTGGGCAGCACCCTACTGTATCTGGGGCTAAGAGTGAGCTCAGAGAGCTCAGGAGTGCACTAGGGTGCCCCGTTGATTATGTGAATTCTAGGGGCGTTTTGGTAATTTGCCATGTCCAGGGGCACTATGGTAATTTTACCTTGCTAGAAGTTTTATCACAATCTGGGGTGGCCGCCGAGCAAAGGTTGGCTCTGGAAGGCTCAAGGGCTGTTTTCAAGAGCTGTTAGGAATTATCAATGCATCCCAAGGCTGGGAGGGCATTTTCGTAATTTGGACGTGACCCTATATGGAGTGGTTCGTGAAAGACACTGGGGTCACGGGACCATTTGTAGGCATTTCTTGAGTGTGGAGAGGTCGTGAGGCGATGCACACCCTTAGCTCCTGAAGGAAGGACAAATATGTAATTTTCCTTGCGGGAGGGGTTTATTTGCAATTTTCTCCAATTGGCACGCGCCGGGGGAGTAGCATCACACACCCTTGCAAATTTCCGTAAACTTCATTACAAAAGTTGTCGACGAGTTGTCAACTGTACACAGTATCACCGCTCTGAGGTGGGAACATGATTACAAGGCCCACATGGGGGCTTAAATGTAAATCCCTCGTAGGGGCGTAACAACCACACCCACGTAGGTGCACGAAGACGAAGCCCACGCAGGGGCATAAATATAAGCCCGGGGTGTCACATATCCCAAATAGGCCAAGACAACGAACAAGAGCTTTCTTCTCTTCACAAGTCGTCTTCTCTCTCCCCCCCAAAAAAGTCCTCCTCGAAAGGAAAAGTCCTCTTCAAGTGAGGCCTGTAGGGGGTATTTATAGAAGGTGAGGGGCGGCCCGGGGTGGGCCGAACCCGGGCGGGTCAAGCCGTCAAGGCCACCCCGGGCAGGTCCCCCCCCCTTTTTTTTTAAGCGGGTGTAGGGAGTGGGCGGTTGCCCCGGGACCGGCCGGGGACTGCCTTGCCTCGGGCAGGTCCGCGCGGACCTGTCTGGGGTGGGGAGGCCCCCGGCGGGCCACCCCGGGCAGGCCTGCCCGGGTCGCGGGACCCCGAGCGGGTCCGCCCGGGCCTCCCGACCCCGGGCGGGTCTGCTGCTGTTACTGTCCACCCCGGGAAGTCCGGCAGGTCTGGGATTGGCCACCCCGGGCTGGTCTGTTGCTGTCTGCCCCGGGCGGGTCTTGGCCACCCCGGGCAGGTCTACTGCTGCTGCAGTCCACCTCGGGCAGGTAGGTATGCTGCTGCCAGGGAAGTCTGGAGAGTGGCTGCTGCTACTGTCCACCTCGGGCGGGTCTTGGCCGCCCCTGGCAGGTCTGCTCCCTGCTGTATGTTCACCCCGGGGAGTGCTAGTCACCCCTTTCTGCACTGGTGAGCTTTAAGCAATATGTCACCCCCACATGTAGGTGGGCAAAAAAATGTTGCCAACAAATGCCCCCTACGGAGCGTTCGTCAAAGCGAGAGGCGGAGGCGGACGGTCCGTGCCCTCCGTCGTTGTTTCTTTTTTTTTTGCTTCTGAGTCTTCATGACATGGGGAGATCATTGTATGACTGCTCTTCACTGCTTCGTTGCTTTCCAGAAAGCTGAGAGTTGGTGCAGGCTTGTCTCAGCGATACCCACCAGTCTGGAAGTAATGTAAGCCTACCTCGGCAAGGCACTTTGACCTGAAGTTGATGTCGACCAACCTTTAGAGTTATACTGGTCAAAACTAATGTAAACCTTTCTCTAGGACGTGTTGGCCTGAAATTGGATGTTGGCCAACCTTTGGGAGTACATTAGCCAGAGTTGATGCGGACCGGCCCTTAGGGCATATTGGTCCAAAGTTGATGCAGACCTGTCGCGAAGAGGCTTGTTGGCCTGTAGTTGCTGTGGGGCTACCTCGGCGAGGCTCATTGGCTCGAAATTGTTGTATACCTGTCTCGACGAGGCTTGCTAGCCTAGAGTTGTTGTGGGCATGCCTCGGTGAGGCTTATTGGCCCAAAGTTGTTGTAGACCTTGAGTCGCGATAGTTGGAGATTAACATTGGCTGACCCTTGGGGGTGTGTTGGCCAAAAGTCGTTGGGCTGGCTGACCGCTGAGGTATCACTGAAGATGTGTTGGCTGACCACTGAGGCGTGTAATCGCAAGTTAAGGCTGGCTAACCGTTGAGGTGTCACCAAAGATGCGTGGGCTAACCGCTGAGGTGTATAGCCGAGGGTTGAAGCTGGCTAACTGTTGGCTTGTGACAGCCAGAGCTGATGTAGACCAGCCCTTAAGGCATGTTGGTCTGAGTTGATATCGGCCGTACACGAGCTGAGCCAGATACCATTTAGCACAAACTTGCGCAAAACACCGCCCTAGGCAAGGGCGTCGTAGCTTGTACATCAAAATTCTATACATTTCACTTTGCTTGGAAAGGGCACCCATTGGATTATGTCTCCTTTTTTGGTTTTAGCTTTAGTTGGTGAGGCTTCGTAGCTGCCTCAGAGTTTCCTGACTCTTGGGATAGAGTAGTCGAACGGTCCTCAACTTGGTGTAGCGTTGGTAGATGCTGACATTTGGTCTCCCTCGGGACGCCTGGATGACTGAGCTTGCGTCTTTATGGGAGGAGTTCGCCCGCCTTCACGCTATTCAAGAGCGGAGGCGGAGGTCTCAGTTGATGATTCAGCAGGAGGAGTAGCAGCTTTGCAGACTTCGGGCGGCCCAGGCTGAGGTGGGTGCCCAGGTCGAGGGCACTCATGAACGCGAGCAGGCGACCTCCCGTAGAGTAGAGGAGCTTTTGCGAGAGGTCCGAGAGACCGAGGAGCGCGGTCTTGCGTGTGCCGATGTAGACTCTTCGCCGGAGGCTTGAGGGACTCCAGGAGGAGATTCTCCAGCGGGAGGCTCGCCTTGCTGACTTGAGAGACGAGCCTAGCCTTTGATTTTGCCTGATGGGTTTTTTTTCATGGGGCTACTTGTCGAGCCCGGCGTTGTACAGCTTCCCCGAGGGCTTGTCTCGGGGTTCTTCTGCTTGATGTTAAGAAATAGAGAACAAAGCCCGTTGACTTAGCTTCCATTCTCTTGCATGTACGCTTTTTTTTCACTTTACTTGCCCTCCCGCCCTTTCGGGTTTTCGCTAGGACTGGCCCCCTTTAGCTTTTTCCAGTGCGCCCTTTTGGGTTTTCACACTGAGGGGTACCCATTTTTACCTAAGGCACCCTCACGAGTTTTCACCTTAGTCGGGTTAAAGCCGTTTTTGCCCTTGATTGCTCCCCCGACAGAAACAACCAAGTCCGTTGGGGTATCAATATTTTTAACCCCATTTTTTTATTTTTATTTACGTATGGTGCCAAAAGGCAGAGAGGGTGTGGTGTTCCCGGAGGGACATGTGTGTCGCACCGGTGGGACAAGCGTGTGGATTTGACTACCCCAGTGGGACGCGACTAGCCAAATCAACAAGCCGATAGGTTGAATGGGCTGGCAACCCGAGAAGGGCATGCATAGGCCAAGCCCGGTTGGGACAACAAGTAAGTAGGTTTAAAGGTTCGAAAGAAACATGTGGGTTAAACCTGGAAGCCGATAGGCGAGATGGGTTGGTAGCCTGGAAGGGGCGTACGTAGGCCAGACCCAAAAGGATGAAAGGATGGATTCGACAGCCCCGGTGGGACATATGAATCAAATCTGGAGGCCAATAGGCAAATAGGATGGATCAAAGCCCCGGATGTTGGAACCTAGGAGCGCTGTGATAACCTCCGCTGCCAAGCCCTGACGGCATATGGTGATGGCATCTTCTAGTGTGGGAGGGTTATCACAGCGCATACTGACGTTCCTCCACCTTTTGATGAAGTCCAAAGCCGTTTCGCCCTTCTTTTGCTTCAGGGCGCAAAGTTCCGCAAGAGAAACCTTGCGTTCAGCCGTTTGGAACCGGTTAACAAATTTTTTCTGCATATTTGCCCAATCAGATATTGAGTTGGGCTTTAGTCGGAAATACCACTGAAAGGCGGTACCTGTTAGGGAAGTGGCGAAGTATCGCAGAAGATAGGATTCATCCAGCGCCAATTCGCCCATAGCAGTCATATAGTAGGCCAAATGCTCATGCGGCGAACCTTGCCCACTGAACTTCTGCAGCTTCGGAGCCTTTGGGCAATTTGGAGGGAGCTTCTTAAATTGGTGGTGAAGGGGGTATGGCACACTGTATAAATCTACAGTAGCCACACCTTCGCCATGCTGTGCGAACTTCGCCTCCACGATCCGCTCGATCATCTGCCTCTGAGCCATCAGGCTTTCGGTAGGGGTGGCGGATGACCGCATGTTGGGCTCTTGCTGCGGCACCTCGACCTCCAAAGCAATAGGCGGCCCAGCTGCGACGGCCGATGCATTAATCGTGGCTGGAGCAGGAGAAGGTTGTTGCTCTATACCAGCGGGCGCCGCGGAGGGTTGGACCGAGGTCTCCTTTTCACGCAGGAGTGCTTGCAACAAGTTTTTGAGCTGCTGGTTCTCACGTCGGAGCTCTCCATGGTGAGGGCTTGGCCCTCCCCGGTAGGACCCTCCTCATGCAGGGGGGTCGCCATCTCCACTGATGCTGTGAACGTCTTCTTGACGCTCTCTTGCCGTGTCGGGTCGGGCGGTGATGCCCCGACAGTAAGGGTTGGCTCTAACTGAGCTACAACCTGGGAGACATGCCTCGACCTCCTCATAGCTTGCAGGGGTTGGTTGAGGTCTTCCTGAGTGTTCTCCAGTTGCTTGTCAGTGGAAGAGACATAACAAGTGAACACCCTGACGGTGTCATTTGTCATCTGGGCCACTCACTTCTTCCTCGGCGGGTGCCGCCCTGGCTTCGGTGTTCCCCCTAGCTTGTCAAAAACAGACAGTCGGGGTATAGACTCTTGCTCGAAGCGGCCCTCGCCCGTGTGCATCGGGCTAGCCCAAGGGGAAGTCAGGCGTACTGGCTTGGCTGTTCGACGGCGCTTCCGCCCTGGTTGCCAGTGAGTCCTTGCCTCGTGAGAGGTTGAAGACTCCTCTTGTTGATGAGTAGCCAAACCCCGCGCTTGCTGTAATTCAGACTGGCGGAGGGCCTTTTCTAATCTGACTCGTCTGATAGCTCGGGCCTCCTCCTTGGTGACCCAAATCTTTTTCATTTGGAGCTGTCGCTCCTCAATTGAGTTACCTCCAGATCTGACTCTGGGGACTGCCGCCTTGGGCCGAGGCGTGACAAAGTTCTTCACTTTCGCCCCTTCCTCGCGGACCTTTCGGAGTAGTTCGAATCGATTGGAGGTAGGAATGGTGGGGACCTGTCGATCCCGGGGCACAATCGGCTCGCCTCCATCGAGCCGGATGCGGACGTCTCCAACAAGTACAGTCTTGCCGGAGCGTGAGGTGGCAGCTGCTGGGCGTGCCCTATTGCGCGCACGGCGTTGCCCCCGCTGAGCAAGGGCGGCCGTGTCGGAACGGCATCCATTACGGCGACGGTGTTGCCTCCTTTGTGGAGGAGCGACGTCGGCAGTAATTTGGTTGATCGAGAACACCCGGCGAACTGGGAGGGCTGAAGGCCTGACACCTCCAGCTATGGGCTCCTTGAGGGCCTGCCTGCCCAGGCCTGTAGTTGACGTCGAGGGCCTGACACCCCCCAGACATGTAGTATTTGGCCGACCTGACTCGGCCTGTTGCAGAGGTAGAGGGCCTGGCACCCTCAGTAGTTGTCTTCATTGTGGCCAATCTGACTCGGCCAGCTGCAGGAATTGAGGGCCGAACACCCCCAACAGATGTCTTCTTGGCCGGGGAGACTCGACCGACAGCAGCAGGGGCGACTGCGTTGCCCCCGGCGACCGGCACTACCCGTAAGAAGAAGGGGGAGCCGACGACCGGAGGGAAGTCGCTGAAAACAATAGGAATTGCCAGGTAGCCGAACCTGGCGTGGTTCGCGACGACTTGCGGGCCATAGGTCACAGCAGCCATCGTCCCGATTGCGATGCAAGAGTTGCGCTTGAAACAGCAAAGAGCAGGAAGCTGGTGTCCTCTTCTTCTCGTCCTGTAAGAGGAAGAGGGGTGATGAGAACCTCAGAGAGGTTTTAGGCCTTCTGTTGACAAGAAGAAGAAAGGCGGGAAAGGTCCCACCTGGGCGTGCCGGTCTATTTTAAATGAGATTGAATCTCTCCCTGCCCGTGCGACTTTGCGAGAAGTCTTATATTTTTGTTTTGGGTTTGGGGTTCCTCTGATCATGGAATGGACTCTCTCTGAGGAGGTAAGGGTGCACATGCCTACACGAGTGGCCAGTGCAGTGTCCATTTCATGGGGTGCCCATCGTACCAGACGATTAGGGTTCGAGTGTTGGACCTTTCTCCATTGACCGCAGTCAGTGTTGATTTACATCGGCATAACGTCTGAACACCCTTGTTTAATTGTCAACAATAAGGCCTAGAATTTCTCTCCAAGGTTTTAATCGAGGACACATCAGGATAGGTAGCTTGCTTCGCACTTTTGACTCACAGTGAATGACCATAAAATGTGTGAGGGGTAGGGCTTAGCTAAGACCCAGTTGAACTGGGCAGCACCCTACTGTATCTGGGGCTAAGAGTGAGCTCAGGAGTGCACCAGGGTGCCCCGTTGATTATGTGAATACTAGGGGCGTTTTGGTAATTTGCTATGTCCAGGGGCACTATGGTAATTTTACCTTGTTGGAAGTTTTATCACAATCTGAGGTGGCCGCCGAGCAAAGGTTGGCTCTAGAAGGCTCAAGGGCTGTTTTCAAGAGCCCTTGGGAATTATCAATGCATCCCAAGGCTGGAAGGGCGTTTTCGTAATTTGGACGTGACCCTATATGGAGTGGTCCGTGAAAGACACTGAGGTCGCGGGACCATTTGTAGGCATTTCTTGAGTGTGGAGAGGTCGTGAGGCGATGCGCACCCTTAGCTCCTGAAGGAAGGACAAATATGTAATTTTCTTTGTAGGAGGGGTTTATTTGCAATTTTCTCCAACTGGCACGCGTCGGGGGAGCAACATTACACACCCTTGCAAAAACTTCATTACAAAAGTTGTCGACGAGTTGTCAACTGTACACAGTATCACCGCTCTGAGGCGGGAATATGATTACAAGACCCACATGGAGGCTTAAATGTAAATCCCGCGTAGGGGCGTAACAACCACGCCCACGTAGGGGCATAATGACAAAGCCCACGTAGGGGCGTAACAACCACGCCCACGTGGGGCATAAATACAAGACCCACGTAGGGGCACAACAACAACGCCCACGTAGGGGCATAATGACAGTCCACGTAGGGGCCCAAATACAAGACCCACGTAGGGGCATGAAGACGAAGCCCACGCATGGGCATAAATACAAGACCCACGTAGGGGCACGAAGACGAAGTCCACTCAAGGGGCATAAATACAAGTCCGGGGTGTCACATATCCCAAATAGGCCAAGATAACGAACAAGAGCTTTCTTCTCTTCACAAGTATTCTTCTCTCTCTCCCAAAAAAAAGTCCTCCTTCTCGAAAGGAAAAAGTCCTCTTCAAGTGAGCCCTATAGGGGTATTTATAGAAGGTGAGGGACCAGCCCGAGGTGGGCAGAACCCGGGCGGGTCAAGGCCACCCCGGATAGGTCCCCTCCTTTTTTTTTAAGTGGGTGGAGGGAGTTGGCGGTTGCCCCGGGACCGGTCAGGGACTGCCCTGCCTCGGGCAGGTCCGCGGGGACCTGGCCGGGGTGGGGAGGCCCTGGGTGGGTCCTCCCCGGGGCGGGCCACCCCGGGCAGGCTTGCCCGGGGTCGCGGGACCCCGGGAGGGTCAGCCCGGGCCTCCCCAACCCCAGGCGGGTCTGCTGCTGTTGCTGTCCATCCCTGGGGAAGTCCGGCAGGTTTGGGATTGGCCACCCCGGGCAGGTCTGTTGCTGTCCGCCCCGGGCGGGTCTTGGCCACCCCGGGCAGGTCTGTTGCTGTCCGCCCTGGACGGGTCTTGGCCACCCCGGGCAGGTCTACTGCTGCTGCAGTCCACCCTAGACAGGTAGGTCTGCTGCTGCCAGGGAAGTCTGGAGGGTGGCTGCTGCTACTGTCCACCCCGGGCGGGTATTGGCCGCCTCGGGCAGGTCTGCTCCCTGCTGTATGTTTACCCCGGGGAGTGCTGGTCACCCCTTTTTGCAGTGGTGAGCTTTAAGCAATATGTCGCCCCCACATGTAGGTGGGCAATAGAATGTTGCCAACACCAGTGCACGAGGCTCTCGCCAACGCGGGGTATGGGGAGGGACGATATACGCAACCTTACCCCGAAAAATCGAGAGGTTGTTTCCTGATTCGAACCCGTGACCTCCAGGTCATGCAAGAGACAACCTTACCGTTGCTCCTGGGTCCGCCCTCTATTTAGTTTTATTTACTTAACACATCATCATCATCAGAGCCTTATCCCAATTATTTAGGGTCGGCTACATGAATCCTGTTCCACCAAAGATTTCTATCAAGTGCTATATTCATATTTAAACCCAAGAAACTAATGTCCTTCCTAATAACATCGCACCATCTCATTTTAGGCTTTCCCCGAGCTCTTTTACTAGCATCCACTAAAATTTGGTCACATCTTCTAACCGGCGCTGAGTTAGGGTGACGAAGCACATGACCAAACCACCTGAGTCTATTTTCTCTCATTTTACTATCAATTGGGGCTATCCCTAAGTCCTTACGGATGTGCTCATTCCTAATTTTGTCTTTCTTAGTCTTGCCACACACCTATCTCAACATTCTCATCTCTGCTACACACATTTTGTGATTGTGTTCCTTTCGTACTGCCCAACACTCGGTACCATATAACAAAGCAGGTCTCACAGCCGTTCTATAAAACCTCCCTTTGAGTTTAACAGGCATACGACGATCACAGAGAACTCCTGATGCGCTTCTCCATCTTAACCAGCATGGCTTAATCCTATGTGTAACGTCGTCATAAATCTCCCCATTCTCTTGTATGATAGACCCTAAGTATCGAAAGCTACTACTCTTCGGAATGTTATGCCCATCAATTAGAACCATGACTTCCTGTACCACTCTCCCATTACTAAAATTACAATGCATAAACTCTGACTTACTCCTACTAATTTTAAAACCTTTAGACTCCAAGGCAAGTCTTCAACGCTCTAACTTAGCATTTAAAACATCAATACTCTCATCAATTAAGACAATATTATCTGCAAATAACATACACCAAGGGATATCCTCATGCAATTGTTTTGTTACTTCATCCATAACTAAGGCAAAGAGATACGGACTTAGTGCAGAACCTTGATGCAAACCTATAGAAACTAGAAATTCACCAGTCTCTCCAGCAATAGTTCGAACACTAGTAATAGCACCGTCATACATATCCTTATTCAAATCAACATATCTTTGAGAGATTCTTTTCTTTCTTAATGTCCACCAAATCAATTCTCTTGGTACTCGATTATACACCTTCTCTAAATCAAGAAAAATCATATACGATTTTTTTCTCATCTCTCTATACTTCTCCCTTAGCTGCCGTAGTAAGAAAATAACTTCTGTAGTAGATCTATTCGGCATAAAACCAAACTGATTTTCTGATACAGTAGTCATATATCGGAGGCGCTTTTTGATTACTCTTTCCCAAAGTTTCATAGTATGACTCATAAGTTTAATTCCACGATAATTATTGTACCTTTGAATATCTCCTTTGTTTTTATAGAAAGGAACTACAACACTTATCCTCCAAACTTCTGGCATTCTCCGTTCCCTTAAAATTTTATTAAAAAGTTTAGTTAGCCACTGAATATCGATGTCTCTTAGGCCTTTCCATACTTCAATAGGTATACCATCTGGTCCTAAGGCCTTGCCCACTTTCATTTTCCTTAAAGCATCCTCTACTTCTGACATCTTAATACGCCTGAAATGTTGATATTTATCAAATATTGTGGACTCTTGGGTACCTTCTGAAGAAAAATCCTTGACGCAATCTCCATTAAGTAACTTCTGAAAATAACTATGCCACCTCTCTTTAATCTCCAGATCCTTAGTTAAAATCTTTTGATCTTCACCTTTAATGTAACGAACCTGATCTAAATCTCTAATTTTCCTTTCTCTTAATTAAGCAAGTTTAAATATATCCTTTTCACCTCTCGGGTTCCTAATTTATTATATAAATCTTCAAATGCCTTTGATTTAGCTTCGCTAACTATTTTCTTAGCCCTCTTTTTAGCAATTTTTAAGCTTCTAGGATTTGATTATTTTTGTTAGTTTGCCAAACTTTAAAGCACATTATATATAAATAAAGGTGGCACTCCTATTTAAATTCAATAAAATTATTCAAAAACTCATGTCTGTAACCATTGAAACGTCAACTCTTCCCTCCAAAAAGAAAAAGGACATTCTTGATGGTTTCGTAAATACACCCCCGTTCAGTTAACCCGTAAAATGATATTCCTTTGCTAATATAAAAATTTCATAGATCATGTCATCCAATCGTACATATTAAAATTGGTAAATTAAGTCAAACATATATGGTACTTCTTCAAGGAAAGCTACTATCCTAATCACAACATAGTCAAATTTGGGCTACATCAGGATTGGCCAAACCTGGGCAGCAACTATGGTTTAACGACCTACTAAAATTAAGCCACTCGCATACCATTACTTCTTGTCCATTAGATCCAATAAATTCTTCAAGGGAAATTTAATGAGACCTTATATTTTAAGACTATTTGACTTCAATCTAAACCCATAAAAATCAATCTGAATTTTACATATTGGTTCTTACATTTCCAGTATCCAGAAATCGAGAGCATTCGACGTTATGATTCATTGGTATCTACTTTGCATTCTGCAACGTACTGAAGTGATACTACTGAAATATCTCAGTGCTTGTAGGTTGGTATTATCTTCTATATCTGTCAAAATAAATCCTGTGTCATTTTACTACTGCAGATGTTCTTCCACATATTGTTCTAACAATGCCTGCTCTATCCCCAACAATGGTAAGGGAAATGGGATAAAATTTGTTGGTATTACTTTTTTGGAATTTTTGCAAATAAACCATTGGTATAAGTGAATTTACAAAAAAAAATTATTCCTAGAAATGTATTAGCAGGCATACCACTGCGTAAAATCAAATAGTGCATAAATGTCATATAAGACAATCTAAGCGTGGTTTTTTTGCAAGTTTTTGGCAAAAAAATGGTGTGCCTACAAAAAAAAATTGCATATGTGCACAATATGATTTTACGTAGTGCTGTCTGTTAATGCATTTCCAGGAGTGATTTTTGTAAATTCATGTTTAACAATGATTTATTTGCAAAAATCTTTACTTTTATTTATATTTTAGCACTTTGTTTAGACTTGCACTTTATATGTTGTTTCAGAGTCAAGGTAACATAGCAAGGTGGAGGAAGAAAGAAGGTGACAAGGTCAGATATACTAATTTCTGACACATGGTTGCAGCAAGACTTTTGAGTTTGTATTACGAGCCCCTATTTTGCTAATAAATGAGAATTGCACATGCTTAATCTCAGTGATTTTAACTTTTGGCAGGTTGATGTGGGTGATGTTATATGTGAAATAGAGACAGACAAGGCAACCGTTGAATTTGAAAGCCTGGAGGAAGGGTAGTTTCATTCATCTTAACTAGCCTATACTTAAAGAATGCTAGGGCGCCTTTCTTTTATTTCATTATGTTTCCGCATCAGAAATTGTGCTTCAATGTAAAAACATGCTCCAGCTATGCAAAAGTAAATGTGCTAAATATAGCACACGGGTTCACCATAAGATTCCATCAAGTCAGACATTCCATTTGGTGTTGATTCTATGTTTTTCTGACAAAAGGTTAACCAAAATTAATTTTGAGTCATTTAGTTTTCGACCCCTACAATCTATGTTATATTAGAATCAGCCCCTCTTATACAATTATTTATTAATAAGCCACCCAATTCTTCTAACCTTTATTAAAAATCTCCTCCGGTTAAAAATCATCTAAAAAATAGAATATTTCGGAGTATATTCCTTCTCCTCACCGTTATTTTTTCTCTCTCTGTTTTACCTTTCCTCTCTTTCTCTCTCTCCATATTCAACCGAAGGGGAGACATGGCGGCGACCAAGGATGGGGGCCACTATTGCTGGGGTGTCGGCCGGGGATGGGGACTGCTATTGCTGGGGTGTTCGGAGGCGGCGACGACGGCACTGGACCTCTATCTAGGCCTCAAGGGGGTCCTGGTTGAGGCAAGCTGCCGTGCTGGTCCACTGCGGCGACCCCTCTACTGTAGCAACCTCTAGTGGCCCCATCCATAGATGGTAGTATCGGCCGAAACGTATCGGTTTCGGCCCATATCGAAACCGTTTCGGACCTGCTCACTATAGCAGGTCCGAAACTAATTTTTTTTTTAATGGTTTCGGACCGAAATCGTCCTGTTTCGGACCGAAACCGACCGAAACCGGACCTGCTCACTGTATTTTTTGTCTTTTTGAATGTTTTGAACTGGTTTCGGTCGGAACCGAAACCGGTACATTTTGATTTTGGTCCTGGCCGAAATCGATACCGAAACCAGTACTGTCATCCTGGGCGCCATCCCCCCTCTCTTTCTCTCCCCCCCCGAGCCCGACGCCCCCACCCCGTCCCCCCTCTCTCTACCCCCCGGCCCCCTCGTCCCACCCACTTTCTCATTCTCCCTCCCTCCTCTCTCTCTGCACCCCCCACAAGACCCTGCAATCCCTCCGACGGCCACGTCCCTCCCTCTCTCGTTTTCCCTCTCCCTCTCTCTCTCTCTGTCCCCCAGACCCTGGGCCCTACGCCCTTGCCCCGTCCCCCCCTCTCTCGTTCTCCCTCTCCCCCCTCTCTCTCTCCCTGCTTCTCTCTCTCTTTGCCCGCCCCAGACCTCGGCTCCACCTTTGGCGGCCCCCCTCTCTCTTTTTGCCCCCCCAGACCCCAACGCCCCCTCCGGCGGTCTCGTCCCCCCTCTCGTTTTCCCTCCCTCTCTCTCTCTCTACCCCCCTAGACCTCGGCACCCTCTCCGGCTTCCCCGTCCCCCCCTCTCTCTCTCTTTCCCCTACAAAACCCCAGCACCCCCTTCCGGCGGCCTCCCTCTCTCTCTCTCCCTACCCCAAGACCTCCGTACCCCCTCCGGCGGCCCCGCCCCCCTCTCTTGTTCTCCCTCCCCCTTCTCTCTCTCTCTGCCCCCCCCAGACCTTGACCCACTGTCCCTGCCTCCCCAACGCAGCAGCCCTGGTCCACCTCTCGCCGGAGATCGCCGCTACCCCTCACCTCCTCCTCTTCTCCCTCCCTCTCTCGGCCCTTGAGAACCCCTCTCCCAAGCCACCGCCTCCACCACCTCTCCTCCTACTTCCCTGCCGCAAGGAGAAGTCGCCACCGCCGCGGCCACTCCTTTTCCCTCTCTCTCACAATCGCGGCAGTAGAGGTGGTGGCTTTGCCGGTCTCCCCGTCCGCCGACGTTACCTTTGCGAGCTCCTTCGAGCCGCCGCTGCCCTCCTCTCCTTCGGCCGCTGGTCTCCCCCTCTGATGCCCTCCCCTCCTCTCCCCCCTCTCCCCCCTCCGTTCTCTGTGTGTGTGTGTGTGTGTGTGGATAGGGGTTATTAGAGTGGTATTTTAGTCATTTCATGACCTTGGGTTAGCTTCTTTAACCCTAGTTAAGTTAAATATTATACATAAAACTGATGGTAGGGGCTTTTTCACGTCACATACAAGATTTTGGGGATTTTTGACTAAATAGTTGTATTAGGGGTTTATTCCTAATTTTTGATTTTTATAGGGGCTTATTTCTAAAAAACCCAATAATTTTTTATGACAAAAGATATGGCAGATTAGTCTGGAAATGAGAGGTGTTCAAAATGTTTTGAAAGAAGAACTAGCCATTCAATGCAATTTGTATGAGTGATAAGAATTGTACCTCGAGAATGGAATGCATTAGCAAAAAGGAGAAAGAAGAGAGGGTGACAATTGACTTGAGAGGAGAAAAGCAGCTATGTCGTATCAGATCAGATCAGATCAGAAGTAGCTAGGGCACACGGGTGAGGTGGAGAAGATGATTGTCTATGTCAAGGAGGAGATTGGAGTGCTCTTTCAAGGAGAAGATGGGAGTCACTATAAGTAGAAGATCAATACTGAGTTATGATTCAAACCAAAAAATAAAGATAAATAATACTAGTGGACTCTAAAGAAGGATTGAAATGCAATATGTAATGAAACATTCATATTCTCAAAGTTTTTAATACTATTTGATCTCTAAGTCAGCCACAACTGTCCTTTTTTCCCTTTTATAACACGTGGTTGTTTACACCCAAAAAATGTGGACACGCTGATGATGAATTAAAATTTTGGGGGTGTTTCAGGTATCATCAGCATGTTTATTTGCATTTATTTATTTTGTGTCTTAGGTTTATTAGACGATTTAGGGTTCATGTACATGACTTTTCTCTACCGATCGGAATCGGTGTTAATTTACATCGGAATAAGTCCGAATACCTTTGATTAACTGTCAAAGAACGCCTTTTGCTTCTATACGTTGTGACATAAGTACTCTTGATGATCGCCCATTCCGGGTACATACTCTTGCGAAGAAATTTGAAGACTTCATTCCCTTGATCATATGTAATTTGAATTAGAATCGGTCTTTCAAGACCTTTACATATGATCCCAATTATGTAATTGGGTTTTCGAGATTACATCCGGTTGCAACCAGAGCCTTTGAATTTGCTTCAATCTTCATTTGGATCTTTGAATTTGCTTTCGTCTTGATCGGGTCATTGAATTTACTTTTGTCCCCTGATCGGACGGTTGAATTTGAATTCCATTACGATCGGACCGTTGGATTGCCAAGATTTTCACTCTCGATTTATCGGAGTTGCTTCATGGCCATGATTACTCTTTTGATTGTGATCTGACCCTTAAGCTGACTTGGTGTCCATAAAGGACATTTTCGCACAAGGGTATTATTGCAGTTTTCTTGAACATTGGGGTATTCTTGCAGTTTCAGAAGAACTTTGAACATTTATGCTCTTTCTGACCCTCTCGGGACATTTCTGCAACTTCTGACCCTTTTTGGGTATTTTTGCAATTTCTTACCCCTTCTGGATATTTATGTAGTTTCTTTGACTTTTCGAAAATAGTCCCGTCACTTCTTGATTTTTTGGAAATAGTCCCGTCACTTCTTGACTTCCTGAGTATATCTGTCATCTCTTGACTTTTTAGGAATAGCCCCGTCACTTCCTGACTTCCGAGTATTCCTGTCATTTTTCGACTTTTTGGTAAAAGTCCCGTCACTTCTGGACTTCTTGGGCATTCGAACTTTTCTTGACTTTTTGGGTTTATATGTAAGTTCACCCTTCTCTAGGTTTTCCGGACATGATGTCTTGGCCATGAAAAGGGTATATGGACTTGGATGGTTAGTCATAAGTCGAACTCAGAAGAGCGCACACCGCTTCAGGGAAGGGGCGTGGTCCCGCTCCACCGAGTCGTGCAAACGGTGTAAACTAGGACAATGCAGTTTCTAGATTGAACAATGACTTTCATGCAACTTTCCCACAAATGGAGGTATTTCTGCAATGCTATGATATTTTAGGGTTTTTTTATAATTTTTTTCAATTTTTCCACTATCGGGGGTATTTCTAAAATTTTTTCACCATGGGGAGTATTTCTATAATTTTCCCACTATCGGGGGCATTTTTGCAATTTTTTCACTATCGGGGATATTTCTATAATTTTTTCGCCATCGAGGATATTTATGTAATTTTTCCCTCTCAAGGGTTTTGCTGCAATTTCCCCACAAGCGGGAGTATTTTTGCAATTTCTGAATCTTCTAGGGTCTTTTCTATAATTTCTGGATAGCAGTAGCTGTTTTTTACAATTTTCCCATAAGCGTTTTTTTTTGCAATTTTTGGACCTTTCGGGGTCTTTTTCACAATTTCCTGACCAGCAAGGGCTTTTCTACAATTTTCTCACAAGCGGGGGTATTTCTGTAATTTCTGAATCTTGTGGGGTCTTTTCTGCAATTTCTTGACCAGAGCAAGGGCTTTTTTACAATTTCCCTACAAGTGGGGGTATTTTTGCAATTTTCCACTATCACGGGAATATCTACAATTTTCCCAGAGTTTATTTGCAATCTTGTGGAACTTTTGGATATTTTTGCAATGCTCAGACTTTTGACAGTGCTCTGTGATGAGGGTATGCTTGCAATTTTAGTTTTCAGAAAATATCCCATGACATGGATATATTTGCTTTTTAGGAAATATCCCATGGTAGGGATATATCTGCAATTTTGAATTCCCAAAACATACCATGTAGCTAGGGCTGTCAATGGGTCGGGCCGACCCGGGCCCGACTTATCAATATTAAGGCCCGAGCCCGGCCCGGGCCCAATATTATTAAAAAATTTTGAAGCCCGACTAAGGCCCGGCCCCGCTCGATAATTTAAATAAAAAATAAAAATTAAGGAAAACTAATACATTTAATAATATAAAACTTATTATCTCACTAAATTAACTAAAGTTTTGATATTAATTACATAACTTGTATGAAAATAGAGTTTTAAAATTTTTAATTAAGACAAATATTATAATTTTAACTAAGTAGTTTTTAAAATTTGAAACAAGAAAAAAAAAGAGAACGGGCCGGGCCGGCCCGCGGGCCGAACTTAAAGCCCGAGCCCGGCCCGTGGACCTAGTCGGGCCGGGCTTTTAGGCCCGGCTAAGAGCCCACTGGCCGGAAAAGGCCTTGCTGCCCGGCCCGAAATCGGGCCAGGCCCGCGGGCCTGTCGGGCCGGCCCGGCCCATTGACAGCCCTACATGCAGCACCAGGGGCTGTTGCGTAATTTCACACGATTTCTCATATTTTGCATATTTCGCATGCTTTCCGAGAATAAACATATT
This sequence comes from Amorphophallus konjac, assembly GCA_022559845.1. Taxonomy (NCBI): domain Eukaryota; kingdom Viridiplantae; phylum Streptophyta; class Magnoliopsida; order Alismatales; family Araceae; genus Amorphophallus; species Amorphophallus konjac. Next base: position 42,532,274 of record CM040121.1, read on the forward strand.
TTTTCCTTCCCATGAAATTGCATAAGGACAGAATGCACAATGTTTCCTTTTTCTCCATTGGTTAGCATTTAATTACCCCCCAATTCTATCTGCCAAGGAGGTGAGATGTGGGGGTCGTTTGGTACGGGGTTAGAGCGGGGATATGTTTGGTATGGCTAAAATGGGCGGGGATAACCCGGGTTAAGAAAAATAAGGTTAACCCTGATTTTGGGGTTAGAAATGGGGATAAGTCATTCCAACCTTTTGTTGGAATGATTTATCCCCATTTTTCTAACCCCATTTCACCCCTTGTGTACCAAACGTACATGAGAATAAGACTAGGCATAAATTATCCTAGAATGACTTACACCTATTCTCTTCAAAATTTATTCCGATACCAAACAGCACCGCAGGGATTTTTCCTTCCAGAATGCAAGGGTGCCAGGATATTTATTCTCTTTAAACATATTGGTTAGGGACATTTATTGCCTTCTCCCAAATGCCCATCGGTTAAGCCTTTTAGAAAGAAAGAAGGGAAGAGAGATCCCTCTGAACATTCATTTCCTTCTCCTTTAATTCCATAGTTAAGAGCATTTAATCTCTTCTTAAAACAGGTCAAGGTGTCAGTGGGATTTATTCCCTCAGAATTATTCCATCGGACAGAGGCAGAGAAAAGAGAGGAGTGGGGCAGCCACCTCCTCCATCTCCTGGACATTTACCTCCCCTTTTAATTCCATAAGGGCATTTAATTCTCTCTTAAACCCATCTGTTAGGGTAAGGTGACAGTTGGATTTATTCCCCTTCTACAATCTCATTAGTTAAGAGCATTTATTACCCTTTAAAGCCATGGTTAAGAGGCCTAGAGAGAATGGGTGCGCAGGCTCTCCTTTTCCCAAAAATCATTGACCAAAGGCTTCAACCCCTCCTTGGTCTTGGGTTTCATGCTCATTTACTCTTGTGCAGGGGTAGGTTTATAATAGCAGGTTCCCAGAAAATATCTCATGCAATTATAAGGCCATTCACATAGTTTTTTGATCTTCAAAGTATACCCAGATGGGGGCATATACATAATTTCAATCCTAATGATGACGGGGGTTCCTATGTAATATCTTTTCTTTTCTGATTTCCTTTATGCATACACAGACAGAAAAACCCTTGAGCGACCCCTCCTTGGGATTCATGCTTCAAGCTTCATGTCTCATGTCTTTCAAAGAAAACATGAGTCTTCAGCACATTTACTCCCTGCGCAGGCCTTCTTGTGCCTTCCTCATCTTGCTCCTTGATGGATGCTTGAATTGAGAGAGCTCTGGACCTCCTTGTGCAAAGGGGATGCTCCAAGCCTTGCTCCTCCAAGCTCCTCCAAGAGATCTCCAAGAGTTGAAAGTTCCCCCGGTTGTTCAAGGTCTTCAAATCTTCAAGAAATTTCAAGACTTAAGGAGCTCCTTGCGCAGTCTTCCTCCTTGTGCTCCTTGCCTTCCTCCAAGGTGTGCAAAAGCCCCCCCTTCCTCCTTGGCCAAGGTCTCCTATTTATAGGAGGTGAAGAGGACATAGAGGTAAGAACTTCTGGTTTGCTCTTATCTCTTGGTCTTCTTCTTTTGTTTTATGGAGAGAGAAGACATCAAGAGGAGGCAGAAGTAGGCTCCACCGGGTTTGCAAACTCGGGGGCCTCCCTTTTGGTTGTTCTTCTTTTCTTTTTCTTTTCCTTTTTCTTTGTAGTGGACAGCAGAGAGAGAGAGAGGGGGAGAGACCCGGGGGTGGTCCCTCCCTGGGCTGCACAGCTGGGGTGCCACCTCTGGGTTGTTTTCTTTCTATTCTCTTTTTTTTTTGGTTCTTTTGGCTTCATCGCACAACAGAGAAGGAAAGGAGAGACCCGGTGGGGTCCTCCCTGATCTGCATACACCTGGGGGTGGTTCCCCTGGGTTTGTATGCCCCAGGTTGCCGCCTCCGGGTCTGCAGAACCAAGGGGTGTCACCTACGGGTCTGCAGAACCCGGAGGTGCCACCCGCCCGGGTTTCCTTGTGTGCCTAAGAGAGGAAGTGAGAGGGGGAGGCGGAGCCTCCTGGTCTCCCCAGTACAAAAGGGGTTTAAAAACCCATGGATTTGTCTTTTTGCCATCATCATCATCATCATCGGAGCTTTATCCTAATTATTTGGGGTCGGCTACATGAATCCTGTTCTGCCAAAGATTTCTATCAAGTGCTATATTTATATTTAAACCCAAGAAACTAATGTCCTTCCTAATAACATCGCACCATCTCATTTTAGGCCTTCCCCGTGTTCTTTTACTAGTATCCACTAAGATTCGATCACATCTTTTAACTGGTGCTGAGTTAGGGCGACGAAGCACATGACCAAACCACCTGAGTCTATTTTCTCTCATTTTACTATCAATTGGGGCTATCACTAAGTCCTTACGGATGCACTCATTCCTAATCTTGTCTTTCTTAGTCTTGCCACACATCCATCTCAACATTTTCATCTCTGCTACACACATTTTGTGAATGTGTTCCTTTTGTAATGCCCAACACTCGGTACCATATAACAAAGTAGGTCTCACAGCCATTCTATAAAACCTCCCTTTGAGTTTCACAGGCATACGGCGATCACAGAGGACTCCCGATGCGCTTCTCCATCTTAACCAGCCTGCTGTGGGGACTGATTTTTGTTTTATCGTTTATTCGAACTAGATCGTTCGTTTGTTATTATGTGTAGGCGTGCCAGTCACATATGTGATAATTTATTATGCGCTCGACCTGACTTGGTCAGTCGATTGTGAGGTTCGTGTCGGGACGTAGAGTCCGTCATACCATAAAGGCTATGACGTTAATTACGTTCTCTAAGAAAGAGGACAACCCTTGATTAATTGCCAAGATGGGGATGCCTCGAGGGATGATACGAAGGCATAAAGAATACATGTTAAATGCCCCAATGGATGCTATGGAATGAGGTCATTTAGTTGACCATTCATGCAAAATGCAACGAGTTTATTAATTAGTTGATTCATGTGATTAAAGGTTCAGTCATGCTCATTTAGATAGCAATGCATGCTAATGCAAATGTATGTTCATGATTTCTAAATGTATGTTCATGATTTCAAAATGAATGCTCAACGTAACTGAAGACGTTGGACCCCTTTTTATTCGTTTATTTGACTAGATTTGTTGAATCAATTAGGGCTTTAACATTAACGCATCAAGAGTCAACACATAGTCAACGATATGCAGATGAAGTCAATGCATTATTTTTATTTTTGGTCAAAGCATTATTTTTATTCCATGCATTAAGTCACTGCCCTCCTTGAACTAAGGTCGACGTCAGTGCACTTCATACACTGCCAGGGGTCGATGCATATATGGGGTTGATGCGCGTATGAGGGTCGGTGCATGCATGAGGCCAGGGTCGGTGTGTGCATGAGGGTTGGTGCGTATATGGGGTGGGTCGATGCATATATAGGGTCAAGGTCGATGCATATGTGGGGTTGAGTCGATGCATGCATGAGGCCAGGGTCGGTGCATATATGGGGTGGGTCGATGCATATATAGGGCCAAGGTCGGTGCAGATGGAGGTAGGAGGCGATGATCGGGTCGGTGCAGGGTATGCATTGACGCTAAGGAAGGTAGGTCGGTGCATGTGTGAGATTGATGCACGTTTAGAGTCGATGCATATGTGAGACGGCCTAAAACGGCGCGGGGTTGAGTTGGGGCTAAAACGGCGCGCCAAGGGCGCGCCGGGTAGAGGCCAAAGGGGTTGAGTGAAATTATGAGTGTAGGGCTAAAGCGGCGCGGGGGGGGGGGGGGGTACCGCGTCGAAAAATGACACGCCGGATTAGGGCAGGTTTGGTTTATTTTGGGCTAAGATGAAGGGCCAAATGATTTTCTTGGACTTGGATGTTAATTAAGAAGATTGACAGGTCTATACAGACCCCAAATGTCCTACAAACATAGCCAGTCCAGACTTTTGCGAGGTTCCTACTCGAGCATAGTCCAACATAGACTTATCACTGCAAATTCATCACAATTTAGACTAAGTATTCAGTCAAAAATTGGGCAGCACCTCCCCATGCCCAGAGGGTTGCGGGGGCGAAGTGGAGATAGTCTCACAGCATCTGGGGTACGCTCCTTAAAGTCGGGAATGCCAAACGGTGACCGGCGGACTTCAATGGAGGGAAAACCCCGAGGGCTAGCCTACGAGGGGCACCAAGACTCCACGAGTCGAAGATATTGTTAAAGGACGACCGAGATGGGAGGATACCTCGAGGGCTAGCCTACAAGAGGTACCTTACCCACGGCCACCACCATTCCTGAGGGAATGTGGATTTGATGTCGGATTAAGAACCCTGTTAATGTTCACCTGACAGTTCATGGGGTACATGTCATCAAGGGACATGACCCCATGGTCCAACGGTGACTAAAAAAACGTCAATGGGGAATGTCCCCTCTCCCCGACCACCAGACTCATTGAGGAAAACAGAAGCACATAAGGTATATGCAGAATGCATTCGGCCAATAAACGGACTATAGAAGGTCATATGCATATGAGTATATATAGCTGTAGGGGTTAGCTGGTTAGTTGGTTAGCAGATTAGCCTCCGGAAATCGTAAACCAAAATGAATCAACTGGAGAAGACAACCCTTCATACAGTTGATGTGCAGCGTACATGGAAGACGATGATATGAGGGAACCATGCGCCCAGACTGTAGGGACGGTCCCATCCTCCTCAGCCCACGACTAGGGATAGAAGGGGTAATGAATGGTCGGTCCCGGGGTTTGACCAGAGAGGCACAGATGTATGTTCCTCTGGCAATTGTCCCCTCCACCAAGACGATCGAAACCTGATATAGGCATATCACTGGAAAACAAACCCTGGGGAGAGGGGGGATGGTGTTAATATTGCCCAGAGAAACATTTGGGCGCATTCGGCATTAGAAAACCAGACAATCACACACGGACTGTAGGGAAAAGGAGTGCAGTCGGATGGAAAGAAATAGTTTAATTATGCATCAACGCGTTCATTTAAACCCAAAGGGAAAACATCATGTAGAACATTATATACGACTGCGGCTTGGCGTTGTCGCACGAAGTTGACTCCCGGCTTGGGGAGGAAGAGAAAATGGAAAGAAGGAGGTAGAGCACAACGGCTAAGAAGAAGACCTAAGGGATCATATCATTGCCCATTCCATTACATCGCCCGTCAGAGCTATCTTGACAAAAGGAGGGAAGACATAAGAGGAAAACTCCAGACGACTTCCGCAAACTCACCTCGGATATCTGCAGCAGGGAAAACAAAGTATCCGAAACGTGCTCTTCGCTCCCCTTTCTTCCTCCCCAAGCTTCTCTTCTCTTCTTTTTTTTTTATCTCGCTTCGTGTTCTCTCTTCTATGCTGGCTCTCTCCTTGTTATCCCCACCGCTATTGGCTTGTCCCCCTTTTTCTTCGACAGCAGATGGTTGATATATATAGCAGAACCCTTGGCCTGGCTTTACTCGGCGTGGGGATAGCGCACCGGATAAGGGGTTCGCACTGTTGCGCGCCGGGAACATGGTCGCCGGAAATAAGTAGCGCGCCGGATTAACTCCTCTTGTCGTGTTCATTTAACACGGGCCAGACGATGGGCCTTGGAGCGGCTCTGGGAGTCACTGTGATCTTTCATCTCATCATGGTCTTGCCAAACCACGGTGGGCGGCATTGATAAGGCTTTCAGGCCGCTGAACGACTGCCTGCGGAATCTCGTGCATCTTCGGCTCGGACACGCGGGTTTTCCGCTGATACGGGCCTCGGCACTGTGGCTTGTGCTGCCTGCTCGGCTTAACTTGCCTTCGTAGCTTTCTCGGGGAGTGAAATACCACACGGGGTACTTTCGCCTTGATTGAGCGATCATTTGATCACTAACGGACCCAATTTGCTGAGAAGCTGTACCTATGCCAGGTCGTCGGGGTCTTCTACTGACAGAGTCTTCGGTCCCTTGTTCTGAAGGGCCAAGGGTGTTCTATCACCTCAGGAGGATCTTTCCTTCAGGTGGCGGGCCACCAGGTATACCCTTGTCCTTGGTCAGAGAACGGATGCTGTTTATGCGACATGACTGAGTCGATGTCGGTTCATTGGGCAGGCTTGTCGGCACTGCCGGTTTGTTGTGGATTCTTCTCGATTCTCCCGAGGTGAAGTCTCAGGTGTTCATACCGGGTGACCTGAGGCTCTGGCAGCTTGAGAAGGCTTCGGTGCATTGGTGTCCTTCGGCTTCTTCGCTTCAGCGGACCGCATCATTTCTGTCATTTAGGCTTGGTCGCCATCGAGCATATTTTGAGTGCCAACAAATGTCCCCCAGGCGCGGGAGTTGCGAGCAAGGCACGAGTGATGCAGGATCGGCGGATGAACTCCGACTGAGCAGATTACTCATCTGACTGGCAGAGACCCAGAATGGCCCTTAAATCGGCGCGACAGGTAATCCAGCGCGGCCAGGAGTCTTGGTTAGTACGACACTCTATTTAGCGCGCCGGATTAGCCTAAGGCTCTTGTATTTCAAATTTTTAAGGCGGGAGAGGCTATACCGGCGCACCTTTTGGATGAGGAAGTTAAAACGACGCGCTATCTAGTGCGCCAGATTAACAAGGGGGGAAACACCATATATATATTTTTCCTGTTTCATTTTTCCTTCACCCAACTTCACTTGCACAAAAATTTTCTCTCTCCTCTCCTCTCCTTCTCCTAGCGGCGCTGAGCGAGTGAGGGTTCGGTGGCGGCATCTTTCAGCCGGTGAGGGAGAGTTCTTGTTCTTCGGGATTCAAATCCCTCTTTCCGGACCCCGGGAGGCTCCTAGTAGGGCTTGCCCTCGGAGCTATTCCCCTGGGTGTCCTGTTCGGCCCCGACGTGACGCCCACGGCCTTTTTCAGGGACCGTCACTTAGTGGACGAGTTTCCGCTTCGCTCTTGCAAACTCCCGCGCTGGGGAGACTACCGGTTTTTTGTCAGAAGGACTTAGTCTTCAACAACTGCTCTCTGACTTTATTTGTTTTCTTTCGTATTTGTTTTTGATGCAGATACCATGGCATCTGATTCTTCTTCCTCCTCCCGTGCTGTGGTGACGTGGAGGGATGTTCATTCTCTGGACAGAGGCCATGGCAAGCTGGCCATAGTGGCAGAGTCCTCTGATTCGGAGACCGATACAGTGGGACACTGATCGCTTGCTGGTTGTTGGGGGTGAGTCTTTCAAGTATGATCGCCCTGACAGCTGCAGAGTAGATCATCCCAAGGACAAGCACTTTATATCTTTTCTGAAGCGGTTCAATCTCCAGGGAAAGTGGGATCTGTTCCTTGCTCGGAAGGCTGAGGCGGCGCTGCTTGTAGGGCGGGACAACCTTACGGACTTTGTTGTGAGGGGAAGGCCCATATATCTGCCTGGCGAACCCAGGAAGTGGAGTGTTGTGCTCGGACTCCAAGAGCTGTCCCCACAGGACGGGCTGTTGACCAGAGCCCCTGTGTTTGTTCCTGCCAGGTGGAACGAGACTGCGGGTCGTTTAGACCGGGAGAAGCCATCTTTGGTTTGTTCTTGGCCCCGCTAAAGTGGGGGTACCGAGATGAGCCGTTCTTGTTAGACTGCTTAGCAGTTCGGTTCAAGCACCATATTTCTGTGGGGTGATTTGCCGATTTGAAGGCCATCGACACCCATGCTTTCAGGCCAGGAGCAGTAGAATTTACAGATTTTGTCTTGTAGCACTATGCACCTATCTTAATCAGAGCAGGTGTGTATCACAGCGTATATGCATCGAGATACCACTATCCCATCTCAAAGGGTCTTTGCTGCGGTATGATTGAGGTGTCTGTCTGGAGTACAACACCTTTTATACTTCAGAAGAGAGACGTCATTAGACCTTTGGAGTCTCTCACAGTTAAGCGGCCTCCCGATTAACGGCGAGCCGTATGAGGAAGTCTGCTGGCCAGATTGGCTGAAAGATCAGACGGACGGTGAAGGGCGATATTTGACTGGTTTCGCCTACCGCTATCTGATGAAGGCATATTGTAGCCTTTGCCGTTCCTCGCATGATGCCAAGGGGTGCAGAAGCCTGGAGAGAAGAGGCGTGTGCGGATGGGCACATGGCTTCAACATTTCTTCAGAGGGGAGCAGAAATACACAGATTTCCCTTCGGTAGTGCCGGCTCCTGTTCAACGGAAGAAAGAGGTTCGGCGAGAGGCTGCTTTCCCCTCGACTTCGGAGGGAGGACAACCAGGAGGGCCCAACCCTAGGGGCGTTGACGCAGTCACTCATTGCGTTGCGTTCTTGACTTATTGGATTTGCTCCTTCGCTCTCCCGCAAGGTGACGAGAGCGTGATCAGGGCAGAGGCTATCTATCCCGCCTGCTTGATGGCCTGGGGCATGAAGCTCTCGCTTTGCCCAGTTGCGCTATGTTTGATATACAAACTGCTGGGAGACTTGCATTGCTCGCGCCTTCCCAGGAATCTTCGGGGGGTTGGCCCGCTGCATTTCTTTAATGCCTGGGTCTGCACTCTTTTCCCGGAGGCTGCTCCTCGGTCGCTTCAGTCGGCGCAGCTGGTTCCCAGGATGATAGAATTCGCCAGTGTCGAGCCGACCCGAGTGGCAGACCAGCTCTTTGCTATTCGTGGCAAACTGACAAAAGTTCCACTGGATTCCCCAGGGGTTTTGCACTTTTGGAGTCTGGCTGCTCACTCTAGTCCATTGGTGAATAGGATGAGGAGTGCCGTCTCGGCGAGGTGGAGGAATATGTTCACCCCATTTCTGACGCCAAGTGCACGAGGCCAATTTTGGAGTCAGAGCTGATTGATTGGGCGCTGTCCATAAGGCCGAGCGTCCTGGTTTTCCGCAAGAGTGGCATTTATGGTTGGAGCCTTATTATCCTTTCCGATTCAGTCGGAATTTCAGCTATGATCAGCATATTCCAGCTACTTCCACTCAATTTGCGCTGCCGAACAGGGCCCGAGCTGGCCAAGCGTCGAACGACGAGGCCCGCATATGGTGGGACTATTTTCATCGCCGAGAGGCGGCTTCATTCAGAGTTCCGGCCCCTGCACGTTTTCCCCGTGTAACTCCAGAATACATCAAATGGTGGAATGCGCGCACGGGCTTCTATAGAAACTCGAGGAGAGAATGCTGGGCCGTTGCAGAGTGCAAATTTTTGGATTCCCAGCCGGTGCCTGCTCTGGATATCGACCCGGCTTATTTGAAGAAGTTGAAATCTCGGACAAACACTGCAGTGGCGGGCTATCTGGAGGCGCGTAAAGCTGCCAAGCAGAGTTCGTTTAAGATCGAGCCGAAACTGCCGGAGATTAGCAAGGATGGTTTCTTGAAGACACTTCAAGGCTTATGCCGCGTGAGCGGCGAGCGACTGATCCTCCAACAGATTCCTTTGCTAGTGGAGGAGTCGATGCCTTCTACAGCTTCTTGGCGTCCCGAGAATGATCGACTTTATCCCTACAGGACTTTTATCAGGAAAGAAGATCGACGGCCGGCGCTTTACGAAGGCACTCCCTGGTTGTTCGCATTGCTGCGTTCCCATGGACTTTCAGTGGGTGGCCCTAGTGAAAGCATATTGGGCCAGCCCGTTCTTCTTTCCTTCAAGTATGCCGACGGATGGGGGCTAGACCACCTCAGCCTGTATTATCATCTGTCTTCGCGCAACCATGCGGACCTTGCGTTGCTGGCCGAACAGTGCGAGGTGATAGGGGACATATGCTGGTTGATTCGCGAAGCCACCTCCAGGGACAAGGAGCCTTCGCTGTTCTACTGGCCACTTTCTCCCTTTTATACAGGACCAGCAGGTATCTTTCTTTTCTTGTCTTCAGCTTTGGGTTTCCTTGTTCGCTGTTGTGTATGTCATCTCTTCTCTTTCGCCTTCGCATATGCGCAGTTCGGCTTTCTTCAGAGGAGACCAGACATTTTAGGGAGCTGATAATAAAAGCTCAGAAGCCGACGTATTTTGAAGTTCGGAAGCTGCCCCGACCACGACACCGCTTCCTCTGGGGACTCACGAAAGCGGACGAGGTCCCAAGTCCGGGAAGCAGTTACTCGAGCGAAGCGGGCCCGTCAGAAGAAGACCGTAGACCCAGCACCAGCGGTTGTCCTTCCGAGTGTGGTCTCATTTGAAGAATTCGAGGCCTCCCGTCCCTCAGCTCGCGTAACCCGAGGTATACCTCTCATCCTGTGCCCCGCCATCATCTTGGCAACATAGGTCAATTCTTATTCTTGCAAACGCAGTTGCTTCGTCTGCAATGGCCGCGCAAGCGGCTGTCGCCTCTACGGGAGCCGAAGAGAGAGAGGATGTAGTGCAGGCAGATCTGCCCTCCCCCGCGCCCAGCCATGAGATAGAAGGTAATTGATGATCTATCCGGTTGTAGATTTCTATAGTATATTATTCCCTGGGCTCACATGGGTGCTCCCCTTTTCTCAGCTTCAGTCGAGATTCGACCACCTTCTCCCCCTGTCGTGGAATCAACCGGGGGAGTTTCTGCGGGACAAGAGGTAATTCCAGGAAGTCAATTTACTCCTGGAGCTTGCTCGCCTGCTATCCCCGTCACAGAGTTGGCTGAGCAGGCTCTCATTGAGCAAGAGGCTCCGGCGGGAGGCCTCTCAAGTGAAGGACCACCGGCATTGAGAGAGAAAGAACCGATGTTGGTTCAAAGCTCGTCCTCGTCGGAGCAGGTGGACTATGGCAGCGGCTCGAGTGACGAGGATTTCCCCTTGACGGGAACAGAGGCCGAGGACGCCGGGGTGTCTTCCGCCTATGAGAGCGACTTTACAACTTTTAGTCCTCCACGGCTGATGCTGAGTAGCTTCGGGCCACCAGGTCCTTCGGTGGGAGAAGGGTCAGAGGCGACGGAGATGGTAGCTCATGCTGCTGCAGACTTGAGCTTAATGTCGGCTGAGGTAAAAGTTGCATTTTTTTTAGTCTCGTGCTTATTCTCGTCTGGCCATCATGCTGGCCTTCTGAGATCCTGATGCTCTCTTTCTCTTGCAGGCTTCTGCTAGTCAGGCCAAGGTCACCTCGCTGGTGATCACCGTGAAGGTACCTCTGCCGCCTCTCTGTGCATATCCGCCATTGTTCCCGCTAGTCTTGAGGCCGTAGCCTTGCGGTATCCAAAGGATTATATCATGGTGGCGGGCTCGGAAGCGTCGGGGATGGTTGCCGAGTCCGAGCCGCCAGCTGTGACTTTGGAGCAGCAGCAACTTGTCATTGCTGATAAGCCGCTTCAGAGTGGAGAAGGCCTCCCTGGGGCAGAGGAGGGTGAGATTGTAGAAGAAGTGACCGGGGGCTCGACGACCCCAGCCCTTGCCATTGAATCATCGTTGGTGGCAGCTAGAGGGGCCGGAGATAGTGACCAACCGCTTCCTGCTATTGAGGGTCGAGACGTGGCGCTCTCGCCAGAGGTTGGGAGAGAAGTCGCTATCATTGACAGTCCCCCTGTTGCATTGTCTGATGGGGCCAGTCTTGACGCGGGCACCTTGCAAGGCATACCATCCTCGTCTTCTGCGTCGAGCGATGATATTTGGGCTGCGGTTGACAGCCGTGTAGAGTTTCATCTCCCAGATACGCCATCACTTGGTTTGCAATCATCGAGTGACCTAGTGTGGCAGTATCTAGAGACATTGCGGGAGACCGTGACAGCTCGCCCAGACTTAACTTATGTGCAGTTGAGGGGTCTTGCAGAACACCTCTCCCGCTCCTTGTTGGCCTTTGGCTGCCCTATGGAGGACTGGGTGCAGCGAGTAATTCTGCTCCTGAAGCACGTGAATAGGAGGGAATTCATCGGCCACAGCTTGATAGATCAAATGGCGGCCACAAGACTTGAAAGAGCAGAGTGTCAGACTTCCCTTCAGTCATCGAGAGGAACTGCCCAGCAGATGCGGGATGCTGCCGATGACTCTAGCCAACGCCGGGCTTCTTTGAAGACTCGGATAATTGAGCTCCGCGCTGAACTTGACCGGGCCGAAGCAGAACTGGCACTGTCCGACCAACTGTGGGTCCAACATACAGAGGCGGCTGAGCTGGCAGAAGGGCAGGCCACATCGCTCGAGGAGAAATTGGTGTGACTGCAGGCCAAGGAAAACCGTCTATAGGAGCTGGCCCGTTACCCGTCCTTAGGGCTGCTGGAGCTCGAGGACATCTTCCGCCGCTCGCTGCAGTAGCTTTATCATTTTCTCTTCTTTTTGTGAACCTTCACGTATTCCGGGGGGGTGTGCCCCGGGTAACATGTATCTTTCCCTTTATGTTTGAATGGAAAACTTTCATTCCCTTATTTTGCACATCTACTTCTGAGCCAATTTATTTAGTCCGGGGTATGTCAGTTGCTAAGGCAGGAGAGCGCTCACACCTTCAGGGAAGGGGCGAGGGGTTCGCTCCACCACGGCGCAACTTCACCCTGGGATCACTGATCGGCCTAGGCCGAACACCAGGGGATAAGGTGAGAGGTTTACGGGCCACCAAGGGCCGAAGGGTAGAACTAGATGTTTACTTGTAGACCTTGCCGAAGGTGACAAAGGTTGACGACATGTTTGTTCGTCAGCACAGATCTAAGGCCAAGGCAAAGGGAGGTTTGCTCATTATCACGGATGTAAGATACGGGTTAAGAGAAACATTGACCGGTCTTGTCGATGATGACCAGGGTCAATGATAGCTTGTTCACTGGTATTGGATAGATGCCGAAGCAAAGAAGGTTTATTCATTAACGAGGACATAAGGCCCGGGTTAAGGGGATATTGACCGATCTTGCCGATGGTGATAAGGGTCAATAATTGCTTGTTCATCGGCATTAGATAAATGCCGAAGTAGAGGGTTTGTTCATTAACGGGGACGGAAGGTCCGAGTAAAGGGAATATTGATTGGTCTTGCCGATAGTGACAAGGGTCAATGACAACTCATTCATCGGCATTAGATAAATGCCGAAGCAAAAATAGGTTATTCATTAACGCGGACGTAAGGTCCGGGTTAGGGGATATTGACCGATTTTGTCGATTGTGACAAGGGTCGATGGCAGCTCATTCATCGGCATTGGATAAATGCCGAAGCAAAGGGTTTGTTCATTAACGGGGACGGAAGGTCCGGGTTAAGGGAATATTGACCGGTCTTGCCGATGGTGACAAGGGTCAGAAGTAGCTTGTTCATCAGCATTGGATGAATGCCGAAGCAAAGACAGGTTATTCATTAACGAGGACGTAAGGTCCGGGTTAAGGGGATATTGACCGGTCTTGCCGGTGGTGACAAGGGTCAATAGTAGCTTGTTCATCGGCATTGGATAAATGCCGAAGCAAAGGGTTTGTTCATTAACGGGGACGGAAGGTCTGGGTTAAGGGAATATTGACCGGTCTTGCCGATGGTGACAAGGGTCAATAGTAGCTTGTTCATTGGCATTGGATAAATGCCGAAACAAAGGTAGGTTCATAGGCGCAAGGCTCGCACGGGAACCTTTGTAGGGATTAAGTGATAAATGATAATATAACCTCATTATTTCATCATCATTATTCCCTTTTCTTCTTCTTTTTTTTATTCATTTTTTTTGTCACATTACTGACCTAAGTGCCCTTGCGGGTTTTCGCCGAAGCCAGCCCCCTCTTACTTTTGTCCACGCACCCTTGTGGGTTTTCACGTGGCGAGGGACCCGATTTTGCCTGCGACGCCCTTTCGGGTTTTCACTGCAACTGGGTTAGAGCCATTTTTGCCCTTACTCAAAATGTCCGAGTAAGTCTGGCGAGGCACCTCTATTTTAAGCCTCATTTTTTTATTCAATTTTTTGTACTTGATTCACGGAACGAATCCGAATGGGTGATGGCTAATGGGATGTTAACCGGTCTTGCCGATGGTGACAAGGGTCAATAATAACTTGTTCATCGACATTGGCTAAATGTCGAAGCAAAGGAGGTTTATTCATTAACGAGGACGAAGGGTCCAAGTTAAGGCAAACGTCGATCGGTCTTGCCGATGATGACAAGGGTCAAACACTGACTTGTTCATCGACATTGGCTAAATGCCGAAGCAAAGAAGGTTTATTCATTAACGAGGATGAAGGGTCCAGTTAAGGGAAACGTCGACCGATCTTGTCGATGATGACAAGGGTCAATGATAGCTTGTTCATCGACATTGGTTAAATGTCGAAGTAAAATGAGGTTTATTCATTAACGAGGATAAATACCAACACAAAGGAAGAGCATTCGCCGATTCAGACGTAAGGTCCGTAATGGTAGTATTGTAGGAAAACTGGCTAGGACACGGAGTCTTGCACCAAAAAGGGGGTTTATTCGTCGGTAAAGATAAATACCAACGCAAAGGAAGAGCATTCGCCGATTCAGACGTAAGGTCCGTAATGGCAGTTCCATTATGGTGGGACTTATGGCTTGCTGCGCGATGCCTTCAGTCTTGTTCATTCTTCAGGTGCCGGTTCAGCCACCCGATATAACTTCAAGTGCCTCCCATTGAGAGGAGAGAACTGGATTGCCCCCTTATGGTCGACCAGAACATAAGCACCCCCTTCATAGACCCGATGCACGACATACGGGCCTACCCAATTTTCGACCAACTTCCCTTTAGGGTTGGAGGCCATTACTTATCTTCTTTTGACCATTACTAGGTCTCCTTTCTTGAATTCTCGCCCCTTGACCAGCTTGTCGAAAGCATGGGTCATGCGAGCCTGGTATAATTAGATATTTTGTTGCGCGCGAAGACGCTTTCTTTCGAGCTCGGCGAGCTCTTCCAGTGTTCTTTCCATGTTAGTCTGCTCGCTGCTAACCAACCCATGCTGGATGACGACTCGCAACGAGGGAACCTCCAATTCAATTGGCACCACAGCCTCCGACCTGTACACGAGGGAGTAAGGTGAGCAGCCAGTTGGGGTTTTGTAAATCGTACGATAAGCCTAGAGTGCTTCGTACGTCCTTTCTTCCCAATCTCTCTTATTAGCCTTAACAGTCTTCGCTAGCAGGGTGCATAGCGTTTTATTGAAGGCTTCTGCAAGTCCGTTGGCTTGAGGGTAGTAGGGAGAGGACGTTCTCCAATCAATCTTGTATTTGTCGGCCAGTCGGTACACCTTCTGGTTTCTGAAATGGCTGCCATTGTCGGAGATAATTCGGCTGGGGATCCCAAACCGGAATATTATATTTTGTCGGAAGAATCTGGCGACCAATTTCCCCGTCACTTCTCTTAGTGCTATTGCTTCTGCCCATCTGGAGAAGTAATCTGTTGCTGTTAAGATATATTTGCATCCTGATGAAGATGCTGGTAGCGGCCCTACCACGTCTGTATCCCATTGAGCAAGCGGCCAACTTGGTACAGTAGGATGCAGTGGCGCCGGTGGTCTTCTTGACACAGTGGCATGTTCTTGACACTTCTGGCAGGCTTTAGCGAACTTGCAGCAGTCGTCAAACATAGAGGGCCAGTAGTAGCCCAATTTCTTTATTTCAATTTTCATTTTCGGACCGGCCTGATGTGCCCCGGCTGACCCGGCATGGACTTCTTGCATTACTTGCCAGGCTTCTACTGGAGACAAGCAGCGGAGTAAGATCTTCTTTTGGGCATCCGCCATTATCCGGAACAAAGTTCCGTTCCTCATTTCATAAGTCTTTGACTCTCAGGAGCTTCATTCTTTGTTCTTTTTCTTTCGGGAGCTGTTGGTGTTGAAACCAACGTAGGAGATGCTCCCGCCAATCGGGCTGCTGGATTTCTTCACCGCTGCCACTTCATTTTCTTGTTCATCGGCTAGGACCTCTGTCACACTGGGGACCTGCCGCCGGTTAATTACTGTTATATTCAGGCTTGTGTCTGGCTGGGATTGCCAAAGAACTGGCCAGCTTTGCGAGGGCATCTGCCTGAGCATTCTGTCCTCGGTTGATGTGCTTGATGCTGATGAAATAGAATCTTGTCATCAGGTGGAGTGCCAGCTGGTAATAAGGAAGGAGTTCTTGCTTCCGCACATCGAACTCTCCCTCCAACTGTTTTATAACTAGCATGGAATCCCCGAATGCTTCAAGCATCTGAATTCCCATGGACAGAGCAATCTGCAGCCCGATTATTAGGGCTTCATATTCTGCTTCATTATTTGTGCAAGGCTTGTTTATTGAACAGGATGTATATATGACTTCTCCTTTTGGAGATTTCAGGACTATGCCTACCCCTGCCCTGACTCTGGCTGACCCAGTTACAGGGGTATCAATTCTGGATGCACTGTCAAAGTATAACTACCACAATGAGGGCTGTACTTGGCTGACTTCCAGGGTCTCATCTTCAGGAAGCTCTGGCTCCAGCGGACAATCTTCTGGTACTGGGTGCTCAGCGAAGAAGTCTGCGATGGCTTGGCCTTTGACTGCCCTTTGCGGCACGTAGGAGATATCAAACTCCATGAGATCACCGCCCATTTGCCTAGGCGGCCTTTGAGTGCCGGTTGGGACATGATATATTTAAGCGGATCCTCCTTTGAAATCAGCTTAATTCATGCGACAACATATAGTGTCGAAGCTTCTTGACTGCGAAGACCAGCGCCAGGCAGATCTTCTCGATAAAGGTGTATCTCTCCTCAGTTCTGACTAATCTTCGACTGAGGTAGTAGAGGGCTTGTTCCTTCCCTTCTTCATTGTTCTGGGCTAGCATTGCCCCCAGGGAGTTGTATGTGGCTGCTATGTAGAGGATAGCGGCCGTCCTTTCACCGGTGCACCCAGCACTGGAGGAGTCTTCAGATAATCCTTCAGCTTGTCAAACGTCGGCTGGCATTCTTCATCCCAATAAAAAGGAACATCTTTCATCATTAGCTTGTGAAAGGGATGGCATCGCCCTGACAAGTTAGATATAAACCGCCGGATGTATGCCAGGCGGCCTTGTAGAGATCTCAGCTCAGAGAGGTTCCTTGGCGGGGGTAACTCCTGGATTGCCTTGATTTTTACGGGGTCTATCTCAATTCCCCGATATCTGACAATGAATTCCAAGAATTTTCCGCTCGATACTCTGAACGCACACTTCATGGGGTTCATCTTTAATTCATACTGCCTGAGCCTCTGAAACACAACTTGGAGGTCCTGCAGATGGTCTTCTTTCTTTCTGGTCTTGACTACCAGGTCATCTATATAGCACTCGACCTTGTGGTAGAGCAGTTCATCAAATATTCTGGTCATCGCCCGCTGGTAAGTTGCGCCGGCGTTCTTCAGTCCGAACGGCATCCTCTTGTAGTGATAAATGCCCTTGGGAGTTCGGAAGGCGGTGTGGACCCGGTCATGTCCCGCGATCCATATCTGGTTGTAGCCGAACGACCCGTCCATAAATGACAGAGCTTCATGGCCAGTCGTGGCATCAATCATGACCTCCGTTATCGGTACTGGAAAGTCATCCTTGGGGCAGGCCTTGTTCAGATCTCGGAAATCAACGCATATCCGGATCTGCCCATTTTTCTTCTTCACAGGCACGATGTTAGCCAGCCGCATGGTGTATTAATTTTCTTCGACGAAACCCACATCAATGAGCTTGTCAACTTCCTTGCATATTTGAGTGATGAGCTCTGGCCTCATGCGCCGCGGTGGCTGCTTCACCGGCTCAGCTTCGGGCTTATGGCTAGCTCATGCTGTGAGACTGCGGGGCTCAATCCTGGCATTTCCTTGTATGTCCAGGCGAAGCAATCCCGGTATTCTTGTAGCAGCTGGATGTACAGCCTCTGTTCTTCAGCAGATAACTGGGCACTGAGGAAGGTCGGCCTAGGGTCGTCCTCGTCTCCCAAGTTGAATTCTATCAGTTCATCGACTGTGGCTTGGCCTCCGTCTTCTATCTCTGGGGGCGCCGGCTGGAGGTTGATAAAATCTGGTATATCATCTTCAAGCTCGAGTACCTCGGCCTCTTCATTTTTTTCCACCTCGGCTCTTGGAGATATGTTTGCAGCCCTGAAGGGCTGGTGCCTGTTTGTTGTCGTGCTAGAGCAGCATTGTGGCTTTACAGCAGAAGACAAGAGCGCCCCGCCTCCCTGGATTGCCATATCTTCAGTGGAGGTAGCCTTTTCTTTTCTAGCAGCATTCATCTCTTGATCAGGCTTGGAAGAAGCTTCCCTGATCGGTTCGAGAGGTGCTGACATAATCATCAGAGGAGGGTCACTGGAGGGAGGGCAACCCTGCTTCTTCAGTATCTTCAGCTTCGCTACTGCTAGCCGTGTCGAATTTGGCCTGAAGAGCCGCTTTCTCGGGATAGACCTGCTCCCAACACCGGCAGGGGAATATGGTTTCTGATTCCAAGTCTCTTGGTCGAGCTGGTTCAGTATGCTCAGCCTCTGTTGGGTGTTCATCGAAAGTTGCCCCAGTGAGTTATCTTCAGTCGGGTAGAAAGCGGAGATGGTGTCCACTTCATAGCGCCCGCTATAATAGTATTCCTCGAGGGTGAAGCCAACCCTGGGTGTTGAGAGACACGTCTCAGCTCTTTGTCCAGGCTTGCGGGATACCACAACTTCTGGAATGCTTCTTTCTTCTTGCGAGGCTGGCCAGCGGGGATGTGATGTTTCTGGAACATCTTGGCCATCCGATTTGTTATAAATGCCAACCCCTGAACGGGAACTGACGGGTCTTCTATTTCTTCAAGCAGATGACAATCAGTATCCTCCCGTGTAGGGTGTTCCTCAGCTGTGTAAAACAAGCTGCTGGGGCCATCTATCTGCGCCACCTCCCAAGCTTTGAAAGGTTCGACAGTGATATTATCGAGGCTCAGAATTGGCTTGGTAAGGCCTTCCGGGATCCCGATGTGGTCGTGCTGCTGGTCGACCTTGGCTTCATTAGCTTCGGGGTAGATGGCGGGAGGTGCTACTCTGCCCACGTCCCCGGTGATGGTGATGTGTGAGACCGTCTTGGGATTAACATACCCGCGGCGGCGGAGGGAACCAGTCGGCGCCGGAGGTGCTTTTTGATGTGCCGGCAAAGGTCTTGGCTTCAGAGGTCTTCTGCGACCGTTCTGCATATAGAGGGGCGTTCGCCAGGTGACATTTGAACACTTCGAACGGGTGGAGATCAGCAAATACTCTTTCCTCCTTCCCTTCCAAATTGTATTTGATGCACTGGTGGAGCGTGGAGGGCACCGCCATGTTCTCATGTAGCCAAGGACGGCCAAGCAGCGCCTTGTACGAGGTGCGGGAATCGATGACGTGAAACTGCACCCTCGTAACAAAGTCTGCCAGAGTGAGTGTGAATTCCGCTACTCCTAGTGACACTTCACACTTCTGGTTGAAGCCGGCAATACGCATATCTCCGACTTTTTCGAGGCGCACGTTGAAGTAGTGCCTCTGATATATCCTGTATGGCAAGATGTTGACAGTTGCCCCGGGATCCACCAGGATTCTGTTCAGCTCCCGGCCATTCAAATGTCCTTTCATATACATCGGCCTGTTGTGGCTGGTAGTGGGGAGCAGCATGTCCTCCTGAGTGAAGGTCATGTTGGCCTCCGGCAGTGCTTCAGCCAAGCATGCTTCATATTGGGCAGGCGTTTGCAGAGCGGTAATGATCGTCTGTCGGGTCTCTTCACTCAGAGAGAGGATTTCCCAAACAGTGAATCTCGCTGGGAGCTTCTTTAACAACTTGACTACCCGGCTTCCTGCTCGGACATTGGATAGCTTCATCTCTTCTACCCACCTAGGTCTGGGAGGATCTTGAACTGCGGCCCTGATGGACCTGCTTCATCGGGCTCTGAGGCTGCACCCTTCTGCTTGGTGTCGTCTTCCTGCTGTCCCTCATTGGCTGCCGTTGGGCAAGCTTCATCTTCATCGGAACTCAAAAGATTACTGGAGCTGCGGGAGAATGCCCCAGCTGTAGGGTTGGCATCCTGACATGGCTGCTTCCCCTTTGACATCTCAGGAATTCCAGAAGGAAGGGGCGGTAGTGCTGCCCCCACTCTGACGCATAAACCTGAAGGAGGAGGGATTTGGACTCCCCTGACCTCCGGAGGGGGTATCTTATAGGGTTGCTCCCCCCTGAAGATGATATTGTGGTTGGCGGGCGGCTGACGCCCCCATCTTTGGCCCGACCGGGTTGCATGTGCAGCGGTCATTGCTTCAGCCTGACTTGCCCCGGCGGCGGGTGTAAAGCATATTTCCTCTCATCCTCTCACCGGGCAGATTGAAGAGGGCAGATAGGGTATTGCAAGAAAGGACCATACCCTTTGTGGCCTTGCTGGCTTTTCTTTTCTTCTTCTCTCTTTTCTTTTCTTCGGCTAGCGCCTGCCCCCAGAACAGGCTGGCGTCCTTGTCTGGTGCTTTGTCAGCTTCCTCTTCCTGCTTTAGTGAAAGCTGTTCTAATTCCTGCCACGGGACATAATCCCGTACCAGTAAAGGCTCCAGTTCGGGCTGTACATATTCATCTAGCACATTTATATAGTCTTGCAGCCGCCGGGCTTCTGGACTAATTTCCTTGACCATTGGCAATGGAGTCTGCCTTCTCCGGTTGTGTGTAGGTATTCTGATGATTGCAGGTGGATTGGCCCACACAGGTGTCGCCACTGTCAGAGTGGGTCGTGGTGTGACGCCACGGATCTGTGCCCCCACTTTCGGGCGAGATGTGCCTTTCTTCCTGGTTTTTGCAGGGACCTGTTGCCATCCCTCTTGTTCTTTTATTGGTGCCAGAAAGCAGGCCTCATAAGTATGCTGGGTGTTGACCTCCGCGATTTCTTCAGGCAATGCCTGATATAGAGAAACCATGTTAACCGCGGCTCTCCTCAGAGGTGCTTCATGAGGCTGTGGAGGGTCAACTTTGTACTCCCCCAAGTCTATTTCTTCTTTCTTCACCATGCCTTCGATAATATCCTTGAAAACATAACAGTCTTCAATCGGATGTCCCAGCATCTGGTGGTAAGGGCAGAATCTTGGGCTGTCTCTTCTTTTTAGGTCTTCAGGCCTCTTCGGCTCGGCAGGTGACCTTATCATACTGGGTAACCCAGTCAAACAAGATCTTGGTCTTTTCCTTTGGGAAAGAGTAGGCCTTCTTCATCTTATCTCTGAGTGAGGGACCCTCTTTGCCATCTTCGGTTTTAGCAGGCTGAGGGGCAGCTGCCTTCTTGCCTTTGTCTTTTTGCTGTTCAAATGCCTTGATATCAAGGACGTTTGCTTCTTTAGGCGCTTGGCGCCGTTCTGCTGCCTTGCCTTTCTGTGTAGTGGCAGTAGCTGATGTCGGGGCCGGTCTTGCCATGAAGACTTCTACCTCGGCCACCACATTGTTCAAGCGGTCGAATGACCGGATTTTCATCCCAATCATCTTTTCTAGTACCTCTCTCCTGAGGTTCTACTTGCAGATTTGTACAGCGTCCTCCTGGTGTGGGGGCCGCTTGCATCTCGTTCTGAGGTTTCTCCACCTCTTGATATATTCAAGGGCCGTCTCATCCGCCCTTTGCCTTGTCGAGTAGAGCTCAGCCACCGTGACCTCCCGTTCGGTGACGTGAAACCTCTCTCTGAATTTCTTCTGCATATCCGGCCAGTCGCTGATCGACCCGGCCGGAAGGCTGGAGTACCATTCAAATGCGAGCCCTGTTAGCGAGGACCCGAAAAATTTCAGCAGATACGACTCGTCGTGGCCAGATCGCCCATGACGGTCATATAGTAAGCGACATGCTCCTTCGGGGATCCCTTCCCGTTGAACTTGTCGAATTTTGGCGGCTTACTGATCCCAGGAGGGAGCCGCTTGGCAGCATGATGTGGCGGGTATGGCACCCTATAGGCATCGAACGCGACGTAGTCGCCTTCACTTCGTTCAGCAAGCTTCAGCTCGATCATCCTCTCTACCATCATCTTATTCATGACGGTTGGATCAACCGGTTCTGGATAGAAATGCGCTGGCTGCAGATAGGGAGTGACCAAGGTGGTCGCCTGCGGGAGAGGGCGCAACAGCGGAGGTGTCTGGCGCACCTGTGGCAGCATCGGCGGCATCAACGGCTGTGATGGGCGTTGCTGAGTTGTCGCCAAGCTTGGTTCTGCCGGCTGAGGCCGGGTATAAAGTGGTGGGAAGTCACTCTGGTTGACGGCTCCCCATGATGATTCGGCCTGCATCTCAGGCTGCTTGGAAGCCGAGGTTTGCTCCGTCCTCTCCACAAGCTGCTTCTTCAGGGACTCTATCTCCTGCCGGTATTTCTGGAGTAACATCAATACTGATGGATCCATAGTTGCAGTGCTGGGAATGGCTTCTGTGGTTTCCCCTGACGCACCTTCAGGGAGGATGTCGAGCAAGACATCTTCTTCTTCCGCCGTCACCACATTGGCAGTGAGAATAATAGCTTTGTCATGTTGCAGGTGGTGGGCCAGGGTTTGCTTTCCCTTGGCCGCTGCCAGCTTTTCTCTTGCGGCTTCCACCCATCGAGTATTCGGCCCCGGCCTTCCGGCCAACTGAGCCAGCTCCTGAGGTTCCTCAGGTAATCTTCCATAGTGGCCAGACACCCCAGCCATGTTGCAGGTGAAAATCTGCATCCTTCTTCTTTGCCTGCAAACCCTCCTTTTTGCATTCTCTGGGAAGGTGAGCCTCTCAAACACGGAGACTCTTTTCTTTCCTCCGGCGGGGAGTAACTTCATCGGCTTCAATGTCCAAGCCGTCTTCATATCCATTGTCGTCGACTGACGACGTCATCCTTCTTTCTTCTTCTTCTTCTTCCACTGCCATTGGTGGACAGTGATCTTCTTCGGCCACGGCTGCTTGTAATAGCTGTTGTTGGCCCAATGAGGGGTTGCCTAGTCCCCTAAAATAACTTCTGACCATATTGGTCATCTCTTCTTGCCCCCGTCCCTGATGTAGGACTGGGGACAGTTGTCGACCTCCAATCGGAGGGATGTAAGCAAGCCGGGCTCTTCCGGCAGGTTGTGGAAATCTTCTTCCCACAGTGGGGATGTAGGCCTGTCGGGCGCAGGCCCTGAAACTTTCACGGCGTGGAGGATCGACGACCGTTTCCTCTTTCCTTGGGGCAAGGCCCCTTTTCTTGTTCTCCTCTGCTCCAGCAAATCGGGAGTGGTGGTGGACTGGTGCGTCCTAGTGAGTAGGCCGGATCCTCTTAGGGACCCAAACTTGCTTAAATATTCTTGGCTTGGGAGCCAATTCTCTTCGGCCATGACAGCCAGCTTCTTCTTTCTCGGCTCTCCTTCCGGAGAGGGCTTGGACCGCTTGGTAGGAGTTGTAGATAGGTACTGCGGGGATCACCCGATCCGGGCTCACTCGAGCATCGCGTCCGTCCAGGAAGACGCGAACTCCCCCGATCTGCATGGATTTGCCGGACACGGAGAGACGTCCGGTAACAGCAGCAGCCTTCTTCCGGAAGCTCCTATGTTGGTGCCTCCCGGAGTTCTTGGCAGGGACAGGGCGGGCCCCGTGAGTCGGTGAGTGATATGGTGCACCATGCAGTTGGCGACTTGAATTGGACCCGTGAGTGGGCCAGCACAGCGTCGAGCCTTCGGGGCCTCGACCTTTTTCGCAGTCTTCTCCTCGGCGGGCTCCGAAGATTCTACTTGCAGCAGATCGGCGAAGGCTAACCCCAAAAAGTTAGGGAAGCCTACAGTTGGTGGGAAAGGCCCGAAGACAGTGGGCACCGCCAGGTACCCATGTTCAGCATGGCCGGCGACGATCGCGGGGCCAAAGGCGAGAGCGGTGAGTCCCGATGACGTCATCGTTCACTTGAGATAAACAAACAAACAGTCAGTATTCTTGGGGGGAGCCTCCGGAGACATCCCCTCTTGGCAAAGAGATGAAGGGAGACTTGGGTCCCACCGGGCGTGCCAGCTTGTGGGGACTGATTTTTGTTTTATCGTTTATTCGAACTAGATCGTTTGTTTGTTATTATGTGTAGGCGTGCCAGTCACATATGTGACAATTTATTATGCGCTCGACCTGACTTAGTCAGTCGATTGTGAGGTTCCTGTCGAGACCTAGAGTCCGTCATACCATAAAGGTTATGACGTTAATTACGTCCTCTAAGAAAGATGACAACCCTTGATTAATTGCCAAGATAGGGATGCCTCGAGGGATGATACGAAGGCATAACGAATGCAGGTTAAATGCACCAATGGATGCTATGGAATGAGGTCATTTAGTTGACCATTCATGCAAAATGCAACGAGTTTATTAATTAGTTGATTCATGTGATTAAAGGTTCAGTCATGCTCATTTAGATAGCAATGCATGTTAATGCAATTGTATGTTCATGATTTCAAAATGAATGCTCAATGTAACTGAAGACGTTGGACCCCTTTTTATTCGTTTATTTGACTAGATTTATTGAATCAATTAGGGCTTTAACATTAACGCATCAAGAGTCAACACATAGTCAACGATATGCACATGAAGTCAATGCATTATTTTTATTTTTGGTCAAAGCATTATTTTTATTCCATACATTAAGTCACTGCCCTCCTTGAACTAAGGTCGACGTTAGTGCACTTCATGCACTGCCAGGGGTCGATGCATATATGGGGTGGATGCGCGTATGAGGGTCGGTGCATGCATGAGGCCAGGGTCGGTGCGTGCATGAGGGTCGGTGCGTATATGGGGTGGGTCAATGCGTATATAGGGTCAAGGTCGATGCATATGTGGGGTCGAGTCGATGCATGCATGAGGCCAGGGTCGGTGCATATATGGGGTGGGTCGATGCATATATAGGGCCAAGGTCGGTGCAGATGGAGGCAGGAGGCGATGATCAGGTCGGTGCAGGGTATGCATCGACGCTAAGGAGGGTAGGTCAGTGCATGTGTGAGATTGATGCACGTTTAGAGTCGATGCATATGTAAGACGGCCTAAAACGGCGCGGGGTTGAGTTGGGGCTAAAACGGCTCGCCCAGGCCGCGCCGGGTAGAGGCCAAAGGGGTTGAGTGAAATTATGAGTGTAGGGCTAAAGCGGCGCGGGGGGGGGGGGGGTACCGCGCCGGAAAATGGCGCGCCGGTTTAGGGGCGCGCCGGATTAGGGCAGGTTTGGTTTATTTTGGGCTAAGATGAAGGGCCAAGTGATTTTCTTGGACTTGGATGTTAATTAAGAAGATTGAAAGGTCTATTCAGACCCAAAATGTCCTGCAAACATAGCCAGTCCTGACTTATGCGAGGTTCTTACTCGAGCATAGTCCAACATAGACTTATCACTGCAAATTCATCACAATTTAGACAAAGTATTCAGTCAAAAATTGGGCAGCACCTCCCCATGCCCAGAGGGTTGCGGGGGCGAAGTGGAGACAGTCCCACAGCATCTGGGGTACGCTCCTTAAAGCTGGGAATATGCCAAACGGTGACCAGGGGACTTCAATAGAGGGAAAAACCCCGAGGGCTAGCCTACGAGGGCATCAACACTCCACGAGTCGAAAACATCATTAAGGGACATCCGAGATGGGAGGATACCTCGAGGGCTAGCCTACGAGAGGTACCTTTCCCACAGCCACCACCATTCTCAAGGGAATGTGGATTTGATGTCGGGCTAAGAGCCCTTTTCAATATTCACCCTCTGGCGATCTGCAGAGATTCATGTCATTGTAGGACATGTCTCCTTAGACCTCGAGTGATGTGGAAACTCCGATGGGGAATGTCCCCTCTCCCCGGCCACCAGACTCATCGAGGAAAGCAGGAGTACATAAGAGATATGCAGAATGTATTCGGCCAATAAGCTGACTATAGAAAATCATATGCATATGAGTATATATGGCTATATGGTTTAGCTGGTTAATTGGTTGGCAGATTAGCAGGTTAGCCCTCGAAAATCATAAACTAAAACGAATCAACTGGAGAAGACAACCCTTCATACAATTGATGTGCAGCGTACAGGGAAGACGATGATATGAGGGAACCATGTGCCCAGACTGTAGGGACGGTCCCATCCTCCTCAGCCCACGACTAGGGATAGAAGGGGTAATGAAAGGTCGGTCCCGGGGTTTGACTAGAGAGGCACAGATGTATGTTCCTCTGGCAATTGACCCCTCCACCAAGACGATCGAAACCTGATACATGCATATCACTGGAAAACAAACCCCGGGGAGAGGGGGGATGGTGTTAATATTGCCCAGAGAAACATTTGGGCGCATTCGGCGTTAGAAAACCAGACAATCACACACAGACTGTAGGGAAAAGGAGTGCAGTCGGATGGAAAGAAATAGTTCAAATATGCATCAACGCGTTCATTTAAACCCAAAGGGAAAACATCATGTAGAACATTATATACAACTGCGGCTTGGCGTTGTCGCACGAAGCTGACTCCCGGCTTGGGGAGGAAGAGAAAATGGAAAGAAGGAGGTAGAGCACAACGGCTAAGAAGAAGACCTAAGGGCTCATATCATTGCCCATTCCATGACATCGCCCGTCAGAGCTATCTTGACAAAAGGAGGGAAGGCAGAAGAGGAAAACTCCAGACGACTTCCCCAAACCCACCTCGGATATCTGCAGCAGGGAAAACAGAGTATCGGAAACGTGCTCTTCGCTCTCCTTTCTTCCTCCCCAAGCTTCTCTTCTCTTGTTTTTTTTTTTTTAAATCTCGCTTCGTGTTCTCTCTTCTATGCTGGCTCTCTCCTTGTTATCCCCACCGCTATTGGCTTGTCCCCCTTTTTCTTCGACAGCAGATGGTTGATATATATAGCAGAACCCTTGGCCTTGTTTTACCCGGCGTGGGGATAGCGCGTCGGATAAGGGGTTCGCATTGTTGCGCGTCGGGAACATGGGCGCCGGAAATAAGTAGCGCGCCGGATTAAGGGGCACGCCGGATTAACCCCTCTTGTCGTGTTCATTTAACACGGGCCAAACGATGGGCCTTGGAGCTGCTCTGGGAGTCACTGTGATCTTTCATCTCATCATGGTCTTGCCAAACCACGGTGGGAGGCATTGATAAGGCTTTCAGGCCGCTGAACGATCGCCTGCGGAATCTCGTGCATCTTCAGCTCGGACACGCGGGTTTTTCGCTGATACGGGCCTCGGCACTGTGGCTTGTGCTGCCTGCTCGGCTTAACTTGCCTTCGTAGCTTTCTTGGGGAGTGAAATACCACCCGGGGTACTTTCACCTTGACTGGGCGATCATTTGATCACTAATGGACCCAATTTGCTGAGAAGCTGTACCCATGCCGGGTCGTCGGGGTCTTCTACTGACAGAGCCTTCGGTCCCTTGTTCTGAAGGGCCAAGGGTGTTCTATCACCTCAGGAGGATCTTTCCTTCAGGTGGCGGGCCACCAGGTATACCCTTGTCCTTGGTCAGACAACGGATGCTGTTTATGCGGCATGACTGAGTCGATGCCGGTTCATTGGGCAGGCTTGTCGGCACTGCCGGTTTGTTGTAGATTCTTCTCGATTCTCCCGAGGTGAAGTCCCTGGTGTTCATACCGGGTGACCTGAGGCTCTGGCAGCTTGTGAAGGCTTCGGTGCATTTAGAGATAATGACATCCATTTTTAACAACTTATGTTGAGGGGCTAGACTCTCACCAGGAATAATTTTGCAATCTTTACATAAAACTCTATCCACCTTCCTAATAAGAAAATAGTCAATTTGACTTATATGTGTTCCACTCTTGTATGTTATTAAGTGTTCGCCCCTCATCTTAAAGAAGGTATTAGTAATTGTTAGATCATAGGTCATAGCAAAATCAAGAATAGTATAACCCATATCATTTCTATTGCCAAAACCAAGCCCTCCATGAATCCTCTCATAACCTCTATTATCTTTACCCACATGATCATTAAGATCCCCTCCAATAAAGATTATCTCTTCACTAGGGATATTTTGGATCAAACTATGAATATCCTCTCAAAATTATTTTTTAATGCTCTCTTCTAATCCTACTTGAGGTGCATATGCACTAATTATATTCAAAATATCTTCACCTATGATAAGTTTAATTAACATCAGTCTATCCCCCAATCTATTAACCTTTACAACTCTATCTTTTATGTTTTTATCTATTATTATAGCAACACCATTTCTAGAGTTATTATTACCCGTATACCAAATTTTATATCCATCAATATCTTTAGCTTTATGTCCTTTCCACCTAGTTTCTTGTAGGCAAGTTATGCTAACCCTCCTGTCCTTCATTAACTTAACCAATTCTAAACCCTTACCCGTTGAAGTTCCTATATTCCAAGTAGCTAGACGGATCCTATGTTTTTGGACTAATTTTTTTACCCGTGAACGTCCAACCCCACACGGGAACCCTTGCCTATTTGACACCACAATCGGGCGCCATTGCGACGTGTCGCTTACGGGGAACGCCCTAGCTAGCCTTTGCTCACTTATCATTCCATCCGGGTTCCGATGTAACGCGTCGCTTCCGGGAGACGCCCTAGCATTAGCACAAAATATATTTAGATCAGAATTCATGTGGGAGATGTGACAAAATTTTACTGCTGGCTGTCAACCTAACGCAAACCCTCCTCCTTTCTCATCCGGTCTTTTTTCCATAATGCATTTTATTTTATGAAAATATCAACAATATATTATGGTTTTTGTGGGGTTCAACAGCGGTACTATCCGCCATAAAAAAAGTCAGCCACAACTGGGAGTCAATTGCATGCACTCAGGAATTTGTGCATCTCGCTGGCATACAACAGAACACTGATTAAATCTGTCGTTTCTTCTCTTGTTGTTTGGGTCTGTAAATGTAACGAGCATTTAGAGATCTTGACCACCAACGAACCCCTCCCCTCCAACCCAAGTTTTCTAGTTTTGAGTCCTGAGGAATCTCTCCTCTATAATTGTACTATCTCTACTTATCTTTGAATAAAATTTGTGTTATGATCCACTTCTTTTTTGGAAAAAAAAGAAAGTCAGCCACAACTGGATTTTCATCCTGAGATCTGGAATGGTCCAATTTTACAACACCACACACCGGTCTTTGCGCTTATATATGAAATTCTTGGGAATATGTTTGTAAAAAACCATCAAATTACCAGAACCATGATTTGTGGCTTCTGTGTTTTCAGAAAGGTTATCTGCTAGAAAAGAACCATTTTATTTAGTGCTGATTGTTTGTCTATAATCAGCTTCCATTTTTTGGTTAACTGATCCTCTTGTATAATTTGCATTAGATAGTTGTGTATCTTCATGAAAACAACAGAACACGATTGGCTTGCTAAAGAGTTTGTCGCATGAAGTATATGCACTTAAGGTAATTTTAACTAGTTTAATCATAGTGTCTGCACTTGGAGTGAAGAATGGCATGTTGGTTACCAGGTGGTGATTCATGTTGTCCAGACAAGGAATTGGCCAAAACAAGATGCACGGTGACTACACTTTTGAGGGGATAATATTCTTTTGCCTCTTGTTTGGTGTCATATGTTTTTAAAGATTACTAAGACTTATGCAGGAGATTCCAGAATAAAAGGAATATGCTTGCTTTGTGACCGTGTAGAGAACTTTTTTTTTCAATTTATCAGCTTGAATTGCTTAGAGTTGCGACTAAACTGCCTTCTAATTATACAGAATCTGGAATTATTTATGTTTGAAATTATTCGATGCATATTCTATCTGATGATGATAATCTTGATTGTGATATTCATTCAGACTTATTCCTGAATTCCCGGTTCTCTTGGCAAGTTTTCTAACCATCTTTACTAATGTTCTCTGTTTAGGTTCTTGGCTAAGATAATAGCACCTGAAGGTTCAAAAGATGTGATTGTTGGGCAGCCAATTGCAATCACGGTATGTTTAGTCAGTTATATCCATTCTTCATGTCTCTTTGTTATGGATATGACATATACTAAGACCACACACCTATTTTATAAGTGACATATGTTTAGTAGATTTGATGAGATTTTGTTATCCAACGATGGCGACACAGATACATTGTCTATTGTCCATGGCTTTTGCTATAATATTCTGTAGCAAAACAGTGATATTATACTGAGAACAATGCCATTTTATCCACTAGGTAGAAGACGCAGATGACATTAAGAATGTAGCAGCAAATGCATTCAGCAATCCAGAGATAAAGGAGGAAAAATCGGCACCTGTCAATTTGGGAGAAAAAGGAAGCTCAGACAAAAGCACATTCAGGAGGATAAGCCCATCTGCAAAGTTACTCATTGCAGAATTTGGTTTGGATGCATCTTCAATTAATGCATCAGGTCCTCATGATACTCTTTTGAAAGGTGATGTACTAGCAGTTATAAAATCTGGAGGTGGTTCTACCAAAACAGGTGTTCCATTACCAGAAAAAACATCTGCAATGCCCCAAAGCTCAAAGGTAGATTCTCATCCCTCGCGACCTCAGTCAAGCAACTATTCACAACCCAAGGACAGTTACGAAGATCTGCCAAATAATCAAATCAGACAAGTTCGTTCCTTATTTAACTAGCTGCATGTTGAAGTAGATGTTATTTGATTTTCTATGGTTGATATTTGGACATATTTCTTTCTCTGTCAACGTAATATTGTTGTCACCACACAGAAGTTTGTTCATTGTTTGGCCTACTTCTGTGAATATTTGAACTGTAGATATTCTGCTCCCAGCCTTATTTATCTCTTCATCAACATGTAACCATGAATGAAACAAAACATGGTGTAAATCTTGCACTGGCTGATACAAAGTATCAGTTGACTCGGTCTTAGCCTTTCTGGATCTTGAGTCTGCTCCACTTGTTGATGACTGGATCTGGTCATCTCAGTACAAGTGGTTCTAGCCAGGCAGTTTTCGGGTGGATGCAGAGAGGTGAAATATTTTCATTCAAAAAGCATGATGATCATGGAAGGAAGCATATTTGATCTTTTTCCTGAGATTTATTTCTTATAGTGGGTCTTGCTACCCTGACATCTTCATTTTTGTCCCCTTCTGTCTTTTTTTCTGAAGGTGGGTGGTACCACAGTTGTGTTAAATGAAAAAAAAAAGGGATTTACAAGTATAAGCAGAGAACTCCCAAAAAAATCCTTATAAAAAAAGGCCACACACATACGGTGTGGAAAACTCTTGCCCCCCAACAAGACCAAAAGAAAAGAGTTGAGAGAATTCACATTACAATAGAGCTCAACTCATTCTCTCACTCTATCACACACAAAAGAGACCACTGAATCCACTGCCTTGGACTCCCTCCTAAATATCCGATTGTTGCGGTCCCCCCAAAGCATCCATAGGGTGGCATGGAGAATGAGCCACCACACAGTCTTGTCACCTCTAAGGGCCCAACTCTTACCCCAATGCTCCATCAAATGGTACACTTGGCTGTGTTGACCGACGCCACTATGAGTCCTTCTAGCAAGTTCTCCCCACACCTCTTGAGAGTAGGAGCAACCTACAAACAAGTGGTCCAGGGTCTCAACGTCCACAACACAAGCATCAAGTCGGCTGGACCCCAGGGAGAAATCGACTCAGTCTGTCCCGAGTAGGTAGCCTCCTATGCGAGATCCTCCAAGTAATTTCACTTTGAGTGGGCTCTTCGGGCCCCATACCTGAGAGTAGAGGCCATGACAGACACCACCATCTGAAATAATAGCGTAGGCAGAGCTGACCAAGAAAATGTTGTCCTTTCTCCACCTCCATGACCATTCATCCTCTCTGACTGGTCGAGGACGAAGTGGGAGGAGGAAGGAGAGAAGGTCCCAGAGCTGCTCGACCTCGTCGTCCTTGAGGTCTCTCTTGAAGGTCAGTGCGTAGGTGCCCCTCGACAGATGGGAGTCAAATGCCTGGGAAATCGTCCCTAAGGGAGAGTCAGAAACAACAAAGAGACGGGGGAAGGAAGCCTCCAAGGTGAAGTCCTCACACCATCTGTCCTTTTAGAAGAGGTTCTTGTCGCCTCTTCCTAGCCGAACTTTGATGTCGGAGATGACATCCCTGCAAGTCAAAATATCACGCCAAAGGGGGAAGTCCTGTGGTGCGGAGTAGGGCCCAAGTCCCAAACTCTCATCCTGAAGTAGTATCTCTGCCTGATCACCTGCGCTCACAACCCGTCCTCTCTTGCCCCCAGCCTACACAACCATTTACACAAGTGGGCATGATTGAAGTCCCACACATTTCTAATCCTCAATCCACCCGCTTCCTTGCTCTTATCCACCCTCCCCCAAGCAATGTCATGCCAACTCCTGCATCTCCCTCCACTATCATGCCAGAAGAACCTCCCCTGAATCGACTCAATCTTCTTGGCCACCGTCTTCAGGATCCGGAAAATGGAGAGGAAATAGATAGGAAGGTTATCTAAAACAGATCTACACGAGACAAGTCTGCCCCCATAAGAAAGCAGCCTATCCTTCCATCCTGTTAGTTTGGACTCATATCTCTGAACATTCGGAAACCAATCTGCACAGTGAAGAGCACTTGGAGACAAGAGGAGGCCCAAGTAGGAGATAGGGAACTCCTTTATCTTGCACCCCAAGATGTATGCTGCCCTCCGGAGAGGCCACTCCTCCATACTCAACCCCACGAGCTCGCCCTTGTTGAAGTTGACTTTAAGGCTAGTCACCTCCTCCAACAACTTCAACAAGAGCCTAACCATATGGAGCTGCTACTCTCCCTCAGTCAAGAATAGGATGGTGTCATCTGCATACTGCAAGTGAGAAAGAGTAGGCCCCCCTTTGTCAACTTGAAACCCTCTGATCATATCAACTGTCTCTGCTCTTTGTCACACCTTGCTCAACACATTAGCCACCAGGATAAAGAGAAGGGGGGACATGGCCACATGGGGTCTCCCTGACATAGCCCTCTCCTACTGAAGAAAAAGGACGACGGCTTCCCATTCATAAGGGCTGTTGTTGAACCCTACAAAATTTACAGCATTTTCTGATATTTTCAACAAATTTCAGAAATTAAAGTGTATTATGTCATGGCAAGAAATGCTAAAAGATCGTCGCCGTTACATAAACACCCTTGGGATTTCACCGGGCGGAGATATTTACACAAAGTCAACATATCTTGATACGTGGGAATTTTATCAAACACTTGGTTGGCGGCACAAAGTCACATCCCCACTCAACGAAATTGACACAAATTCAAATTTTTTAGCCCCCCGAGAGCGTTCCCAACGTGACGCAGCAAAGTCCCCCCACTCTGGAGACAAGGACAATGGGATGTGTCAAAAGGAAACAACAAACAAATAAGGAAGATCTCCACGTGTCGCTGTGTTGACAAAAGACCAGAAAAGGATTAAAAAATCTTGAGTTGGTGGGCATTTATAGCCGCTTGGACTGGAGTGAGAGGGGGGAGGGGCCGCCTCCTCTTCTCTTCTCTTCTCTTCTCTCTCCTACCGGTGGCACCCACCGGGGGGGTTCACCCCTGGTAGCACCCACCGGGGGTGAACCACCCCCGGTAGCACCCACCGGGGGTGCTCTTCCCCGGTGATACTGATACCCACCCCTCGAGGGGGGGGGGTCGCCCCAGTCAGTTCTGCCGTGGGTCCCCCCTGTGCACCACCGGGGGTGGAGGGGGCCACCGACCCTTTTTCCTCTGAGTGATGAAAAAAAAGGAAAAAAAGATGAGAAGAAGAAAATACAAGAAGAAGGAGAAGGGGCATACCTCCACCACAAGTCACCGGGGGTCCTCTTTTCAATCAATGCTGTGCAATCCACCAGGCGGGAGTGCCCACTTGACTTCACCTCTCGCCTATAAAAGGAGGGGGAGGCCAGCACAAGGAGGAGACTCTTGGAACCTTGCAAGCTCAAAGCCATATAAGCCTTGGAGGAGAAGTTTAGAGTTATTTTTCCTTTTCCGGAAGCCTTGAAGTCTTGAGGCCGAACCTTGCGCAAGGATTGGGAGGCGTCTTGTTCAAGTTTAAGTTCCCCTTGCGAATTTTCGTAAAAGTCCCTCTATTAGGGGTATGTTCACAAAAGCACCCCACATGAAGGAAATTTAATGTATGTGCCCTGAACAAAGGAAGAATCATGTAAAAAATCCATGAAGTCTTAATTTTGGGATGTTGGATGTCAAATTATGGGGAGAATCCTGCAAAATCCAGAAATTGCAGTTTTATCTTGAAATTGTATGAAATTGTACAAAATTCCATATAATTCAGGAAAAATCCTGAAAATTCTCAAATGCAAGGAAAATATGCCAGATAGCAGAAATGACTGTTAGAATTGGAGAAAAGTCCTTACTTTGCTCAGAATGCGAGAAATTGCAGGTTTACCCTGAAATTTTGTGAAATTGTACAAAAGTCCATGTAATTCAGGAAAAATCCTGAAAATTCAAAAAAAAGATTCAAGTTTGCATAAATGTTCTTCAAAATTGGAGAAATGTTCTCGTTTTATCCTGAAGAATTCAAAATTGCAATTTTACTTCGAATCTTGCAAAATTGCATACAAGCCCAGGAAAATATAGACAAAATTCAGAAAAAATCAAAGGCTATACAGGGATGTCTTGATTATGCTAGAAATTGCAAAAAACCCTTATTTAAGGGAAAATTATAGATATACCCCTATGTTGCACCCAAAATTTTTTCTCGAAATATTTTGAGAATTTTATTATAAAGCAACCGACAGAAATATGGCGTAGCGTCAACACCGTCGAATTGCGGAGTATCTCCGTGATTTAGGGTCCATTGGCCCGACAACTCACAACCACGACCGACGTCGCAGCAAAGAGATTAGCGAGGGAAATACACGTGCATACCCGTCAAAGTAGCCGAGTAATTGTATCTTACGGCACGGACGGGCACAAAGATTCCTCCCCACGTGGCGACGCACAACCAAACAACAAACAAGACAGTCCTTTGCTCCCGCGCAAGTCTCCATCGATGAACGGTTGCCACGCGGCGAAGAACGGACCTCCACAGGCTATAAATCCTCCACCACGGTTTCTCCTCAACCCAGGTTGACAGAAACGGAGCAAAAAGGCGCGAAGAGGAGTCAAAAGGCCTGCACGGGGGTCAAATGACCCCTCTTAACGCGAAGGCCTGGGAGGGGGGGGGGTCACGACACCCGCGGGGGCCCCGTGGGGTCCGGGCGAGACCCGAGCGGGGTCGCGCGACCCTGCCGGGCCCACCCGCGGGGTCAAGTGACCCCGCCGGGTCACCCCCTTTCTCCCCGTGTTCCAAAGCAAAAAAAAGGAAAAAAGGAGGCAGAGGGGTCAAAAAATATTTTTGCCACCCCACCTTGACAGAATTGAGGCCAAAACATATTTTTTTGTCAAAATTGAGGCAAATCCTCACGGTTTTGTCAGGGTGGGTCCTACCTTCTATAAATAGACTCCCAAGGGTCCGGACAGAAGGGGGATCGAGGAGGAGAACACACGCCAGCGCAAGGAGCTTGTTGTTTGTTTGTTCTGACCCGTGAGAGGTAAGTCCCCGGGTCTTGTATTTATGCCCCTACGGGGTATGTTTGTAATTATGCCCCTCAGTGGACAGTGGGCCACATTTGTAAGTTTCTACGCCCTGGGCGACTAATTAAGTAGTTCCTCCCATATAATGGGGGAATTACGAAAATGTCCCCCCTGGGGTTGTGAGAAATAAAATGTCCTGTCATTTGCAGTTATACCCTGCAATTTTTTGTAATTGGGGCTACTCCCTTACTCCCCACGTTAGTGCGGATCTTTGTACAATTGACAACTCGCCGACAACCCTTGTACCCACTTGGGTCATAAATGTATCCAGTGTGCTTTATAAATTTTCTTTGTATGTCAATCGGGAAAAATTATAAGAAAACCCCTTCGACTTGTGGGAATTGCATTTATACCCCTCCTTCGGCTAAGTTGACACGTGTGAGTCTTCTATGAAGTCTCGTCATTCCTTTGGTCCGAGGACATTGTCAGCTCAGTCCGACACTTGGGTGCCATTTCAACTTGGATTCACCTAGGGTTGGTAGAAATGACTTGAAGAGCCCTCAAAACCCTCCTGAAAATTACCTCGGTGCCCTCAGGAGTCAGAAATCTTATTCTACTCTCTCACCAACCTAGAAATTTTGGGAATGCCCCTGGCCTGGTAAAATTACCAAAATACCCCTGGAAGTGTAAAATTATCAAAATACCCCCAGGGTCCAGGAAACCTCCCGCGACTTCAAAAATGCCTACGGCTTTCACACATTTGCATTCATACTCCTAAATTCTAGGGTTTTGCCTAAACGTAAGGGGCCTCAGTTGAAACCCTAGCTCAGTCATTCTGTTGGTCGGTGGTAAATGAGTGGACATTGTGAGCCCTCCAGACGAGCTTGCCCTCAACATCAGAATCTCCATAGAAGACTTTGGGATTTCTTTGACAGCTAAACAAAGGTGTTCAGACGTTAGGCCGATGTAAATCAACACTGACTGCGGTCAGTGAGGAGAGGTCCAGCACCCGAACTCAAATCGTCTGATATTATGCGCACCCACGGAATAAACTCTCTACACATAGAGGAAATGTTTCTTTTCAATAAGAACATGCCAGTGTTTATTTTTCTATGAAAAATTCCGTGGTCCACACTCTATCTATGGAAAAATTGCAAATAAACCCTTACTTAAGCAAACATTGCAAATATACCCCACCTTAGGGCATGAGAGTCTCTCCCGGGGTAAACCCTCAATATCACTACGGATGCTGTAGAGGTAAAGGGGATCTTTGCAGTTAATCAAAGGTGTTCGGATTTGTTCCGATGTAAATTAACACTGACCTTGGTTGGTGGGGGAAAGTCTAGTACACGAATCTTAAATCGTTTGATAAATCAAGCATATGGAATTCACAATATGCCAAAATATATGCATATTTATCCAACAGATGGATATTTTAAAAAATAAATTTTTCTGCGTGTTAAACAGACTGGCACGCTCGGTGGGACTTTTCTTGCATTTCATCTTTCTGCCAAAGATTTTTATGCTTTGTGAAGGTCATGATTTTCCTTTCTCCTCTTTCCCAGGAGGGAGCATGGAGGGATTTCGGCTTTAGCTTCAACTTCGAGAAGCAATCTCTTCTCCGACAAACTTTCCGATGGCGGTAATCACCTACGGCCCGATCGTCATCGCCGACCATGCCAGATATGGCTATCTAGTAACTCCGATTGTGTTCGGAGACTTCCCGGTGGTCATCGGGTCCCCCTTCTTCTTAAGGGTCGTCCCCGCCAATCAAGAAACATCGGCTGCACCAGCCGTGCTTGCTGCAACTTGGGGCATCAAGCCCCGGTCACCATAAGGCCGACTTTTCTCGGTTAATACTGTTTCATTCAATGCCGCCCCTGTCAAATGGGGGCAGCGTCGAAGCCGCAACAGTAGAAAGCCCGCGGCAGCAATCTCCAATTCCTGCAAGACGATACTTGTCGGCAATCTCTGCATCCGGCTCGATGGTGGGGAGCCGATTATGTCATGAGATAATTATGTTCTGACAATTCCAACCTCCAACTCTTTTGCTCTCCTTCACCGGGTGCGGGAAGACAAAGCGGACTTAAAAAAGAAGTCTAAATCCAACAATGGGGGCAACACGATTGAGCAACATCCCCGTAAAATGAAGCAAATTTGGGTCACCAAAGAGGAGGCCCGTGCGATCAAGTGAGCCAGGGCAGACAAGCTCGTTCAAGCTCAAGATCAGCACCAAACTCTATGCTCGACATCTCAAGATGTTAAATCTCTACGTCCTCGAGGACAAAAGAGGAAGGCGGTTTACCGTACACCCAACTTTACTCCCAAAATCTTGGAATCAATCCGAGCAGAAGTAATAACCCGTGCTGAAGCCCCGACAACGCGTGTTTCTGTCTTTGACAGACTGGGGGCACCCGCCCGCCCAGGGGTTCAATTACCAAAGAAACGAGGGTGGTCCAAATGTCAGAAATTGGAGACAGCATAAAGGTATACACCTGCTATGTCTTTGACAAAGAACTGATGGAGGCCGTCGATGACCCTGCTAATACAGCGGATCCCGCCGGATCAAATGATCCAAATCTGGCGGTGGATGCGGTATATCTCAATACCAGAAATGCCACTCGGAGAAACCTCCAGGCCCAATTTAATTGCCATGTGGGAACTTTTAGCTAGGGTCAACATCAAGGACACACATGAGCAAGCCCAAAACCAGGAGGAAAACTTGCCCCAAGAAGAAATGGACACTGATGAGGTCATAAGCATCCATAGAGAAGGGAGCCATCAGCCCACTGGGAGATATATTAACCCGGTATTCGAGCCTCCTACAAGAGCCGCCTTCCAAGCAGTGTCCGACGATGCTAAATTGAAAACCATGCAGTGTTGGCATATAGAAATGATCAATCTCATGCTCGAGGTGAGGTGGCAGATGAACACAAATGTTCAGCGGCCCGCGACATCGTTTGGCAATCAAGTGACTCGGAGAGAGCAACGACCGATCTATCCTCCCGTGGTCAACCGACAAACGCTTGCACCACATAATTTTATTGCCGAGGCAGGGTCCGAATTACCTTGCGTCCTGCCTAATGGCCAATCTTCTCGGACTCCGGCGGCTGAAGATGTCATCACCCAACGGCGCATGATAGAAAAAATCGTTGAAGATAAATTCACCCAGCGTGGCGAGGGTATCACTACTGTTGATTTATACGGTGTGTTGTACCCAATTCATCATCAATTTAAGAAGCTTCCGTCGGATTGTCCGAAGGCATCGAAGCTGCAAAAGTTCAGTGGGCAGGGGTCTCCACATGAACACCTGGCCTATTACATAATGGCTATGGGCGAGCTGGCGCTCGAGGAGTCTTATCTCCTCCGCTATTTCGTGACCTCTCACGGGTAGTGCCTTTCAATGGTACTCAAGGTTGAAACCCAATTCAGTGGTTGATTGGGCTGATATGCAGAAGATATTCATCGATCGTTTCCAAACGGCCAAGAGGAAAGTGTCCCTGGCAGAACTCTACTCTCTCAAGCAAAAAAAGGGCGAAATGGCGTTAGACTTTATTAAACGTTGGAGGGACTTCAACATGAGATGCGACAACCCTCCGTCTTAAGAAGACGTCATAACAATATGCCAGAGAGGCTTGTCAGCGGAGGTCAATGAAAAGCTCCTTAGTATAAATATCAAGGGTTTCGACTAGTTGAGTTCAGTGGTGGCGGAGATCGAAATGTTCTTCGTCGATAATCCAATATTCACGTCCTTTTAAGGGCAGGCCATCTAAGGAGCGCAATGCCACTGGGAAGTGGGAAGGATGCGAATGCCGTGGACTTCTCCCCTACAAATGGAGGCGGCGAGGGAGCGAACCCAAGCGGCTCCGGCAAGAAACCCGAAGGAAAGGTGCCGGCCACAAGATTAGTAGAGCGCATGAAAACTCTTTATATCTTCAAAAAGGAGCATACCAAGAAACTTTTCAGTCTCTGCATGAGGAATAAGCTGATATCCTTGCCAGAACCAAAAAAGCCGGCAAAGGCGAACCCAATTATTGTGTATATCACCGTATATTGGGACACACTGTCGAAAATTGTTACGTCTTTAAAAATGAGGTGGAGAAGATGATCCAAAACCATCTCATCACAATGCAAGGCTATCTAGTTGACCCTCCACAGCCCCATACTTGGGATTGGCTGAACCAATCGGCTAATGCCATCCACCACTCAGTCAATGTGATTCATATGGTGACAATCTTTACACTCCCCGAGCCGAGGACAGAAGAAGCTGGCCCCAGCCAAACTGGATATGTTTTGTGGTATCCAGACTGGAGGCCCTCCCAGTAGTGCTCCTTTCCGAAGGAGGACACCAAGAAGATATTCGACGCTCTCCTCAAAGAGGTTGGACAATGGTGCACGACCCACTGGCAACCTATACGGAGGTGGAGAAAAGGCATCCTCACTATTGTGAATATCATGTTAGGATGTCTCATCTTACTGAGGAATGCGAAGAAATCCAAGACTACATCGAAATACTTATTCAAAAGGGAGAGATCGATGTCCAAGGGAGCAACATAGTAAGGAAAAGCCTTCGAGAA
This sequence comes from Amorphophallus konjac, assembly GCA_022559845.1. NCBI lineage: Eukaryota > Viridiplantae > Streptophyta > Magnoliopsida > Alismatales > Araceae > Amorphophallus > Amorphophallus konjac. The sequence goes on from CM040121.1 coordinate 42,571,955, forward strand.
GCTGCCGAAAAGACATTAGGCCAAAGCAGTCCCTCAGAAATTTTGTATAAAGAAGATCCTGCCTTCTACGATTTGGAATGGCCAACACTTCAAATTAAATCCCCGGCCAACCCAAAGGAGCAGGCTGACAAAGATATTGAGCAAAGCATCGAGCAATGCCCGAGACGAATTTTTATGGAAAGCCAGAAAGGCAAGGATTAGGAAGGAAAGGTCAAGCTAAGGTCTAAGCAAAGCCAAAAAGGCAAGACTCAGAAAGGTGATATCAAATCGAATGACGAGCAAAGCCAAAAAGGCAAGTCTCAGTAGGAAAACCTCAAATCAAATGTCGAGCAAAGCCAAAAAGGCAGGTCTTAGTAGGAAAACCTCAAATCAAACGCTGGGCAAAGCCAAAAAGGCAAGTCTCAGCAGGGGTACCCCAAATTAAATTTTAGGCAAAGCCAGAAAGGCAAGACCTACGAAGAAAGCCTCAAATTGGACTCTGAGCAAAGTCAGAAAAGCAAGCCTCAGAAGAAGAATTCCAAACCAACCTCCAGGCAAAGCCAAAAAGGCGAGACCAAGACGAAATCCCCCAAGTTGAGCTTGAGGCAAACCAGGGAGCAAGCAGGCAAGAAGCCCAAAGCAGTGTCAACCTCTCAAGACTCTGGTCTTTATATGGTCGAGTTTCAAGAATTGCCGCCCGAAATAATCGAGCAGGCAATTAATGCCACATTTCAAATGCAACAAGAAGAGGCCGACTGGGTCAGTGTCACCCCAAAGAAACAGGGTCACCCTAAACCCCCTAAAAGAAAGAACAGTTTCAGCAATTCCAACTCCGGGGGCATGCCCTAGTCACCCGCAAGGACAGGCACCCATTCTCCGGCTGAATTAGCGCAGGCTAAGAAGTAGGAGAAGAATAAGCAAAAGAATTTAAAGAGAAGATTGAAGAAACAAGCCGAACATGCAGTTGCCATGGCAGCTCACAAAGAGTTAACTCCTTTGCAAAAGCTACAAAAGCTAATTGATGAGTTGGAAGAGTATGTTCCTTCCGTCCCAACCAAAGCTGTTCCCCTCGACAGATACATCCTATGGGAAGAATTGCAGCGGAAGACCCGACTCAAAAATTGGCTTCGACAAATGCATTAACGGGCGTAAGAGGGCGAGAAGCTCTCCATCGCAGAAGAGCTATCCATCTTCTACATGGATGAAGAACTCACCATAGAGAAGTTGGAAGAAATGTTGAAAAACTTCTCATGTAATATGGTGTCAATTCCTCCGCCAGAGAGTCTACAAGTGCCAAACAGAGATGACATCCCTGTCCCTCGAACCGAGGATAAGATCACTATGGCAACGTACCGATGCTATAACGCGGAGATGTGAAGTCGCGGTCGCGGCAAAGGTAGGGGTTGTAGGCGAGGAAGGCACCCGAGCCCCTCCAGTGACGGAAATTCTAATCCAACACGTCCCCAAAGAGTGATCGTCTTCTGAGGTGAAGAGCCAGGTCCCATTCTTGAAGTCCAAGTACGGGCTGATTCTTTTTCATTGACCCGTCAGATGAGGAAGATGAACATATAAACCCGACCCCGCAGGAAAAACTTGCTGATCAAGCTTAAACGGGTCCCTTCAAGGATAATGCTGAATTGCTTCCCCCAGAGGCAGTGGCGGAGCCAGGGGGGGCAAGGGGGGGCAATTGCCCCCCCTTGACCTCGTAAATTTCTTTTGAGATCTTTAAATATATCCCCTTATATTGTGAGATCCTTACATTTCTACCTGGTGCCTTATATATGACCCACCTTTACACTGTACACACACATCTTTCTACCAGGTTCACCACGTTATTTGCTGTAGTTGTTTACCGTACGATCAATTAAATCAACGATCAAGATTAACTTTTGCAAGTTGAAAATCTAAAGCCTTTGCTGAGAAATCATAAAAGAGAACAAATGCAGCACAACTGAAACCGTAAAAGGAACAGAGTATGTATTGCGGCTGAGAAACTCCATGTTGGTTATTTTCACGGTTGAGCAGAAAGGAAAAAAAAAAGGACGATTGTGGGGCTATACACAGGGTCGATTTGTAGTAAGTCTCTCTGATCTGCACATCCAATCGGATCGACCCTCGACCTCACTTCACTTGGAAGAGTTTCTCTATCAATGCGGTGAGTTTTCTCTCTTGCTCGGTTCTCTTGTTATCTATTTGATGACTTTTTCTGGAATCATAGAGCTTTACCATAGGATTTTATTGAAAGCATTTGTTTGAGAGCTTTGATTTTGTCTTTCTGTTTAATTCTTGCTTGATGTGTTCCCAATCACTGGCATTTTGCATACCTCAAATCCTCAATAGTTTAACCTGGTTCTTCCCCTCAGTTATTCATGTTTGTGATTTTTTATTTCGATAATATAATATAGAGCTAGCTCCCGCTCGTCGGAAACCGTGTCCCTAATTTTGAAGTGAAGTAATTTTTGACAAGGAGTTCATCACGGTATATGAGTGATCCAGAGTGGATCTGATTTTTCTTTTATCTCCGAAATTTTTTGGGAACAACTTTTTATCTTGAGTCATTCTATTTTTTTTTATCATTTTTCTATATGCAACATTTAATTTATTCACCGATAATAATACAACGCTTTCAGAATATGAAGACTCACCATGGACAACTCACTTGTAAAATACCTTCTACTTGATTGAAAATGAATAATTTTTATTATATTAATTTTATTTTGCCCCCTCTTCCAAATATTCCTGGCTCCGCCACTGAGGAAATGTCCCTGGCTCTATTATTCATTCCAAGATGAGCCAAATGACCAAGGGAGAACAGAACAAGGCGGGAAGCCCAACAATCAACCTAAGTCTCTCATAGAGATAATCCCTTCGCTGGATCTAGCTCGTGCACGGGCTGATTGCAAAATCATCCGGCATATGAAGCGGTTTCTAACCAACGTTACTATAGGGGAAGTCATTGCTTGGAGTAATGAGTTGAGAGAAGCTCTCGTAAAAATACTCCAGAAGACAGAAGTTTATGAGACTCACGTGGCTAAGCTCCAAGCTCAAGCATATGAAACATTTGCAGCAAGTGTCACCTTCTCAGATAAGGACGTGCTGCTGTCTTTCCCATGCCACACCCGCCCTTTGTACATGCAGGGGAAGATCAATGGTCATGAATTGAACAGGATCCTGGTAGACCCTGGGGCGTTTGTCAATATAATACCCCTCAAGACTTTCAAGTCTTTATTTCTCGTCCCTTATTTGCAAAGGGTAAATGATGTGAAGATTTCAGGGTTCAACCAGAATTCAAAAAGTGCCTTGGGTAAAGTAAGATGCGGAATTGGTCATGGACGAATTCGTCACACAAGCCACATTCTACATTATCGACGCCAACATGTCGTACAAGGCCTTGCTCGGGAGACCCTGGTTGCATGAAAATTGGGTCATTCATTCAACTCTTCACCAGTGCATCAAGTACGCAATAGGTGGAGAGCAACATACGGTCTTTGCTATCCGAGCCCCGTTCCCTCCAAATGAATGCAACTTGACGAACACCCAATTATATTTCGGGGAACCCACTATCAAGTCTCCTGTCAAGGTCAAGGACAAGGGGAAGCAAAATGTCACCTCAGAAGAAGAAGAGGAGGAACTCTTCCTAGTAAATTAGGATCTCGCCAAGCTACATCGGCTGAATATCCAAGTCAGTACCTCCGATGCTAAATCAACTCGGCTATAAAGGCAGGAGATCAATTTTGAAGCTAACCTCATGAGTCGAGCCATTAACAAAAGCATCTCCCTACCTCCTGCGTGTATGCAATTGTCATTTTAAAGGGAGGAACACAAAGTTGAGCAACTGAAGACAGTTATCGTCACATACCAAAGAAAAGGAAATAAGAAAAAGAACAAGATCATCAAGCCAATTATCTTCTATAAGGGAGATGTGGTGCCTCGAGGGTCCCCCGATGATGACTTCGGCTAGAGTGATCTGCCCAAGAATGCTCCCAAATTCGTCCAAGAAATGGACGACATGCCTGAGCACATTTAAGAGATGTGTCGGAAGTAGAATATCCTGCAAATGCAGGAAGCCTCCTGGCGCGATTACTTCCGGCAGTTGTGGTATCCATCACAAGTGAGGGGACGACCTCCCTTCTCCAAAAAGGACACGAGGGCTCGGCTACGATCGGGAGGTAGACTTTAAAGTCTACCATGTTGTCAACATCATAGGGTTGTCACCCTCTTCTAGTAGCCCAGACTCTGGCAAGGAGTCGATTCCCCCCATGAATGAATGTCAAGAGGAATTGACACCCATAAGCCATAATGAACAAACTTGGTCCTCTGTCATCAACAACTTGGAATATTATGATGTCCATGTTGCCAGCCATGGTTGTCAGTTTCGGCCTAAACCGATACGTTTCGGCCGAAACGTATCGGTTTCGGCCATACCCGATACGAAAATCAGGCGGAGCCTTGTAGCAATCCGACACTTAGTTAGTTTATCGGTTTCGGGCGAAACCGATATTGGTTTCGGCCGAAACTCACGTGAACTCCCCTTGGTGTGCTTTTCGGGGAGTTTCGGCCGAAACCCCCTCCCATCCTTGCTGTGCTGCGACCGTGCTACTGCTGCTGCCTGCTGGTGCTGTGGTGCTGCTGCTGTTGCCGTAGGCTGCTGCCTCACCTGCTGATGCTGCGTCACAGGCTGTGTGGACTGTGGAGGCAGCCGCTGCCAGCTGCTGCTGCTGTGCTAGTGTGCTGGGCCAGCCGGCCAGGGCCCAGGGCCACCCGGGGGGCTGCTACTGTGCTCTTTAGGGGGCAGGGGGCTACTGTTGTGGACCGTCCGACCTGTGCTGCCACTGCAGAGGTAAATTTTGTGGAGGTAAATTTAGGGTTTTTTATGTTTTGTGTTTTTTGGTTGAGTTGTTGAAATTTTTTTTGTTGTAGGTTAAATGTTGTGTTGTAGGTTAATTTAAAACCATGATTAACTTTTTAACACTTCTAATTAAACCCTAATTAGAAGTTTAAATTTGGGGCTTTTCTTTAATTAGGTTTAGTAAGGGTCAATTAGGGCTCAATTAAGTTTCATTGACTAATTTGAAGCGGGAGCATGTTGGTAATTAATTCATTTGAAGGGTGATTAAGGGTTAATTAGTTCATAAAAATTGGGGCTTTTGTCTAAATCGGTTTGCTTAGGCTCAATTGAAGCTCAATTAAGCTTCATTGAAGATTTTGGGGTGGGATCATGCTGGTAATTGATTTTTTCCAAGGGTGATTAAGGGTTAAATGATAATTAAGGGTTAATTAGTTCATAAAATTTGGGACTTTTGTCTAATTCGGTTTACTTAGGCTCAATTGAAGCTTAATTAAGCTTCATTGAATAATTTGGGGTGGGATCATGCTCGTAATTAATCTTTTTGAAAGGTGATTAAGGGTTAATTGCTAATTAAGGGTTAAGTTTTTAATTGTACTTATAACTTTTTGTGTATGAATGTCTTAATGCAGCATCATGCCTAGACGTCAACAAACACAGGAGCAGGAAGGGCGGGAGGATCTGGGGTGGGCCCACCTATCCTTAGTTGATGCTAAGAGGAGAAATGTGAAATGCAATTATTGTGGTAGGGAGATATATGGCGGAATCACTAGAGGAAAGCAACATTTGGCAGGGGTAAGAGGAGAGGTGAGATAATGCGACCACTGTCCCCGAGAGGTGCGAGAAGAGATGCGGCAGTGCCTTCTGGGCAAAAAGGAGAGGATGCAACAAAGGGCTGAGGATGAGGCTGAAATTGCTGAGGAGATTTCTGGAAGAAGGGTTAGGAGGGATGATGATGAGGAAGGCACTGAGGATTTTGATCTAGAGCTGACTGAAGCAAGGGAGCGTGAACAAGCTGCTCGAAGGAAAGGGAAGGGACCCATGGGTTCAGAGACCTACGAGAGTACAGCTGCACGATGTCTTGACATTGGTGCTGCCCCACATACGTAGAGAACAGGTCCCATGGACAACTATCTCCATAGAAGGCCCTAGGCTACACAACCTAAAATCAAGTCTGCATTGAGAGGGGTCAAAAAATCAGCAGAAGTTGCAGGGCATGCATTTAAAAGTATCTGCAAATAGTCTTTTCATGCAGGTGTCCCTGCACATGCAGCTTCAAGTGAATATTTCCAACCTATGATAGATGCCATAGCAGATGCTGGCCCTGGCTTGAAGGCCCCCTCACGTCGAGACATATACGGGCGTGGCCTTGAGGGAGAGGTTGAGGAGCTCCATGATTGGGTTGAAAGCTTCAAGCATATATGGGTGGAGAGAGGATGCACCATCATGTGTGATGGTTGGACTGGTACCACGAAGAAGTCCATGATAAACTTTTTGGTTTATTGCATCGAAGGTACAGTATTTGTGAAATCAGTTGATGCATCAAATTATGAAAAGAATGTAAATTATTTGTTTCATTTGATGGATGATATGGTAGAACAAATTGGAGAGGAGAATGTTGTGCAAGTGGTGACTGATAATGAAGCCAGTTACAAGGCTGCAGGGAAGAAATTGATGCAGAAGCGCAGTCATTTATATTGGCTCCCATGTGCAGCACATTGTCTGGATCTGATGCTTGAAGACATAGGGAAGGAAAAGCATGTGAAGAAGACAATTGACAAGGCACAAAAAGTCACACAGTATATCTATGGCCATCCTAGGATACTGAATATGTTCAGGGCGCATGCCAGTGGAGGGCGAGATATCATCCGTGCAGGCCCAACCAGATTTGCTTCCAATTTTATTTCTTTGGAGTCTTTGCACAGGTATAAGATTGATCTCAATTCTTGATACTTTATCCTTACTGATATGTAACAGTATTTGATTCAAATTTCATTTATTTGCACAGGTATAAGAATGAGCTGAAAGCTTTCATGTACCACAATGCCCTGCGGGAATACATTGACAAAGGCAATGTTGATGCTCAGATGGATTATTTGGATGTCTGCCACATCGTGGACGATAACAAATTCTGGGACAAGGTGTCACGGTACTTGAAAGTAGTCACACCCCTCGTGAAGGTCCTAAGAATGGTGGATGACGATGAGAAGAATGATATGGGCTATCTGTAAGAGGCCATGGACCGTGCCAAATTGGAGTTGCAGGATTCCCTTCCCAGACATTATGCAAAATGGTGGAAAATTATTGACCAGAGATGGGACAACACATTACATCACGACTTGCATGCAGCCGGTGAGTGATTAATTGTACTACAATTGGGGTAATGCCTTGATTTTATATATAACATTTAGTTAATTATACACAAATGCAGGTTATTTCCTAACCCCCGATTTATGTACGATGCCGATGTACATGTTGATGGCGAGGTGCTCCAAGGGATTAAAAGTCATTGGTCGTTTATCGAGGACACCAAAAAAGAGACTTCAAGCCGAAGTAGAGGTTGGCCTTTATTTGATTTTATCAATAACATGTATAGAATTTATTTAAGTAGTTATGTTAATGTATTACTTTATGTTTATAGATGAACAATTATAGAATGAGGACTGAGACATATTCTGACTCCCAATTGCAATCGCTATGGGAAGAGTGACCCAATGTATATTTTATTTTTTTGATTTCTTAACCTGAATATGTATTTCTACAACTTATATGCATTTGTTTATGGTTGGTGGAACAGCTGACTGGTGGATAATGGTGAATAATAGAGATTTGGCAAGTTCTGCATTGACTTTCATTGCAATTAGGGTGTTCAGTCAAACAACATCGGCAAGTTAATGTGAAAGAAATTGGAGCACGTTCAGCCTTATACACTCAAAGGTTCGCAATCGGCTAAAGGCTGAACGGTTAGAAAAGTTGATTTACTATCATTACAATATGAGACTGAGAATAAAGAACATGAAGATAAGACAAATGCTGAGGGACAAACACGTCGCAGAGGATGCAATGCCAGAAATTGATGTGGACGCTTTATTTGATGATGAAAATCCCTTGCAATCTTGGGTGGAGACACGAGAGCAGATTGATGAGCTCGTTTTTGATGATGATGATAGAAGATGGGCAGAGGGCATACTAGATGAAGATGAGCCAAGAGATCCCGAATTCAGAAGAAAATCAAAGAGGGCCAGAGATACTCATGGGCACCAGAGAAAGGACCCACCTGGGGTTGTTGATGACACCTAGGAGCAGCATGATTTTCAGCCAACTAGACACTCAGACTCAGATAGCAGGCCAGTCACTCCTAGAATGGGCAAGCCACCTACATCCTTAAGAAGAAGTACATCAGTGCATGGGCAAACTGAGAGAACAAATGCTGCTGCTCGAGAGGACCCGACAATTGAGCAGTTGAAGTAGATTTATTTGAGGCACACGCCAAGGGGAACAAGATTCATGTCAAGGGTGATTGAAGAAAGCACACCGAAACAGAAAAAAGCAGCCCCAAAGGCCAAAAGGCGACTGGCCAGTGATGGTGGTGGTGATGATGATGATGATGATGATCCTAGTGCAGCTGCATGTGCTATAGGTGTTGCAGGTGCTACTACTGGCGGTGGGGATGCTGGTGGTCCTTCCTCCTTCCACGCAGACACAGGCAGAGGATACAGTCAGGGTGAGCGAGGACATGATTCACAGAGTCAATATGGGCATCCATCAGGTTATGAAGGTGGCCAACAAGAGGCAGCGTTTTATGGGTGGGATCATGAACCATCATTCCAGTTCCATCCACATCCGTTCAGTTCCTCTTCTCTTCCTATAGATTCTTACGCTGATTCTGGATTCGAATCAAGCCGAGAACCTCACACTCCAAGAGGGATCCAAAGAGGGATGCAAGACTTGGCTACTTCATTGTTTGGTTATAGTGAATATACACAATACATGCAACCTTCTTATGGGTATCAAGATCAAAAGCCAGACGATGAGGGAGAAGATTCTAATTATTACCCATATTAGTGTCTCTTCATTTAGGTAAAGATCATTTAATTTCTGTAACATTTACTGTGCCTAATTAGGTTTATTGTAATGTTTGAACCTACTTTATGCTTAGTATGTACTCAAGAATATTAGTTTAACATGTTCAATGTTTGAATTTCAATGTCTACTTTATGTTTATTGTACTTAATTTAATTTCTTTACAATCAAATGCATGTCTAATGAATTTTTTGATTTTTATGTGATTATTAACTTTATATCTATTTGTTTATGAATTTTTAGGTCCATTTTCAAAAAAAATTAGCTTTTGACTGGGTTTCGGCCGGTTTCGGTCGAAACCGAAACCGAGTCCGAAATCGACACTGCCATCCTTGTTGCCAGCTTCTGTGACGATGAGAACTTCATCGATCTACAGCTAGCCCTACGGGAACTTGAAGATGGCGGGCAAGCGACTGTGGACGAATTAGTGGAGCTCAGTCTCGGGGAGGCAGAAGACCCCCAACCAATTTTCATTATCGCCCTCCTCAATAAGGAAGAAAGGCAGGCATATAAACAGCTCCTATTAGAGTACACAGATTGCTTTGTTTGGACTTATAAAGAAATGTACGGGCTGGAACCCTCTGTGGCCGAACACGAGTTGGCGATACTCCCCACGGCCAAGCTAGTCAAACATGCTCTAAGGTGTATTTGCCACAGGTTGGAGGTCAAAGTAAATGCCGAAGTTGACAAGCTCTTGGAGGCGGACTTCATAGAGCCTTGCATCTATCCAATTTGGCTCGCCAACATAGTCCCTGTAAAGAAAAAGAATCGCCAAATCCGAGTCTGTATCGACTATAGAGACTTAACAAAGCATGCCCGAAGGACGACTTTCCTATCCCAATCACTGAAACCATGGTCGACATGACCACAGGGTATGAAGCTTTATCTTTCATGGATGGATCGTCAGGTTACAACCAGATCCGCACGGCCATCAAAGACAAAGAGCACACGGCTTTCTGATCCCCCATTACAAAAGGATGCCCTTCGGCCTTAAGAATGCTAGCGCCACTTATCAAAAGATGATAACTAAAATCTTTGATGAAATGCTCCACAACTCGATCGAGTGCTATGTTGATGACCTGGTCGTCAAAACCCAAAGGCGGGGAAATCACCTGGCTGACTTGGGTCGGGTTTTCGAAAGGCTCCGATAATATCAGCTCAAAATGAACCCGATGAAGTGTGCTTTTGGCATTTCAAGCGGCAAATTTCTCGGATTCATCGTCAGATATCGGGGAATAGAAATAGACCTCGATAAAATCAAGGAAATTCGAGAATTGTCGCCTCCCAAAAACATAACCTACTTGAGATCTTTCCAGGGGAGGCTAGCCTACATCAGGCGCTTCATATCTAACCTATCGGGAAGATGCGAAAAAGGGCACCGTTCATATGGGACCAGGAATGTCAGAATGCCTTTGAACAAATCAAAGAGTACCTACTTACTCCCCCGATGTTGGGAGTGCCGGTTAAAGGAAAGTCGCTCATACTCTATATTATAGCCATGGATGCTTCTTTGGGAGCCCTGTTGGCGCAAATAAATGAAGGCGACAAAGAGCAGCCATTATACTATCTCAACAAGAAGTTGGTTGGCCTCGAGCACCGTTATTCCTCGATGGAGAAAGTGTGTTTAGCACTGGTGTTTGTCATCAAGAAATTGAGACATTACCTCCTGTCTCACCGCATGGAGTTAATCTCAAAGTTTGACCCACTCAAATTTCTCCTCAAACAGCCCGTATTGTCAGGAAGACTAGGAAAATGGGCATTACTTCTCATAGAACTTGACATTACCTTTGTCCCGCAGAAAGCAATTAAAGGACAAGGAATGGCGGAGTTTCTTGCAGCACACCCAGTCACAATAGACTCTCCTCTTAATACTGAACTCCCTGATGAAGAAACACTCTTGCCCTAACAAGGAGCAGGAGATCAAATCGACGATGTCCCACTACAAAAAGAGGAGGACGCCCTCGCTATTGACTCGCCATGCTAAGAGCTCTATTTTGATGGCGCTTCCCGAACAATCAAGGAGGCTGACGGTACTACAAGCCTCACATCAGAGGTAGGCTTCGTCTTCGTGACTCCTCAAGTAGGAATTCTACATAACTTATGCGCCCTCATGAAGCCGCTGATAAACGACGAAGCGGAATATGAAGCATTAATTGTCGGGCTCCCATTAGCTCTGAAAATGGACATCAAGTTTATCAAAGTCTATGGAGACTCATAGCTCGTTATACGGCAAGTCATAGACAACTATGATGTTCGAAAACAGGAACTAATTCCTTGTCATGCCACTGTGATGAGGCTCAAGGAGAAATTCTAACTATTTGAATTAGGGCATGTCCCGAGAAGTAAAATTCTCAGGCAAATGTCCTGGCCAAGTTAGCTTCTACCATAAAGCTTCCACCCGAAGGAGAATTAGACATAACTGTTAGACACAGGAGGCTCATGCCAAGTGTTATGGATGAAGAATCTTGCCCTGTAGCTCCTGAGGTCAACACAATTGAAGAAGGCAATGCCACCGATGAAAAAGGTTGGCGTGAGCCAATCGTCAAAATAAAAATGGCTGCCTCCCTCCAAGTCGGGCTCAAAAAGTTCAACTGTTGCGTAGGGCAGCATTATATCAATTGATAGGAGACCAACGGTATAGGCTTGCCCATGAAAATGACATGTCTGTCCTCCTGCGCTGTCTCTCGTCGAAAGAAGTCAAAGCGATCATGTGCGAGGTCCACTCAGGGCTGTGTGGTGTCCATCAAGCATGAGATAAAATGAAAAATAACATCAAACTTAAAGGCTTTTATTGGCCCACCATGTATGCGGACTGTAACCAATACGCCTGCACATGTCATCAATGTCAAGTCTTTGGCCCTGTGCCGAGAAAACCTCCTAACTCACTACACCCCCACGGCTCCTACATGGCCCTTCGCAGAATGGGGAATGGACATTGTGGGACCCTTCCCGCCGTCCTCCAAAGGCTACAAGTTTATCTTAGCCGCAACCAACTACTCCAGATGGGCCGAAGCCATCCTCCTTCGGGAGGTTACGGGAGAGGCCGTTGCTTGGCTTGTCAAGCACCATATCATATACAGATTCAACACCCCTAGCCGAATCATGTTGGACTACGACACTCCATTCAAGAATAAAACCATCTACCAGTTGGCAGCAAAATTTTACATCGATTGGAAGACTTCAACTGTTTACAATCCCCAAGCCAATGGGTTAGCTGAAGCATTTAACAAAACCCTTTGTAAGTTCTTAGCCAAAATAGTTGACAGCCGCAAAAGAGATTGTGGCGAGAAAATATATGAAGCTCTCAGGACATACCGAACAGTCTACAAGACTCCCACCGGATGCTCACCCTTCTCTTTGGTCTATGGGGCGAAGTCATCGTGCCGATCGAAATTGAAATGTCATCTTACCGGGTGGCCGTGCATATCGACTTACAAATCCAGGAATAGGATGAAATAGAAAGAAGGTTGGAAGAACTGTCCAACCTAGAAGGCAAAAGATTAGAAGCCTACAAACACCTTTAAGCATACCAAGTCCGAATGACACGAGTCTATGATAAGCTTGTAAAATAAAGGGTGTTCAAAAGAGACGACCTTGTTACGATCAATGAAAGAGAAGTCATGGTGGGCAGGTCCAGCGGCAAACTGCTACCTAATTGGCACGGGACCTTATGTCGTCACGAGGGTCTATGAAGGAGGCACATATATGGTCATTGACCACAAAGGGAAAAATCCTTTTCCTCCACTTAATGGTAAACACTTGAAGTTGTATCATGTTTCAGAGCATGAGTTCACATAGCGATCACTATGAGACGTTTCCTTTCCTGGCGAGGATTAAAAAAAAAGAAAAAGAAACAAAGGATGAGGTTTAAAATAGAGGTGCCTCGGCAGTCTTAGCCATTCTTATCATAGGAGTGACTAAGGGAAAAAAGACAAATAACCTGGCTGAGGTGAAAACCTGAAAAGGCGCCTTAGGCAAAAATGGGAAACCTCTCGGCGTGAAAACTCGCAAGGGCGCGTCGGAAAAAGCTAAAGGGGGCCATCCTTGGTGAAAACCTGAAAGGGCGCTGAGGTTGGTAATGTGAAAAAAAGGGGGGGAAGAAAAAAAAAGAATAGAAAAGAGAAAATTTTGTTGCCGTCACTAGGAACATCTTAGTTCTTGTCCCACCGCAGCAAACATTCTCTAATCTCCAAACTCCGACCTCTAAATTCCAAATTTCAATCCTTAGACTCTAAACCACAAAAGGTCAGCCAAGTTTCAAAATCCAAAAATCCAACCCTTGGCTCCCAAACCACAAAGTCAGCTGAGTAGTAAACCCCAAATCAAACCCTTGGCCTCTAAACCATAAAAGGTCGGCCAAGTTTCGAAATCAAAAATCCAACCCTTAGCCTTCCACAAAAGTTTAGCCAAGTTCTAGAAAAGAAAAAAAACAAACAAACTCGAATCTTATGGCATCGGCTCCCAAAACCAGAAAGGTCAATCGAGTTTCAAAATCCAAAATCCAACCTTTGACTCTGAAACCAGAAAGGTCAGCCGGGTGTCACGAGTCAAAACCAAAAGCCCAACTCTCAACCTGCAAACCACAAAAATCAGCCGAGCATTAGTCCCAAATTTTAAATCCCGATGCCAAACCACAAATACTAGTCAATCTCAAAATCCAACATTCAACAAATTTTTTTAATAAAAACGAGGCTTAAAATAGAGGTGTCCCGACGGACTCAGATACCTAGTTCATCGACTACTTAGGTCATGACCTGACTGAGGTGAAAACTCGAAAGAGCGTCTCAGGCAAAAAGGGTTAACCTCTCGATGTGAAAATCGACAAGGGCGTACTGGAAAAAGTTAAAGAGAGCTAGTTTTGGTAAAAATCCGCAAGGACATTAAAGCTAGTAAAGGTAAAAAAAAAGAGAAAAAAGAAGAAGAAGAATGGCTGAACACAACAACGAGTTTCTCAATTTATCAGCTCATGCAATTATTGTCATTCATCAACAAAATTGGAGTCCAAGACAAGCCCTCGGGATAACCACAAAAATGATGAATGCTCAAAAGAAAGAAAGAAAGAAGGAACAATGATAATGAATGAATCAACAAATGATGAAGGTACAAAGAATGAGTTCAGACGTGATGAGGCTTCCTCTTCTTCAACTCCTCAACCTGGGCTCGCCTATTCATGATTTCATGGTGAAGGTTCAAGCCTTTTTGAATGAAAGTTGCCTCCTCGGCCTACAGTTGTCGTGCCTCCTTTGCGCTCGAATCTGTGGCAACCATCAATTCTTGGGCTTTTACTTAACAAGGCTTGAGCCGCTTGCTGAAAGTACACCGCCTTTTCTCTATTCTCAACTTCCTCTGCCTCCAAGGCACCTCTGTGGCCTCGGGCGACCTCAGCCTTTGTATGTAGCGCATGGGCCTCTTCCGTCAGTGCAGAAATTGCACCTTCAAGTTACTGAATTCTTGAGCAATGGGCCTTCCATTCAGAAGCTTCATGAAGACGCTGAAACTCTTCTCAAGTGCTATCCACAGCTGCCATCCAAAGCTCCCTGGGCAGCCCCAATGCGTGATAAGCCTGAGTACTCCCCTTGAGGGCACTTTGCATGACCTTAATTTGGGGAAGGGTCTTTTGCTGGAACAAAGCCCGAGTGTTACCTATAAGCGTGGTGAGCATCAACTCCGCCCCCATGAAGGGCATAATCTGTGGAGCATCATGCAATTCAATCCCGTGCCTCGGGAAATCATTGAACGGGATTGGTACATGTTCCGGATCCCTTGTTCCCGGAGGAAAGGTGTCCTTTGAAGCTGAAAAAAAAGAGAAGAGGAGGAAAGAAAGAAATAATCAGTCTCTCAGAAAAAGAAGGAAATAGCAAATATAATCCTTCCAAAAAGGGACCATCCTACCCAATGAAGTGACCACTTCCGCAGGGAGCTCTTGCCCAAGAATTGGCGTGGAATTTTCAAGCTCTTCTGAACCAACCGCCTCTGAAAAGCATGGCGAAAAGCATGTTAATATCATGTAAATAAGATTGTCAAGAAGGGACAGGTCAAGGGTAGCATGGGCTACCTAATGATGCGATGGCTCCATTAACGAGAGACGTAGCCCTGGCCTCTCCCACATTGGGATCCGCTACCGACTGTGGGGGGGGGGTCTTCAGTTTCCCTAAAAATTAAAATGTTGGGCAAGCCGCAAAATTTATTCTAAGCCCGTGGAAATATTTACTCAATATCTCGCCCATGAAGGCAAAATTACCTAGATGCGCAACATCCCCATTTTTAGAGAGGACTACAATCGCAGTACATATGAAGAGGCCCTCACATCCTCTGGACAGGTGGATCCTGACAATGGAGAGGTTTCATCAGGCAACTCGTATGGCGGCAAACCAGTTGGATCATGAGCTTGTACGACAGAAAGTCCGATGCTCCTGAGAAAGGAAGGACTCCTCCCTCTGCTGTTTGGAGCCGCTCATCAACTCTTTCACCTGGGCAGCCTAAGGGCCACTGGGAAAATAACCTTCAGTAAAGCAGTGTTAACAAGAAAGTTAAGGGAAAGACGGAGCAACTCACCTTCAAGATCCGCATTGACCCTCTGCTGAACCGTGTGGGTCCTTATCCACGGAGTTTGGGTCAGCCCTTGCTTCTGACAGCCCAGCCTCGACATCCTCTCCCTCTGAGCGGGGCACTCCATTCATCTCTAGCGAGAGGTCACAGGACTCTATAACAGAGGAAATTGCCACTGCTCAAGAAAGGAAAAAGGGAAGAAGTGACAAATAGGTTAAACTAAGAAAGCTGAAATGAAACAAAGGAGCAAAAGCGAGGCAAGGCAAATATGCTTACTAGCAGTGTGAGAGGTATGTGGCATAATCAAGTTGCTAGAGGCAGACAACTGACCATCCTCGAAAGTAAATTCGCCGGTCATGGTCCCCTCAGAAGGTGGGGCAT
This sequence comes from Amorphophallus konjac, assembly GCA_022559845.1. Lineage (NCBI taxonomy): Eukaryota > Viridiplantae > Streptophyta > Magnoliopsida > Alismatales > Araceae > Amorphophallus > Amorphophallus konjac. The sequence continues at coordinate 42,587,793 of CM040121.1, forward strand.
CTTTGTGAGCACAAATCTCAGCTAGCAAAGCCGCTGCATAGCTAGTCACGACATCTTTTTCAATGATAGGGGTGTCGGAATACTCCGGAAACTCATCACCCAATCTAGCATTCAACAATGTAGTGTGTCCCCACGGACGCCATCCCATTTTCATCCTCAAAATTTTCTGTTAAAAGAGAATTGTTCAAAAAAAGAAGAAGAAGAAAGAAAGTAGAAGAATTGATTAGCAATTCACCCTACATAGTGGTGCGAGAAAAATAAAAAGAAGGAAGTGATAGGCCTACCATGACTGTAGGGAGCTGCGTTCGGGGATCCCCCGCAAAAAAAGGATGGTGAATCTTCTGATACTGGGTTATAATCATAATCCATCATACTTAGGTTGTCCAACTCTTCTCCTTCGCCGTCGCCTTTTCCAGCCTCCAACGGGACATCCACGTCCGCAGGAGGAGGGTTCATTGCATGTTCGACGTCAACATCAGAGGGAACTAAGGGAAAAGGAGGAATAAAGAGAATTTGTCGCACACATGCTGTTAACATTTAGTAATCAAGACTAAACGAAGGATTGGGAATTATTATTCTGCCTCTCGGGTGAAATCGCATGTTTGGTACGTTGACGGGATGTCTTCGGGGCTGGGCCATCGCCGTCAGCTACCCTCTGCCTTTTCAGATGAGTTGAAACTCTCTTTTTTTTAAAGGGCCCAACATAAACAAAACAAATTGCAAAAGGGGAGAAGAAAAAAAAGTCAATAAATATGCAAACAAATTAATTTCAGGAAATGGAACATGACTCCATAAAGAGATTATGGACACATCGTCCGGAGTGGGAGAAAAAGTGGGTTGTAATACCACCTGCTCAGGCTGAAGCCCTACAACCTTGCCGGCCTTCGAGATGGCATCCCAAATATCTTGAAATGTGGACCCATTTTCAATCAATGTAATATACTTAAAGGTACCAACTCGTGCAATTGCATTTATCGAATGTCTTTCCCACTGGGCCCAAAAGTCATTATTGAAGTCGGCCAGAAGAAGAGCGCTAGACAAAGAGGCACTCGGGGGATAACCACAATCTGAAAGGGAATGCTCCCACCACGAGTAAACCTTCTGAGCTGCTACAAACTTCCCCTTTCTTGAAGGTGGGTCGTCTGGACGCTTCAAAGGCTTTATGGCTCCCACATAATTGTCCCTGTCCATGGGAATGGGCCCATTTGCTGCCTCCCATCTCATGCGAAGCTCTCGAACTGACATGGCAATATGAAATTGAGCATAAAGAAATGAACGATCAATGGCAAGTGGGGGCGCATCAACCCTGTTTAGATGGGCTTCCTCCGCTTCTTTCAATTTATGAGCAGGCTGTCTGAAAATGTTGCTATGTTGGAACCACCAGCAGCCATAATATATATTCACTTGCCCAACCCTCATTTTGGCTGGAAGATAACAACCTGGCTCTGGCTCTGGCTCTGGCTCTTTCCTGATAAAATAGTACCACGAGTTGGCTGCCACTAAATGTCTATCATGGCCTCTATACGTCGCACCTCTAAAGGAAAATCGGCATTCTGAGGCACTCCTTGATTATAGCCAAAATTCCGTGCAAAGCGGTGTGGGTAATACGGCTCAAGGAAAGTGGTATTGCCCTTGCGGAAAACAAGGACACTCGGCCTAATGCAACAGAGTCAATCATCATCAAATGAGCTGCTGGGAGTAGGATGGTGAGAAAGATGATAGACCATGCCATCTGGGCTCTCAGTGGTGAAAGGGCGGAAATCATGAGAGTTGTGGGCAAAGTCCCGGCCTGGCTGCCCCTGTGTGGGAAGATAAGACAACAACTTCTTGACAGCTTTCAACTGCTCCAAGGGGCTTTGATTCAGACGGTTGCGAAAGGGGCTGCAAGGTTCTCGCACCAACACTCTGACACAACCCGGGAAGCAGTAAATCTACCTATGCACTCAAATAATGAGTGGTCATCTGTACACTGCGGTCGGGCGGAGAGTACAAGCTGTCAAATTACCCAATCCATGGTATATATTCGCCAGGGCAGTAGGCGCAATAGCAAGCTTCCGACCATCGGCAAAGAGACAGGCCCGATATATCAACTCGGGTCGTACAACGCTCTCCTCACCATACGGCACAACAAATGTCACAAGCCAGTACACAAGATATGCCGCCAAGTAAGCCTTGTCTGGTAATTTTTGGGGATTCCACCTCTCATTCTTGGGTGCAGACAAATACTGCTTGTTCTCCTGGGGGCTTAAGTGCAGCTGGTAATAATGATCTAGAGGTCTGTCATCCTCTGCAAAACTCTTGTGAAAGCAAAATGGTCCACTATAGAAATGACGAACCCAGGCATTGAGGCTGACCCTCACAGTACTGGTGGAAGTAGATGGGGTTTTCCCTTTCCCAACACGAGCTAAGTCTTGCCAGACCTTCATCCAATAATGAAAGTTGAAAGGCAATCCATGTGACCCTACGCTGGTGGAATAATCCCTATGCAGATTGTCCAAGCAAACCTCCTTATACATACTCCCAATTTGAAATCCGGTAAAACTCCATAAATCAATCGATGCCTCACCCTCAGCAGTGGCAATAGTGTTGAAGCGTCGGTTGAACCGTTTTGCCAAACCCTGAAGAAGCCCAATATAACAAGGGTACTTATAAAGAGCAGCTGTAACCGCATGCCAAATGCCAAGTTGATCTAAAATCTCATGATAATGATGAAGAACTCCCATCAGCCACTCTGATGCACCTAGGTGAAACCGATGTGAAGCAACCGCTGACCATTTTCCATACCAACTGGATGCGGAGCCACTGACTATCCTATCCATAAATTATAACTTATCATAACCCTCTGCAGCAAACTGCGTGCCAGATGGCGTCAAAAATAGTCCAACTGAAGGTGGCCCGGATTTATGTTGGCCAAATAACTCCCACATCATTGGTGTCATTGTGTGAGCCTTGGTGTGAGCTCAACGCCGAAGAAACCCAATTGGGTAGCCACCGCAAACTGAACCTGGTGTGGGTAACCTAGCGGGAAGCTAGGGTAAGAGGTGGTGCAAGTCCCAATCATGCTGTCTCGACCCACCGAAATTGCTCTTTCGAGTTGGACCTGCCCTGCTGGTAAAGTGAGGTCATCTGCATCCATGTTCTTCGGAACAAAATTCTGAATGAATGGAAATAAATGCTCGTCCAAAGGAAAATGCCTTGGGTAATTTTCAACCCGCTGGCAACTGTAAAAGCCTCCCTCCTAGATAATCAAAGTTCGGTCGACTTCAACTTCCCTTAAGGTGCTATCTGGAAGCGGACCTCTAGCAACGGTAGTAAATCCGCGATTGAGAGAAAACATATTCTCTTTTGTAACTCTCGGCGGGCTCAATGGAGGCATCAATTGGCTGGACAATCTTGGGGACTTGTCTCTCTCCCCACCCCTGCTAGCACCTCTCTGGGAACGGTTCTCCCTCACGCGAGGCATCCTCAATTCCGCAGGAATAAAAAAAAAGAGGAAGTTAACCAGCATGAATGGCTGAACAACAAAATAAATGAAGGCAGCACACTTTGTCAAGGCACCAAGTCGTGAAAATTAAAAGAATTATTAAGGGCCACGGGCCGCTTGTTGTCATCTTCGGCTCCGACGAAGGGGTCATTTGTTGAACCCCACAAAATTTACAAAATTTTATGATATTTCCAACAAATTTCAGAAAGTAAAGTGTATTATGTCATGGCAAGAAACAATACAAGATCGTTGCCTGTTACATAAACACCCCCCGGGATTTCACCGGGTGGAGATATTTACAAAAAATCCACATATCCTGATACATGGGAATTTTATCAAACACTTGGTGCGCGACACAAACCCACATACTCACTCAACGAAATTGACACAAAGTCAAACTCTTTCGCCCCTTGGGAGAGTTCCCAACGTGCCGCAGCAAAGTCCCCCCACTCCGGAGTCAAGGACAGCGGGATGTGTCAAAGAGAAACAACAAACAAACAAGGAAGATCTCCACGTGTCGTTGTGTCGACAAAAGACCAGAAAAGGATTAAAAAATTCTGAGTTGGTTGTCTTTTATAGTCCCTTGGACTGGAGTGAGAGGGGGGAGGGGTCACCTCCTCTTCTCTTCTCTCTCCCACTGGGGGTGCCCCCCCCCCGTAGAACCCACCGAAGGTGAGCCATCCCCGGTAGCACCCACTGGCATTGTTGGCAGTATCGGCACCGAAACGGGCATTTGCACTGTAGCAGGGACGATACCAAAAATAAAATATTTTTTAATGATTTCGGACTGAAACCGTCCGGTTTCGGTCCGAAACCGACCGAAACCTAACCTGTTTTCGCCGAAACCTAACTTGTTTTCGGGCCGAAACCTAACATTTTCATAGATTGCCCCCTTTTCTAACTGTTTTGAACCGGTTTCGGCCGAAACCGAAACCGATACCGAGTCGTATCGGTTTCGGACCCGGCCGAAACCGAGTCCGAAACCGACACTGCCATCCTTGCCCACTGGGGGTGCTCCCCCCCGGTGATACCCACTGGGTGTCAGCCCTCCTTGCCTGCGTCCACCGGGGGTGATCCCCCCCTCCGCTTGTGTCCACCGGGGGTAGCCCCCCCCCCCTCTGCGCACCATCAGGGGTGGAGGGGGCCACCGGCCCTTTTTCCTTTGAGTGATGAAAAAAAAAAGGAAAAAAGGAAGACAAGAAGAAAAGACAAGAAGAAGGAGAAGGGGCATATCTCCACCACAAGTCACCGGGGGTCCTCTTCTTCCCAATCAACGCTGCACAATCCACCGGGGGGAGTGCACCCCCACTTGGCTTCACCTCTCGCCCATAAAAGGAGGGGGCGGCCAGCACAAGGAGGAGACTGTTAGAAGCTTGCAAGCTCAAAGCCACAAGTCTTGGAGGAGAAGAAGTTTAGAGTTGTTTTTCCTTCCCTTGAAGCCTTGAGGCCCTTGAAGCTTGCGCAAGGACTGGGAGGCGCCCTATTCAAGCTCAAGTTCTCCTGCGAATTTTCTTAAAAGTCCCTCTATTAGGGGTATGTTCACAAAAGCACCCCACATGAAGGAAATTTAATGTAAGTGCCATGAACAAAGGAAGAATCATGTAAAAAACCCATGAAGTCTTACTTATGGGATGTTGGATGTCTAATTATGGGGAGAACCCTGCAAAATTCAGAAATTGTAGTTTTATTCCGAATTTTTGTGAAATGATACAAAATTTCATATAATTCATGAAAAATCCTGAAAATTTTCAAATGCAAGGAAAATATGCCAGATTGCAGAAATGACTGCTAGAATTGGAGAAAAGACCTTACTTTACTCAGAAAGCCAGAAATTGCAGTTTTACCATGAAATTTTGTGAAATTGTATAAAAGTCCATGTAATTCAGGAAATTTTCTGAAAATTCTGAAAACTCGAGAAAAAGATTCAAGTTTGCAGAAATGTTCTTCAGATCAGAACTGGAGAAATGTCCCCGTTGTGTCCTGAAGAATTCAAAATTGCAGTTTTACTTTGAATCTTTCAAAATTGCACTAAAGCCCAGGAAAATACAGAAAAGTTCAGAAAAATTCAAAGGCCACACAGGGATGTCCTGCTTATGTTTGAAATTGCAAATAAACTTTTACTTAAGGGAAAATTATAGATAAACTTCTACTTATGAAAAAATTGTAAATAAACCCTTACTTAAGGGAAAATTACAAATATATCCCGTCCTAGGGCATGGGAGTCTCTCCCGGGGTAAACTCTCCATATCATGACGGATATTATAGAGGTATAGGGGATCTTTGGCGGTTAATCAAAAGTGTTCAGACTTGTTCCGATGTAAATTAACACTGACCCCGGTTGGTGGGAAAAAAGTCTAGTATACGAACCCTAAATTGTTTGATAAATCAAGCACGCAGAATTAACAATATACTAAAATATACGCATATTTATCCAACAAATGAATATTTAAAAAATAATTTTTTTCGCATATTAAACAACTGCAAGTGAGGCTGAAGAAATGCAATCCCTGATCCAACTAATCTATCTCTCCCCGAAGCCCATCTTCTCCAGCACATCAAACAGACACTACCAATTAACTCTGTCATAGGCCTTCTCGAAGTCTAGCTTGAGGATCACCCCTCTCTTCCGCATAGTCTTCATAGCAAACAAACACTCGTGGGCCACCTTATCCTGGATATGTCTCTCACTGATGAAAGGCTCCCTGGAAGCTGTTGATCAACCTCTCCATCACCCCGGCCAACCTCCCTGCCGGCACCTTAGTGATGATCTTGTAAGAGCCATTGAGCAGACTGATGGGCCTGAAATCGTGGAACTCTTGTGCACTTGGCTTCTTGGGGATTAGCACTCGAAGGGTTTTATTGATCCCTCCCAAGTGTGCCCTCTCCTCTTGGAACTCCCTCACAGCTACTAAAAGGTCAACCTTGATGACTTCCCAGCACTTTTGGAAGAAAGCCAAAAGGAAGCCATCCGGCTCAGGAGCTCTATCTCCTGCAAGAGAAAAAATTGCTTGATGAACCTCGTCCTCTGAGAACGCCTGGGAGATAGCATTCCTCTCCTCAGTGGAGAGGCAAGGAAGCAAGTCATCTGAAATCCTCATCCTGCAGTGCTCCTCCTCAGTGAATAATATGGAATAAAAGTCTCTGGCCTGCCTCTTGATGTCCTCCTCAGAAGAGATGGAGAGGCCACCGCCCTAATACAAGAGATGGTGTTGAACCTCCTCCTCCCTGAGGCAATGCGCTGGGAATATATAGTGTTTCTATCTCCTTCTTTAATCTATTTGTCTCTTGATCTTTACCTCTAGTAGATCTCCTTCCTAACAAGGATCTCATCAAACTGAGCCCTTAAGGAATCCCTCAAACTCTTATCCTCCTCATCCATAAGGCCTACCTCCTCCAGACAATCCAGTCCCTCTAACTGATGTAGGATTCTATCCTTTGCCACCCTCCCTGGGACGGTTTTGTCTGCCCCCCACACCTTGAGTACTTGAGCAGTGTGCTACAGCTTCCTACCAAAAGTAGCCATAGCAAAGGTGGACCTAATCTGGACATTCCCAGCACCAGAGACAATCTCCATAAAGTCAACCTCTCTGAACCAGAACTTCTCCAGCCTGAAGCAATGACGTCTGTCAAACACACGGTTGGTCTTCGGAAGGATAGGCTTGTTGTCCCAGGTAGATCTCGCCAGAGGAAGCACCTGCACATCCGGGAAGTGGTCCTCCCTATCAACAGACACCAAGAATCTGTCTAACCTAGACGAAGAAGCATTTGCCCTCAGGTTGGACCAAGTGAGCCGACTATGAGCCATACCAACATCCACCAAGGTTGCCTCTTGGATGAATTCTAAAAAGTCCTCCATGTCACCAGAGAGAAAGCTGACCCCCGTCCTCTCCCATGGAACGACCACTGCATTGCAGTCACCACCAACATGCCAGGGTTGGCCAGAGGAGAGGTGGTAGCTCAGCAACTCATCTCATAAAAGTCGCTTCTCCTCGCTGTACTGGGGGCCGTACACCCCGCTGAAGTCCCAGGAGAATTTATCCCTCAGCTGTCTGAAATATAGGGAAATGGCCCACCTACTCGCCTGCCTGTCCACCCCTACCTCCTCCACCTCATAGGGGTTCCATAAAATCAATTTTGCACCACCTAACCAGCTCCCTCACCGCCCTCTTCTTCCCTACCCCCACCCCGCTTACATTCCACGAGACAATCCTCATTGGGAAAATGGGAAGTTCCCCTCCTCTTCCCCACCCTCTTCTCCCATGTTCGCCTTCGCCTGGGCTCTAATACTCGCTCCCTATCTCTTTCTGATTTTAGAGAAGGCCCCACTCACATCCTTCTCTGCAGCAGCATATGAGATGTTCACCTTATTCGCCACCTCCATCACTTGCTCCCCAACCATCCTTTCCACTGCCCCCAACATCTCCCTCACCTCTTCCATTCTTAGGGAAACACCCTGCCTCTATGTCCAACTCCATCAGAAAACAGGCCGACATCCCCTCCATCTCCTTCATCCAAAACCTGTAGCTCTAGGCCGGAAGAGCCACCAGACTTCCAGTTAAAAAGGCTGGTGGTATGGCACCAATGACAAGGATTGAAAACTCCTACCCCATTAAATCTGCCGACAGAGACTCTACAGGCTTGTCCGCTTGTGCACCGCTACCAACACCAGCAAAATCGGCCATGCCTCGGCCAACGTAAGGCATGCCGGTTGCTGCAGCTATTGGTGAAGGGCAGGAGCAGACTAACAGCACACCTCGCTCCTCAACTGGGGAGGAAGTGTCGGGAGGCCCTCATCCTTCCTCAACAAAGCCGCCAGCAAGGTCCTTCGCCGCTTGTTCACCCCCGTCCTGCGGTTGTTCTCCTCGGGCTGGGTAGTAGATGGGCCTGACCAGGCGTCGGCCGCTGTCAAGGCTTGCCACCGACCTCTCGCATATCAGGTCCGCCTGGTGGAGGGCGCCACCAAAGATCAGGAGCAGGTCCACTGGAGGGGAGGTAGAGGCTCAGCCGCAGACTGTCGGGGGGGGGGGGAACGGGAGAACGCCGAAAGGTTCTGGCAGGGGAGGCAAGCGCTACCAGGTCCTTGCGAACCCGGAATCCACACCCCCGCGGATCTGGGTAAGTCATCGGGTACTTGGACACCCGACGAGCAGCCGATCCGATCTGTTGAGCTAACCGGGTGGGTATTGGGCTCTTTGCCCTTCACCTGTGGGCCGAACCCAACTCGGCTGCGATGCGGCGTCCTGGACGGGCCGTCTGACAAGGCGGGCCGGTTTGAATTCAAACCTCCCGCCAAGGCGTCGTCTTCCACATCTGGACAGGGTGGCAGAACCTACCCCCGCCTGCAAACCTCGCCGCCACTCAGGTTCTGCTGGCTAGTAAAATACCCCAACCACGTACTCCACCCCATCAACAGAGAAAGAGATCGCCGGTGGCATCGCACTAACGGTCGGAGCAGAAACAAGGGCCTCCCCGACGATGGCTCTGCCCTCAACATTCATGCGAATCAATCCGGCCACCAACTGAGCGATGGAGCCGACCATGAAGCTAGCCCCCGCCTTGCCATAGAGCCAGATCGGGATCGCTGAGAGCCTGATTCACCACGTTCGCCTACAAGGGGTGGCGAAGGTCACTCTGTTCGGGTTCCACGCCTGAACACGAAGGATGGACCCCCCTATCTCGAGCACACCAGCATCCACCACACCCCTCGCCCCTTCGACCAACGACGCCACCACGAGGAGGGAGTTATTGAAGATCTTCCGGATATCCCAAGGAGCCCCCGTCTTCCAGTGTTCCTCCAGGAAATGTCTAGCCGTAGTGGCGTCCGGTCCTCCTTGGAGTGGGGACAGGCAGAAGCAGCGGGACAGCCACTCCAGACGAAGGCAGATGCTCTATGGAGCCATCCCCTCAAGATGTAAGGGCTCCCCCCAAGCATGGGCCGTGACACCTGTGCCCATGAGACCAGCACCAACAGCCGGTGGGGCATTCCAGAGAACCTCTGCATACGACCTGTGCTGACTCTACCCTCCGCTCACTCCGTTCACCCAACCACCGCCTGTCGGGAAGATGCAGGGCCTGCACAGATGGCCAGGAGACCCACACCGGAAACACCTCCGAGGAGGTGCCCAGGGACCTCCGGAAACCCCAGCCAGGGCCGCCCCCCATCTCATCGCTAAACACAACCTCGCCGACCCTTAGTGAAAACCCAGAGCTTCTCTCCAGAAAAGTCGAGAGTGAGAGCAAAGTGATCCCCTTCTGTCTTGATTTGCAAGAAAACTTTTCTGCTGTCCATTGACAGATATGTGGTAAGGGCATTGACATTAACTCTTTGTGTATGTGTGCTTTGCATAGCTTGACTCATGATAATTAGCTGGAGTATTCTTCCTTTACTGTGACAAAAATCTCCAGAGCTCAGTTTAGCCAAAAATCTTCTGCTGAACACTGCTAATGATTTTAGTAAAATATAGATGTGTCTTTTTTCCTTGATCCTTTTGGGATGCCAAATCTGATCTTGTTCTCTTATTTTATAAATCTATATGAAATGGTGTCCTCTAAGATCATTTTATTTAGGTTATAGCAAGAAGATTGTTGGAGTCAAAACAAAACACTCCGCATTTGTATCTATCTTCAGGTACGGATGTAAATGGATGCTACTTTGCTTTTGAGTGATCCTGAGGTATTGAAATTTTGTGATGGTGGTTGTCAGATGTCATACTGGACCCTCTCCTTACTTTCAGAAGTATACTTAAAGGTATTTTGTGTTAAAATCTCTGTTTTCACTTATTGTTTTTAATGAAAATTATCAAAACCAGTTTACCTCTTTTTGGGAGCTCAATATAAGAAATAATTGATGCTTTTGGTGACTTTACATACAGAGCGGCATAATGTCAAGGTTTCTGTAAATGACGTTATCATCAAAGCAGTTGCACTTGCCTTAAGAAGTGTGCCTGAAGCAAATGGTAAGATTTTTACTGTGTATAATTCATCAAGCCAGCATGTTCGGAACGTGTGTTCTCTATGATGACATTATTAGAATGCTTGCACAAATACCATGCTAAACTAAACAAGGTACTCTAGATTTAATTCTCAACATGTGAAACTATGGATAGCATGTATCTCAGACAGCTGTCATTTGTCATTCTTGTCTGTTTGATGTCTCCCACATGCAGTATCATCACAGATTTCTAGTCCTTTGATGCATCTTAGGAAGTTTACCGCTTATACATTTTGAGTATTCTTCATTTTTGCTACAAATGATTAATATGTGCGTGTTAAGCAAAGAAAATCTTGAACAACTCCTTATCATCATAGCCTTAAATATATATTCAATAGATAAAGAAAGCTTCTGTTCATCAACATTTTGACACATGGTTGCTGATTCTTTAATTCATACTCCCTCACCTCGATGGCTTCCGGGTCGAGAGGCGTGACAGGGGAGAAACTCCCTCTCCTTAATGCCTGCTCGGTTGCAGGCAACCCTCCTCGCCGTCCTCTCACCAACGGTTGTGGGTCATGAAGCTCCGTGGGTCATGCAGAGCTTCTGGGAATCTCTCTTGTGTGAGTATATTGCTGTTTTCGTTGTCTCAAGAAGGGTCATAGGGTATCCTCTTCCTGGAATGCCTCTGTGCGCTGGCTCAGAAGGTAGGTCATCGAAGTTTAGTATGCAGAGGAGAGCAGCCTGTTTCACCATCGCTGCTGGTGTCAGACGCTGTGGTCTGGTTGGGTCCTTGTTTCAATGTCCCTGGGTTTCTCAACTACCAATGGAGCATAGACTTCTTCTCTCAGCGTCTTGTTGCCCGGTGTGTTCAGGGGATCCCTTCTGAATCTGAAGTAAGGTAGGCTCTGCAAGTGCACTGGCGAGAAGTCTAGGAATGGAAGGTGTTCCGCCTACCCTCCGAGGAGTTTCTCATCTTTTATTTGGTGGATAATATCTCTTCTCGATTGCAATGAATCAAAGAGTTCGTCTTCTCCAAAGGTTGTCTAATTTGTTGGTGGTAGTTGATAGAGAACGATGCAACCAGAGCAGCAACGAACAAGCTTGTTTGGTGCCAACTACCGACTGATTGACATCCCGCTGCCGTTATGGTATTTTCAGTTATTTCATACTATGGTGCCTCCATTTGGTTGGTATTCTCAGACAGGTTGATCCTGATATGCCAAACTGGCAACATTTGGAGTTCGCTTGCATTCAGGTAGAGGTGGAGGATGGAAAGCAATTCTGGCATGGATTAAATTCCTATGGGGTCAGAACAGGGTTTGAGTCTCCATGGCTGTCGAGGATATGATGGGAGAGCAAGGGTGGACCTATGCTGAGGTTTCATCAGCCCATCACATGTACCGGATGCAGAAGGATGTGACTTTGGCCAGCGAGAGGAAGAAGATGTCCGAATCATGTCCGAGTCTATCCACTTGGCCTGACCCGGCTGTATCCTCTCACCAACTAGAGGCTGACGCTATTCGGGTACCCAACCTACAGCCCAAATCCGAGCACATGCAGGACCTTGCAACCGGATCACTCCTTTTAATCCTACAGGCGACTTTGTCCAAAATACCCTCCCTATACAAGGGCCAGCCATACTTTATGATGAAGGGCCTTTTGGACCATCTAGACAGATCAATTTGAAAGGGGTTTTGGATGCCCTTTGGAGGAAATGGTGAAGGGTTTCCAGAAACACACCTATTCACAGCAAGGTGACGGCCTTCCCTTAGTTCTACTTCCGGGCGAAGAGGGTGAGACCGACGATGGCAAGTGATGCGACAGCGATCCACCAAGCACGGCAATCCCGCTAGCTTATCCTCCATAGATCGGCAACCCTATCTATATTCTCCTCCCACAATCTCTGCCTCCACTACCCCTTCCTTCTTCTGGAACAATGGCTATGAAGACTGCTTCCACACTGACTAATAAAGGAAAGGCCAAAATGGGTCTGGAGGTGAAGTTTTTGAGGAAGTGACCTGTGGCCAGCTTGTGATAGCAGTGGAGGAGTTTGCAGCCACAGCTCAACAGGTCAGCAACGTTGCAAACTGGGGAAACACTAAGATTTTGGAGAGGACAGCTGTGCATTAGGTTTACAGGTCACCAGCGCCGGACAATTTCGAAAGTTATGGAATGACAATTGCTTGCCTTGTCCACAGCCAGGGTCCAGGATGGCAGTATTTGTTTCGGTATCGGTTTCGGCCAGGACCAAAACCGAAATGTACCAGTTTCGGTTTCAGCCGAAACCAGTTCAAAACATTCAAAAAGGCAAAAAATACAGTGAGCAGGTCCGGTTTCGGTCGGTTTCGGTCTGAAACCGGACGGTTTCGGTCCGAAACCATTAATTTTTTTTTTAGTTTCGGACCTGCTACAGTGAGCAGGTCCGAAACGGTTTCGGTATTGGCCGAAAACGATACGTTTCGGCCGAAACGTATTGGTTTCGGCCGATACTGCCATCTATGGCCAGGGTTGAAGCAGGGAGGTGTCTAGTCTTCTGCATACTGGTCAGCTAGTGGTTCGGCCAGCCACTTCTCAGAACAGCAAAGTGCTGAGGAGCCGTGAACTACCAGTATGATTATTCTGTCTTGGAATGTATGTGGTCTCAATGGCAAGAGGAAGCAGCAGTTGGTGAAACACATGGTTCGAAGAAAGCAGGCTGAGATAGTGTCTTTGCAGGAGACGAAGATTCAAGACTGCCAAATGTCATTTGTGCTAAGCTGTGTCTGGTTTCCCAACTGTGGATTTTGTTTACCGTAGGGCTGCTGGTCTCTCTGGGGTATCCTTACAGTCTGGAATACTGCTAAGTGGGAGGGTCATCTGGTCGAAATAGGAGAATTCTCAGTTCCTGTAAGAATCACCTGCTTAGCATCCAAACAGATGTGGCTGTTCACCCAGGTGTATGCTCTGCCTTCTGATGTGACCCGGTGGCAACTGTGGAAGGAGTTACAGTTGGTCTATGACAAGTCGCAACTTCGTTGTATCTGGCTGGGGATTTTAATGAGGTTAGAAGCCTGGAGGATAGAACCAGGACAACCTCTTTCAATACTGGTATGCTGGAATTCAATAGCTGGATAGAAGATTTTGGGCTGATTGATCTCCCAATTCCAAATCAGCGGTTCACTTGGTCTAATGGACGCACTCCTCCTGTCCATTTCCAAATTGGATAGATTTCTAATTGTGCCTGGGAATCTATCTATCCCTTAGCTACAGTTTGTGGGTTGTCTCGTGTGTTGTCAGACCACTTGCCTCTCTTGTTGGAGTGCTCCCCTCATCTGACCAGGAAAAGACCTTTTCGTCTGGAGAAGGTTTTGTTTTCCAATGAGACGATTGTGGCATAGATGGCAGTATAGGCCGAAACCGATACGTTTCGGCTGAAACGTATCGGCTTCAGCCCATGCCGAAACCGTTTCGGACCTGCTCACTGTAGCAGGTCTGAAACTAATTTTTTTTTTAATGGTTTCAGACCGAAACCGTCCGGTTTAGGACCGAAACCGACCGAAACCGGACTTGCTCACTGTATTTTTTTGCCTTTTTGAATGTTTTGAACTGGTTTCGGCTGAAACCGAAACCGAAACCGGTACGTTTCGGTTTCGGTCCTGGCCGAAACCAATACCGAAACCAGTACTGCCATCCTGGGATTGTGGAGCCGGTCAAAATGTTCTGGTCATCTACTAACCTGCATTCCTCTGGGGTTAAGAATTTGGTTGCAAAACTCAGGTGTCTGAAAGATCTTATTAAGAAATGGGCTGTGAAGTAGGCGAAGGATAGAGTGAGTAAGCCGGAGTCTTATATGGCCACCTTGCGCAGCTTGGAATAGATCGAACAGCAACGTCCTTTAACAGATCAGGGAGTGCAGGCTAAAACCAGTACACAGGCAGAACTGTTGGATTGGCTACTAGAAGAGGAGATAAGGTGGAGGGAGCGCTCTTGTGTCACCTGGCTGCATGAGGGGGATCTTAACACAGCTTTTTGTCATAAAGTGGCTAATGGTCGTAGTCAGGGGAAGGTTATTAATATTCTTAAAAAAAGAGACAATGTAATGGAGGATGAGGAGTCCATAGCAGCAAAAATGGTAGATTTTTATCAGCAGTTTTTTCTGCAGAACACAGGTATTTTCCAAACTGGTTTGATGAAAATCCTAAAAAAATTACCCCAGTGAGTACCACAACCTTTGTAGGGAAATCCAGAAGGAAGAGATGCACAAAACCACTTTCAGCCTTGGGTCTGATAAATCCCTGGGGCTGGATGGATTCTTTTATTTTATCAGAAATTCTGGGAGATTTAACAAAACAGACTTGTTAAAAGCTCACCAGGAGATTCAGTAATAAAGGTAGTATCCAAGCTTTAAATTGTACTTTTTTTGGTATTGCTTCCCAAAAATTTCAATGCATTGGAATTGAAGGATTTCAGGCCTATCAGTTTACTCAATTGAACTTACAAGAACTTTGCAAAGGTACTGGCCTCCCTATAGCTGAGGTTCTGCCACACATCATCGAAGAGTATCAATCAGCGTTTGTTCAGAGCCATTGGTTGAAGGACAATTTTCTTCTTGCACATGAGCTGTTATTTGTTATGTAATGGGGTAACATTTCGGGTGTGTTGTGCAAATTGGACTTTAACAAAGCTTATGATAGGGTTTCATGGATTTGTTTGTGGTTAGTCATGAACTCCTTTCAGTTTCCTGATTCTTTCGTTGGATCTTTGAAGGATTGCTTATTTCTCTGTTACTGTCAATGGGGCTGTTAATGAATACTTCTGAAGTGGTCATGGCCTTCGGCAGGGCGATCCTCTGTCTCATTTACTATAAATCATGGTGGCTAATTCCTTCAGCAGGATGATGCAGCAAGCAGAACAGGGGGGGATACAGGGTGTGTGATGTCTCCGCACTCTGATTTCTGTATCTCAATTACAATATGCAGATGACATGTTGGTGCTTCTATCAAGTAGCTCGCAGCAGTTGCATTTTTTGAATTTCATTCTCCGGTGTTTCCAGTGTTACGCAGGATTGAAAATTAATTTTTAGAAAAACATAATTGGTTGGAGTTAATTTGCTGGATGCTGATATGCATAGTGCGGTGGTTATTTTGGGGTGTCCGGTGACCGATCTTCCTATAATATATCTGGGTCTGCCTCTTCACTACCGGAATTTAAGACTTAAAGAATGGAAGCCCCTCGTACAGAGACTATAGAAGAGACTAGCCACTTGGAAAGCGGTTCATTTGTCTCTAGGGGAATGTATTACCCTCCTCCAATCAGTATTTAATGCTATCCCACTTCATTGCATGTCTGTTTTTGCCATTCCTGCAATGATCAGTTCAAGAATGGACAAGATCCACCGTAAGTTTCTCTGGGGTGACATTAAGGATAATTCTAAAGGGGTGCCTTTCGTTAAATGGCATAGGGTCTACTTGCCCAAAAACAAAGGCGGGCTTGGAGTTAAAAAACTCCACCTCATGCATCTGGCACTGCTAGGGAAATGGCTTTGGGAGTTACTTGAGGATAATGGTACTGCATGGCAGCAAATCATTAATCATAAGCATTATCAACACTATAGTATGTGGGTCTGGATAATGACAGTGTGGTATCTCCCATCTGGAAAGGCATCTTGCAATTTGTTGAGTTCTTGGAGAAGGGCATACTTGTTCAGGTGGGGAATGGTAGGAAGATTCTTTTGGAAAGATAAATGGTGTGATGAACGGTACCTCAAGGACCAGCTTCCTCTCATCTATGATCATGCTTCCAACAAATGGATCACTGTTGATCAACATTACCTGCTGGATAGCATGGAAACCCAATGGTTTGCCCACCTGAGAAGAGGCTTAAAGGACTTTGAAGAATTAGAGTGTCTTCAGCTTTTGCAGTTTTTGTCTACTCAGAGGATTGATGTTTCTCAGGAGGATTCATCTTGGTGGCAGAAATGGGGTGGTAAATTCACGGTTAGATCACATTATCAGTTATTGTATTCTGCTGGCATTCCTAATAGGAGACTTTGTGGTTTGGTGGGTCAAAAACCCTTTGAAGGTGCAGGCATTTCTCTGGTTGCTGTTGCAAAAAGGATTGTTACTAGAATGTACCGTCAGAAATGAAAGCCTCACTGTGACACCGTGTGTCCACTCTGTGGTATTGAGGAGAGTGCAGATCACTTCATCTCTTGTCAAGTTAGTTCAGATGTCTGGAAGATTATTTCTGAAGTCACTGGTGTCAATGTGCAGCTCTCCTCAGTCAATACTATGTGGTCTTCCTTCATGAACAGTGGCATTAACTCTGTCAACAGATCGCATAAACATATGCAGAGACTGATTCCAGCCACTGTCTGCTGGAGTATTTGGAAAGAGGGGAACGACATAGTCTTCGGGGGTAGTACATTGTATATGGAAAACCTATGTTGCAGGGCAGCCAATTTTCTTCATTCCTGGCCAAAGTTTCTGTAGTTTCTGCTTTTCCAGGGGCTAAGCTGTTTCAACCCTGGTTGTTTTCTACTTTTTTGTTTGTTTTCATGTTTAGAGATTGAGATATTTCACCTCATCCTCCAATAATGATTGTATTACCTCTCTTTAACCAATAAAATTGGTAGTGCAGTCTACCCTCCTCGAAAAAAAATAAAAGTCATATCGTAAGGCTTTATGCTTCACAATTTTGAACTAGTTATTTATAGATAAATAAGTGAAGTTGTTTGATATCGGCAACAAACATTCACACACAACAAGTGTACAACTGCATATTTCTCTCTCTCAATGAGTGCCTGATCTCCTGTGTGAAACTATATTTTTCATCTTGAAGAACTTGAGTCTTTTTTTTTCGGAAGTGGTTGGTACTGCAAAATTGTATTAAAGTAAAAAGGCGGGATATACAAGTATAATCAAAGTGTTCCCAAAAGATCTCTATACAAAAATTCTCCACACCAAGATGATGTGGCACTCACTAATCTCCCAACAAAACAAAGGACGAATTGTGTGAATCCACTTTACATGAAATTGAAGCCCACTTGCTCACTTTCTCCGAAATAAAAGATGCAATTCTATCTGAGACTCTAACTTCCCTTCTGAAGACTGCACTATTTCTTTCTCCCCACAAGGCCTAAAGAGTAGCATTGAGAATGAGCCACCAATTAGCCTATTGCCCTTAAGAGTCCATTTCTTGTGCCATCTTCTGATCAATTGATGCACATTGTCTTGAAGGGTGAAGGCACCTAGGAACCTGCTCATAACTTGTGTTCAGATCTCCTTAGAGAAGGAGCTTCCTGAGAAGAGATGCTCTGGTGTCTCCTCTTCTTCTCCACAAAGAGCACACAATGTGGGGATACCTGCCAAGAAAGGCGCCGACCTATCACAAGTTGACAGACGCCTGTGTGAGATCCTCCATATAAGTAGCTTCACTTTAAGGGGACTCATAGGGTTCTAAATTTGTGATGCAAGTCCATACCTCCCTCAATCGAGAGCCTTCCTTCTTTGTTCCATCTCCACCGCCACCTATCAATGTTGGTAGCTTCTAAAGCAAAATCCAAGAGAAGAGAAAGGAGTTTCTCCAGCTATTCAATCTCCTCCACCCTAAGGTTTCTTCTAAAGGATGGAGCCCAAGTACCCCCTGATAGCTGTGGCTCAAAAACTTGGGAAATTGATGCCGCCTGTGTAGAAGCAATCACAAAAGGCTGCGAAAGGTGTCCTCTGGTGTATAGTCACCGCACCACCTATCTTTCCAAAACAAACACTTCTGCCCACTTCCCAAGCGGACCTGTACGCTAGCCAAAATGATATCTCTACATTGCAAGATACCCCTCCCAATGGGAGAGATATTGTGTTGGAAGGCGGGAGTCAAGCCCTTGGCCCTTACTCTCCCATTGTATCTTTGACGGATGATTTACAACCGTAGCCCATTATTTTCGGACCCAAGTTTCCATAGCCATTTGCACAACAAAGCCTGATTAAAGTCTCTAATATTTTTAATGCCTAGTCCTCCCATCTTCTCCTTGTTCTTATAAATTCTACCCCAAGCTTATATCATGCCATCTCCTGCTCCTGCCTCCACAGCCATTCCAGAAAACCCTTGATTGAATAGGCTTAAGCTTCCTTGCAATCGTCCTGGGAATATGGAAGATGGACATGTAATGGGTGGGAAGACTATTCAGCACCAATTTGTAGAGCACTATCATCCTCCTATATGAGAGAAGTCTCGCCTTTCATCTTGCCTGACTAGATTCATACTTTTGTATCACACTTGGCCAATCACTACAATGTAGAACCCCTGGAGACATCGGTAAGCCTAAATAAGGGATGGGGAAATCTCCTATATGACAGTCTAAGATGAAAGCAGCTTCCCATAGATCACTATCTCTCCTGTTAATCCCCACTATGGCACTATCAAACTTCTGTTGAAATTCATCTTGAGCCTACTGACTTCCTCTCGCAACTCCACTATGAGTCTAGTGACATATAATTGCCTCTTGTCCTCTGTTAGGAAAAGAATGGTATCATTAGAATATTGCAAGTGGATGATGTGAACACTGCCTGCTCCAACATGGAATCCTTTGATCAACCCATGTGATTTACCTCTCAACCACATCATGCTGAGACTTTGTGCAACTAGAACAAAGAGTAGGGGGGACAATGGGTCTCCCTGCTAAGGACCGCTACCACTATGAAAATAAGAGGAAGGTTGTCCATTGATTAAAATTGCAAATCTGCCCGATGTGACACCAGCCCGGCCCCATCCAATCTACCTTTCATTTAAGCCCATCTTTTCGAGCATCGTAAATAAACAATTCCAGTTGATGTTATCATAGGTTTTTTTTTAAATCCAGCTTGAGAACCACTCTTCTCTTCCTCTGAGTCTTCATGGCATATAGACATTCATGAACTACCAAGAAGGTCTCCTTTATGTGGCGGCTCTTGATAAAAGCCCTTGAAAGTCACTAACAATTTGTCGATCACAGTGTCAAGTGTCATAGCTAGAAGCTTGGAGATGATTTTGTATCCGTTCAAGAGGCGGGTTTGAAACCTAAAGGCTTTGTTAACCTTGCTTTTTAGGAATGAGAACTTAGTCTTGTTGATACCCCTCATATGGGCCCTTCTCTCTTGAAACTCCTACATTGCAAGGAGGAGATCTGTCTTGATGATGTCTCGAGACTTCTAAAAGAAGGTCAAGGGGAAGCCATCAGGAACAGGTGCTTTGTCGCCAAAAGAAAAGACCACCCTTTCGACCTCCTCCTCTGAGAATGGGCGACAGAGAGTTTCTCTTTCGTCAAAAGAAGTACATGGAAGAAGATCCTCAGCTAAGAGAGGCCTAATCGTATCCTCCTCGGTGAAAAGGTGTGCGGAGAAATTTCTTGCTTGCCTTCTGATATCCTCATCTCTAGAAATCAATTGGTCACCAATCTTGATGCATCTAAAAGTAGAGATCACCCTTCTCCTTCCCGAGGCTATTCGTTGAAAGTAGGCAGTGTTTTTGTCACCTTCCTTTAGCCATTATCTGTGGGGCTCTTCTTACGGTAGATCTCCTCTGTCACAAGGATCTCCTTAAACTCTACACTGAGTCTGTCCCTGAGTTACCTGTTTGGTTCATCCAGAAGTCCTACCTCCTCCAAGTAGTCTAAACCCTCTAATTGATCTAGGATCCATTATTTAGCATCTATGCCAGGTTACACCTTGGTTGCGCCCCATTTTTTCAACACCTATGCCACATTTTTCAATATGCACAAGTCTAGCCATGGCAGACTGTTCTTGCCTTGGAACATTCCATGCCTGTCTAATAATATCCATGAAATTCACCTCTTTGGAACCAATATCTTTTTAGTCTTAAGATAGGCTTCCCCTGAAACCTGCCAGAAGTCTTTAGCAAGATGGGCTTATGGTCAGACACCGATCTTGCCAAGCAACAAGATTGCACATGAGGAAAGTGATCATCCTAGTCGATAGACACCAGAAATCTATCCAAGTGAGAACATGAAGGGTCAGCCCTCATATTAGACCACGTGAATTGAACATTGGACATCCTGATATCAATTAGAGCAGCATCAACAATAAAGCCAACCAAATCCTCTATGTCCCCCATCTGAGGGTTATCATCTGTTCTATATAATCAGAGGCGCGCCTAGGCGCTCGCCTAGGCGTTTGAGGCGGTGAGGCAGTCCCAAACCGCCTCGCTTTCGCCTCAAACGCCTCACTCTCAATCTTCTTCTTCTTTTGGTCCAATCTTGGTTTAAACCTCTTTTATTCAAATCTTATCTTATTTGTATGTATGTATTTTTGCCTCAAATATTAATTATTATTAATTTTATTGAAAATCTTGATTGTATGTATATATTTTCTCTGATATTTAGATATATATTTATATTTTTTGAATTGTATATATATTTTTAATAAAACACCTCAAATGCCTGGGCCATCGCCTAGGCGTTTGAGGCATGAGGCGACCCCTTGGTCGCCTCGGTCGCCTCACGCCTCGGACTACATAGCATCTGTTTGCTTCCAAATCGTAGGAACTGCAATGAAATCATCTCCCACACACCATGGTCAGCCTGAAAATTGATGGTAGCAAAGTAGATCCTTCCACATGAGTCTCTTTCCTTCTCTACTTTGTGGTCCCAGAAAAGTCTCATGGAAAGCCATCCCTGTCTTTTCTAAAGTGGAGGGAGATACCCCCACCACCAACCTGTCTGACCTCCACCACCTCCTCTACCTCAAATTGATTCCAAGGAATCATAATGCCTCTTGACCTCCCCTCAGCTAGAGAGGCCACTCCCTTCGACAACCTAGCCCCTTGATCTCCCTCATAATCAAACTCCCCATCTTCTCCACACTTGGACTCCTCCCAACATAGAATATTAATTTTGGGTCTTCTTACTAACTCCGTAGTCGCCCTCCTCTTCTCTCTCCTGCAGATCCCCCTCTCGTACCATGAAACGATCCACATGAGGTCAACGGAGTAGTCCTACCTTTCTCCTCCTATAGTACACTCTTCTCCTCTCCCCTATCACTCACCCTCTCCACCCTCGTCTATGATTTCCCTCCCTTGTACTCCCTCGCAATGCTTATCAACCATCTCTTCTGTATCTTGGTAAACAAACCTCTCAAATCTCTCTCCAATCTCTGAAGGATATCCTCACTCTGTTCGCCAGCTCCCTAAGTTGCACCTCCATTAGTCTCTTCAACGCCTCCACTAGCTCCTTTACCTTCTCTTTTCCTAGTCTACTCTCTACCAAACTCTCCCTATCTTTTTCCCCTCCTCTGACTCCTCTACCCCCCAATGTCTTCGAGAAAATATCCTCCTCAGATTTCTCTCCCCCTTCAACCTCCCGCGTATTGGACAAGCAACCAAGTCCAACCCCTTGGCCCTCCCTATTAAGAGTAGGGTAACAGTCCAACCAATCCGGGGCCCCGTGCATCCCTATTGCAGCAGTATGAAGTTTGTCATGTCGGGGTTCATGGTCCTCCACAAGCCTGCCAAGTAGGAGCATCTGCCCCATCAGGGGTTCTTCTGCAACTTGGTCCGATGGATTACCCACCAACACCTACTGCCCACAGCCACCTCAAGCACAATAGGTCGTTGGGCTATAGATAGCCAGTGTAGTCCACAGCCCCACCCCTCGTCGGTCCATCGGAGGCTGTGGTTGACTGAAGGTGTCCACCCAGCAGACGACCATGGGAACTGTTCCCGATGTTAGTCAGCATCTGGAGAACCACCTGTCAGATGTGGCAATAGGTGCATTGAAGCCAAGTTCGGCCGGAACTACACTAGGGTTGCCAGAGATGGAACGCCATTGGAGCATGCAATACGACAGTCAGGGTACTGGCCGCCGTCAGCCGCCTGCCGTAGCGGAGGGAGAATAGACGGGGAAATCGGGTGGCAGGGGTGACTTGTATGGGGTCCATCTGGCTTGATATGTCCCAATGATGTGGATCCATGTAAGTCTTGGATCCAATTTAACAGTCACAGCACTACAACCATATCCGCTGGGCCTTGGACATAAACGCCCATTGCTATCGGCCCATATGAGGGGCGTGGGTCAAAACCTTCTCTTGGCTCGCTCAGAGGAGGGCCGACCGGCCTGGGCATAAAGGCGGCTATTTTGAAATTTGAAAGGGGCCTGAAAGGGCGCCACGTACCCCCTTAGCCTAGTCACCTTCCTCCTCGTGCTGTTGGGGTTGAGCCCTAGTCCCTGCCTGCTGCCCCTACAGGTCACCATGCTTGATGAAGACAGGGTTTGACAAACCGTTCCGGGACGGGCCGAACCGCCCGTCCCGGACCGTGCCAGCCAAAAATCGGGACGACCGGTACGTGGGACGCAGCCGGGATGATTTATATATTATTTTAAATTTTTTATAATAGAAATATTTTGTAGGTCGGTTGGTTGAGGATCTCACGTTTGAACGTGAGATCTCCAGTTCGAAACTCACAGTTGACACGTTTTTTGTCGGTTTTTTAAAAATATTTTTAATAAAAACGTTACAAACAAGTGACGGAAGTGAGATTCGAACCAATGTCCTCCGACTAAACGGTCATAGACGTAACCAACTAAGACACAAAGGCGTTTGAGTTATTTTATTCTATAACATATATATATAATATAATTTTTGTATCTCGGTACGTAACGGGACGGACCCGTCCCGTACCGGCAAAAAATCGGGACGGCCGGTACGGCCGGTCCGACAAACCCTGGATGAAGACTCTGATGACGAAAGCTTATTCTCCAAGAGAGATCACCGGTGGGACATCAGCAGAGTTGCAGGCCTGGACGGTGACGTCTACCACTCTGAGAGAACCTTCTGGTGCAAAGCAGAGGCTTCCCTCTTCCATTGCTACAAATGGCTTCACCAGGAGAGAGGTGCCCTCACCAGCACATAGGATGAGGAGTAACCCTGGAGATTCAGAGACGGACCTCTCTCATGTTAGGGAAGGTTCCTCTTGCCATCGGCCACCAGGAAGCCTGCATCCGCAGCCTCCGCCGCAACATCTGTGTTCCGGCCGACTGCCAAGAAGCCGAACTTGCTCACATATCGAACCTCCCAAAACCCTCTTCTAGCTCCCCTTGCCTCCGGGATGTCCTTAGCGAGGTCCAACCGTCCAGGCCCACCCTTCCTTCCACTGGGGACCAAGATTTTCTATCTTGAATATCGGTTCCGTCTCAGAATGGCGGAGGAGAAGAGATCTCGGAGAGATCTCAAAAAATCTCGGGAGAGCGGGTTCGGTGATTTCAGAATTTTTTTTCATATATTTAGCCTATTTCTAAGAAAATACTATTTTTTTCTACTAATCACTCAATTTCACAAACATATTTTTTTGATGGACAACTTAATTTTACAAAATAAAGAGTAATGATAACAATAACAAATCCATTCACATGCACCAATGTCTATATACATCAAAAGTTACACCAAAAAGAGATACGTAAAATGGTACATGAAATACAAATTGAAGAATACAGCAAAAATCATATAAATAGTATATGTATCTCTGTCTCCCTCTCTCGGATAGAGAGAGAGAGAGAGAGAGAGGGACTGGGAAGAGAGAGCTCAAGGGGCCTGAGATAGAGACAGACAGGGAGAGAGGGAGGAGGAAACGGGGGGTGGGGGTGGGGGAGTTCTCGGTCTCGGAGGCTTTGTTTCTCGCGACCTTTTGAGAGACAGAGATCTTGGACATCTCGTAAGAGATGGCAAACCATGTTGGGGACACCCATAGACACCTTCAGTGCCACTCTTCCCGACTAAGGGTGAGGTCTGAAGGAATGGGCCCTATCTCTAGGCCGCGATGTTTCCCTTCCTCTACCAGACTAGGCTAGATCCTCCCTGCTCCACGTAGGATCTTTTGTGGCAAAGACTTCATCACCCCTTGCCGTCTATTCGCCGATGGCCGACAATAGCACTAGATGTGTCCCTTTCTCCCACATCTGAAGCAGATGGGAGCAGGCCGTCGGGGATCCCAATGCCTCTCTCGGCTAGCAGGCCCCCTCGTACTCCCCCGGACTCTTCCTACCCTCGGCTGTATTTCCGGCAACCTCCAGCTTGCAGTAGAGCCAAGAAACCCCGAGTGAACGCCGCCACCTCCAAGAGGCACACGGTTTGCCTCGAAAGTCGCCTCCGGCGAGAGCATGCTTTCTAGCAGATGAAGAACTTGGGTACAAGCATTCTTAGAGGCATGGTTTAAAAAACTAGCTAGTGTGGACTAGAACCGGCTAGGACTAGCCTAGTTCTGGTGACTGGTTTTTGGCCAGAACTAGCTGGTTTTGGCCAAAACAGTCCTGATTCGGAATTGGCCTAGACCGGTCCAATTCCTAAAACCATTTTTGGGATTTTTGCATGAAAGCCATAGTTTGAAGTGAATTTTCAAAAAAAGTATTTCTAGATATACATTAGCAGGCATATCACTGCGTTAATTCAAATAGTGCATAAATGTCATTTAAACGTAGTTTTTTTACAAATTTTTTGCAAAAATGAAGTGATATGTCCGCAAATAAATATAGCATTTTTGCACAATTTAGATTTACACAGTGATATGTCTGCTAATGTATTTTCAAGAATGATTTTTTTTTGCAAATTCCCTTTTAACAGTGATTTTCATGCAAAAAAATCCAAACATTTTTTATATCTTGCTTAGAGAATGACTTTTGAAAAAAAAATCACCCTATTGAAACAAATCCACGTTGAGAGATTGACTTATCCAATTCCTATCAAAATACAGAAGTTATATTTTTTTGTTGGGTATTTTCCATGAATACCCCTCTA
Organism: Amorphophallus konjac; assembly: GCA_022559845.1. NCBI lineage: Eukaryota > Viridiplantae > Streptophyta > Magnoliopsida > Alismatales > Araceae > Amorphophallus > Amorphophallus konjac. The sequence goes on from CM040121.1 coordinate 42,612,967, forward strand.
AATATTGGTTATGCAAAATAGATCCCTCATTTGAGCATATTATCAAGAATACTCTTCATTTTGTCTTAAATGTTACAGTTATACCCATGTGGTTTACTGCCGTCGATGGGAAGAGAATATTCTTTGTAATATGTCATCTACTGTCATTAGGTGTAGTGAAATACCTAAAATACCCTTACTGAGAGAGAGAGAGAGCTCCCTCCCCCCACCCACTTCCCTCCCACCTCTTGCTCCGGCGAGACTCTCCCTCCCACTGCTGGCCAGGCCCCCTCTCCATGTAGAGAGCCCCCACTCCCTCCCACCGCCGACCAGCCCCCCCTCTCCCTTCTGCTTCCCCCACCCCCCTCCCACCGCCGGTCCTCCCGCCTAGTGATGCTACCTCCACCAGCACCGGTATCACCGCCGGCGGGGCCGCCCCCACCAGTATCACCTCTACCACCACCAGTATCATCGCCGGCGGTTGATGCGACCCCCCTGCTGCACAAGGAGACAGAAAGAGAGAGAGAGAGAGAGAGAGAGAGGAGGGTCGTCGGAGGGAGAGACCCCCTCTGGCGCCGGAGGGAGGCCTTCATAGGGTCTATTCTATGTGAGATGGCCAGGCTTAATGCAGAGCTCTTTGGGGGGAGGCGGCGACTCGATGGCAGTGCCCTCGTCCTCGTCGGTAGCGGGGGAGGGGAAGCGGCAGCCGGGGGTCTCGTCAGCGGCGACAGTGACCCAATGGAGAGAGAGAGAGAGGAGGCGGCCCCCTCCCTACTCCAGATGCCTCTCACCCCCTCCTTGCTCCAAACGGCGGCGCTGCTTTCCCCTGGTGCATCTCTGATGGCAGGGGACATGAGCACCTGGTGAGGCTTCTCGGCGGCAGCTGAGGAGAAGGGAGCCCCAAACCTGACCTCGTCATGAGGGACCTTCTCGGTGGCTGCTATGTCGGCGACGGCCGCGCGTTCCCCTCACTACTGGCAGCCCCCTCCTCCTCTCCCCCCCACCTCGCAGCCGGCGACACTGCTCTCCGCCGCCCTCCCTGCTGCTCCGCCCCCCACCCCCTCACCGCCGGCGCCCCCCTCCCCCTCTCCCCCCCACCTCGTAGTCGGTGGTGCTGCACCCCCCCACTAGGGTTTCCATCGGGAAGAGAGAGAGAGAGGTAACCCAAGGGTAGGTTAGTAATTTCACTGCTTAACCCACGTTTAACCCAAGTTAAACTAATGAGGGTTACAATAGGGGTATAACTGCAACATTTAAGGCTAACTGGAGGATATTCTTGATAATATACTCAAATGAGGGATATATTTGGCATAATCGATATTTAGAGGGGTATTTATGCAAAAACTTTTTTTTGTTTGAAAGAAATGTGGATCAGACCACCAATTTTATTCAAAGATAAAAAGAGGTAGTACAATCAGAAAATTGGAGGAATTCCTCACTAAACCAGCAAAACATCAAAATGAAAAAGGACAAACGGCACTCTAACTCCTGTCTCAAAACATAAACTACATTGAAGCAGATCGTAGATGACCACACACAGCAGATCATTGTCTTGTAACAACTCCAGCACTATGAGTCTCCTTCATCAAGGAAGCCAATTCACGCCGAGTGCGGGTTGGTTTCATCTAGACCGGGACCTCATGATGAGTTGTTTTCAGTAATTTCTGGAACTGTCCTGCTTTCCCGTCTATTTTGCAGTCCTAACAATTTTGCTTTCCGTATAAGCTTATCATTATTCCATGAGTCTAGAAAATCCACACCTGCAGTGATGTTAGGACTCTGTTGAGAAACACAATCTGACGCCCGATTTTCTTTTACCTCAGGCACCGTCTCCTCTAACTACATAACCAACGAGAATCTCCTTCCTGGGGATGAACTGTCCTGATTGCAGGATCCACCATCGGAGGGCACATCTCCAGTCTCAGGGAAGATTCACCCACCCTCGAGTTGGCCGGCTGCTATTCATGCTCGGATGGAGGAAGACTCAGGGGCGCTGCTTCCAGATCGTTCTCCAACGTCCGTCTTGCTTGAGGAGGCACCATGAATGGAGGGCACAACTCCAATCATGGGGAAGTCTCCTCTAAAAAATAAAAAACGTGATCAGTTCTCCAATTTGTCATCATGTTCGGATGGAGGAGTGACCGCTGCCTGCAGTTCCGACAGCCGTTGCACGGTAGATATCCGGGGAATCTTCTATGGCCGATAAATGAGGGAAGCCGGCTGCCATTTACACCGTTCCCTGCCTTTTTGAAGTCTTGTGGTAATCTCGGGCTCTAAAAGAGATAAAGCCTTTCTCCACCCCGAGCCCTTCTCCTTTAAGACTTTCTTATTTTGTGCCTTCCCTTCATGAACAGCCTCCTCGGCACTGTGGTATTTTGAATTTTGAATTGAATTACTCAAACCACATGGATTGCCGCCTAATGAAGATTGCACTAATAACTCCTTTCCTTTATTGCAATTAGTAAGAGGCAAGGTGGAAGGTGGTAATTTCCCAAAAACTTGCTGACTACTATGACTCGGCCTGTTCCTTCTGTATGGCTACGGGTTGACTCACCGGACTTAGTCGTCTTCCACCTATGGATGGCACCAGATTGGGTGGTTGAAACCCTAACCTCTGCCTGCACTACCACGGCATCTTCGTATGTGCGTTCTGCTGTTTGACCTACAGAATGACCCTTCCCATCTGTAAGACCTGTAGATGGGCCTCCAACAACACCCAACATGTATTTAACCAATGAAGCTTCAAATGCTTAGGCATAATAACCATCATGTTTAACTCGACCAACAACCTTGTATGTTCATGAATACCCACTAAGACAATAAAAGAGGACACCAACTAAAAGAACACTTCCATGCTCCATAATGTCAATGGGACTCCAGACAACCAACATCATCACACAGGTCCTTGAGACACTATGTTGATTCCCCTGCCTATCTTCCACTCAAACCACAACAACATCTGATTATGAATTTTTAGCCAATTGGATTTGAGGATCCCTTCTTTCGACTCCATGGAAGAAAAGAAAACCACAGAAGAATTGGACAACAAAGAACTGACTGACCACCCATCCTCCTACCGTCACTGCCGTAGAGCATCTATCACCTCACAAGGTTCAACAGAGCCTTCAGTGACTTCTTCGATGAGGGCGCTGTTGAGAGCCTTCACGTTACGATCATATGAAGGCGACCACGGAGCCTCCACAAGAAGATACTGCTGTGGCTCTTCATCATACTGGTTCACTTGGAGTCCACTACCTGCTCCCACAATGACAGCTGCAGGTTCACTTGGAGATCCTCGTTTGGGCAAAGAAAAGTCCAATGACCCTGCTTTTTACATCTACAACAAACTGCCACCCTGTTACATGAAGCCGCATGGTACCTTTCTCCAGACATCTGAAGCACCGATTGGACCTTGGATCTGGCCACCAAGGGGGCATCTCTCGGCCACCGTATGCAGGTGGATGCCACCGAGGGCCTCTGCCAAAGCCATCGCAATCCACATTCGAGTCATCCTTGCTGCTTTCTCCCTCGTCCGCATTTGCTCTCGCTCTCATTTCCATCGCAAAAGCAACAGCAGTTGGCACACTTCCAAATGTTATATTAAATCTTGCGCAGATGAGAACTATAGGAAATACATAAAGTACCTTAGATTTAGGATGCATACAATCCCTTACCTTTATAAAAGATGGCCAATCCTAAGCCCACTGAAGCAAATGCTGCCCTGCTGCTGCTTTCCTTTTGCTTTCACCTATACAGACATTTTTTTTAGAGCAGCCTCATCTTCTAACCATTCCCATCTGCAAGAGAAGTGGACAACATCAATCGTGCCCATGGCACCTTCTTCATGGTCCTTAATTATTCGAAGAACAGATATTTCGCGATTGTATCCATGCCATCATTGGCCCTCTTGTAATCACTCGTCAAATGAACCTGACAATGCTACCTGCTGAGGCCATTCGACGAGGTCATTTTTCTACAACTCATGACATCCCTGTCCTTCAAAAATTCCCCAAAGGTTAGCAGTTTATTTGTACAAAAAGTACATAGGAATCGTCTTCGTAATACTAATTGCAAGGGGTAAAAAAAACAGGTTCAGACAAGACAGAGCAATGCCATGTAAACCTAAAAATGTGTTTCCTAGGTACATCTTGGGGGAATGCTTTACTTGATGTGTAGAATTCAGATTCCCATGAGGCTGGAAGGGAGCTGACCAGGGAGGAAGAAGAAAAAACAGAAGAAAGGAGAAGAGAGATCGCAGGAGAGAGAGAGAGAGATGGAAGAAAGAGGGGTGGCGGCTGTGTGTGTCTGCGCACAGTCCCAAACCCTTTTTTATTAGGGTAAAACATCAACACAAAGACATAAGTACTCCTGTTACAATATACTAGAGCAGGGGTACTTAAAAGCAATAAACCAGTGAACATAAGTTAATTGGATCCTCCTTAACAGGTCTTGAGGTGGTCCAGTCTTACAACATAGGTTAATTGGATCCAACTTAACGGGTCTAGTAATGAACCAGCACCTCTTAGGATGGTCCGACCCTATCCTTGTCCTTACTACACTCACCCTTAAGCTGAGCATAGAGGTCCCACATGCACAACATGCCCAACATAGACAACATCTTGTCACGAGGGAGACCTTTGGTAAACGCACCGGGTACTTGCTTTGCAGACCGAACATAAGACACAAGTCACCCGAGTCGAGACGCTCTCGGATGAAATGACGATCAATCTCAATGTGCTTGATCCGATTATGCTGGACATGATTGTTTGCAATATTGATGGCGGCTTGTTGTCACAATAAAGCTTCAACGGAAGGGAAACCAGAACGCCAATGTCTTTGAGGAGTAACCTCAACTAAAGGAGCTCGGTTAGATCATGCACCATAGCACGATACTCAACCTCAACACTGGATCTAGCAACCACAGTTTGCTTTTTACTATGCCAGGTAACCAAGTCCTTCCCAAGGAACACACAATAACCAGAAGTAGACCGTCTATCCTTCTTAGAGCCAGCCCAGTCAACATTAATAAAACATGGAAGTGTTAGAGAATGAGATTTGGTTAAGAGAAGACCTTTGCCCGAGGATGTTTTAAGATACCTCGGAATACGGTCCACTGTCTATAAGTGTGGAGCACGAGGAGCATGCATAAACTGGCTGACCATACTCATAGCATATGCCATATCCAGCCGAGTAAGAGTCAAGTCCAGAAGTCTCCCGACTAGTCTCTGATAATGCCCTCTATCTTCCTCAGAAAGAAGATCACCATCTTGATTTGTCAACTGAAGATTGGCGCCAATGGGAGTAATAGCCGGGCGACACTTTAACTTTCCTATTTCTATGAGCAAGTCTAACACATATTTCCGTTGACACATATAAACATCATTAGAGTATGAAAATTCCAACCCTAGAAAGTATCGAAGCCGCCCCATATCTTTGATCTCAAACTCTTTTGCAAGATTGTCTTTGAGTAATTGAATTTTCTCTGTATGATCTCTTGTGATAACCATATTATGAACATAGACAATGAGAAGAGGAACATGCCCATCCATCCATTTCACAAACAGAGTATGATCAACATTACTCTGCGTATAACCAAAGCACAACATAGCCAGCCGGAGACGGTCAAACCAAGCTCGGGGAGATTACTTCAGGCCATATAGATCTTTTCGAAGCTTGCACATCTTCCCATGAGTGTTAAACCCAAGGGAAGGATGCATATACACTTTCTCCTGTAAATCCCCATTTAAGAATGCATTTTTGACATCAACTGAAACAGTTTTCAGGAGTGCTGAACTACCAATGCAAGGATGACCCGAATTGCCTTTAACTTTGCTACCAGGGCAAATGTCTCCCCATAGTCCACTCCATATGTCTGTGTGAACCTTTTTGTAACCAGCCATGCCTTGTACCTCTTGACAGACCCATCGGGCTGATATTTAATTGTAAACAACCACTTGCATCCTACTAGCCACTTTCCGATAGGAGCAACTAGTTCCCAGGTTTGATTCTTGATGAGGGCTTGCATCTCTACTTCCATTGCTTGCTGCCACCTTACATCCTTCACAGCTTCTGCAAAAGAACGAGGCAAAGAAACAGTAGACAAGGCAAAAATAAAGGATCGATAGGCAGGAGCAAACGCAAATATGTAATGAAGTTGGACATAGGATATTTCGTACAATGGCGAGTGTCTTTCCGAATAACAATTGGAAGATCGAGATCAAAGCAAGGTTCAGAATTACAACTCGGAGACGAGGCAACCTCATGGGTAGGAGCATTCATAGGTAGGTGTACAACTACTTTCGGACGTCGGGAGTAGGTAATCAACTCTTTATTTGAACCTGTAGTATCACAATCATGAACTGGTGAAGATAACTCATTTGTAGCAGGTAAAGAAGGGGTATGGAGGACAAGAGGTGTAGGCGACTCCCCTTGAGGATGAGTCATCACTGAAAAATAAGACTCAAAGACTCCATGAAGGTAACATCCTTGAGAACATATTTGCGTCTTGTTTTTGGATCGAACCACTTGTACCCCTTCTAAGTGGGTGAGTAGCCCAAGAAGATCCCTTTGATAGCACGGGGATCAAGTTTAGTGTGACCAGGCGTTAGACAGTAAATGAAACAAAGACAACCAAACACACGAGGTGGAAGAGAAAACAAGGGCGGTCAGAGTAAAGCAGAGAAATAGGAGCCCGGTTGTCCAAAACTGTGGATGGCATCCTATTTATAACATAGGCAGTAGTTAGGATGGCCTCACCCCTAAAATGATGGGGAAGATAGCATTGGAAGAGAAGTGCTCGAGCAATTTCCAATAGGTGCCATTTTTTTCGTTCGGCAACTCCATTTTGTTGAGGGGTGTAAGTGCATGAATATTCATGCAAAATTCTCTCATTTTCAAGAAACACATTCAGATTTTTCTCAAAAGTATTCTCTTGCATTGTCAGATTGAAGGACCGATCTTTTTCCTAAATTGATTTTCAACCATTTTACAAGAAACTTCGATCACCCTTGGAACTTCTGTTCGAGCTTTTAACAAGTATATCCAAGTATAATTAGTAAAATCATCAATAAAACTGATAAAGTAGTGATGACCATCAAGAGAAGGAGAGGGTGAAGGCCCCTAAACATCAGACTGAACCAGTTCGAATGGAAATTGACTTTTATTACTTGAATAAGGGAAGTTTGTACGACATTGTTTTGCCAAAGGGCATACATAACAATTGAGAGACTCAGGGTTTATTTGACTAAACAAGGATGGGTAGAGAACCCGTAAAGACCGAAAGGAAAGAAGACCTAAATGAAAATGCCACAGGTAAATATCCTTCAACGCTTGATCAGTGGTACTGTTGGTCATCAAGTGGAGGGCTGATCCAACACCCGGGTCGAAGTAGTAGAGACTAGAGACCACCCATTTCATGCCCAGTCCTAATCGTTCGCCTTGTCTTCAGGTCCTGAAAAGGCAGTCATCAGGAAAGAAGGTAACTGAACAATGTAAGGATTTACTGAGATTGCTAACAGACGAGATTCATGGACAAAGTAGGAACATGTAGGGTAGAAGAGAGGACAAGGTGATCATTTAATCTGATGGAATTTCGACCTGCAACATTAGCCTTGGAACCGTCAGCAATGGTCGCTTTGTCATGGCTGGAGGTCAACAAATAAGATGTAGAAAGTGTAGGAGTACCAGCCATATGGTCGGTTGCCCCAGAGTCCAAGGGTGAGGTCCCGACCTTACAGAGGCACTCATAGCAATGCCAGCAGTACCTGACGTGGAAGGAAGAGAGGACAGTGGGACTAAGTTGTGACAATAGGCGCTGTAGCTCTGCAATATCCTGAGACGTCAAACCCTATAGTGGAGGACCTTGGGAACTAGATGCGTCCTGTGCTGGAGGCGGGCCAAACTGGGCTGCAGCAACATATCCTTTAGCAGGCTGACCATTTTTCCCTTTCTGAAATTTAGCTGGCTTCTTCTGTGGGTGAAGATCCCAACAGTCATCAGCTGTATGATTCTCACGACCACAATGACTACAATTTTTTCCAGCCTTCGACTTGGTTGATTGCCACGAAGTGCCTTTGATAGATTTCTGACCAGCACTAACATATGCCCCGGATTCTTCCACCGGAGACGAGACAACATGATCATTCATGGCTTTGCGTCGTCCCTCTTCACTGAGCACCTTATAGTACACTTGCTCTAGAGATGGGAGTTTCTCCATGCTAAGAATCGGACCTCGTAGGATGTCAAACTCTTGATTCAAACCAGCCAAGAACTTGAACACTCTATTTTGCTGAACGTATGTCATTTTTTCTGATCTTCTTTGCATGACCAATCATCGATGGCATAGTAATCTAAATCCTTCCACTTGCTACGGACTAAGCCATAATACCCAGTGACAGAGAGAGCGCCTTGGCTGAGGCCATGAATATCATGGGCCAGCTGATAGTCACAAACCATATCTTGTTCTTGTCTGAACATTTCTTCAAGGAGAACCCACATATCACGAGCTATTTTCTTCATGATAATGAGCCCTTGAAGATCGGGGCTGACGGAGTTCGCCAACCAAGACATGACCACATTGTTTTCAAGTTCTCATTTATCAAAACCAGGTCAGAATCACTATGCTGCGTTTCCCATTTATGTAACCAATTTTCCCCTGGCTTGTGATGTACATTTTTACTGCAACTGACCACACCATGTGGTCGTGCTCCGTTAATTTGACTTGAGTAATCTGGAGAGATGTACTCTCATTTCCAGCATAGATGGGCATTGAATCTAGATAATCGGAATTCTTGGAGGCCATTTCGGACTCCATCGACTGTGACATAGCTCGCTGCAGTGATGTTTGCTGCTGTAGATTGCCCAAATCAATCCCTCCTAGCGAGGGAAACCAACGAACAAATGCTCGAACATGAACTGAGCAAATAGACGGCGAACTCCAACGATGTTAGGGTAAAACCTGTTAGAGTGTGGAGTCAGAACTCTTTTGTTCGTGCGCCTCTGCACGGGATCACACTCTGCCTCAGGAGCGCATCCACTGCTCCAGGGGAGCATTCACAGCATCAGGGAAGCATGGCGAGCTTATGCCATCTCCAGGGGAGCATTCGCTGCTCCAGGGGAGCATCTTTCAGTGCCAGGGAAGCATTCGTTACTCCAGGGGAGCATATGCTGTCCGGGTCTAGCAGGGAAGCACATGCTGTCTCTGGAGGGCATTCATTGTCCCAGGAGAGCATCACTGGCGTCAGGGAAGCATGCATTGCGGGTTCAAGGCAAGTCGATATCACTTGGGATGCGTCGACCTTGCCTTGGCAATGCTTTGATCTGTCTGATGGTGGGGGAGCATCTGCACTCGCTGGAGGGCATACTCGGTCCCAGGAGAGCATCCGGGGGGATAGACGAGCATGCGCGACTGATGTATCCCGGAAGAGGGTTTCTGTTTAACCGGGGTATTATTGTCTTTAATACCCTGACTAATGACGCCCTAATCTCCTAGTCTAAAAGGATGGGCTCTCTCTTTGTATTGGAACAAGTCTGTGATTATCTAGTGGAATCCTGTTGCGGCCGTGGATGTAGGAAGGCATCTTGCCTCCGAACCACGTAAAAATCCATGTGTGTTCTTGTGTGATTGGTTTTTTCTCTTCTTCCTCCTCTGCTGTTTGTCCTCCTCGTCTGGGTATTCCGGTCCATATCCCCAACAACTGGTATCAGAGCCTTGTTCTGGTTCGAGGGAGTAGTGGGAGTAATGGCGGAAGATGAAGGAAAGGTGAGGATCGACAAGTTCGATGGCAAGGACTTCGGTTTCTGGAAGATGCAGATCGAAGACTACTTGTATCAGAAGAAGCTGCATGAGCCGCTTCTTGGAACGATGCCGGCAGGGATGAAGAAAGAAGATTGGGATCTACTAGACAGACAAGCACTCGGAGTTGTTCGCTTGACGTTGGCCAGAAACGTCGCCTTCAACATCGTGTACGAGAAGACCACGGCAGGATTGATGAAGGCGCTATCAAATATGTATGAAAAGCCCTCAGCTTCAAATAAGGTATATTTGATGCGTCGTTTATTTAATCTGAAGATGGCCGAAGGTGTTTCTGTTACAGACCACATCAATGAATTCAATGTGATTACAACTCAGTTGAGTTCTGTAGAAATAAACTTTGATGATGAGATTAGGGCCTTGATTCTTTTATCCTCCTTACCTGAAAGTTGGGGTGCAACTGTGACGGCTGTAAGTAGTTCTTCTGGTTCTAGCAAATTGAAGCTTAATGAGGTACGAGACTTGATTCTAAGCGAAGATATTCGCAGAAGGGAATCCGGTGAAGTCTCGGGTTCTGCTTTGAATATAGAGAGCAGGGGAAGAACAAAACAGCGTGATCAAAATAGGAGCAGATCCAAGTCCAAGAAAAGGAGTCAGTCTAAGCCCCGCGGAGATGGCTGTTGGAACTGTGGTAAAAGGGGACATTTGAAAAGGGACTGTAGGCTCCTGAAGAAAAAGAATCAGAGTCAGAAACAGGAAGAAGATTCTGCGAATGCTATGACAGAAGATGTCCATGATGCACTTATTTTAAGTGTTAATAGTCCCATTGAATCGTGGATCCTAAACTCTGGAGCATCCTTCCACTCTACCTCACATAAAGAAAGCATGCAAAATTATGTTGCTGGAAACTTTGGGAAGGTTTATCTTGCTGACGATGAGCCATTAGACATTGTGGGGAAGGGTGATATTCAGTTAAAGACAGCAAACGGGACTATGTGGAATTTGAAGAATGTCAGACATATTCCAGGTTTGAGAAGAAATTTGATCTCCATTGGTCAACTGGATGATGAAGGATATGTCACTACCTTTGTTAGTGGGTGCTGGAAAATAACCAAAGGTGTCATGGTTATAGCACGAGGTAACAAGACTGGAACTCTTTATATGACTGTAAACAACAAAGATTCAGTGGCAGTGGCAAATTCAGAAGTTGAATCCAAGACCTGGCATTGCAGACTTGGACATATGAGTGAGAAAGGAATGAAGGTGCTGGCAGCAAAGGGGAAGTTGGGTGAATTGAAGTCCATAGACATTGGGCTATGCGAAGACTGTATCTTCGGAAAGCAGAAAAGAGTCACTTTCTCCAAAGCTGGAAGAAGTTCTAAGCTAGAAAGGTTAGAACTTGTACACACAGATGTGTGGGGACCAGCTCCTGTTCGATCTCTTGGAGGCTCACTCTATTATGTCACATTCATCGATGATTCTACACGGAAGGTATGAGTTTATTTTCTTAAAAATAAATCTGATGTTTTCTCTACCTTTGTCAAGTGGAAGGCAGAAGTGGAGAATCAAACCGGCGCAAAGATCAAGTGTCTGAGGTCTGACAATGGTGGAGAGTACAACAGCAAGGAATTCAAAGATTTCTGTGCACTGCATGGTATTCGTATGGAGAAAACAATTCCAAATACTCCACAACAGAATGGGGTTGCTGAACGCATGAACAGAACCCTGAATGAGAGAGCAAGGAGCATGAGATTACATGCTGGCCTACCGAAGACCTTTTGGGCAGATGCTATCAACTGTGCAGCTTACATGATTAATAGAGGACCTAGTGTTCCTCTAAATGGTGAGATACCAGAAGAGGCTTGGACCGGTAAGCAGGTAATTCTTTCACACTTAAGGGTATTTGGTTGTGTTTCATATGTGCATATTGATTCCAATGACAGAGATAAGTTGGACCCCAAGTCAAAAATGTGTTTTTTCATTGGATATGGTTATGATGATTTTGGATACCGTTTCTGGGATAATGAGAATAGGAAAATCATTATAGAAAGGAATGTTATATTCAATGAGAATTTATTATACAAGGATAGATCTGTCATGAAATCTGAAGATGCATGTCAAGAATCTCAGAAATCTGAATATGTTGAGTTGGAGGAAATTTCAGAAGATGATGTGTTGAAGGGATTTCAAGGAAATCCTGAAAACACTGTAGTGCAACCAGAGTTTATCACACCCGAGGTTCAACCAAGAAGATCAAGCAGATTGCCTAAACCGACTGAGCGGTTTTCTCCTTCTTTGTACTATTTGTTGTTGACTGATGCTGGTGAACCTGAGTGTTTTGATGAAGCTATGCAGGTGGAAGATTCTATCAAGTGGGAGTTGGCAATGAAAGATGAGATGAACTCCTTACACAAGAATAAAACTTGGGTGTTGACTGAACTACCACCTGGCAAGAAAGTTTTGCACAATAAATGGGTTTATCGGATAAAAGAAGAACATGATGGCAGCAAGAGGTACAAAGCAAGGTTGGTTGTGAAAGGCTTCCAACAGAAGGAAGGTATTGATTATACTGAAATTTTCTCTCCAGTTGTCAAGCTAACTACCATTAGACTGGTGTTGAGTATTGTTACTGCTGAAAACCTACACCTAGAACAACTTGATGTTCAGACTGCTTTCCTCCATGGCAATTTGGAGGAGGATATCTATATGGCACAACCGGAAGGTTTCCATGAACATGGTAAAGAAAATCTTGTTTGTAAATTAAACAAAAGTTTATATGGTCTGAAGCAAGCCCCCAGACAATGGTACAAAAAGTTTGATGGATTTATATGTAACAATGGTTTCATTAGATGCAATATGGACCATTGTTGTTATCTAAAGAAGTTTGATAATTGTTACATCATACTACTGTTGTACGTGGATGATATGCTAATTGTAGGATCAAGCATGACAGAGATTAACAATCTGAAAATGCAATTATCAAAGGAATTTGCTATGAAGGACTTAGGAGCAGCAAAACAAATTCTTGGGATAAGAATTGTGAGGGAAAGAACAGCTGGCACTGTGAAGCTATCTCAAGAAAGTTACATCCAGAAGGTGTTGAGCAGATTCAACATGCAGGATGCAAAACCAGTTAGCACTCCTTTGGCAAGTCACTTCAAGCTCTCTAAAGAGCAGTCACCAAAGTCTGCTGAAGAGCGAGAGTCCATGAAGAAAATTCCTTATGCATCAACTGTAGGAAGTCTGATGTATGCCATGATTTGTACCAGGCCGGACATAGCACATGCAGTGGGAGTTGTGAGCAGATATATGGCAGATCCGGGCAAGCAACACTGGGAGGCAGTGAAATGGATTCTGAGATACCTAAAAGGCACCTCAGGCAAGTCACTTTGTTTCAGGAAAAATGATGTTATCTTACAAGGTTTTGTTGATTCAGATCTTGGTGGTGATCTGGACACCAGAAGAAGTACCACTGGCTATGTTTATACCTTGGGTGGCACTGCAGTGAGTTGGGTTTCAAAACTTCAGAAGGTTGTTGCTCTCTCAACAACAGAAGCAGAGTATGTTGCCATCTCTGAAGCTAGCAAAGAGATGGTATGGCTGAAAAAATTTCTGAAGGAGTTGGGCAAGGAACAGAGCAACAGTGTGCTGTTTTGTGACAGTCAAAGTGCAATTCACCTTGCCAAGAATCCAGTCTTTCATGCAAGGACTAAGCACATACAACTGAAATATCACTTCATTCGTGGTCTGCTTGAAGATGATATTTTACTGCTAGAGAAAATACTTGGTGCAGAGAACCCAGCAGACATGTTCACCAAAGTGGTTACCACAGAGAAACTGAGGCTGTGCAAGTCCTCAGTTGGCTTCCATGGATGATTGATGGAGGGATGCCGTAGCAGTATTTCCATTGTCATATTGAGCATGGTTAATACAGTGAGAGGTTTACCTTTCTTTGGAGTTCAGATTCCAAGTGGGAGATTGTTAGAGTGTGGAGTCAGAACTCTTTTGTTCGTGCGCCTCTGCACGGGATCACACTCTGCCTCAGGAGCGCATCCACTGCTCCAGGGGAGCATTCACAGCATCAGGGAAGCATGGCGAGCTTATGCCATCTTCAGGGGAGCATTCGCTGCTCCAGGGGAGCATGGCGAGCATATCGCATCTCCAGGGGAGCATTCGCTGCTCCAGGGGAGCATCTTTCAGTGCCAGGGAAGCATTCGTTACTCCAGGGGAGCATATGCTGTCCGAGTCTAGCAGGGAAGCAGATGCTGTCTCTGGAGGGCATTCATTGTCCCAGGAGAGCATCACTGGCGTCAGGGAAGCATGCATTGCGGGTTCAAGGCAAGTCGATATCACTTGGGATGCGTCGACCTTGCCTTGGCAATGCTTTGATCTGTCTGATGGTGGGGGAGCATCTGCACTCGCTGGAGGGCATACTCGGTCCCAGGAGAGCATCCGGGGGGATAGACGAGCATGCGCGACTGATGTATCCCGGAAGAGGGTTTCTGTTTAACCGGGGTATTATTGTCTTTAATACCCTGACTAATGACGTCCTAATCTCCTAGTATAAAAGGATGGGCTCTTTCTTTGTATTGGAACAAGTCTGTGATTATCTAGTGGAATCCTGTTGCGGCCGTGGATGTAGGAAGGCATCTTGCCTCCGAACCACGTAAAAATCCATGTGTGTTCTTGTGTGATTGATTTTTTCTCTTCTTCCTCCTCTGCTGTTTGTCCTCCTCGTCTGGGTACTCCGGTCCATATCCCCAACAACCGAGGTGTGTACAGCAGCCAAACAGCCTGCAGTCCTCACATACCAGACATGCCAGAACTCCTAGCGTTACGAGGGACAAAAGGAAGGGCGCACATGGAAGACACCTTCTTCACGAACTCCATGACTGCATAGCAGAGTTTTCTGGGCCCTGAACAACCAACGAAGGTGGGGATGCCATTGGCCGACAGCAAGCGGTGGAACATTGATTTCACAAGGATCATCTGCTCTGATACCATGTAGAATTCAGATTTCCATGAGGTTGGAAGGGAGCTAAACAGGAGGAAGAAGACATAACAGAAGAAAGGAGAAGAGAGATTGCATGAGAGAGAGAGAGAGAGATGGAAGAAAGAGGGGTGGCGGCTGTGTGTCTGTGCATAGTCCCAAACCTTTATTTTATTAGGGCAAAACATCAACACAAAGGCATAAACACCCTGTTACAATATACTAGAGCAGAATAAACCAGTGAACATAAGTTGAGTGGTAACGGGTCTGGTAATGAACCAGCACCTCTTAGGATGGTCCGACCCTGTCCTTGTCCTTACTACAATATGAAGTGTCATAGCGAGGCTTCCTCATTAACCAACTTTTAAATCTATGTTGTCAAAGTGATTTTCAACTTCAAAGGATCCTTTTTATAACACTTGTCTTATGTCATTTTGGCTTTTAAGATATCCAAAATCATGTCATCTTAGATATTGATTTTGAATGTTCGTTATCGATAGTGCTTGGTAGCTCTCCACTATGTTGTGCTTCTAATTGTGGTTCAGCTGTGTGCATTATTGTCAAATGATGTCCTTGATTATGTGGGAATTGAGGATTTGAATCATCTTGATTTAAATGCTATCTTATGAAGCACAAGATGTATTGTTTGCAATCAAACCTTTGTTTAAATATACATATGGTCCCCTCTTTCTAAATGCAAGTGATTTGGGTATGAATTGTCAGCTTACTGGAATGATGAAAGGGGTGACGCCTCTCTGTGTGATTCTGTCGATATATCAATTGCCGTGGCAACTGACAAGGTGCATATGGCTGCAGTTAACTCTTTCAAAGAGATTAAACTCTTCCCCATCTGACACCATGTTTTCTAAATTGCAGGGTTTGATGACCCCTATCGTTAGAAATGCAGATCAGAAGAGTCTTTTAGCAATATCCTTAGAGGTATTTTTAGAAAATTTTCATGATTAAATTGGATGGTGCATTAACATTTATACCCATCTAAATGTTGTCTTACTTCTAAATATGTTGAATGCCTCTTGAGTGTTGATCATATATGTCTTTTGCCTTCAAAATTGTTTCTTAATTGTTGTTTACTTAGTTTATCTTCGAACTCAAAACTAATTGACATTTGTTAGACAATCTAACTCCAAATCAATTGACAATTAGTGGAGAGGACATCAATATTTATATAAACCAATAGCTCATTGTTTCACACGCGGAAAAATTAACGAAGAAGATTTATGGTGTTCATTTATTGAACAAATATGCACATTTATTTAGTTATTTAATTAGCATGTGCACCATTATTTTTGCGCTTTACGTTTATTAGATGATTTAGGATTCGGGTGCTAGACAATTCTCCACCGACCAAAGTCGGTGTTTATTTACATCGGCATAAGTCCGAACACCTTTGATTAACTGTTAGAGATATCCTTTAACCCTTGCATTATTCGTCGTGATGAGAGGGCTCTAGTCCGGGAAAAATCCCCCATGCCCTAAAACAAGGGTATAATTACAATACTCTTAAATCCTTCTACAAGTTTGGATTTATTCACAATTTTTCCTCAGACTAGGGTTTATTTGAAATTTTTCCTTAGTCATGAGGGTAGAACCACAACTTTGCCATAACCTGAACATATTTATGCCATTTCTATAACTTGCAGATTTTTCCTGTAATTTTCCTGGATATTTATACAATTTTGTGAAGATCCAAGGTAAAATCTCAATTCCAGACAAAAGAGGGGATGTCCCCAATTTGGAGGATGTTTATGCAAACTGAAACATTGATTGTTCAATTTCTGAATTTTCTGAATTTCTTGAATTTTGTGGGTATTTATGTAATTTTATGAACTTGTAGGGTTTTTCTGTAATTTTGCACAAAGCACAGACTTGCATGCGATTTCACACATGAAAATAAGTCCCACATGAGCTTTCATAATTTTCTGAGTTTTTACATGATTTTTTTTGTACTTTTACATAGTTTTCATGGTTTTACCAACAATTTTCATATAAACAGGGGTATAAGTGCAAAAACACCAACATACCTTTTATCAGGGGCTTAACAAGATCAAACATACAAAATAGACAGGTTCTTGGGGGTTAGGCGAATCAGGTCTTATCTCAAGTCTTCAAATGTTGAAGTTCTTGAAAGGATGGATTCTCCTCGGAGCTCCTTGGACTTGAGTCTCGGCATGTATGTGTTTTTTTCTTTTCTTTTTCTCCCTCCAAAAATGAGCCTCTCCTCCTTTTATAGGGGGGCTAACCGAGGGGACTCCATTGGTGCATTTAATGCATTGGGGGAGATGAAGAGTCGCGTGGGAGGTTCCCCCGGTTAACTTGGGCGCATATTGAGTGAACCAGGGGAGGTTCCCCCTGTTAAGTTAGGTGCCCATGGGGGTAAACAGGGGGATGTTCTCTCGGTTAAGTTAGGGAGGTTAGTTCACCACCTCTCATTTATTTCAAAATATTAAATAGGGGAATTTAAGTGAACCAGGGGAACCTCCCCCAGTTAACATTTAGGTGCCCATGGGTGAACCAGGGGAGGTTCCCCTAGTTAGCATGTGGAGGTAAGTTCTCCTTAATAGGGGTTTTTGAGTAAACTGTGGGAGGTTCCCCCTGTTAAGGCTAGGCACGGATGGACTTGACCAAGGGAGGTCTCCCCAATTATGCGCGGCCCAGCAGATGTGAATCGAGGGAGGTTCCTCCGGTTAGGTTCCAAAGTGAACCGGGGAGCCCCCCCCCCCCCCCCCTGTCTTCGTGTTCGAGCCAAGAGGGGAGAGAGCGAACCAGGGGGGTCCCCCCGGTCTCCATTCAAGGGGGGGAAACTGGGGGAAGCCCCCCCGGTTGCCCTCTTATGTTGACCGGGGGTCCTCCCTCTTCTTGCGCGGACACAAAAGAGAAAAATAGAAGGTGGGTGGCGGCTTCCCTACGCACACATGCCGAAAGAGAGGAGAGAGTGGGCGGGCAGCTGCTCCCTCCCCTTGTGGGTGCAAAATCCTTTAAAAAGGTTTGGTTTTGCCTTCACCAAGCCTTTTTTTTGTCATTTTCTACCACGAGGTTCAAAGGCGTAGTGGCACGTGGAGACTTTGTGAGATTTGTTTCTTCTTTGACGCCGACTTGCGGTCGGTCTCCTTGGACTGCTTGGGACCACACTCCAAGACATCGAAAATGATCCCCAAAGGTCGGACAAGGCATTATTTGTTTGTTCTTTACACTGGTACATGGCTTTATGCCGCCCATGGGGTGCTTGATAAATTTTATGCTACATGGGAGCACGTAGGGTTTATGTGAATAACCCGCCCGCCGGAACTCCAGGGACATTTTACTCACAATGACGATTTTTATCGTCTCATGCCGCTTAATAATTTCTGAAAATTCTCAAAAATTCATTAAAATTTTCTAAAAACTGTGGAATTTCCCCCAAAATTGTTTAGAAATTTCTGGAAATTGTCTGACAATTTTTCAAAAAATACTGGATTATTTAACAAACGTTTATAAATTCTAGAGACACCTCACAAATTTGCAGGGTTCAACACTCACCAATACACAACTGAACTAGGACTTGACACCCTTCCCCAGGTTCAGGCTAGTGGAGGACTTAGCACAGGAGATGCAAGACAAATGGTCAGCGAACATGGGCTAGCTGGCTTTGATATTGCAACATCAAACTCAACTGAATGGCAAGGAGGGGAGAAGCCCTCTGTATGGGGCTTGACAACATTGGTTGAAGAGGCTCATTACGATATTAGGATTTATTCTCAAGTTGCTAAAAGTCTGGTACTGACTCTTTAGTACACACTTTTCTCCAGGTGGATCATGTAATTCATTAGTAGATAGTGACTACTGAGGAAGGTGTGGTGTGGCATGCTGAGATGGCTCCATTGATCCCAATTTTAACTCCATTGCCATGTTCAAGGAAGGAAGAAACCAAGATCAGGTATGAAAAAAAATAGAAAAGAAACCTTCAAAGTAAAAATGTACAAATGAAGCGTGGAAGGCATATATTTAAGGCAAACATGTATTCTCTCTCTTTCTTCTCTGGTGCACCTTGTAGTGACATTACAAGTTATCGAGAACATGCTGTATATGCTAGTGGATTGGATCCCTTCCAGTTCTCATTGCTCCTGTTCTTGAAACATTGCTCCTGTTCTTGAAAATTATCTGTAGACAGGGGCAATGAAACTTGAAAGGGATCCAGTTATCCTGACAAAAACATCCTTCTCTATGATGACCTATAGGGTCACTGGGTCATTGCTGCAAATGGGGGAGAGATCTGTAAGAGAGTGAAATGAGGTTACAGAGTGAGAGACAATTGAACATGCAGGTGGAAGTGAGCCGTATGTGGGCTATTTTGAGCTCCTAAGGCCTTCCCCACCACACAAAGGCTGCTTCTTTAGTGATAGTGTCAAGTGCATGTTGAACCCGTAAAATTGTCTTATTAATCAGAGAAAATAAAAATTAATTTGATCCGATAACGGCATAAAATGGTATAAACCATTGCCGTTGTGTTTACTTACACGTGTCCGAGGAATTCCGACGGACGGCATTACACGCGTAAAACCCACATGTTTAATTACAACGGAATTTCATCAAACACTTGGCGTGTGGGAAAAATAATGCACTAGTTTTGATATTTTTGCAAAGAAATAATTTTCTGCACACCTGGTTGTCGTTCGGCACCCTTCGGATTGTGGTCCTGGTGAGACGGAATCGACCGGCAGCAAGTCGGCCGCGTCAAGAAAGAACGAGGAAGTATAAAATGCACACGTGGGGGTGCAGCTTGGTCAGCAGAAAAGGTCAGAATAAAAAAATAGGCTGAAAGGGACCCAGTGCCACCTTTTTATAGCCACCAAGTCCGGTCGGGTAAGACAGGGTTGTGCAGCTTTCTCTCTCTCTTCCCTTAAGTGACGGGACCGGGGGGTGCACAGCCTTCTTTCTTCTCTCCCTTAACCAGCCAGACTCAAAGGGGGGCTGCAGCCTTCTCTCTCCTCTCCCTTAACTGACCGGACTCAAAGGTGGGACCCGGCCCTCTCGCTCTTCCCCCTTAGCTGACCGAGCATGAGAGAAGGCTGAGCCTTCTCTCTCTCCAACCCTTAACCGACTGGGGTGAAGGGGAAACGCAGCCGCTGGGCCCGTTTGCCACCTGTGCACCTTACCCAAGTAACCCAACCGGGATGAGAGGGAAGAAGGCACCCTCTCTCTTAACCGACCGGATTTGGGGGGTCATTAATGCTTAACCGACCGGATTTGGCCCTTAATACTCTTCGGATAAGCTCCCTCAAATCCTATAAATAGGAACGGTTAGGCGACACGAAGACGCAGAGAAAAAGGAGAAAGAAACAACCCAGGCGTGCTGAAGACGTGTAATTTTTTTAGAAAAGGTAGAACAAGAGATATGACGTAAATACCCCTACCCGTGCAATTCTGCAAAAAAGAAAATGTGTATCTGTTTCTAGGAAAAATCAGAAATTGTGAAATTATGTATCAGCCCAGCTGTGTGCAGTGTGATCAGAAAAATCTGAGAATTGCAGATAGGTGTGCAGTGTGATCAGAAAAAAAAAACTGAGAATGATAAATATGCCCGTCTCCGGTGCAGGATGTTTTCTGAAAATCAGAATTTATAAATATACCCCTGTGCAGGGATTTTCTTAAAATCATATTTTACATAAATACCCCCCATCCCAGGGTATCTTCTGAAATTCAGAAATTACATAAATGCTCCTGTCCCACAGTATATTCTGCAATTCAGAAATTACATAAATGCCCTTGTCCTAGGGTATCTTCTGCCACTCAGAAATTACATAAATGTTCCTATGTGTCTTTCTCTAAATCTTAATGTGCAAGGTAGATCATGATGATATTCCGATCTAATGGTCGGATCTTGATCATAAGCCGGTACAACCGCCGATCTTGATCAAATTCAAATCCGACAGCCTAATTGGGATCATATGGCAATCCAGTAGACCGATCGTGATGAAATTCAAATCCAACGGTTAGATTTCGATCCGGAACAAATCCAATGATCGGATCTTGACCTAAAGTCAAATCTAACGGTCAGATTTCGATCCAAAACAAATCCAATGGTCAGATCTTGACCTGAACCAATTCCAACAATCGGATTGTGACTGAATGTAACCTAAATGACCCGATCACATAATCGGGGCCACATGTACAGGTCCTAAAAGACCTATTATACTATGTATAATACATTCAAGGAATGATGTTCTTAATTTTTCTTGCAAGTGTATGTCTCGGATGAGTGATCTTCACGATCATGTCTATCAGGCAAAGGTCACAATATTACAATGGATATTATTAAAGATTTAAGGGATTCTTTGACAGTTAATCAAAGGTGTTCGGATTTTATGCCGATGTAAATTAACACCGACCACGGTTGGTGGAGAAAGGTCCAGCACACGAACCATAATCGTCCAATAAACCCAAAAGTGCGGGAATAATGTTGCACATGCTAATAAAACAAAAGGAGTAGTATTTTTCCTCTTATTAGCAAAAAATGTGCGACCAAAACCATTTATTTATTTCTTTCTGTTTATTATGCATTCCCGCTGTCCAACAGTGCAATATGGGAATAATTCACAGACAGAATATGAGTATGAAATGTAGTATTTTTGGAAATAATAGAACAGTTATGGCTATCCTGGGAATACATAATAGAAGGGATCTGATTTACATGAGAAGACATGTCAGACAGAAAAGTTACAATTCTTGGTACATTTCATATTTCCCACATTAGTTGATCCAGAAATGACTGGAGGATGCAGTTTTTCCGTAGGAGTATTTGATGTATCAGCAGAGTTGTAATTCAAAATCACCAGAGAGAATTCTTTTTAGATTAACGTAAAACTAGTGTCTTGCAGGTCCAGCAGAGTTGATTATTCAATGCCATCTTTGAACACTTATCTTTTCTTGATTTTCCATTTGTTTTCTCTTGTACTTTGCTTTACTTTTATTTCACCTCGTCCTTGGGGAAAAAAAGAAAATGACTCACCAGCCAAAAATTTACTCACGTATCTTGTTTCTTAGGTCAAAGAATTGGCAGAGAAGGCTCGGACAGGGAAGCTTACTCCTGGCGAGTATCAGGGTGGGACTTTTAGGTGAGTATAATTCAATTGGCCCTTTATGGTGGCAGCATCCTTTGTATGACTTTTACATAATAATCTTAACACTTGAATTTATCTGTTATGCAGCATTTCAAACCTAGGAATGTTCCCAGTGGACCATTTTTGTGCAATTATCAACCCTCCTCAGGTGCCACTATGCCCTTCATCTTTATTGCTTCACCGCATGCATAATTGAGTATTTTATCAATCATCATATGATATATACAAGTTAATATACGGCATTTTCTAATGATAAGTTTCATCACTGCTGACTTCAAAATAAAGTGCCTCAACTTAAAAAGAATGAAACCAAAGTGACTACAGAATCTAGATCCTTCAATCCAGCTGGAGGCCTTCCTAAATCTAAACACATTTGTGGGAGATAAATATTTACAGTGGAAAAGAAACCGGTCCCTATTGTTATTTCTGAGCCCTTTATTTCAGAACATCTTCATGGCTTTGGGCAAATTTCTAGAATGTGGAAGAAAATGTTTGCAGTGGGAAAGGAAATCATCTTCTTGTTTTTGTTCGATATGAAATTGACAGGTGCGTCTAGTCCAATTTTTTCTTTTGCATGGCCCTCTCCAGAAGTCCAGATGAATGATCATGTGCAACTAACCTATCCGAAACTCTGATGGAACTGACCGGTTTCAGGATATTCTCGGGGATTTAATGCTCCTTGTATCTTTTTTGGTGTTTCTGGCTGTTTTTTTATCATAATCGGCCTTTTTACTCCCATTTCTGTAACTAAGCAAGGATGGCAGTATCGGTTTCGGTTTCGGTTTCGGTTTCGGTTTCGGCCGAAACCGGCCGAAACCCGTTCAAAATATTCAAAAAAATACAGAAAATTTTAGAAAAAATCAGGAAAATTATAAAAAACAGGATAAAATAGAAAAATCATTGGACATGCATTTGAGTGTGAATAAATTGGATTAAGTGCTAGAAGTAGATATTGGACATGTTAAACTAATATTCTTGAGTACATATTAAGCATGAAGTAGGTTCAAACAGTACAATAAACATTACAAATACAATAAACGTTACAGAAATTAAATGATCCCTACCCAAATGATGATGCATTAATATAGATAATAACCGGAAGAACCTTCTCTCTCATCGTCTGGCTTCTGTTGTTGATACCCATAAAAATGCTACATATATTCTACATATTCACTGTAACCAAACAATGATGCAGCCAAGTTCTGCATCCCTCTTGGAGTATATGGTTGTTGGCTTGATTGGAATCTAGAATCAGCATGAGAAGCGAAATCTTGAGGATTAGAAGATGATGTTGACCTATAATTACTACTGGCTGGAACTGGATGGAATTGAAATTCTGGTTGATGACCCCACCCATACATGCCTGTTTCGTGTTGGCCACCTCCATAACCTGTTGGATATCCATATTGGCTCGTGAATCATATCCTCCTTCACTATGACTATATCCTCTGCTCATATCAACGTGAAAGGAGGAAGTAGGTGCATACATGCTACCGCCAATAGTAGCACCTGCAGCTGCACCAGCATCAGCAGCAGTAGCAGCATTTGATTCTGTTTTTTTTTTCTTTTGGTGTGATTTTATCCTTCATCTTTGAAATCAATCTTTTTTCTCGTGGCGTGTCTCACGTAAACTTGCTTTAGTTGCTCAATTGTCATGTCCTCTCGAGTAGCAGCACTAGTCCTCTCAGTCATCTCATACACTGATGTACTTCTTCTTAAGGATGGAGGTGGCTTGACCATTCTGAGAGTCATTGGTCTGCTATCTGATTCTGAGTATCTACCTGGCTCAATCTCAGGCTATTGCTCAATGTCGTGAACAAACAAAGTTGGGTCTCCTCTCTGGTGTGCATGAGTCACTCTTGGCCTCTTGGTTGATCCTCTAAATTCTGGATCATTTGGCTCATCTTCATCCAATATACCCCCGCCCATGTTCTGTCATCATCATAAAAAATGAGCTCATCAACCTGCGCTCTTACCTCAACCTAAGACTGCAAGGGATTGTCATCATCAAATAATACGTCCACATCAATTTCTAGAGTTGTATCATCTGTTACGCGTTTGTCCCTCGGCTGTTGTCTCAGCTTCATGTTCTTTATTCTCAACCTCATGTTGTAGTGACAGTAAACCGAATTTTCTAACCGTTCAACTTTTATAGGGTGTTTGAGAATAATTTTTTTAAAAAATTATTTCTATCTTAAAAATTATGACGTATCCATTTTTAACCTAATTTTTAAAATTGATGAAAATAAGTCACTCCATGTTTGACAAAAACATCATAATTTTTAAAATTGATTCGGGAACAAAAAGTGGCCGCCCGTTGTGCCCGCGACCTCGGCCATGGCAGATGGAGGTGTGTTGTTGAGGCGGTGGAGAAGTCGTGGAGCAACTGGGGCCACGTCGTCAGCCTGCGGTTGCATCTGTTGCTGCTTCTTCCTCTTCTTGCAGGTGCCATCGTTGTCCTTGCCGCCCGCAGGGGAGGTTGCGGAGGAAGGGGACTGGGTGGGCACCTTCAGCATGCCGCCGACGGACATGGCGATGGCGGGGATGGTGCCGGTGCCCATGGCGGCTATGATGGCGGGCTCCGCCTGTTGTAGTAGCCACCGGATGGTCTCCCCGTCCGACCTGTGTCCCAGCTCCCGCGTCAGCTGGAAGATTCTGGTGGCACACGCGGCTGGCATGCGGACCAATGCATGGAGCTATGATCTCTGTGTTTCAGAAAGGCTGGATACGAGATGAGAGTTTATCTGGGATCTTTTGCCATGTTATCCATGTATGCTGGCATGCGATTGTCATGCGTGGACATTGCCAAGAGACTATTGCATAAACTTGAAGGAAATTCGAAGGAGATAAAGGTCGATTCATGAACTGATCATTTCAAAAATATGAGGGTAAAGAGCTACAGGAGGCATGATCATTTAATGGTGCCCCCAAAAATTAGTTTTTGGTTCGCCGAGATGTACCTGTAAGCTTTACGTGCAACGTGAGAGTTGCTCTCGAACGTTGACAGGGTTCTAACTTTTCGTACTTCTATGTAGACTAGTTAATTGATGCATGTGCTCGTGGCGGCTATGATGGCGGGCTCCGCCTGCTGCAGTAGTCGGAAGAGGTGGGGAGGGGAGGGGAGGTGGAGGGACATGCGGCGTGTTGGGAGGGGAGGTGGACGTTGGCGGCCGGAAGAGGGGAGGTGGACGCCCGTCAGGGAGGGTGAGGTGGACATGCGGCGTGGAGAAGAGGGGAGCGCGGTGGAGGCTCAGATGAGAGGGGTGCCACAGTGGAGGCTCGACGGTGGATATCGAAGGAGGAGGAAGAGGGGAGGGGAGCACGCGGTTCACGAGATCTATTTTGAAAAAAAAATTGGTTGACACTTGTTTTTATTTTGAGAGAATTTTTCAAAGGATGAAATTTTATCCTAAAATTAGGGAGAGGTTACCAAACAAGTCTAACTGGGTTTCCTATTCCTATTTTTAAATTTGAGAGAAAAAAGAGAGAAAAAAGAGCAACCAAACACCCTATTAGCCAATTGCGAATCTTTGAGTGTATAAGATTGAACGTGCTCCAATTCCTTTCATATTGACTTGCTGATGTTGTTTGACTCAACACCCTAATTGCAATGTAAGCCAATGCATTACTTCCCAAATCCCTATTGTTCACCATTATCCACCAGTCAGTTGTTCCACCAACCATAAACAAATAATGTAAGATATAAATGAAGATCAATTCTTCGTGATGTACTAATACATATTGACTCAATTTAAGCACAAAGATTTAGTATACATGAGCTCACTCTTCCCACAGCGTATTGCAATTGTGAGTCAGAATATGTCTTAGTTTTCAATCTATAAATGTCCATCTATAAAGGACAAAGTAATAATTAACATAAGTAATTAAGTAAATTCTTTTCCTCTTATTGATAAAATCAATAAAGGTCAACCTATAGCTCGGTCTGAAGCCTCTTTTCTAGTGTCCTCGATAAACGACCTATGACTGTTAAGGTGCCTTGAAGCACCTCGCGATCAACGTTTGCATTGGCATTGTACATAAATCGAGGGTTGAGGAAATAACTTGCATTTGTATATAATTAAGTAAATCTAAGATGTAAATTAACTTAAAAAATAATGAACTTTATATCAGTACAAGTATGGACGCACCAGGTGCATGCAATTCATGATGTAATGTGTTGTCCCATCTGTTGTCAACAATTTTCCACCATACTCTCTGGGAAGAGATTTATGTAACTCTAAGTTGGCACGGTCTATGGCCTCGTACATATATCCCATATCATTCTTCTCATCGCCATCTACCATTCTTAGGACCTTCACGAGAGGTGCGACTATTATCATGTAACGTGAGACCATGTTCTAAAATTTGTTATCTTCCACGATGTGGCACACATCTAAATAATCCATCTGAGCATCAACATTAGATTTGTCTATATAATCTCGCATGGAATTGTGGTACATGAAAGACTTGAGCTCATTCTTATACCTGTGCAAGGACTTCAAAGAAATGAAATTGGAATCAAATCTTGTTGCCTCTGCACAGATGATATCTCGGCCCCCACTTGCATGCTCTCTGAACATGTTCAAGATTCTAGGATGGCCATAAATGTACTGAGTGATTTTTTGTGCCCTCTCAATTGTCTTCACTTTTTTTTTCCTTCCCAATGTCTTCAAGTATCAAGTCCAGACAATGCATTGCACATGGGAGCCAATATAAATGGTTGCACTTCTGCATCAACTTCTTCCCTACAGCCTTGTAATTGGCTTCATTATCAGTGACTACTTACACAACATGTTCCTCTCCAATTTATTCTACCATGTCATCCATCAAATGAAACAAATAATATGCATTCTTTTCATAATTTGATGCATCAACTGATTTCACAAATACTATACCTTCGATGCAATAAATTAGAAAGTTGATCATGGACTTCTTCGTGGTACTAGTCTAGTCATCACACATAATAGTGCATCCTCTCTCCATCCAGATATGCTTGAAGCTTTCAACCCACTGATGAAGCTCATGTCTCGACGTGGTCGGGCCTTCAAGCCAAGGCCAATATCTGCTTTGGTATCAAGTATTGGTTGTCAGTATTCAGATTTAGCTGCATGTAGGCACACTTCCATGGAAAAACCATTTGCAAATACTTTTAAATGCATGTCATGCAGCTTCAGTTGATTTTTTGACCCCTCTCAATGCTTGCTTGATTTTTTGTTGTGTAGTATTTTTCCTTTTGTGCAGATAGCTGTCCATGGGGCCTACTCTATGCGGGGCTGCACTGCACCAGTGTCAGGACGTCATGCTACACCAGCTGTACTGGAGGAGGTCCCTGAACCTATCAGTGCTTTTCTCTTCCTTCGAGCTGCTTGTTCACGCTCTACTACTTCGGTCAACTCTTAAGTCTGAATCCTCAGTGCCTTCCTCATCATCATCATCCCTCCTTTCCCTTCTGCGTACGCTGCCTGGAATCTCTTTAGCAATTTCAGTCTGATCTTCAGCCCTTCGTTGCATCCTGTCTTTTTTGCCCAGAAGACACTAGCGTATTTCTTCTGCCACATGTTAGGGACATCTGTCGTATTGCTTGACCTCTCCTCTTATCCATGTTAAATGTTGCTTTCCTCTAATAATTCTGTCATATATCTCCTTATCACAACAATTACATTTGACATTTCTTCTTCTAGTATCAAGTAACGTGAGGTGGGCCTACCCCGGATTGTCCTGCCCTTGATGCTCCTAACGTCGTTCACATCTAGTCATGATGTTGCATTAAGATAGTCAAAGACAAATGGTTGTAAGTACAATGAAAAAATACAATGAAGCATAATTGAGTTTCAAATTACGTTGAATTGAGGTAATTAGACAAAAGTCCCAATTTTTAACTGCTAATTAGGGTCACATTTGGGGATTTTACTTAATTACCCTTCATTAAATGTAATTACTAGTATGCTGTCGCCCTAAAGCATTCAATGAAATTTAATTGAGCTTCAATTAATACTAAATTTGCCTAATTACATAAAACCCCCATATTTCATTGTTAATTAGGCCTTAATCTGGGAGTTTACCCTAATTACTCAGCATGTAATACAATTTGCAGCATGCTCCCACCTTAAAGCATTCAATGAAACTTAATTAAGCTTCAATTGACACTAAACTTACCTGATAGACAGAAGTCTCAATTTTTAACCACTAATTAGGTTCATATTTAGAGATTTTGCTTAATTACCCTTCATTAAATGCAATTACCAGCATGCTCCCATCCTAAAGCATTCAATGAAGTTTAATTAAACTTCAATTGACACTAAACTTAATTAGACAAAAGTCTCAAATTTAAATCATTAATTAGGCCCTAATTTGGGGATCTACCCTAATTACCCAGCATGTAATACAATTCGCGGCATGCTTCCACCCTAAAGCATTCAATGAAGCTTAATTAAGCTTCTATTGACTCTAAACTTACCTAATTAGACAAAAGTCTCAAATTTAAATTGTTAATTACACCCTAATTTGGAGATTCACCATAATTTACGTATAAAAACTAAAAGAGTCTAACATAACCTTACCAACAAGAAGAAAACTATCAATGAAAGAAAAAAATACAGAAACTTGCATCCTGCTTGAGGAATCTTTGCACGGAAGCTTCAAACGACGGCGGCGTCGATAGCTACGCACTCTAAATAGCAAGAAACGGCCATTTTGGCTGCCTCACTTCAATTGAGAGTTAAGACAGGTAACTTGTGGAGATAGTGACAAGAGGATTTAACCTTTCATTTCTTCCTTTTAGGCATGTATTCTGGCGGTTGGTCGAGGCAACAGAGTAGTTGAACCCGTCGTTGGAAGTGATGGTATGACGTGGGCTTTACATTTAGCATCAATCATTTTTGGTTTTCCTCTGCATTATTAAACTCCTTTTTATACCATTTCTACCAGGAACTGAGAAGCCTGCAGCTGTTACAAAGATGAACTTGAAGTTATCTGCTGATCATCGGGTGTTTGATGGTGAAATTGGAGGTAAGGCTGGGGAGAGAATGTTTGGTCTGCGTCTGTGGCTACATCTCAAGCTGAATGTTTCTTCTTCTTCTTTTGCAGGTAAATTTCTTTCAGCTTTGGCACAAAACCTCGCTGATGTTCAGAGGCTCTTACTATAATGCAGAATGAAAAATCTTTATGAGAACATACGCTCGCTCTGCAAACTGCCTGCTCTATGTTCTCTGGGCAAAATACTCCCTCTATAAATGCCCCGAGATATTTTTTGATGCTTGCCTTCGGCATTAAAATTTTGTAAATCCAGCTTGTCCTCCCCACGTCGAGGTGAAAACTAGAGGCTTGGTAAAGAAGCTAGCCACAGGCTATATTATCTGATCAATTCAAGTTCATTTTTTTAAAAAATCTATATTTAAGGCAGGACTTGTTGGCAAGTCATTCTGCTTCTCTCTCTTTGCTGTGTCACAAGAATACTAGAATAAGAGTGAATAACATGGATTCCTTCTTTTTCTTTTTTGCATTTGTTCCCTACAGTATATTCTGGTACTTAACTGAGTTGGAGGGTTTTATCATTGATATTCCGTGAAAAGAAATGACTTGTTTTTTTTATTAAAACTTCGTTGGGAGTGGAAATCATCAGAAACTGTTGTGAAATTTTGAGAATTTGAAGCTGCCCTAATTGAGTTGGGGCTCGTGTTGCTGTATAGAGCAGCATTCCCCTGATTTGGAGCTAGTTTCGATGAGTATATTTGTGTGTAATTCTGTTTGGAGGCCATTACTAAAACTGGTTTTGAAATGAGCAATTTTTCTGGCCAGTTTTAGTTGCGCTTAGCAGCATTTAACTAGTCCTGCAAGTCCTGGTGGATCAACTTCAAGTGGGTTAACCCGAAGGCTGGATAGACGGTTGAATCAGCGTGCTTCCTTTCGGGTCCACAGGTGAACTAGGAGCTGAAGCCTTTTTGGCTGCAGTATGCAGTTATGGGCAGTGTCGATCCACTTGCAATGGAAGGAGAGGGGGTTATTTACGTAATAAGGTGAGAACCAGAGTTTCAAATGACGTGTTTAGCGGAATCAGCTTAATGATGCCTTCTTCATGGTGATTGTTTAGCGGATAACTTAAAATATCTCGTATGATTGACTAATCCAAAGAAGTACGTATCCATGAATAATTTTAAAAATCTATCGGGATTCTTATGTACACAAAAATCTTCTTAATGATGCCTTCTTCTGGGAGTATCCAAGTAGGGTACTCACATAGTTTTGATTTGAAGAGGTATTTTTATGTACACAAAAATCTATCGGGATTCTTTATGTGCAGGTCTTCTCCCCGCCCGCCAAAAAAAAGTGGATGCCTCAGAGTAACGTGGAATGCCACGTCCTGCGACAACACACCCTCTACCCAGACCTGGAGTGAGCACTCTTGAACGCTACCCGAGTCAGGAATGACGCGTTTTTTTTCACCCATTAGAGTTTCCACCAGTTCCATACACAGCTTTAGAAGCCCCATCTTCAGAAGAGGAAACCCTTCCACAAGAAGTTCTGCACCGAACGATCGCAAAGCAGAAAAACGGTGTTTTAACAGCCCTGAACGAATGGGTAGGAGGGGAGAAAACTCCCCCGGCCCCCATCGGGGGGCCATTGTGAAGAAACATTTGGGATAAAAAGGTTATCTGACACAGGGTTTGCCGTCCCGTCCCGACCCGCACCGACCCGCACGATCCGACCCGACCCAGGCGGGCACCGGGTCGCGCGGGCTGGGGGTCGTGGACGGGTCGCACTGAACCGCAAGGTCCCGTGCGTCCCGCCACGTCCCACTCCGGTGCGAGACGGGACCCGGCTCGGTACGGCGGGTCGGGGGCGGTTCGCCCATTTAACGGGCCGAAGGGGGAGGAAGAGCTCCACCCCTCCCACCGACGAGCGGCGGTGCAGCGGCGGCAGACGGCGAGCAGGATCTTCGGACGGCGATCTGAGCGGCCGACGGCGGCGTTGGGCGGCGATCGGAGGTAGGTAAGTTAAATTTTTTTAAAATGGTCGGGGGTGGGGCGTCTGCCGCCGGGGGGGGTGCTGGGCGTCTGGGCCGCCGTGGGGGGACGGGGGGGGTGCCCGGCGTCTGCCGCCGTGGGGGGACGGGGGCCGCCGTGGGGGGACGGGGGGGGTTGTTGTGCGTCCGTGGGGGGACGGGGGGGGACAGGGGGGGGACGGGGGGGTTGTTGTGCGTCCGTGGGGGGACAGGGGGGGACGGGGGGGGTTGCTGTGCGTCCGTGGGGGGACGGGGGGGCGACGGGGGCCGCCGTGGGGGGACGGGGGGGGTTGCTGTGCGGCTGGGCCGCCGTGGGGGGACGGGGGGGGGGGGTTGCTGTGCGTCCGTGGGGGGACGGGGGGGGACAGGGGGGGGACGGGGGGGGTGCTGCCGTGCTGGGCGTCTGCCACCGGCAGGCGGTGGGGGGATGAGGGGGGGGGGCGTGTGCGACCGTGGGGGTGGGGGGGGGAGGAAAAAATTTTATTTTTTAAAAATGTAATATCTTTTTTTAATTTAAAAATATATGAATAAAATTTGTTAGATTATCATTGTTTAATATTATTTTTGATGTCAGGTTGAATTTATGTTGTAGAAAAAATATAATTTTTATTTAATTCATCTTGTAGAATTTAATATATTGATATATTATTTAATTCTGGTTGTAGAAATAATATAAAGATCGTTTAATTCATGTTGTAGAAATATATTTATGTTTGATATATTATTTAATTAATGTTTAAATATTAGATTTAATTGAGATGTATTAAAATTTAAATTTAATTTTATAGAATTAATGATATTATTTTCATTATTAATTGTAGACGTAAAATAATTTAATATAATATAAATAATTACTGATAAATAATTTAATATAATATAATTTAATTAGACATGTTTATAATTTAAATATATAATTAGTGATAAATATGTTACAAATTAATTTAAACTAAATGTAGGTCTATTAAATAAAAAATTAGCATTATATGCATGTTTTAGAAATAATGATATTATTTTGAACTAAATTATATTGACATGTAGTAAATATTGAATTTAGTCTTGCATATTGTAGAAATAATGATATTATTTTCATTGTTAGTCTCTGTTTAAAATAATGTACTTAATATGATTTGTAATTTTTACATTTAGGAGATACAGTTAAGTACTTAATATGGCTCCTAAGGAACGAACAAATGATATTGGGTGGTCACACGGAGTTTTGTTGGATGGCAACCGTAGGTGCTGGCGTTGTAACTATTGTAAAATAGAACACCGGGGAGGAGGGGTGTCTCGGTTGAAGAAGCATTTGGCCGGAGGAGCCGGGGCAGGATACTCTGAGGTTGCTGGGTGTACCCATGTGCCTAGAGATGTGAAACTTGCAATGGCTAGACACCTGCGTGAGAAGAGAGCTGAGATGAAAGAAAAGGAAAAAAAGAAGAAAAGGGATCAAGCGGCAGTGAGCGGGCGCCCAAGTGGCAGCAACGAGGAGGAATGTGCATGGACACCCAGTGACGAAGACGAACAAGCATGTACTGAGCAGGCTAATGTGTATGTCACTGTGAACGATCCATACGAAGCAGAGCTTCGTGAGGCAGTACGTCAGAGCAGGGAAGAGTCAAGACATCCCGAGGAGACTATAGTCCGTAGTCGCGAGGCCGCGAGGACCGGAGCATCAGGGAGTGGTGGTTCATCTACGACTCGACAATCACGAGGCATAAGGAGTTTATTGACTGGTGACTCGGGGACACAAAGGAAAAGGACACAATCGATCAACATCGAAGATGTGGAGCCCGGTGCACTATCCCGAGAGCATGGTAAGCAAACGAGGATGGACGATGCGTATGGCCAGAAGGGACCTAAATGGAAACTTGGTCAAGCTGTTGCAAAATGGTGGCACCACGCGGGTCTGCCTTTCAATGCAGCCAATAGCCCTTACTACAAGCCAATGTTTCAGGAAGCACAGATCCTTGGGCTACACGTGCAGCCACCTACAGCGAGAGAATTGGCTGGCGTATACCTTGATGAACAAGTTGCTGAGATCAAGAGTTACATTGACTCATTCAAGCAGAAATGGACAAAGTACGGAGTCACACTGATGTGTGATGGATGGTCAGGTACCACAAAATCTAGCCTGATTAACTTCCTTGTTTATTGTGACAGACAGGTATTCTTTCACAAATCAGTGGATGCGTCTGGTCAAATTCACAGTCACCAATATATTTTGTCATTGATGGAGCAAGTGGTGACTGAGATTGGGGAGGAGTACATTGTACAAGTGGTGACTGATAATGGGTCGAACTATAAGAAGGCTGGGGAGGAGCTAATGAAGAAAAAACGGCACATTTTCTGGACCCCTTGTGCAGCACATTGTGTAGATCTGATGCTGAAGGAGATTGGGCAGCTTCGTATGGTAAAATCTGTGGTCGAGGTGGCACAAAAAATCACGAAATATATCTACAACCACACACTTGTATTGGCATGGATGAGGGAGCACTGTGGCGGCGAACTGTTGAGGCCTGGCATCACACGATTTGCCACCAACTACATCGCATTGCAGAGCCTATTGAAGCACAAGGATGGATTGAAGCAAATGTTTAGAGGTGAGACCTGGCTGAGTTCCTCTTTTGCTGCTTCACGTGAAGGGGCGGAGGTCGAGGGGATTGTCAACACCTCGAATTTTTGGGATAGAGTGAAGATATTAGTGTCATTGATAGAGCCACTGTATGAGGTTCTACGATGCGTGGATGGGGATAGAGTACCAACCATGGGGTTGGTGTACAGCAAAATAGAAGCAGCCAAGCGGAAGATCCTTACAACGTCCAAAAAATATGGACCCACTATTCTGGAGATTGTGGGGGACAGATGGGACAGACAAATGAGCCGTGATCTTCACATGGCAGGTAAACACTTACATTCTCGTCCAATCAATGAGCTGTGATTTTCAGTTGATACTAATATGTAATTCATTGTCTTACGATTGCAGCGTACTATCTACATCCGGCCTTCCAATATGCTCGGGCCCTTGCTTATGACGATACGTTGATAGAATCGGTCAACATTGTGGTAGACCGATTGTCTTTCACCCCAACAGATGCCGCTGATGCGTTGAATGAGGTATACTTGGATATTTTAACATTGACAATATTAAATGAAATATACACTTCATATTTTTTGATAATGCAGATGAAAATATTTAGAGAGGGAATTGGTTCATTTGCGACACCTAATGCCGTGGCCAGTCGTGATAGACTCGACCCAGGTAATGTGTCTTCACAATGTACCTTCTATATCTCGAGAAAGAATTTTTACATCTAATTATTATATTGTACATGATCTGTCTTAAACACAGCTGAGTGGTGGCTAAATTACGGCACAAGTGCACCCGTATTAAGGAAGATCGCAATGAGAGTTCTATCGCAAACATCCTCGTCGAGTGGGTGTGAGCGGAATTGGTCGACGTTCTCCTTCTTGCATACTAAGCTGAGGAATAGGCTAACACACCGCAGGCTAGACAAAATGGTGTATGTTCATTACAACATGAGGCTAAAGGTCCGGCATGTACAAATGGATACAAGGAGAGGAGAGGGAGATTACGACCCAACGGATGCTGTGTACTTGCGAGACGATGACGACCCTATGGTAGCATGGGTTGCAAGAGCCACAACCGAGCGTGGTGAGGCAGAATTAGACGAGGAGGCTGAAGAACCTGGCGAGACACCACGGCCTAATACTTTTCTCGTATCAGCTGTACAAGAGGCAGTCGGGGAGGGAGATGACACCCATGTGCATTTGGGTGGTGACGACTCTGCAACGGGACGTGATGATGAAATTAATTTAGATGAAGACCTCGTCATTGGGGGTGGAGACACATCGTATGCGTATGATGATACAGCATGGGAGCGATTGATCCAACCCCCATTAATTGAGCGTCAAGAGCCACCTCAGGTGAATTAATACATGAAAATCGAATCGCAAATTTCATTAGATAGCATAGTCATATATTTATGTATGATAGCAATATATTGCAGGTCGGTCCGACAAATGACAACATTGCGGGAGAACAGTGGTCCCGAGTTGCTGTACCGCGGCATTCAATATCTGCGGAACCAAGAAGGTTATCCACTTCAAGAGAGGCTAGGGGGAGTTCCTCATTTAGAGAGGTGAAATTATATTGTCATTTCTACATTTGTTAATATATAATTCATTGGTAATTGAATATATTCTTCTTTCAATTGTGTAGTCTTCGGGAGCATCGAAACAACCATCTCAGTCTGCTGCGCCCCGACGCTCAACATCTAAGGCTAAGGCACCCAATCAGTCTTCTCAGGTATACGTACAGACTTACACAATAGAAAGTAAATTGAAAAATTATCTAAACAGGCTTCTGCTTCTCAGGCATCTATAGGGACACAACATGCAGCATGTAAGCCGCCCCCTGCTCCACAGAAGAAAAAATCATCATGGACCACATTATTCACCAGCAAGA
Organism: Amorphophallus konjac; assembly: GCA_022559845.1. NCBI lineage: Eukaryota > Viridiplantae > Streptophyta > Magnoliopsida > Alismatales > Araceae > Amorphophallus > Amorphophallus konjac. Next base: position 42,648,289 of record CM040121.1, read on the forward strand.
AGGACAAGGGACCACCATTAAATCCGATAGATTTTGCAGACATGGAGACATTAGATCCCAATGCAGATGACGACACTACCGAGCCTTCTGTTGAGCCCCGCATTAGTGGGAGTCATGACTCCGATGCTGAGAGTACACCGACAGGGTCTTCATCCCATGGAGGTGGTGGTTCTCAAGGTGACCAACGGAGTCCTCGTGAGAATACGAGTGCTGGTGGCAGAGAGTACAGCAGTGGTCATAGTAGAGGTCGTGGGGGCCGTCAACATGGCGCATGGACAGAGGAGCAGCACTTCACACATGCCACGCAAGATGAGGACCACAGTGTTCCACTGCCAGGGACGAGACGGGCAGCTGATCATTGGGATCCCTACTATGGAAGTTCGGTTGCAGACAGTACCAGCTATCAAGGCATGTTGTCTGATTTTGAGAGGATGAGCACACATGACTCCCAGGGATCTGGAAGCTCGTATGGACGGTCATGGCCGCAGCAGCCGATGTATCATGGCGACTCAGATAACAGTAGTTCATTTTTCCCATCGTATCCATATCCTTATGCCGCAGCTACGTCAGTAGAGGTCGTGTACGCACAAGGTTCGCATGAGTATGAATACTACGTACGCATGTACTGGGAGAACTATTCAGGTTCAATGCGCTATGAAGACTATCTGTCCTATCTGCGGACCACATTTAATGTCAGATTGTTTGGAGATGGGCACTGGCCCAGTTTGGGTCCATAGGCTTTATTAGTATGTATCATTTGGTTACATTTAGAACTAACTAATAATTAATTGTACATTTCTTCATATATAGAGTTTTGTACTTGTCATTGAAATCACTAATGTAAACTTTTACATCATTTGCAGGTCATCATGGACGGACGGCGTCACCCTGCGTGGGAGCATGGATATTCTGTTGAGGGTGATGGACATGTGCACTGTAGATACTGCGAACATCGCGTCACCGGCATACACAGGTTTGCGGAGCACCTTGCGGGAGTGGGACGCGATGTTCGTGCATGCGACCGAGTTCCGGGAGATGTTCGACATTCCTTTCGGACACAGTTACATGATAGATACGGTTCTCGTAGCACACCGAGGACATCTTCTTCTACGTCCCGGGTACCTCCTCCACGAGCACATGGCGGAGCAGGATCTTCCTCCACGTCCAGAGTTCGAGCAGCACCAGCACCAGCACCAGTCGCACATGATAGAATTGAAGCTATAGATGTAGTGAGGACTTTTTTTACAGATTTTCATGTACCCTCCACCACAGCACACGACCCATCATTTGTGCAGATGGTTACATATTTTCAGTCTCACCCATATGTACCTCCACCCACTAGGATAGAATTAGATTATACGGGTGATCAGTCTCATGTATCTGATGATGAGTTTTGGGATTCGGGCTTCACTGATGATGAAGATTAGTGAGTTTTGAGATTCGGATTACACACATGAGGAGGATGAGTGAGTTTTAGGATTCGAACTTCACAGATGGACACGGATTAGTGAGTTTTTATATTTTATACTTCATGAATGAATGCCATTATTATGTCACTGTTTACTTTTACATATTTAGTAATTAAAATAAATTTTTATGTATTATATATAATAGGATGTTTAATTAAACAGTGTAATATATAATTTTTATATAATTTAATATGTATAATGTAGTATGGATCTATTATCATAAATAAACTATACGTTCTAATATTTTTAAATATATATATACCATTTAATCTTTCAAAATAAATTTCTTAAAAATTTTAAAAAAAAAATTCCAAAAAAATCGCGTGGAGAGCCAAAGGGCGGACCGGGTCGCTTTGCGACCCGCCCGACCCGACCCGTCCCGCACCGAGACCGGGTCGGCCGGGTCGGGCGGGTCGGCAAACCATGATATGACACTAGGTAAGGAATTACAATTATTACAAAATAACATTTTTACACGAAAAAAAAAACTACTAAGAATTGGGGGATTACACTACGTACCATATACAACCTTCACGGTTTCAACATCAGGGAGGGGGGAAAGGTAAAAAAACGCATGCATCCTGGTGTCCTGGCAAAAGACCTAGCATGCATTTACCCCTCTCAGCAATTGATATATATATATCTCAAAATGACCAATACCACTGACCACTCTCTGCGTCCATTTACAATCAAAGAACAAACAACCCTAACTCTCTAAAGTGGCTCGAGTCCTCCGCTTTTGAGCCTCTCCATTCTAGCCTGGAGCCCAGACAACGCCTTCTCATCCATTGGGAGAACATTTGAATGAGCTGGACGTTCAATATCATTAAGTGCCGCCTGATTTGGAACAGGTAAACTGTGGTTCATACTGCCATTCATATAGATCAAAGGCCGGGTTACGCCCTCCATGCTCTCTGCGGCTGCTGCAGCTTGAATGGACCTCATTCTTTCTCTAATCGCGTCCAAAGTCCCAGGGGTGACTGCAGTAGCTGAGTAAAAATCAACAGTGAGCACTTGGCAAAGGAACACATGGACATTTATGCTTAACAACTGAGGCATATGATTGGATTTCGAAAAAAACCTGCAGGCATGATTCTGTCGTTCCGCTCCTCACCAACTTGCGGCTTGAACTCTGACATGTCACTGGGGGCCCGTGTAGGGATCATAGCTCCCATACCACTGTCTTCAGTGTATGATACAGGTAAATTGGAGTTTACATAGTCTTGCTTTGCATTAAGTGACTTAGTATGTACAGGAGAAAGGGGAGCAAACTTTGGGGATGAGACATTTAAAGCTAGGGGAGGAGGGGTTGAAATAGGAAGGCTTGAAGGAGTCCTCCCGGCAGCTGCATTCTTTTCCATCTGTGTGCAGTAAACATGACATCTCATGAATACCATTGGCCTCAGCATAAACAAAGACACAGAAAAGATTGAACATCATTACTGACCTGAGCAAGCCCATCCCTTATATAGGTACGGAAGGCTTCACTTGCATTCTGGAGTTGTGCAAAGATATCGACCTGAAGAAACAGAGGACAACTAATTAATCTGACAATGTACAAGATGACTAGAGCATGGACAAAGTGGCACAAAGATTTACCTTAGGATATAGTTGTGTAATACGATATAGTTCATATAGACCAATAGAGCATGTCTGCTTGTCACCAATTTTCTTGAATACTGCAGCAAGCTCTTGCTGCACCCACAGTCAGGCAAAACACAGTATTGAATCTGTTAATGAACAAAGAAAACTACCTTTTCCCTTTCAGAGGGAATGTGGCAAAGCACAAGTGAAACATTAAAAACATGTTACTCAAACGAAATTGATGAGGGTAACAAACACCACCTTTAGTTGTGCATCAGCAGAATGTGCCGTAGGAGCTGGACTATTAGAAGCAGAATCACCCCAGTGACTCTGCCCCATGGGGACAGATGGAGTGAGCATTCTAGCTGCTGCGAGAGTCTTTGATGCAGCGAAAAAAAAAATCAAGCATCAGATTCATGATGCACAAATTTGGATTATGGACAGGATAACCAACACTTGGCCCTGATAACTCGTAAACAAAAAAGTGAATATTTACCTGCAGATTCAAGTCAATGTAGGCAAGAATAATTGGCTGAGGTTCCGTATCTATGGGAACCATTGATAAATGTCCCTTTATTGCTGTACCACGAAGTTTTACAAGTTCATGGAGAACAGTTTTGACCATGCGCAATGGTTTGTCATCAGCGCCAGCCCTAGATAACATAATATGAAGTAATCAGAATTAAAAAAAAATAAAAGAGAATCATGCTAGAAGCACATAGAAAACCAAAATGAAGTTATCAATTTGTTATAGCCACCTTCTCCGTATCTCTTCCATCCCCAATTCTTGCAAATACACATGAATGCTTTGAAGAATGCGATCAAGATCCACATCAAATATTGTACTCTGAAGAACCTGGTGAAATTCAAATATCAAGAAACAGGTTCATGTTACTTCACTCAGAAACAGAAATCAAAAGAAAATAACTAAGGCTTCCACATGAAAATTACCTTTGTCAGTTTAATAAGACATTTGACAACTAGTTCCGAGAACTTCTGGTTCCGAGCCATGATAGTTTCATTAGATACAGGTGACGGCCATCGTGAGGGATTCAGTGGCCTCAGTAAATTAATCAGCACAACAAAGGACGATGTGCGTTCAGCATTGTCCTGCATGAACAATTTTTGCACAAAACTAGAATAACAGGAGGCATGCATAGGTTGAGAAGGAAATGGTACAAAAAACAAAAATATACTGACCAAAATTTTAAGCATCAAGACATTGAGTGCTTTTAAAAGTTGACTGCCGTCATCCATCAAAGGCACCCTTTCGTCTAAGAGCCAAAGCAGAAGTTCAGTGATAAGATTATCAAGGGTGCTCTCCCTCACAGCATACGCAAGTCTCTTGATCTGGAAGGTCTGCAGTGCAGTAGCAAGAATTTAATGTCCCAAACAGCCGGTATAAGAGAAACTAATTTTCACCTGCAGATGAAGTATAAATACATCTATACCTGCATGAGTGTGTTGAGAACATATTTACACGACCTTGAAGAAGCTCCAGCAAGGCTAAAACCAAAGGTCTTAGGTACCTGTCAAACGTGGGGTTATACACGAGAACTGAGGGGATAAGTTATGTTCTTATCACCCTGACAAACCAAAATAACTTTTACCATATTTGCAAGGCAGGAAACTAGTCTGTCTGCTTCTTTGACAAGATCTTCTAACACACTATTTTCAGGATCTGTTGTGACTTGAGTGAGCTCATGGCACACAACTTTCATGCCTTCAACCGACTGCACCAAACCAACACATATGCTGATTTAGAAATTCTGACAGCATGATGACTTTATAGAAGTAGGAGATCAGAGAGTACAGAGACAAAGTTATTTCTCCTTTTGCATGTGTTTGTGCTAGTGCAGGTAAGACAACTGCAAAAATATTGTAATAAAATATCTGCGTCTAAAGTTTTGGAATTGTTGCAACAGATTGATTCCAGGATGACAATTGCACATATTACACTCGACCATCAATAACTGCTTGCATCAATTGTGTCAGACCATGCCATGTTCAGAGTCCCAACGCACACATGCTCGTCGTGGAATCAAAGCTACTTTACTCAACATGTAACTGGATGAATAGGTCCTTACTGTCCTAGAGCAAATATATAAGAAAAGTCCTCGTACTATTCCCAAAGCACTCCCATTATCACGTGAGTGATCTTAAGGCAGGCTACAATGCAATCACACAAGTAGTTTAACCATGATGTGCAATCACACAAATAGTTTACCCATGATAAAGAAAATCTATTTAAAGTCATACTAGCATTCTGTATTATGTTAATTTAGAAATACTGTATCATTTTCAATTACAAGTAATCTCGGCTGGTTTTCGGGACTGGAGACACTGGAGGAAACAGGCCTACTAGATGAATCTGACAGGATCAAACAGGACAACTTGAAGACGGATTTTGATGAAATCCTCACTAAAGAGGAAATCTACTGGAAGCAGAGAGCCAGGGAAAAATAGATCAAGGGAGAGAGGAATACTTCCTACTTCCAAAAGATTAAGGGAGAAGGCGTTTGAACTACATCAAATGCATCGGAGGGGGGAACCAGCTCTTCACCACACCGGATGACATCAGAAGACATGCCTATCAGTTCTACTCCCACCTTTTTTTCTGAGGAGCAGCCAGTCCGACTGTCTATTGCAGAGGATCTCCTTCCACGGCTGTCGGCTGCGAAGAGCCATACGCTTTCCAGCCCTTTTAAGGAGGTGAAGAAGGCTGTATCCTCTCTTGCATGCAACAAAGCCCCAGGGCTGGACGGGTTCCCAATGGTTTTCTTCCACTGCTATTGGGCTACCATTAAAGAACTTGGTTGTTTTTCATTTGCACCATGGATGAAACCTCATTTAGCAGCGCGTGCCCCGGGGGGTGGTAGGTGGAAATTATGCAAGCCCTGGACGTGCAGTTCTTACCCATGCCTTACCCCAATTGTATTTCACCTCGCGGAGATTATAATAGCAAGATCTACATGCTTGTGTCTATGGTGTTGCCTTCATATTTAGTCACCATAGTTGAGCTACTGTTTGGGCAGATAGTTCCACCATAAGACTCTGGGATCTCTGTGTCTATTCAAATTTTTACCATGATGCAAAATGACAACGGAATTAGGGAACCCCAGACTCGGATCAATTCTTTTTTAATATAATAATGTTGAAGGCCAGGTTTACAGGATGCACCAAGCACCGTTCAGATCCTCGTGACCCAGAACGGACTATGGAGTTTCCTTTTTCTCTTGTTGCATTTTAAAGGTGCCTAAAAAACATGGATGAGCAATGCTTGCATACAAGCACAACAAAATGTTCTACAACATAAATAGCATTCTCTTGAAGCATGCACGACCTACAACATTAAAAATGCCATTCTAGTACAGCTTTTTAATATTTGAAATAACCCTAAATGGTAACCAATACTAAGTGATAGTTTCATATCTTTCAAGCGTGCAAAGCTAAAATTATAGAACAACTTGATGAATGGTAATAATTTCTCACGTTATGATAACATGTAAGAGGCTTAAATGAAAGAAGTTCTCCAGTCTACTATTGATGATTATGAGCTTTCGGGAAGAAAGAAGAAAGCAACTCAAATCACATGAACTTCTGGTACCTAAAAGGGCATGGATATTGATAGAATGTATGGATATAAATAACTTTTTGCACCCCCAAGTGGAATAAATATACCTGTTCAGGGGAACCCAAGGAAATAATATCTAGAGCTTCCCGCCAATCTAGAGGACCATTTGCAGCTGCTATGGATCTCGAGAAGATATGTCGGTCCACATCCCGCTCACCATAGGCATCCCTACCACTATGCATTAGTGTGAACATATGACCATCAAGACCACATTACCAAATGAGCAGCTTACTGACTCATCTAAAGTAGCAAATACCTGGTCAAAGTAGGTGGCAACACAGAACGTGAAACAACTTCTCCACTTTGTTCTGCCATGTCTAACCTGTTGGTTCACAAGTTAACAAATAACAATCATCAAGAACATCGCAAAACAAAGCTAGGGTCATGTTCAGAGTATATCAATATCAATAAGCATGATATCAAAAATAATCAAAAATATGATAAACAATGCACAAGACTGTATACAGACCCATTATCTCTGACAGAGCGCCTTAAAGATGCCCGAGCATCACCAGGTTTTCCTTCTCGCCTCTTGTCCATTTCACGTGCCTGTTTAAAATGCTCACATGAAAAATGTGCATTTGGAGAACCTAAATGATTAAATGCAAAGAGAAGCAACTCTGAACCTACCTTCCACTTGAATCTATCATCCAGCATGCTTTTTTGTGCATCTGACAATTTACCAACATATCTCCAGATATCCTCGCCTATGTCAAAACAGAGCCAAAACATGGAACATGTGCTTTTACAGTAGGAATACAGGTTGTCAAATATATTCGTAGAAAAACAGCTGGTGGACTTTAAGGAAGATAACAAACAAGGAAAAAGATATTTAAAGGCAACGTAAGGACAAAAGGTAAAATGAATGCGGAAAGCATGTAGTGAAAGTGTAAATCATCATTAACACATACCAAGAATCTTGTAGGCAGTAGCCAATGTGTTTAAAGCAGCTTTCCTAATTTCACCATCCCGCTCTGAAGTCAACCCAGCAACAAGTTGCAAAGACTTCAACTGTCCACTAATCTGTCAGTAAACAGATGTTGGTTGTTTTTTGAGTGCAAAAACTTTTAAATACCCAGCTCAAAAATGCTTCTGTTGCAGACTTCAAAAATACTAAAATACCTCAGCTCCATAATGGTCAATCAAGAAGCCAACCAAATCAGCACACTCGATCCGAGTTCGGTTGTTTTTTGAGCGCAAACCCTCTAAAATATAAGGGAAAAGCTTTGGCGCTGAATAGACGTGAACAATTTGCTTCATGAGTTCCCGCATTTTCTCTCTTACCCTTTCAATGTTATGCCCAGACTGCAACACAAGCATAACAGTGAGCCAAAGACAAGACATGAAATTTATAGCTCAAAACCCAAATAAGGGAGTAGTGTTAAAAAATCTCCTAGCAACAGTTGATTGAGAGAGAGAAAAAGATGACCAAAAATGAAAGACACAGAAACACAACAATGACAACATGCAGTAATTCTTAAGAAGAACAAACCTTCTCTATAAGACATGGAAGAAATATTGCTGCTTCTGACTCCGAGAGAACATAGCCCTCATCCTTCAAAACATCTATGAGTTCAGGTAGAAATTCTAGCACCTGTATGAGAGGCTGAATATCAGAAGACGTTCACAAAATAATGATGTGCTCCAGAGAAGAAAGACACTTACCTTCAGCAAGCAAGTCGTGTTGGATTCACAAAATCGCAAAACAAACCATCTTAAAAGTACATCAACAAGTTCAATTATTTGCTTGCTGCTGGAATGTAGAGCCTATAAAAAAAGAGAAAGTAAGAAGAAATGCCAACAGGTTCAACAGCCAAATAGGGAACACGAAGGAGATGGCATCATTACCCTCTGCAACATCTCAACTCCATCAACTTGCTTCTTGAAGTCTGTGCTCAGAAGCCGTCTTTGTAGATCTTCTCTGAAATACTTCATAAAATCACACTGCAATGACATAAGAGCATCCATATGAGCACATAAGATCTTAGACAGACAAGCTTTCATACCACATTACAATTGAATGCCAAACAGATAGGGTGATTCATCAAGTGTGATTACTGCAGAATCCAAAAGCATTTCCTCCATAACTAGCATGTTTTAACAATCAGCAAACATAGGCACAATCACATGATCCAGATATGATCTTCGGAGTAAAAAGCAGCCCTCAAACCACTCTTATGAGGAAACAAACACATCAAAATAATTCTCTGAATTATTTAATAGTCAATGAAACCCTGCTGTACTGGTGTTACCATTTCCCCACCACTGGCATCATGGAATGTCATCTCGCCGAGACCTCGCGAGATATCGCCAAAATCTCGGTCTTGGCACGTCCACAAGAAACGAAACGCTCGAGTTTGAGGGCTTCTTGGTGCATCAGGTGTGGGCGGTCTCCATTGGGCACGAAAACGGTAAACCGGCTTTAAACCCCGACCCCCCGAACCGGTGCAAGCCGCGAACCGGTGCAACGTGCAACCTTAACCCCCCCCCCCCCTCGAGCCCTCTCCCTCACCCAACACTCTCTCACTGCGTCCTTGCACGAGCTCGCCGGAGCCGCCCTAGATGGCTCTCCCTGCCGACCGGAGAGGTGTACGTCCGAGTTCTCCAGCATCAGACCTCCGAGTAGACGTGCGGATCGGGTGTCTCCCCCTCTCCGGTATGCGTCTCTCTCTTCCTCCCCCCTCCCCCCATCTTCATCCTTCCCTATCTATCTCCCTCCCTCTCTCCGTAGGGGTGTGTGTGTGAGAGAGAGAGAGAAAGGGAGGGAGATCCCATCCTCTCTCTCTCTCTTCCCCCCCTGTTCTATCTCCTCCGGCCCTCTCTCTCTCTCTTTATCCCTCTCTATCTGTCTTTCTCCCCTCCGGTCTCTCTGTCTCCCACCCTCTCTCTCTCCCTCTATCTTTCTCCCCCTAGCCTCTCTCCTTCTGCCCTCTCTCTCTATCTCCCACCCTCTCTCTCTCCGTCTCCCACACTTTCTCTCTCTCTCTCTTACTCTCTCTCTCTCTCTCTTATCTGTCTGACATAGAGGGAGACAGAGAGGGGGAGACTAAGAGAGACTGAGAGAGAGGGAGACAGATATAGAGAGAGGGGGAGACAGAGAGGCTGACAGAGCGGGAGAGAGAGAGAGAGGGGGGGGGAGACATATATATATATAGAAAGAGAGAGAGAGCAGGGAGAGACGGGGTTGTCCTAGTTTGACTTTTTTCATGTTAAGTTTGTTTATGTCAATTGTCTTAGTTTAATTCGTCGAAATTGCTGATCAAGATGGCAATCGTGGGAAAGTAGCAAATTCTTGAAGAATTGTTTAAATTTCAGAAGGTATGTTGCACTATTTTTTAATAGTTTATCATATTTATTTTGTTCATATTGTTGTTGAAATTGAATGTTAGTAGAAAAAAAATTAGGATTTTCCGAGATCTCTCTGAAATCTCCTCTCCAACCCCCCTGAGACGAAGCCGAGATCCGACATGGCAAATCATGACTGGCATTGCTATGCTGCACCGTCCAGTGCCGCATCTCCATTGCCCTCCAGCTGCTGGTGTTGCTATACCCCCATTTTTGGTGTTCATTCCCTCTTTCCATACCACTGCCATGGTTGGCAGTATCGGCCGAAACTAATACGTTTCGGCCGAAACGTATCGGTTTCGGCCGGTACCGATCCGAAACCAGATCCTAACACTGTAGCAGGTCCGAAACCTATTAAATAATAGTTTTTTAATGGTTCCGGACGAAACCATTAAAACTTTCGGCCGAAACAGACCCGTTTCGGTCCGAAACCGTCCAGTTTCGACCGAAACCAGAGAGAATTACTATTTTTTTTTAAAAAAAATTAATGGTTTCAACCGGTTTCGGCCGAAACCGAAACCGATACTGCCATCCTTGGTCACTGCTACCTCGTGATGTGCAGGCAGGTGACTATTTCTTTTTCCAATTTGATAACTTATTATCCATTGTTTTCTTATTTTAACCTCCTGTGCTGCCCCCTGGTGTGCTTTAAGGTGAGTTTTTTTAATTTGTTCATTCATTTTTTTCAATTTCGTCATAAAGATTGGGTAAATAAATAAAATCTAAAGTTTTCCACAAAAAGCATAAGCTTATTATGATCTCTAGCCACCATTCCCATTCTCATAAGGTTTCTCTGAAATCTCTCCTCGAACACAAACCCCCACATGCGAGATGAAGCTAAGATCTAATATGGTGTTCTTTGCCACATTTAAGGAGAAAATAGCAGAATGGCGGACAGAAATGCAAGAGGAAAGGTAACTGTGACGTCGCGGGCGGTTTAATCAAATATAAGTAAACAAAATATTTATGTATTGTCTTTTTCATCTTTAATACAAATACAAATCATTACTTACCAAAAAAAAGGTAACTATGACACATTTTAGAAAAAAAAACTGACATGAGATTGAAGTTGCTTGAGAAAGTGAAGGTGGGGTATTGAAGAAATCAGACTAGTTAGACAAACCTATTCAACACATATATGTGCTAGAGCAGAAATAAGAACGAGGATCCTCGAGACATCATATTATGAATGGCTAGACTGAGATGAGAGAGAATAGAAACGACAAGCAAAATGGGTGGATAGTATCATCATCATCATCATCATCATCATCATCATAGCCTTATCCCAATTATTTGGGGTCGGCTACATGAATCATGCTCCGCCAAATATTTTTATCAAGTGCGAACTCTTTTAAACCCAAGAAACTAATGTCCTTCCTAATGACATCGAACTATCTCATTTTAGGCCTTCCCCGAACTCTTTTACTAGCACCCACTAAGATTATGTCACATCTTTTAACCGACGTTGAGTTAATGCGACAAAGTACAGGTCCAAACCACCTGAGTCTATTTTCTCTCATTTTACTATCAATTGGGACTATCCCCAAGTCCTTACGGATGCGCTCATTCCTAATCTTGTCTTTCTTAGTCTTGCCACACATCCATCTCAACATCCTCATCTCTGCTACACACATTTTGTGAATGTGTTCTTTTCGTATTGCCCAACACTCGGTACCATATAGCAAAGTAAGTCACACAGCCGTTCTACAAAACTTCCCTTTGAGTTTCAGAGGTATACGACTGTCACAGAGGGCTCCTGATGTGCTTCTCCATTTTAACCAGCCTACCTTAATCTTGTGTGTAACATCGTCATGAATCTCCCCATTCTCGTGTATGATAGACTCTAAGTACCGAAAGCTACTACTCTTAGAAATATTTTGTCCATCAATTAGAACCATATCTTCCTGTATCACTCTCTCATTACTAAAATTACAGTGCATAAACTCTGACTTGCTCCTACTATTTTTAAAACCTTTAGACTCCAAGGCATGTCTCCAACGCTCTAATTTAGCATTTAAAGCATCAATCCTCTAATCAATTAAGATAATATCATCTGCAAATAACATACACCAAGGGATATCATCATGTAATTATTTTGTTACTTCATTCATAACTAAGACAAAGAGATACGGACTTAGTGTATAACCTTGATGCAAACCTAATGTAACTGAAAATTCACAAGTCTCTCCACCAATAGTTCTAACACTAGTAATAGCACATTCGTATATATCATTAACCAAATCAACATATCCCTGAGAGACTTCTTTATTTCTTAATGTCCACCAAATTAATTCTCTCGATACTCGATCATACGCCTTCTTCAAATCAAGAAAAATCATATATAAATCTTTTCTCATCTCTCTATACTTCTCCATTAACTGTCGAAATAAAAAAATAGCTTTGATAGTAGATCTATTCAGCATAAAATCAAACTAATTTTTTGGCACAGAAGTCATACATCGAATGCGTTTTTCGATTATTCTTTCCCAAAGTTTCATAGTATGACTCATAAGCTTAATTCCACGATAATTATTGCAGCTTTGAATATCTCCTTTGTTTTAATATAAATGAGCTACAACATTTTTTTCCAATCTTTTGGCATTCTTCGTTCCTTTAAAATTTTATTGAAAAGTTTAGTTAGCCACTTAATACCAATGTCTCCTAGGCCTTTCCATACTTAAATAGGTATGCCATCTGGTCCTAAGGCCTTGCCCACGTTCATTTTTCTTAAAGCATCATCCACTTTTGACATCTGAATACGCCTGAAATACTGATATTTATCAAAGCTTGTTGACTCTTGGGCACCTTCTAAAGAGAAATCCTCGACATAATCTCAATTAAGTAATTTCTGAAAATAACTACGCCCCCTCTTTAATCTCAGGATCTTTAGTTAAAATCCTTTGATCTTCACCTTTAATGCAACGAACATGATCTACATCTCTAGTTTTCCTTTCTCTTAATTTAGCAAGTTTAAATATATCCTTTTCACCCTCTCAGGTTCCTAATTTATTATACAATTCTTCAAATGTCTTTGATTTAGCTTCACTAACTATTTTCTTAGCCCTCTTTTTAGTTATTTTATAAGCTTCTAGGGTTTGATTATTTTTGTTAGTTTGCCAAGCATGGGTGGACAGTATCATTTCTTGAATAAACTTGAAGTCATATTGGTCTCATGGACCATAGCATCAGATGATCAGAAAGAAGAACATTGAGTCATCATCTCTCATCTCTCATGGATTATGCATCACAGGACATGTATCGGATGACATTGAGGAACTGATGGCACTGGTGAAGCACCACAAGAACTGATACAAGCAGGCACATCTTCATACAATAAAAAATTGTTTATAAGGACAATGGACTCCAGTCAAAGTCAAACTTCAGTGGAAAAAAGAACAATATCAGAGTGTATAAGCCTAATGAGCAGTGCAGAGCCCAAAGGAAAAGAATCATTTACAACATCACATGGTATAATAATCACCAGGTTAGGTACACTTTTAAATCATCTATCATAAGTGTGGTTCAATTTGTTGCTAAAAAGGAAGTATTTTAAACCAATCCTTCATACCTCACATAACAGCAATAATATTGTTGAAATCATGTGTCTACATGGAATAGTTGAAAGAATGCATTCATAGATAAAAGGTATTTAGACCTCAAGATCTTGAATCTGCTCAGGACGTAGTTCCTCAAATTTAAATCTTCGAATAATCAATCTCTCCCTATCCTCCTGTCACAGTAAAATAAAAGTGAGCAGATCAGCATCTGGCTTTTCATGGTTGCATCTTAATGCAATTAAATGCCTGCACCCCGAATACCTTGTTTGAGTCCTTGATGTTAAATAAAGACTGGGATTGAAGGGCAAGATCTTGGACGGATGATATAGAGTCCGACTTAGAAACTCTTGTGGGAGCACCTCTCTGTCCAAATAAATTACATGATCAGCAAATAATTTCACTGAAGATCAAAAACACCAAGCAAACAGAGTGATTATTTGACCTTGCTGCTGTGCTTCAATACAGCGCCACCTGCTGATTTTCCAATCTTTGTGTTGGCTTTGGGTACCGAACCATTAGACACTACCCTTGACAATTCAGATGCTTCTGATGGAACAGAAAAATAGTAAAACAAATGAAATAAGGAGTATATTAAATGCACCATTACAAATGAAGATAATACAGAAGGAAGGCCATGGCAAAAGGACCTAGAGGAAAACCAGAGGGTTTAAATCGTTCAAGAACAAGCGTTAAAGCAGGTCCACGCAAGTCCTTCAAGTTCTTCATCACCTGAACCCACGAAGGCATCAGACGTAACATATTAAGTTTTTAATTAGCTTCAACGATGCCAATTCAAGTTGAAGTAAAAAAACCACTTAAAATATCAACTCAAAGCATACCATTTCTTGTCCACAAACCATCAAAAGTTCAGAAAAGGAAGCTTCAGCAGCTTTACGGACATCTCCACATTTGTCCTATGAGCATAATTAGAAAAGTTATCATGACCCACATATTTCCAAAAATCTTGGCTATGGGCCGATAGTCAATAAATAGATACCGTTAAAGCAGCAGCAGTTGGTTTCAATAGGTTCAAAGCTTCAGATGGATCGACTGTGCCAGATAGATGCTTTGCCAGCCAGTCAAAAAGGTCCTTTCGCCCCTCTGCGCCAAGCTTTGACTCACTCAAAGCAGCAGTGATGTATGGAACCTGGAAAATCCAAGTGAACCATGAACTATGTGCCTAAATGATTAGGGTATTAACCGTTAACACTCAAAAAGACAATACCATTTTATCAAGTTGAACAGCTGCAACCCATGAATCTAAAGCATTCAATGTGCATTCCCTCATATGCTTCTTATTGTCACCAATACATTTTAAGACATCGGACAAAAGACCCTGTCACAACTACAGAGTTGGGTTCACATGATAAAAGGAGTAATCCAGAAAGAAAAGGAACTAAAAAAAATAAAATTAAACCAAACATAACATGTCAACCTTGCTTGATTTCTCAACTGCTGGGCCCATGGCAGATGCAAGACATGCAATAGTAGTCAATGTAGCCATCACTAAATTCTTATTGCTATCATAAAGGCGCCCTCGAAGAGCAGCAAACAGCTCCACTGGTAGTTATAGAAACAAATAAGCAGTAGCATGGCACCAATAAAAATAATCCAACCAACAGAAATACAGCAGATAAAAAGACAACACCAGAGTGCAAAATCAGATTCTTACTTGTTCCAGCTGGTTGAATGCGCTTATTAGCTTCCTCCACAATTTTGTTAACTGACTCAATTGACTCTAAACGCACCTATATACACCACATTAAGTAATCATGGGAGGACGTAATAAGACCAATAACACTGTGCTATATGGTTGCAAAGATGTTACCTTCCAGTCAGGACTGCCCAGGTTCTTCAAAAGACTAGGAGTGATCTTCCCACTAATATCCTCACGTGGCAGACCATCAAGTCCAGCAGATGTTGGCAAAGCAGCATCCAAGGCCTTAACTGCTTTCTTTGGGGCTGCTGCCGCGGAACCCTGACAAGATTAAACAACAAGTATCACATGCATTCTCCTATTTACCGAGTTCCCACCGATGGAAATGTGAAAAGTTATACCTCAAATGGGTTTTTCTCATACTCAACATCCAGTGCACTTAGAAGTGCAGGTTTGACATCATTCAGAAAGTTCTTAATATCTGCAAATGATCTATGGTATTAGGCTCTAAGTTAAATCTGAATAAATCAAATAAAATCAACAAAACGGTACAAGACCTGGGCCAACAAATCTATGTAACACTCCAATAAGTTTGATAGTGGAGTTTCTAGTTGCAGCAGTACTTGACTGCAGTCCAGTGTCTTTACAGAAATCAATCAAATCCTGTAAAAGGTTATGAGAGAATATTCCCTTTTAGATAAAAAAGGACTTATAAGTTAGGCAAGGAAAATACATCTCACAGCTATTACGAGCAGTATACCTTCAACTTCAGATGAGAAATACCAAAATCCTCAACTGCAGATACCATCCATAAAATTCCCTCACTTAGAACCTTGGGATTTTTGTGCTCTTTCATGATTTTGTAGAGCTAGAACAAAACATTTCAATTATATATAGATATTTCGTCAGTTTCCTATGACAGGGATGAAGCCCCCATGAGATCAAATGAAGCCAATTAAACAAAATTGTCATACATACCCGTTCAAAAATAAAACCCGGACCAACAGCCTCAGAAAAGGATGTAAGGCATTTCATTGCATGGCTACGGGTTTTAATATCAGCAACACGTTCACTTATTCCTGCACAGAAAAGATCAACCATACAATGAAATTCTGTTCATACAAATGTTCAAAGACGTCAAGTGTCTACAGTTATTTGATCCATTTTCTGAATGGAGAAAAATTACAAAACAGAGAAACAAAATCCCACTACATCCCACCTAGAAGGCACAGAACAACACAACGTTTTGGTAATCTCTTCACAGTAGATGCAATATATGTAATGACTTCGATGACCTGCAGCTGGACCTGGACATTTTTTTCAGCCCACCCAGGAACAGCACAAAGCAAACGAATCAAAATCTCTGCTGACTGGTCAAGGTCAGCAAGACTTTCAATTGACTGTTTCAGTGTGCCAATTGCTGCAAAAATGACAAAGCCTGATTAAGTAATTTTCAATTGAAGATTTGAGGTATTTGTATATAAGATATGAAACGGAAAGGAAAGCAATATGGAAAAATAGTTCCAAAGAAAGAATAGATACAATCTTGGATGGATGGTGAAGAAAAGATCTGTACATAGAAATAGAAGGGGATTGGCAAAAATAAACGAAAAAGACCACCAAGAAAACATTAAGCACAATTTAAAACCTTCAAGACGTTCTTTCCAAACACCGCTCTTCAACTGAGAAATTGTGTCGGCTGGTATAAGAGATGCTATTCTTTCCTCAATTTCCTCTAGACTCATCTCTGATGGCTGTAAATGCAAAAAGAAACTAGTTGAAATAAAGACAAGCACGGCCAACAACAAAGTTAGCAAAAAATTTGAAACATAATTGCATTCCACCTCCACGTCTTCAACTTGAACAACAGCTGAAGTCTTTGAATGTCCCATTCCATCAACTTTTTTCACTGGATTTGTCTTTGTTGAGCCACCTTTTTTGTTGTTTAACTGACAAAAAACCAATATGAGTTAAACCATCCAAAAAAGACTAAAGAAATATGTTGCATAATTGAATATCAACATCATGATTATTGGGCAGTTACTCACAGCAGCCTGCACAGGCTTCTTCCCACTGAGCATGCTTGCTGCGGATCTTCTGACAACAGAGACATCAGTAGCCTAGGCATAAACCAAAATGTGTTAAATCCAAGGGCTACAATAATTCAAAAAAAAAACTGATTCACAAATATCCAACATGAGCCTGTGAATGCTAATCAACATAGCACAATTAGAAATTTCAAACATGAACAGTGCATAATTCCAATGGATAATATATTTCGACAATGGAACATCCCCTTATCTTCTGAAATCTACCCACTATCTGAAGAAGGGCTAATGTTTACGGCAAGCATCAATTAAGACCATCCTGCTCCAATGAAATTAAATAGTCAGGGAACAGAGATAAAAGACAAAATGACACTGAGGTCCCAAAAGATCAAAGTCAATTGACTTCCAATGCGCACTTCAACTGCTAAACCTCGGCATGAAACACAATCTACCTGCTCCATGTAAAGAGGCATTCACAAGCTCAGAAAACTAATCAATATCTGACATTTTGCAAATCTAGACATAACAACATTCCAGTTTTTGGAGCACAGAGATACTCCTAGCTCTACTAGAAAATATTCTCCACACCAAAGAGATAAAAATAGAGAAGGCTTGCAACAATGACTAAACATCACTTCACTTTGAAGAAATCACTTTCCTTATTCACTGGTTCAAGTTAACATCCCAAGACCCCCAGGTGCCTCCTTTAAAGAGATAAAATATGTTATCATCATCGAGCTTGACCCAAAAATTCTAAGGTTGCCTAGCACATCTGAGCCCCAGCAGCAAATTTTCCACTTAACCACCACCCTAATGACTAACCCATTTTTTGTTGCACAGTAAAACAGTCTATGGTTATTGGTATATTATTTGAAGGCATATGCCCAAGTATTTGCCAAGCCCATGCAGCACTACGATAGTTGCCTGTCACATAGGAGTTTAGCATAATATTAATAAATAATACAAGTGGTTGAAGCAACGATCATCCAGAGAACAGACCTAATAAATCAGCTCAACAAAATCTTCATACAATTTTCAACCCCAGATATTGGAATATCATCACACTGTTAACCAGAAAGAAAAATGGAGGACGAGCCTAGCCGGGAAGGTAAGCAGTCCCCACCTGCAGTGCTGGACACAGTCAGAAGTCCCCTGACAACAGATTCAGTGCTGGAAGTTGCACTGACAACCATGGACGACACATCTAGTCAAACAAGGATTATCTATAGAGATGTTCCTTCAAGTTCGATTGCACTAGAGGTCAATGATTACAGGATGACATAGAGCACCCAGATCTAGTAGGCCCAATCCCAAATTCCCAATTCAGGTTGTATTAGATCAACTGATCCAATGAAAGGCAGGCTGATCCTGGATTGGCCTGAAAACACATTAAAAATTATTTAAAAATCAAAAATCAGATAAATGAAGGAAAATCAAGAAAAACCTACACATCTAGAAAAATACAAAAAAAAAAATCAAAACAATAAAGTCTCATGCACTTACATCATAAAACACGAATATTCATAGCATAATGCAAGTGGTTAACTGAAACAGGCTAGATGTCCCAAAAAATAATGATTAGATACTATTTCATCCACCAACTTTTAAAAGAGAATTTTAAAAAGAAAATTATGTTAAACAAAAATATTCACTTCCCCTTGAAGGAGAACATTTTAAGCTTAAACTAAATGAGGATGATGATAACTAATTCAAGTGGAACATTTGCAGATAATTGCCATGCAATATGGGTATCTCCTAAAAAGATTTCATATCAGAGAAAAGGCAAAGTGATACAGATTCAAGTATCTCTCAAGTCCCAAAGAAGATTTAAAATGAAATATCAGAAAAAAGGCAACCTACCTCATGACCAGGCATACCACCAACAGAACTTGCGGGTAAAGCTGACACCAAAAGAACAAAATAATGTCAGAACAAAATATATAACTCCAAGAAATGTCAACATAAAGTAGACATCAGAGCAAATGGCAACACACCAGATCCCACACCCAGAGGCTGACTGCTCCCAGAACCTCCAATCATTTCAGAAAGCTTCTTTTTTCTCACATCATCTAGTTTCTCTAGAGATTTTTCCAATGGTTTCATGCCAACCGACTAAGGAAACAAAAAAACTGATATGAGTAGCATGTCTACATAATGTAAATAAAATGGAAAATCGTTTCTCGGAGAAGGTAACACCTTAGCGATTGCAGCCAAAGTAGCAAACGCGGCATCTCTTACTTCTGGAGTACTATCATTCAGGCACTGTAAGGGCACTTTTTTGTTAAGGATTTCATGAAAGGTCTTAATTTGAAAATGCAACAGAAAAACAGCTCATAAGGAAATATGAAACAGCCTGCACTGACCTCCATACAGATTGGAACATAATCCTTGTACGACTTTAGAATAGTTGCTTTATTACTTGCCTCAATACAAAATGTCACCCAGTTTAATGTTAAAGAACGAACAAGTGGAACTTTATTTTTCACGGCCCCTTTGACATCTGCATAGAGAACGGGAACAGCTTTTATATACACTCCAAAATTATAAAAACGAGAAAGGATAATAGGAATTATGCCTTAGGAAGTCAAATAATTTCAATGAAAGGGCACCTTCTAAAATAATAATTTCAATGAAAGGTTAACAAGTAATATCTTGAAAAAAACACTATTCCTAAAGTACATATAATCTGACAATCATAGAGATCAAGCTCAAACACATCAGAAAGTATGTTGAATGAAGCAGTCCAAATAACAATGCGAAACTTGGAAACTTCCTCCTTGCTCTTGAGAATTGAACCTTGGTAATAGGGTGTTTGGTTGCTCTTTTTTCCCTCTTTTTAATCTCAAATTTAAAAATAAGAATGAGAAACTCATTTAGACGTGTTTGGTAACCTCTCTCCTAATTTTTAGGATGAAACTTCCTCCTTTAAAAAGTTCCCTAAAAAAAAAACAAGGGTCGACCAATTTTTTTTTAAATAGGATCTCGCGACACCGTTAGCGCTCCCGTCCCCTCTCCTCTTCCTCCCCTCCCCTTGATGCCGTGTCCTCAAGGGGTGACTCGCGGGCGATCACGGCGGCAGCGGTGCCGGGCCAGAGAGGGCCCTTTGCCGGCGGACTGGCTTTTCATCCCCTCGTCGCCTCCATGGACGATGCCTGCAAGAAACAACAGCGGCCCTCTCCGACGCGCGGAGGCAAGCACGTCGAACCCACCATTGTTTCCCATCACCCCCCCCCAACTCTTCCCAGCAGCACCATCCTCCTAGTTCTCCCTCTCAGTCTCACTCATATCACCAGCCCCTCCTTCCTTTCTCGAGGTTTCTCCCTCGCCATCTCTGGTCTCTTTTTTTTTCCTAGCGGCTCCCCAGTCCTTGACCACCTATGGCAGCTAGCAGACGACCTGGCGGTATTCACTTCAAGTGGGCAGAAAGGAGGAGTGATCTGATTAACCCACAGGAGCACACTTCACATCGATCGATATCCAGTGCCCGGCATGATCTTCTGGTCGAAGCTAGGCCGAAGCTACTCATGTGCTGCGCTTCTCTGATCTGTAGCTCCCATGCTTAGGGAAACCCACCTTTAAGCAGAGACAAGCCCTGGATTTTTTTGCGCTTTTATCCCCTTTGGAGCTTCTACGAAATGATTGATATCAACAAAGGATGCATGAAGGAAAGGCAAAAAGGAATGCTTAGTTTCACAGAGATTCCAAGGTTAGAAGAACTCTGTGGTCTACTATGGCCTCAGCCAGAACGTCGTCAACCTCTGGACCAATCTCTACCTGACCGTCCTCCTCAACGCCGTCGCCGAGATGCCGGCGTTCGTGCTCACCGCGGTGCTGCTGGACTGGCTGGGCAGGAGGCCGCTGGGGGTGTCCACCATGTGGCTCAGCGGGGTCGCAGGGAGCTTGCTGGGCGGAGTTGTTCCCGACGGTGGTGAGGAGCGTGGCACTGGGGTGCGCGACGCAGGTAGGGCAGATGGGGGCGATCCTGGGGCCGCTGGTGGTGGTGCTGGGGGAGAGGGTGCCCTTCACGGTGTTCGGTTGAATGGTTCATGACGACTTAATAAAAGAAAAAAAACTATCTACCAAACAGGTATATACAATTTTTAAAAATCATGTAATTTTTACCAAACAAATAGTGAACAGTTTACATCACTTTTAAAAATTAAGTAAAAAAATTGACCTGGCATAAATTCTGAGAGAGAAATAGTTTCAAAGAAAAAAGTGCTTCCAAACGCCATATAAAGCTTCAGATACCAATTTATCACATTGTTAATGACACTCTGAGCACTGCAGCAGTGGCAATAACGCCAACCCTATGGTTTCGGCCCCCAATGGATGAAGCATGGGCATTGGTACCATTACAAAAAACATGCCAAAGAAGGAATCAATCAACAGTGGAAAAAGAAGTGTGTTATTCGGGTTTCATTGTAGAGATAAAAAGTCAAGGAGTTGAGGATACATCATTGATATCTGCAGGCTGAGTACTGCATTCTTCAGTCTCAATTTGTCAGAAATATAGCATATCCACAGTTGAGGAAAATATAGGCATCATCCAACCACTTTTAATGGCATCAGTATTGACCCGGGCGAATTCAGCCTATATGAACAAGCAAAAGGTACACACTAGCCACTGCCTTCAGTGCAGAAATCAGGCTTTGAGCATAGCACATCAAGATGACAAACATTCCACCATTCACCTATTCGGCAAATACTCACAGAAAAGCAGGTCATATTATGTTATAGTTAAAGAGTTACTTAAAACTAAATTCAAATACAAGGGATTGACAATTGCGGTCAAGGGAGCTCATTGTTGAACACGGAAAATTTTTAAAAGAAATGTTGATTTGTTGAATTTAAATAGCATGCGCATTTTTAATTCCGCGGAATTGGTTTATTAAACGATTTAGGGTTCGAGTACGAGACATTTCCTCACCAACTACAGTTGGTGTTTATTTACATCGGCATAAAGTCCATACACCCTTGATTAACTGTCAAAGAACATATTTAACCTCTATAATATCCATTGTGATATTATGAGTTTTGTCTAATGGATAAGATCATTGATGATCATTCATTAGAAACATACTCTTGCAAGAAATTCGAAAGATTTTCATCCCTTGAATATATGAAATTTGGATTACAATTGGTCTCTTAAGACCCCTTTATATTTCGCCCCGATTATGTAATCGGGTCTTCGAGTTTACATCTGATCGTCATTTGATCATTGAATAGGCCTCTGCTGACACTTGGATATATGGATTGCTTCCATTGACGGCTAGACTGTTTAATTTACTTCTGGTCACCATCAGACTGTTGGATTTACTCCTAACCTTTGACGAACCGTTGAATTTACTTTTGTCCTCAATTGGACAGCCGGAATTACTCCCGACCACGATTAGACCGTTGAATTTGCTTCTGATCAAGATCTGACTGTTGAATTTGAATTTCATCATAATCGGACCCTTCTTTGCTATATCTATAATTTCTGACTCCTTTCTGGGTGTTTCAGTTATTTTTGACCCTTCCTGGGAATTTCTACAATTTTGACCCCTTTCGAGATATTTCTATAGTTTTGACCCTTCTGGATATTTCTGCAGTTTTTTAATTCTCCTGAACTTATCTGTCATTTTTTGACTTCTCAAGATACTTTTGTCATTTTTTGACAGTCTGCGGTATTCTTGTCATTTACTAACATTCCGGGGTAGCCAAATCATTTCTTAACTTTCTAGGACATTCTTGTCATTTCTTACAGTCTGAAGCATTTGTCATTTGACTTTTGGGGGCACAGTTGAAGTTCCCAACTTTCTTAGGCTTCTCTGTCATTTCTTAACCTTACAGAAATTGTTTCTCCTTGAGCTCCCATGGGATGTGGTCCATCTCCATGTGTCTGTCAGCGCACCGCCGCGGATCGACCTACACAGTCAAGTCACAGGGTTCAAGAGGGCAGCGCCCCTTGTGGGAGGTTTTCGAGAGGGCGAAGCCCCCCGGAAAAAAAAACTATCATATGATCCTTGTCCAAGAAATGGAACAATGGGGCATAGCCACATCACGAGGAGATATATGCAAACCAAAGAATTACATAAGACAACTACATGGGCATGTTTGCAAACCCAAGAGCACATATGCAACCCTTGTTGGGCGCACACCCTCCTTGGTGGAGGCACACAAAGCACAAAATGCTTAGGAGATTACTTCTCCTTATGTTTCCATCCTCCTTAGGCTTCAATCCCCTCTGTCTGTGTGTGTCTTGAAATGGGGGCCACGGGGTCTATTTATAGGTATTAGGGGACGGTTACCCCCATAGAGGACCTAGAGAGAAGGAGAATGGGATCAGATAGGTCCTTTGGTGGGCCTATTCGGTCCGGATAGGTCCTTTTGGGGACCTATCTAGGCCCGAACACCTTCTTTCTTTTCTTTTCTTATTTTTTGCAGAGAAAGAGGAATGTGACCGGATGGGTCCCAATGGGGGCCTATCCGGTCCCATTTGGCAAAAAAGGGTGAGAAAAAGAAGCTATGGGCCCCACATGGGGGACCTATCTAGTCCCATTTAGCAAAAGGGTGAGAGAGAGGTTGTGCGTCCCACATGGGGGACCTATCTAGTACCATTTGGCTAAAGAGTGAGAGAGGGGGGCTGCCCCGAATAGGTTCCCTCATTTCTTTCTCCCCTTTCCTTCTTTTTTTTATGTGAGATAGGGAGAGATGGTTGGTCTGGTCCGAGTAGGTTGGAGCCTATCCGGACCACGTTAGCCTATCCAGACCAGGTTGGTCTTCTCACCTTTTGCTCAGGTTAGCCTACCCAGACCAAGTTGGTTTCTCACCTTTTGCTCCTTCATTTTTTCCCTTTTTTTTGTTTTAGAAAGGAAGAGGGCTGGTCTAGTCCGGATAGATCCCAGCCTAACTGGACCAAGTTAGCTTTCCCTCATTTTTTTTGTTTTTCCTCTATTTCCTTAGGGTTCAACACTTACCTCTAAGGCTTTTTTTTAGAAACTAGACGGTACCACAACGATATTAAATGTAAAAAGAACAGATGTACAAATAATCAAGTATAAGCGATGTGTTCCCAAAAGATCCATATAAAACTTCACACCAAGGCAGTGTGGCACACATTACAAAACAAAAACAGAGTTGTATGAGTCCACTTTACAAAGATGTTCAGCCCTCTCTATCACAAATGAAAAAAAAACAACCCTATCCGAGACCCTTGCTTCTTTTTGAAAATTCTATTGTTCCTTTCTCCGTGCAAGGCCCATAGGGTAGTATGAAGGATAAGCCACCAAATCATTTTGTCGCCCTTAAGGGTCCAATTACTGTGTCATTCTCCAATCAGTTGATGCACACTTCCATGTGCAGCAAAAGTGCATTAAATCCTTGTCAAAATCCTAATCCATATCTCCTTAGAGAGAGAGCAACCTATTAAAAGGCGATTCAAGGTCTCCTCCTCTCCATTTATGTCCTGTAGAAAAAGGGCAAGCCTATCACACGTCAACATCCACTCATGCGAGATCCTCCAGATAAGAAGCTTTACTTTAAGGGGACTCTTAGAAGACCAGATCTACAAGGCAAGGCGATGCCAAACCCCTCTAAATGAAGTTATATGCTGACCTGACTTAGAACCGCCCTCTTTATCACTCCTCTACCACCACTGGTTGGCTTTGTTTAACTCTAAAGCATAGTCTAGGAGGAAAAGGAGGCCCTCCAACTGATCAATCGTGTTTGTCCTAAGATTTCTCCTAAAGGATAGTGGCCATTTCCCATTAATAATCATGTGTCAAAAGACCGAGAAATCAAGGTCAAAGGTGCTACTAAGACCGGACAGAGCTTCAAGAAGATAGCCTCCAGAATAAAGTCTCCACACCATCTATCTTTCCAGAACTGGGACTTATGTCCACTACCAAGTCGAACCTGAACACTAGAAATAACGATATCCGTGCAGTGAAAGATACATCTCCAAATGGGTGAAATATTATGTTGAAAGGCTGGGATCAAATCTCAATCCCTTGCTCTACCATAGTACCTCTACCTGATTACGTGTAACCATAGTCCACTGGCCTCAAGCCCCAACTTCCAAAGCCGCTCGCACAAGGGCGCCAAGTTGAAGTCTATAATATTTTTAATACCCACTCCTCCCATCTCCTTACTCTTATAGACTCTCCCCCAAAAAATATCATGCCATCCCCTACATCTTTCTCCACTATTATTACAAAAGAATCTTGATTGAATAGGCTCCAACTATTTTGCAATCATCTTCCGAATATAGAAGATGTACAAATAGTAGATAAGTAGACTATCCAGCATTAATTTGCAGAGCACCATCCTCCCCCTATTAGAGAGGTGCTTCACCTTCCATCCTGATAGTTTAGACTCATACTTTTACGCCACATTTTGCCAATCACAGCAATGTAGGGCCCCAAAAGATAGCAAGAGACCCAGATATATGAAAGGAATTTCTTCCATGCGACAACCTAATATGAAAGTAGCTCTCTTGAGATCCCTGTCATCCATGTTCACTCCCACTATGTGGCAACTGCTGACATTGACCTTAAGTCCACTGAATTCCTTAGCAACTCTAGCATTAGCCTGGCAACATAAAGCTAACTCTCATTCTATGCTGAAAATAAGATGGTGTCATCAGCAAACTGCAAATGGGTGATGCATGCACTATCTAGTTCAGCCTAAAAGCCTCTGATCAGTCCCAAAGATTCAGCTTTCAACCACATCTTGCTCAATATACGACTATACGTGCTACCAAGACAAACAAAGAGGGGGGATGGGATCTCCCTAATAAAACCCTCTACCACTATGGAACGAGGAGGTGGGCTCCCCATTCATTAACATTGCACATGTAACCAACAAAACACAAGTATGAATCCATTCAATCCATCCGTCGTCAAAACCTATCTTCGCAAAGACATCAAACAAACATTGCCAAGTTGACACGGTCATATACTTTCTCAAAAATCTTGTTTCAAGATCACCTCTCACTTACTCTGAGTCTTCATAATATACAAAAATTCATGAGCCACCAAAAAAAAATTCCTGAATGTGCCGTCACTTAATAAAAGCCCTTTCGTAACCATTAACCATTATGTCAATCACGATGTCTAGTGTCATAGCTACCAGCTTGATGATAATCTTATATGTCCCATTCAGAAGACTAATGGGTCTGAAGTCCACGAAGCATTGTGCCCATTGTTTCATAGGTACGAGGGCTAAGATAGTTTTGTTGATGCCCTTCAAATGTGCCCTACCCTCCTGAAACTCTCATACTGCAAGCAAGAGGTCATTCTTGATGATGTCCCAACACTTTTGAAAAAAAATGCCATTAGGAAATCCTCTTGACTTAGAGCTTTATCACCTACAAGAGCGAAGACTGCCTTTTGAACCTCTGTCTCCGAGAAGGGGTGGGAGAGGGCTTCCCTATCCTCAGATGAGAGACGAGGGAGGAGGCCATCATCAACCGTAAGTCTCACCAAAATCCCTGCGCTGCATCCTAACCTCTTCATCCCTACTGATAAGTTGCTCGCATACTTTGATATAGGAAATGGAGTTGATTCTCCCTCTTCCAGAAGCTATTTGCTAGAAAAAGACAATATTCTTGTCCCCTTTCTTGAGCCATTTCTCTCTTGATCTCTGCTTCCAATAAATCTCTTCCCTTGTGAGGATCTCTTCAAATTGTGACTTTAATCTATCCCTGAGCAACAGGTCAGATTTATCCAACTGCCCTACCTCCACCAAACAATTCATTGCCTCAGTCTGTTAGAGAATCCTGCCCTTACTGCTTTGACAAGTAAAGTCTTGTCTGCATCCCACTCCTTTACTACTTGTGCCACATACTTCAATTTACCCACCAGTCTAGCCATAGGTGATTATTCATGCCTCTGAACATTCCAGGCCTATCTGACAATGTCCATGAAATCCCCCTCTCTGAACCAATATCCGTCAAGTATGAAGCTCCACCTCCCCTTATGCCTACGGCTAGTCTCCAACAGAATGGGCTTATGGTATGACATAGATCTTGCCAAACAGGATGGGTGCACATGAGTCGAGTGATCCTCCCAATCAACTGAAACTAGAAACTTGTCCAGCCTATAGAGCATGTGTGCCCCTCATATTCGACCAGATAAAATGTGGATTTGACTATCTAATGTCGACCAGTGTAGCCTCCTCTATGAAATCGACGAAGTCTCTCATTTCCCCCGAACGAGGGTAATCACATGTCCTCTCACATGGTGTAGCAACAACATTAAAGCCTCCTCCACACACCAACGC
Source organism: Amorphophallus konjac (assembly GCA_022559845.1). Classification (NCBI taxonomy): domain Eukaryota; kingdom Viridiplantae; phylum Streptophyta; class Magnoliopsida; order Alismatales; family Araceae; genus Amorphophallus; species Amorphophallus konjac. The sequence continues at coordinate 42,675,849 of CM040121.1, forward strand.
CGGCCTAAGTTGTGATGGTAGAAGAGTAATTGTTCCCAAGGAACCGCTTTCCTTCTCTGCTTTGAGGGCCATATATTGTAAAGCCAGACCGCTTACATTTCGGAAGTAGAGAGAAATGGCCCCTTGGCTGACCTCCCTATCTTCGTCCACCTCTTCTACCTCAAAGTGGGTCCAAAGGATCATGATGCCACCAACCTTCCCATCTACTGGGGAAGCCACACCTTTGGATAGTCTAGATCCCCCAATCTCTTTCATATTAGACTCCCCATTCCCCTCACATTTGGATTCTTACAAACACAAAATGTCAATCTTGCATCATCTGACTAACTCCTTCACCACCCTCCTCTTCTCAGCTCCACAAATCCCCTTTGCATTCCTACCTTCCCCCTCGTCTAGCTCACTCCTCTCTCCTCCATCTCTCACCCTTGCCACCCTCTTCTGTGATTTCCCTCCCTTGGCATCCCTCGCCATGCTTATCAACCACCTCTTCTATACCTTGATAAACACCCCTCAAGATCCCTCTCCAAACCCACAAATGATATCCCCACCTTATCCACCAGCTCCCTGACATGCGCCTCCATTAGCCTCTCCACCGCCCCAACTAGCTCCTTCACTACCTCCTCTCGCAGTCCACACACCTCCGCTAAAACCTCCCTACAAGATTCTCCCCCCTCCAACTCCCTAACCCCTCCCAGTGTCTTTGGGGTCCGCAGTTGAGTTTTCTTTCCTTTCAGTTTCCTAAATCAACCCAGCCTCTTGGAGCTCCCTAGCTCGCAAAAGGTACATGTCCTACTAATTAGGGTACCCCAAGGCCGCTCACCAGTAAGCGTTGGTCGTCTTCGGCCCACCAGAGTCCACAAGCTCCTTCAACAACCGATCACTTGCCTATGACAGGTGTTTAACCCATGGAAATAAATAAATAAATAGATAGATAAGTATATATTTCTCCTTTGAAAAAGAAAACACATTCGTGGTTATTTAGGTAGCATGTGTATTATTATTTCCGCGAATTTAGGTTTATCAGACGATTAGGGTTCGGGTACGGGACATTTCCCCATCTCGACCATAGTCGATGTTTATTTACATCGACGTAATGTCCGAATACCCTTGATTAACTGTCAAAGAAAATATTTTTCCGCCTCTACAATATTAGCTGTGATATTAGGGGTTTTCTCTAACAGATTTGATCAAAGAGATCACCCATTAGAGATACACATTTGCAGGAGAAAATTAAATATTTCATTCTTTGGATTCATCCTTACAAAATACATGAAATCCTGATTACATAGTCGGGTCATTTGATTTACATGTGGTCTAAATTTCACTACCAGAGCAGGCCGTTGAATAAGTCTCATAGAGATCAAACCCTTTTTTGGGATATATTTGCAATTTCGGACGCATCATGGGTATCTCTGCATTTTTTCACTTTTGGTGGTATTTCTACAATGTTTCCTCTTTTGGGCATTTCTGCAACTATCCCGTCATTGGGGGTATTTATGCAATTTGTCCAGACAAAGGATATTTTGGTAACATCTGGACTGAACAGGAGTTTTTGTATAATCTTGGCAATAGGCGCAAGTCCATCATTGGGGAAGACCCGTTGACCAAAGACTCTCGGGAGATTGCTTCCCCTTCTCGAGCTCTCGTGAGTTGGGGTCCAACTTCGCGCGTCCATCAACGTAACGCCGGGGATCGACCCGATGTTCATAGACAATCAAGGCTTATACAAATTTCCCGGACACATCTCGGGTGTCCACACAGTTATAAGACTCGAAAAGACCTTCCTATGAAGTTAGAATTCCGAGGGGACATGCTCTCATTTCCCAAAAGAGATACACAGATCGCATAATAGTGGCCAGTGATGCACATGAGTTAAGAGAGGTTTTCTCTTTATAGCATACCCTCGCAGTACAACACAATCACCACATAAGCACAAAACCGAGGGAGATGGGCCTTTAAAAGAAAACACATCAAACATTGTCCGTGCGCTCTGTCTCTCTATCTGCGTTCTTCTGTGCAAATGAGGGCCCCATTAGGGTATTTATAGAGTCCCGAGGGAATCCCGGCGGTTACACCCTCCATCCGAGGCAAAATAGGAGATTTAGGACTTGATCCGGACTAAACCCCCAGGTTGAGGAGTTGTTCCCGGGCCAGAACTCCATAGAAAAGATGGACCCGAGCCAAACCCCATGTGGGGAGGGCGGAATCGGATCAAAACCCCATGGGGAGGAATGGAACCAGGCCAAAACATACACGGGGAGGATGGAACCGGTCCAAAACCCCATGTAGGGGGATGGAACTGGGGCAAATCCCCATGTAGGGGGTGGACTCGGGGCAAAAACCCCCATATGGGGTGGACCCGGGGCAAAAACCCCCATATGGGGGTGGACCCGGTAGAAACCCCCAATATAGGGAAGGATCCGGTCCAAAACCCCCATATGGGGGTGGAGTCGATCCAAACCCCTTATATTGGGATAAAACCAAGCTATTACTATTATTATTTTACTCTTTTTTTTGTACTACATTTGTTGATCTGCCATTTACTGCTGTTGTAGCTGCTTCTATGAGCTGCTGCCAATGTTGCTTCTGTAAGCTGCTACCACTTCTGCTCACTTATTTTCAGTTGCTTCACTTGTTGCCGTTGCTGCCACTGAGCTGCTGCCCTTGTGTTGCTGCTACTATTGAGCTGCTGGTGTTGCTCCTGTGGGCTGCCCAGTGCTGCCTCTGTGAGCTGCTGCTGCTGCTCAAACTTGTTAGTTGTTGGTTGTTGCTGCTGTTACAGCTTCTTTGCACTGATATTGCAACCTACTTGGTGCTACTGTTGCAGCTTGTTTTGGTTAATTGGGGTAGAACACCCACTTGAGACTTAATCAACCAAAAAAAAACCTTTTAATCCAATGTGTAGGGTGGACCCAGGCCAGAAATAACCCCCTAGGGGGTTAGAACCGGGGCAAACCCCCCTTTGAGGGTGGACCCCAGGCAAACCCCGCAAAGGAGGGGTGGACCCGGGGCAAACCCCCATTTGGCGCAAACCCCCATTTGGCGGGTGGAACCGGGGCAAACCCCCCCACCTTTTGGGGGTGGACCCAGGGTAAACCCCCAAAGGGGGGTGGACCCGGGTCTAAAACCCCTATAAGGGATGAAAAAAAGGGGACGACCCCTATAAATATATATATGTATATATATATATATATTCTTTTATTTATTATTGATCATTTTTTTTTGGCTTTAACATCAGGGAGGTGTCAGGAGGTCAATGCAATGAGCTTGCCGCCGACAATACCTAACAACGGCCTCCGTCCCCGAGCGTTGGCCGCAATTGCACACTGCCTACTTCCAATGATACACCCAATGTAGACAAACATCAATGGACATAGAGTTGTGACGACCGAAGAGGGCTGGCCGAATAGTCTGTCACGGAGATAGCCGTTGGTGACCAGTTGGACTCTTCTACATGTCACATCGCCGCTAGCATTGTAGCCAGGTTCAAGTAGAGAAGACAAACGTTATCGGGCCCGTGAAAACCAATAGGGCCACGACTCCCGAATTCGAGTAAGTCATGGGTCAGTCGGATCAGATCCGAGTAGCGACCATCTCCCAATGTAATAATGCCCAGCCCATTTTTTGTCGTATTTCCCGACCTTGTTGACTTCGGGTTGCCCATCCTGCCACCTGTTGCTAGTCCCCCCATCCCAAACAACGGAACAATCTCCGGCCCATGAGTTGAAGACGACCCACCTGGCCCAACGAAAGTGGTGCCTCGATTCAAATTTGAATCGAGGGCTAGGGGGTTGCCATGTACTCCCCTTGCTGCCCTTCGTCTTCTACCTCCTGCCGCAAGGCTTGCCCTAAGCCAACCTGACACTGCCACGTGTGCGATTCCAATCGGACAGAGAACCGACAACAAAATCGTCCTCCCCTATGAAAAAGGAGAGCACCTGAGGCACCATCACCAGGCTAGAATCCAAACGGTGGCCTCCACTGTGCTTAGTGTCCCGGCCGAGACAAGCGACATGCTACCAAGCTCAACCCGCCCTAAACTTCTGGCCAAGAAGGAGATTCCTTCCTCATCGCCTAGGATGAGAGGAATCCCTGCAAACGCGACGCAAAGACCGGTCTCCCTCAGATTAGAGAATGTCCCTCTCAAAAAACCCCAGTGTTGAACCCGAGAATGGTTCTGTTAGCCACCAGGAAGCCTGCTTCTGCCACCGCCTCTGCCACCTCCACACGTAGGCCAATAGCTAAGAAGCCCCCTTTATGGACTCGGTTGACCTCCCATCGACCCTCCTCATCCCACCGTACATTGAGAATCAATCAGTCCCTCTAACCGCCTCCGAGTCCAACCCTCCCTCTAAGGGCGACAGCCACAGGCAACGTCGGAACCAATCCATCCGTCCAAGGAGGATAGCAGATGGGATTCGCCCAACCTCCTGGCAATCCCACCTTCCTTCTGGACAGGCAGAGACGGCATCCTTTTCAGACTATGTCTGCAAAGGAACTCTTAAACAAGGTCCTACAGTCTCTGGGCAGACTCCCTACAGGTGCCCCCTCCTCCGGCAATGGAAACACACAGGCCCCCTCCCTTGAGAGCCCAACTAGCCTCCACGACTAGATGAAAATCTTGTTCCCACCGAACCTCGACCTTCGCCAAACTCCCCAACCGTCCCCTGTTTAGCGACATGCCTGGGAATGCCAGTCGAGGGCCACCGCCTCCTACGGGGACGCGGTTCACCCCGGAAGCAAATGCCAGAAAGCAGACCTAAACCCTCTGGAGATCTCCATCTTCTGCGCCGTAGGTCGAAGTGCATCCAGTGATCTGAGGCGATTTGATCAACACTAACCTTGTTTTGCCACCGGCACCAGCTTGGGAGCTTGCAGACCTGCTGGTGGTCACTAGTTGCCATCAGGATGCAACATGGGTACCCGATTTGCGGCACCCAGCGTCGGGGTGGAGGGGAGAGGGCACAACCGAAAGCTTATAGGGTGTTTGGGAACAATTTTTTTAAAAAAACTCTTTCTATCTTAAAAATTATAAGGTATCAACTTTTTACTTCATTTTTAAAATTAGTAAAAATAAGTCACTCTCTGTTTGGAAAAAATAATATAATTTTTAAATTTGTTTGTTAGAGCCGTGGGAGCCCACGTCCTCTTCCTCCTCCCTTCCTTCATCGGTCGTCTCCTCCCAACGACACCACCACCACTGTCACCGGCACCATCCTCTACCTTTCGAAGGATTGGGAGGATTTGAGTAATTTACCGCAGGCCCCGCAGCTACTACTAATGGAGTTTTCCCATCGGCAAAAATGAGATCTTGGTCCTCCATGTCATCTGCATCCAATGGCCCAAGGCAATTGTCCATTTCTTCGGATAAACTGAGACCGAGGTATCCATACTGCTCTAGAAAAGTTCCACCATGGTTTTGAGGAAGATAAAAAGGACAGAGTGTATCAGGTGGCCTGATCTTACCAAGAGGGAAACCAGTAATAGCAACATCAGCATGGAGCATGGAAGGAGTTCGGGGTCCACCTCAGGTGAAAGTGGGGGGATAGCATCCTGCAGTTCGCGAACATAGTAGGTTGCCGGTGAACAGACTTTCGATCTTGCGCATCCCCACTGACCGGGGACTACGACAGTGAAGGGGGAAGCCCCAGCTCAAAGCCAGCGTCGCCGCCTCCGATCAGTTCTCCGCTCCCCGGAGCATGCTGTGGCCGAAGTCGGCTGCGGTGGGTGAGTCCCAGACGGCGACCACGCCGATCTCGACGCAGAGGGGGGGAGAGGTCGGAGGGGAAGGGAGGACGTAGGGGAAAGGGGGACGGAGAGGCCGGCGGGGAGGGAGGGACGCGGGGGGAAGGGAGATGGGGGACGCAGGGGGAAGGGGGGTTGCCCGTGTCCACGTCGAACGTTCTCAAATAAAAAATAAGTAAAGAGTTGTTTTTATTTAGAAAGAGATTTCAACAAGATGAGATTCTATCTAAAAAAATAAAGAGGTATTACCAAACGTACTTAAGAGAGCTATCTATTCTAATTTTTATTTTGAAAGAGAAAAGAGATAAAATACTACAACCAAACACCCCATTACCTCTAAGATGTTAATATGTCATAGAGAATTCTTGTGAAAATCATTGATCTTACTGTCATGTCAACATTCAAACTGCATTGTCAGTCCTTTCTCTTCCTTTTTATAATTTTTCTACAAGCAGCAGAGGAGGAACAACGGTTTTCCGCTGCTTCAACTGCAAAGACTGATACAGTTGTTGCTGCTGTTCCAGCGTCCATACCCTTCTATCCATGCAACTAGAGATGCCCCTGCATTTCTTTTTTCTTCTTCTCTGCAGATGGCGTGGTTTTACATTTTCCTTCAACAGATTTCTATTGTTGTTCTTTCTATTCTCCATTTTCCATGAGTTAATAAATCCTCTTTTCTTTTTCAACTACTGCTACCACTGTTGCCATTCGTTTACCCTTTCCTTTCTACTCCTTCAGCTGGTGCTGCTGCTTTTCTTTTGATTTCTTCCTTTTTCATGCAGTTCTCTTAGAGTTACCTTTATTGACAAAGTTATTACAAGGTGATGCAGGATGGCACAGTGCCTCCAAGGAAGTTATGCTATTTTCTGTCACATTGGTTGCCTTCAAAACCTTTCTTATGTCATGCCTCATTAGTCTGAAAAAAAGTCTCTGCATTGGCTAGTACCTTTTTCACTTTTTTATTTTTACCTTTTGCCCTTTTGTAAGTGGATTGTACTAGTCCCCTTTTTATCTTCCTCTATCAGCAATTCCCAACTATCAACATACTATGGATTTTGCTATCCCCAGGTTTTAGTCAGCCGTTAGAGTCTTCCTAAACAAGCAACTAATTACACAACTTAAATGTCTCTCAAACCCAAAGGTGTGCCGCTTTTGCACTAGAGACCGTGGTAGCTCAAATATTCCACTTTTTATATTAATTTCTGAGCATCAAAACAAAAACATATGCTAGATGGCGTCTAGCAGGCCTTACATGCGAAACCCAAAAGACAAAACAATTAAGTATAGAGTTCACAACAGCAGAAAACAAGCCCAGCAGCCAGAGAACCTGACAGCAAATGACACCAAAGACAGCATGGCACATAATTTCTATGCTTTATTTGCACAACAGTAATCATGGTTTAACTGCTATTGAGCTCAAAATAGTCCCTTATTTTAATTTCACCACAGCCAACTCATAACATCTGAATAGTAGGTTAGAAGTAAACAAGGTTGTAGGACAGTGACAAATTAGCACCTGACAAGAACATTGCAAGAAAAGAAGTCGATTGAAAACAGGCAGTAAAAAACTGATTAAGCCAAAGAATACAAAGTACTGATCCTTTCAATGGATAAAGTAGGGTTACTGGACATGCCTTCAAGAACATCAGCAAGCATCAAACAACCAGCTTTATACATTGATTGAAGAGTCTGAGCAAGAGCCTCTGTCAAGACTGGCTTCTTTTCTTTCAGTTTTTCCTGTTTCAAGAGAAAGAAAATATAATTCAAAAGAAGTGATACAAAACTATGCCAGTCACCATCGCAGTATGTAATTATCAGCTGTGAGACAAAAGCAGAGTACAATGTCTAGATGTTCATTTAATAAGCCTTTAGACGATTCAATTGATAAGCATTAGATACCCACCTTAATCAGACAGTATAAAATTTGAATAGCAGATATTCATAAATATGACAAAATAAGATAACACAAAGGCTTGAAACATAAAAGAAAAAATGCAGATCGGTATTTGACATACGAGTAGCGTGGGCAACAGAAAGCGAGAGCTCCCAGAAAAATGATTCCTTAAACCTCTGGCCAAATTCCCGATTGCTTGAATAGCTTCAACAGAAACAGCAATGTTCACATCTGTTACAAGCTGGCATAATAAATGAATTCAGATTATACTCCCATCATGAAATCAAAATACATGATGACTACATCATGTATAAAGCCTAAACAAGAATATTTGTTGTTTCTAGACGAAAGGATGCAATAGATATTTTATACTTGATTCAAAAGACATTTTCTCACTAAAAACAGGTGCTTGGCCTTGTATGTGCCAATGTGCAAGTCACACTGGATGATGTCTGCAGGGAGAGGGGGGCCCACAGAAAGGACAACGAACACTAAGACATCACTAATATGGGAATTCATCGGCAGATGCCTACAACACATTTGCTCAGAAGCACTGACATGACACAGTTGCCAAGAAGCAGAGAGTTGCCCAGAAGCACTAACACGTTTGGTGACAGAGGAAAGACATTAACAAAGAGGGCAAAAAAGGACATCATAACCGTCAATTAGTCAGTTACATGTAACTCTATAAAACAAAGAAAAAAGGAAAACACTAGAGGAACAGAAGGAGAGATTTGTATACCTTCTTGAGGGTTCGACATGTTTCAGTGAAATCACCAGGAGCAATCTTTTTTGTTGAGGCAAGATTAGTAAGCTGAGCAACAGCATCTCTCCTTTCAGACCATTTGGTAGCTTTCTGAGGTCAGAAAATGGAGTCATATATTTGTCTAATCGGAAACTGCTCTAGCAGCCAACTTACATGCAAAGCCCAGAACATAATGAAAATGCAGCATACAAAAATTAACATGAGAGAGAGAGAGAGAGACCAACCACTCCATCCCAAAATCCTGACTTCTCTAAAGGGGCCAAAATATCAACAGGATCAACAAGTTCATACTCATCAATTTCCTGTGGAGCTGAAAACACAGGAGATGAGACTGCTGGTTGGCAAATTTCCAAAGGTGAAACAACACAGAAGAGAACTAAAGACATAGCTGCACTCTGATTGCATGTGAATTTGGTTAATTAAAAATGAAATACGACAAAAGCACTAGGAGTCAGCCATCTCTTTCCTACCATCAGAAACAGATTCCTCAGAAGGACCAGTCCCAGGAGCTTCAGTTGCCACTTCTATCTCTGTTTCCTTATCTTGCTCAGATCTGAATAGGAAAGCAGCAAATATCAAAAACAACTAAATCAGAGGCATGACTGAAATGCGACACAAAAGCTGAATAGCTAATTGCAAACACGGGGGATATCCTTCCTTTCAAAGTGATAATTCAGATTTGCATGTTCACCGTGCCTGAGATTCAAGTGGGAAAAAACTAAATAGAACAAAACAATACTGACAGCTTGGCTGAATTAAATTGTTGAAAAAAAAGAAATGCCTTGATTTTTTATATTATCTCACTGATAGAGATCATTATTTCACATTCAGAGCAAAGGAATGAATCCTCATTACAGTAAAAAATAAAAAATAAATTGAACCTTGACTTAACATTTGAATAGTTCAGGTTATCCATTCAGATACTAGGAGTGCAAGTCAGGTGGGGTAGACCTGGATCCAGTCTGACTATTCTTTTTTCTTTGTTTTTGGTCCTCTTGTATATTCAGATTTCAAAAGTCAGTATCCACAATCCGCATATTCTTTACTAGGACATCCACCAAACCCAGATTTAAATCCCACGATACCCACGTGCTCCTCCACACCCTTTCTCTCCTTTGCCATCAGTGCAGCATCCACTTGAGAGTCTCACTATGCCCATCCTTCACGGGCATCTTCTTGAAAAATGGTGGTGGCAGCAACGCCAGTGTCACCCCCGTTATCTCCCACTCCCCGACCCATCCCCCCAACTTGCTTGAGCTGCACCACCTCAATGAACCCATCAGGGCCTTCTGCAGCACCACACCCCACTTTGCAGGCAGCTGACCCACCTGGTTGATTGCATTCCTCATGGTCACCACACTTTCTCCCGAGGATGGACTAGATGCACAAGCCGACAGCAACTGCAGTGGTGAAGAGAAACACAAGCAGCAACTGCAGGGGTACCTACTCTAGGCTGTGCTTGGGAACAATGGCTGAGGCTTCCATGGATTTGCAGCTTAGGAGGAAGGAGAAAGGTAGAATCTTTAATGATGTTGGGGCACGAAAAACGTGGTGGTTTCTGGGGGAGCTTTATGTGGCAGAGCCAAGAATTGCAGGAAATAAAAATAAAGATAGGGAAGATGAAGGTTAATTATCAGGGCTACGGGGAGGGGGTCGAGACATGGTGCCATCGGCATCCTCCTTTGACACCCACCGCCTCTCTAGGTGCTCCTGAAGCAAACCAGTGCAGTGGTGTTATTCTGAGGCCATCACATAGTGATAGTGTCAATTAAGCAGATTTGCCAATGGGAAATGTGGATGCAGCATTTTGGAAGCGGAGCATGTGAGCATGAGAAGGAAAGGGGAGAGAAGGAGGTAGGCAGAGATGAAGCAGAAAACAGGGGATGAGTTTGGAAGCCAGTGGTTTGCCAATGGGAATGTGGATGCAGCATTTTGGAAGTAGAGTGTGTGAGTGTAAGAAGGAAAGGGGAGGAAAGAAGATAGGGAGAGATGAAGCACAGAACAGGGGGTGAGTTTGGAAGCCAGTGGTTTGCCAATGGGGAATGTGGATGCAGCATTTTGGAAGTGGAGCATGTGAGCGTGAGAAGGAAAGGAAAGGGAAGGAGGTAGGGAGAGATGAAACAGAGAACAGGGGACGAGTTTGGATGCCAGCGGTTGCCGAGAGAGAGGGGGGTAAGCAGAAGATTCAGTGTATTCTTCAGGCAAAAAATAAACATCACATGACATACAAAGTCTCAAATAACAGGAGACCATTCACTCGAGCACAGATCAAAAAGCATTAGTTGCAACTAACATCAGCACTCTTCTCCATTTAAGATAAGATTTATCAATTAATTGACAACTCACAACACTCTGTCCAATGAGATTCAGGAAAAAAATGGATAAGTATCTAATAAGCATAATGCCGACAACTTTTGTCAAACTCAAAGAGCCCTTAGAATCCAAGAATATCATGAGAATTCTTTTGTTAGTTAATTTAGTATGCACTATGCAGCCTATAAAATGTATACAATTATGTATCTATTTCTTAAACATTGTACTTTAAACTCCAGGAAAACATGAAAAGGATGATTATTACTCATCAGTGTTAAAACACAAAAACAAACCAGTTAAATGAAGTCATTCAGGAGTACTAGGAAGGATTCATCTGCTGATAAGTTCTCACAGACATGATGATTAGAGAGTGATGCTTCGCCATCCTTAGAGACAGTCACAATAACCTTTTTCATATGTCTGTGAACATCTTGTGGACACCCAGAAGCAGATGACAGAGACTTGACACAAGGTCAGCCAGTGAGAAAAGACTTGTTTGCAGCCCAATCCTACCAAAAATCTAGTCAGAAGCAACAAGCAATACTCAAAGCAAACACTTCTTCATATACAGTACAGAATAAAGATCTGTAGTTACAGGAAAGACTAGCTTCTCAAGTCTTCACCAGTCAGTCGCTAACTATAAAATACATGAGCATGAAATGCCAAGAGAAATTCCCCTTGTGTGTGAACATCAAAAAAGAGACTGGAATATCTACCTTATTTTGCGAGTTGGTTTAGCAATCCCAGTTACATTGGCAAGTTCAGCTTCCAGCTCTTTTCTCTTCAAACGTAGGGTAACAAACAATCAGAACATGCACAATATGTGATACTTCAAACAAGTCGTATTTGATTTCCTAACCATTGTATCCCGCATCTTCTCAAAAAGAATTGATTTAACGGGATCCTTCCCAATCCAACGACAAAGTTCAAGTGTAAGCCCTTTGGATGAAGCACGAACATTCTGATCTTGGTGATCAAAAAGTTCAGGAAGCATTTTTAATATTTTCTTGGGTGGAACAACTTTTGCCCCAAATTCACTAGATATAGAACACATAACCAGAAGAATGTTAGAACTAGAAATGAATAAGAATACACACCATTGCACAATGGCACAAACATGCAAAGTCAGAAAGTAAACCTAAGTGCTTGGAACATGACATCAATTGCTGGTACAACAGCTTTTGCTACTTTGTTCTTTATCGCTTTTTCCATGGCTTCCTATTGGACAAAACATTAGAGAATAGAGTAAGAATTAAGGATCAAATAGACGAAAACAGAAAAGATGAAACCAACCACAGAGACTGACAAAAAGTAAAAACACTACTGTCCAAAATTAACTGTAGAATACTTGGCATGTAATATTCTCACAAGCAAAACAAATCATTTTTGGGCCAAAAAAAATTGGGCAAATGGTTGACAGTAATCAACTTGATACTCTCTAAGATTCATTTATGTGAAGAAAGAATTATTATTTCATACTTCAGAAAATTTCATATGTTTTGCCATATGCATTCCTACATCATATTGCCTAATTGCATTAAAAAATCACTTCACTCTGAATCATACTTCAATATCAATAAACAACATCAGTAACCAAATGTGAAAGTGAAACAACATCATTAAGTCATGTAATAGATGTAAGATAGTGGCTTTTTGGGCTAAGGATTTATGTAAAGTGGAGACTCGTAACTCTTCTCTCTTTTTGTCGTTGGGGAGTTAATTGGGTACACCGTCTTGGTGTGGTGGTCTTTTTTGTAAAGAGGTTTTGAGAGCTGAGAGCTTTTACCTGTACAAGCCTATCTTCTTTAATATACACTTGGGGTATCATCCACTTTTCACAGAAAAAAAAAGTCATGTAATATATGATCATCAGTGGCCAGAAATAATTTTTAAGCAAGGTTTCTAAAAGGCATTTCCTACTTCCTAGAGCCATTGCATGACACCCTATTCAACATAATCTAGCATTAAATGTGAAGTTGTTCGTTATTATCAACTAATACCGTTATTTGTCAAACAATGATCAGTTATACGCTAATAGCCGCAGAAAACCGATGGCTATTCTCGACTAACAGTGTTCTGTTATAAGTGATCGGTACCTTGTATCCCTAATAGTAAAAGGGTTTGATGACAAAATTCCATAAAAGAATGCTCAAGTGCATAGCTCATGACACCCTAGCATCAAAGATGCAACCCATACAAAGGATAACATACCCCAACAGCCCAAGATGATGAGAAACACATGCATCAACTCCAAACCTCCCCCAAAACTGAAGCTCTCCCCCTTCATCCCCTCAAGCACATATATGAAGCTTTAACAGTCCCCCATTCCAGCCCCAGCAGCCTTACATTGTACTCTCGTGGCCTTTCCAAAGGGTTCTGGAGATCCTATTTGAAAGTGCATCAGTCAGTAGTTATATACTTATTTAGATCATCTGCCAAAACTTCGCATCAGCTTTCACATTTCACCTCCTAACCAGATGTGCAAAAGCTACCAGATGAATATCCAAGAAACCAAATGGTGCATGAACATGAAGACACAGGGCGCAATAAACAAGACATCTCATAACACCAAAAGAAAAGGAGCAACATATGAGTTGTGAAGAAAGGATTAGCAACCTAACGTATGGGAAATCTCAGAATCATCAACTACATATGAGAAACTTCACCTTTACAGTAAGACTCCAAATTATCATAGCATGAGGATATTCTAAATGTACCATTTGTTATATAATGAAAACCAATGTAACCATGAAGAACACTGCAAGTCCCATCGATAGTAAAACCTGACATATGTAGCTACAAAGGATGAGACTCAACAGCCCAACACCTCTGGTGTCCTCTAAATCAAGGCAACTCGCAAAGTGACTCATAATGATTCATACAAGTAAGCAACTCTCCCTCTTGGAGTCTTCATTAATACTAATGTGTTAGACAGACTAAAACCACATTGTATCAGCTGAGTCGAGATGAGAAAGTCTAAATCAATCTGACTGAACAGTTTGATCCAGTCAGTCGAACAACCAAACCTTGCTCTAAATACCCAACTCAACATCCCAATCCCCATAACAATACACTTGCCAAACTTTATTTTCGGCCAGGACATTTAACTAGAAACACCACCAAAAGCTGCTAGGGGAGAAGAGAATGATGTTATCTACATCCATAGTGGTGCTCAGTTAATTCTTCTCCTTATGCAAAGTTATGGAAACATAGTGGAGGGAGAGCACTTCTGGCATTCTCTCCCATAGCCTCTGTGATAACCCTAAAAATGAGGAGGTGAGAGAGCGACCAAACAGAAGAAACCCCTAGTCACATTATAAAAATCACTAAAAAAATGCAACGGTTGCTCACCATGTAATTGCCTCCTATTCAATTTCTTCTTTGACAGCACACAAACTGCTATGTCTTGATTTTATTCTTGTTTTTGTGGGTTGCGACCTTCTACTACCATTTCATATACAGTGCCTCATTTGGCTATGTTCAATGCATGTCTTGATTATGCTCTGCTGTTTTTTTCTTATTCTTAATGATTTTCAAGTGGTTACTGACTCTGTTAATAATGTAGAATGACCCTGTCCATTACATGCTATTTCTTTTTTTATTCACAATTACTAAATCCATCCATGTCATATTGTTGGATATTTTCTATGCTTTCCTCCAACTGTCATTTCTTCCTCCATATCATCCAGGAGAGAAAATACAGTGCCTTAAATGCTACCCCCTGTTGCCTCACCCACCTCCTGCCTTTGACTAGATATCCCATAGCCTCCAAAAGCCATATCCTCTAATTAATTTATTGTAAATACTTGCTGAGCCACCATTACACTAGGCAACCAAAAGGCAAACAAATTGGGCAAGGTAATGCAAATTTAGGGCCAATTCCTCTTCCCCAGCTGGCCAAGGACCCTAAAAACTTCTTGCTAAACAAATACTTGAAGATCATAGTTCCCGGTAATTAGACAATGGAGTTTCCCTTTCCCCTACATAATTCAGGCCAATCTTACGCAACCTGCTGTCCAGACGTAAATATTCATATGCAATAAATCTCTTCAAGACACTATTATAATAGTGAAAGAGAACACACTATTATAACAGGTATTCTTTAATGGTCGAGCACTGGGCATTAAATAGCCAATAAATAACTACTTAATAAATTGGAATATTAACTGATGTTCTACTCATCAGTGTCCAGCAGATACATACATGATAATGCATTTACATGGAAACAAAACCTAATCAAGGTAATGCGGTACTAGATCTCCTTACTAAGAACACATCTGTTGCCTCCAACTCCACCCAAAGCAGGAACGCAGCCTGTGCCTTCTCCACAGTCTTGGGACGACCTGTGAGGCATTTGGCAACAATCGAATCACAGACTTCCTTTGCATACCTGCATCAGAGGAATATTTAGAATACCAACTGGGTGGACAGACAAACAACATAACCTACCATACAAATATGCAAATCAAAATTGACAAATTAGAGGGCCCAGGGATATAGGTTACCTTCCGACATCAGCATCTGCTGCACGTAAAAATGCAATCAGGGCATCCAGGGCCTTTTCCTGGACTGGGGCGTTAGAATCTGCAACTGTCTTCCTGAAGAGAGGTCCTGATCCGGGAGGGAAAATCGCAAATAAAACCGGAAGCAACTAATTGAAAAAAACAAAAAAAAAGGATCACGCTGATCTATCCAAATCATCGGTCTATACGAACTGCTCCATACGAAAATTTCTTCCCCGAGTACATGTCGGTCGTACACAAGTAACAGGCAACAGACGATCAAATTACACATTCCCTGAAATGCAGCCAGTATGCTGGTGCCTACAGCACGACGCCATTCACCGATACCCATCCAATCCATCAAACTGCCAACACGATGCACGAATCCACGTGCATTGGCAGATCAACCGACAGCGTCGCCGCGGGATCAGACGGATCACCGCCAAAACGCCCAACGAGGAAAGAATAAATCAAACCAGAACCAGCGGGGAGGGAGCCATTACCGAAATCCCTGAGGCGGGGATCCTTGGGATCGGTGATGGAGTCGCAGACGGCGGCGAGGTCAATGTTGGCGTCGTTCCTGACCTTCCAGTTCTTGTGGAGGAGCCGCTCGTCCCACGGCAGCTTCTTCGCCTCCTTCAGCAACTTCTCGTCCTCCGTCGACATCTTCTCGCCGCTCTACCTCCCCGCCGCGGCGGCCACCTTCACGAGGCTCCCTCCCGAACAATTGCCTGCAGGACAGCACCCTAATGTGCGACGGCGGATCGAGCGCGCGGATCGGGGCGGCACGGCGGGCACCTCGCTCTCCTCCTCTGGCTCCACCGCCGGCGAGGAACGAATCATAAGAGAAGGAAAAGGGGGAGAGAAGGCGAACCAGAGAGAGAGGGGGGGAGAGAGAAATAAAATGGGAATGGGAAACGAGAGGACATGAAGGGGAGATTTGAGTTGGGAAGGGGCCGCACGCTTGCGACTATGCGGGATGTTAGGTTGGGCGTCGCACTTGGGGATTTTGGACGCCCAGCCGCAGGACGGGCCGCACGTGCGAGATGATCGGGCAATTGTCGGTTCCGCCAAGCGTGCGTTTAAAATTTTTGAAATCTCACCCGGCCGGACCGGGGCGAACCGGGTTGGGCTTTCCGTAAGAGATCCGTTTACGGGTCGTCTGAGTGAACTAATCCTATTCCTCGAGCACAATGGATTAATCCAAAGTTAACACAGACTTAACTATTTATATATTTTGATTAAGAATTTAAGTTAATCAATTTAGTTCTGAACTAATTACTAGTTAATCTCGAATTACAAAATCCACTGATGGAGATGGGTTTAATGAGATTAACCCACATTCAATGCCCTCCTTAAATGTGTGCTTCTCTCTCTCGCGTGTGCTCTCTCTCTCTCTCCCGCGTTGTCTCTCGTGCTCTCTCTCCTCTCTCTCTCTCACGCCCTCTCTATCCTGCTTAACGAAGTTAATAGTGAATTATTATAACTTTTATCCTATTTAAAATGTTAGTTACTAATATTAATTATATTTTTTATCAAATATTTTAATATTATAATAGTATATTTATCGTATAGAATCTATTAAAAATATTTTTATGAGTTAAGAAATAAAGATATTAAGATAAATAATAATTTTTAAAAACATTTGTGACTTTTAAAATTTAATTAGTGATATTAATGATATTTTATCAAACAATTATCTTCATGATATATTTAATTTATATAATATATTAAAAATATTTAAATAAAAATAAAATAAAATATTGTTAAGATGAACCGCGACTTAAACCCGTAATAATGTCATTTTTACCTTTTATATTTTAATTAATGAGATTATTGATGTTATTCATCAAAAAAATTATTTTCATGATATATTCAATTTATAGAATATATAAAAAATATTTAAAATTAAAGTAAAATAAAATTATTTTAAAATAAATAGTAATCTAAACTCGTAATTAATGTTATTTTTTACTTTTAAATTTCAATTAGTGAGATTGTTGATGTTATTTAATAAATTTTTATTTTCATGACATATTTAGTTTATAGAATATAATAAAACTATTTATAAATTTAGGAAAATAAAATTAGTGTAAGATGAACAGTACTTTAAACCCATAATTAATGTTGATTATGAATTTTCAATTTTAATTAGTGAAATTATTGATGTTATTTATAAAAAATGATTATTTTCATTGTATATTAAATTTATAGAATATAATAAAATATTTAAAAATAAAAATAAAAAATTATAAGATGAATAATAACCTTGTCATGTAATTAATGAAGTTTCTATGATTTGAATTGTAATTAGTGATATTAAGTATATTTTATATCAAAAATATTTTTATTTTTATGTTATATTCAATTTGTAGCATATATTAAAGATAATTTAAAATTAAAATAAAATAGAAAATTTTTAAAATGAGTAGTAATCTAAACTAGTAATTAATATCCGTGTGTGAGAGAGAGAGTGACGTGAGATAGAGGGGAGAGGAGAGAGGTAGAGAGAGAGAACGGTAGATATATTAAAATTTAAAAAGATATATAAATATAATATTTTAATTATCATCGCTACCGAGATAACCTACTACTTATCAAATCACACTAGATTAAAAATAAGTTAGCCCATCTCTTTACTCTTAGATTAACTCTCCTCCTATAAAATCAAAAATTGATTAACTCCGGACTACTTTAATCGAATTGAGTTAACCCACCCTTAGTCTAACTTTGTACCAAAACTAACCCAAAAGTAAAGATGTGAATGGATGGGATTAAACTATCATATTCTATCTGTAAAAATTTTATAAATATCATATTCGTATATTATCTTATTATTTTCACAGATATAGATAAGGATATATCCATCACAGATATAGATATATCTATTTATATGTATATCTGTCTATAAAGTATGAGTCCACGTCCACATTTTAAAAATGTGAGATTTATAGAAATTAAAAAAATAAAAGTCCCATCAATTCATTCCTTCTCAAAATAATTTTTATATTTTATAAAAATATCATTATAATTTTAATAAAAAGATCAAACTCACAAACCCAACAAAGAATATAACGGATTGAGATAATACCAAAACCATAGGCCTAACATACACAATAAGTTATTAAGAACGAATTTAGATTGGGATATAGATTCGGATGCACTAAATCTATATCCTTCACTAAATCCGTACCCTATATGAATATAAAATGAATATTTTAAACATATTTAAATTCGAATCTATATTCATTTATTGGGATATTATCCGACCCATCACAGATCAGGTGACGTGGATAATTTGATTTGTGAATATATTTAACGTCCTTACTCAAAAATACTTATATATAAATAACTCTTATACCCCCATTTGTATCTAATCTATTTCAATGCTCTAAAATCTAACGAATAAATTTGTTATAACTCCAAAAGTTAGATTTCAAAAATATATGTATAGTATTATTAGTAGTCTTCAAGATAAAATACAGGGTTTACAGTAAGATTTGTCGGATCTTATCGCATTGTGTCGGTTACATCTAGGTATGATCGAGTATGATAAGATAGGGTAATTGAAGGAGAATATTTAAAAAAATAAAATAAATTGAACCTCGAATGATAGAAAATTGAATTCTATGAGAATTCTTTTGTAGACATCCATATTCTCTAACCCTACTTTAGAGTTCGAACGTGGCCCTTCCTCGGACCCCCCTTCTGCTCTGCATACTCTGCCTCCCTCCCCAGACCCCCCCCCCCCCCCCCCCACACACACCTAGTGAGCGGCTTCCATTGCCCTCCCCCTAATCCCCCTCCCCTTCTGCTCTGCGGCCTCCGCCACCCTCCCCCTTTCTTCTTCTCTCCACTCTCTTCCCCACCCAACTCGTTGTTGGACAATGCCAACCACCCTCTCAGACGTTGCCTTATACCTCGTCGTGCCACAGGATACCGCTGGAGACCTCATTTCATCTCTCTCTCTACTGTTATCGTATGTTGTTGATGACTTGGTTACGTATCATGCTCGTGTCGACGTGTCAACATGTCGATTCCGTGCTAACATGATCTAATATGGCTGGTATACACTAACATGATAAACCTTGATTTAGAGACGTACAATTATCACCGACACTTGCTATTTCACACCTGTTGTATGGTGTAACAAAGACTGGAGTGACACAAAAAGATGGAGACGTGCAATCAAATTGCAAAGCAAGGTGCACATTCTTATAGTGTAAATATAGATAAGATGGAAATAAGGATACAAAGATTATTTATAGAGATTTTAAGTTATAGAGATAATTTTCTCTTCTATAGTCCGGTTTCGACGGCTCACAGAAAAGGAGACAGTGGTGACGTAATAAACGCAACAACTTTTTTTTCTCTTTTCTCTGTGAGCAAACTTTTGGGGAAATCAAACGAAGCAGGGGTTTTTGTATAATTATACGATGCCGGCGCTGTGGATGTTTTTTTAATAATTAGTGATGAAATGACAAGAGGGAGACAAAGTTATTCTACGGGACTTTTGTCTTGATCAGGGAGGCCGGATGAGAAAGTGGAGGCGAGGGGGGAGTGGATGTGGACCATGGACTCCTAATTTTGAATAATTGTGTGATTGTTTGGTTTCAATGACACGGCTCTAGGGGCTGGAGTAGAGTTTGTGGGATAAGTTAACTGATATTATCAAACTTTCATTTGAAAATCGTACTTATTACTCCTGTTAAAATAATGGAAAAATATTAAAGAAAATAAAAATATATATAAAGCAGGTAAAGAGAAATGTAATCAATTTATATGATAATCAGATTAACTTATTTGAATTTTCAGTCATATTAATTATTCAGATATAATTCAGATCAAATATCTCATTCTATTTCTAATGACTAAACTAGCCCAACTCTAAATAATCGGAATAAGTTAGTTCATCACTTTCATGAGGTGTTAGGGATCAACTTTTTTTAGCTCTCTTTTGTCTTAATATAAAAAATTGGGAAACATATCTCACTTAGACACGTGTGGTGAGGTCTCTCCCATTTTTTAGGATGGAACGTCATCATTTGTAAACTTTCCTCATAATAAAAATAACTCACACGTATTTTTTTTGAAGAAAGGCTCACACTACACGGCACCTCAACCTCGCCCTCCCTTAGTCCTTCCCTCTCCCTCCTCCTCTTACGAAGCTCACCCATCGATGTCTGGCCCTCTCCTCTCTCTCTCTCTCTCCCATCTTCCTCCTCGTGTGAAGCATGAAGAAAGGGAGAAGAGGTGGCAGATGGGAGAGAGAAAGAAACAAAGGGAACAAGGGATGGAGGGCTCATAAGAGTGAAGGGAGAGAGATAGGAGAGCGGTGAGCGTCGTACAGTGCAGGTGGTGTGAAGCCTAGGGCCACAAGGGTCTCCCCCATCAAGACAATGCATTCGAGAGGGAGAATAGGGGAAAGTCAGGAGAGAGATGAATAGAAGGGGTGGCAAGAGGGTGTCGTGGCGGGGGTGCGGGGGTTGGAACATAGTGCGGTCGTAGTGGCAACGTCGATGGGTTCCACTTAGCATCGGGCGGACGTCTCCAGTGGATTGATGGCGCCCCGAGTGACGGCGATCTAGTGGCGGATGACGCGGGAGTGGGTGTAAGGGCATGAGCGGCCATAGCCATGAGGCCAAGGACGGAGCTAGCACCGCTCGACGAGCTCAGACGATGGCCAAGAGGAGGGCACTAAGCTTTCCTTGTTGTTTGTGCTATTGAAGTACGTGGTGGGGGGTGTTGAGACGATGAAGAAGAAGAACGAAAAAGAAGAAAGGGAATAGGGTGACGATGAAGGACAACATGAAGATCTGGCAAGAGAAGGAAGACGGGGACATGGGAGAGGGATGTGGAGGTGGGGGTGTTGGCCTCACGTCCTCTCTCTCTCTCTTTTTCTCTGAGAAACTAAAGAGGAGACCAGATTAAGGACTTATATGAAATTACAAAACTACTCTTATTAAAGTCAATTACTTATTGAAATGTCGGATCGGGTTGAGTTTAGACTCGTTGGAAATATGATCTAATTATCTTTAAATATTGTGTTAAGTATTTTTACTAATTATGTCATTTACTAGGTCAAAAATAAGAAAAATGGAATTAGGCAGCGAGTAAAATTATAATTTTACCACTCAATAGAGTAAGAAATTATATTGCATAAGTTAATAGGTGGCTAGAGTGAAAGAGTTTATTTAAACCTAGGGAATTGAAAACCTGACAATGAACTCAAGTGGTATCTAACAGAGACCAAGATTACGGCGGGAATCACGACGGGGATTATGGTCGAGATTAGAAATAAATAATAGAAGTCAGCAAGGTAAGACATGGGTGTATGTTAGGTGTTAGCAGTTAGGACAGGTGGCAAATATTTTGGGTGGAAATAAATAAAATACTTCTCCACTAACTAGTCTTGAGGACAGTCTATTTAAGTTGTGTTACCCCTCTTGTTACTCATTTGTCTACCTCGAACGGTCAGAGTAAGGACAAAAGAGGAGGAGTCATAGGAGCAATAGAAGAAAAAAATAGTTAGAAGGAGCAAACGATCATCTCTAGCATGAGGAGAACACCTGGGAACAAATCTGGGAGCCAACGAGGGCTAGAAAGGAGAACCTGTAGTGGTTAAAGACTTCTCGATGCAATTAGGCATGTAACAGACCGAGCATGTGTTATTTGTTATTTATATTGGTTGAATTTATTTTGATTTTCAGAAATTAAAATATATATACAAGGGTGATAGTGATCATGCATGACTAGAACATGAAATCTTCATGTTAGTAGTATATCTATGACATGAGTATTTACATTGATTCTCATGATTTGACGTAAACCATAGTTGTGACACTACCCATGTTCATTAAGAGTTAGAGTTGTTTAGATGAAAGATAATGGAAATGCTAATATGAGATTAAGTACATAGAGAGTGTGTAATATTTCGCACCTTTTGGATCCTTCTTTTTAGGTCCCGGATCTATTTTCTCGGAGTGTCTGGCTCCGTTATGTCTAAAATTTTGTTTTGGACATCTTTCGTGTTCGGATCGGCGCGATCCGAAGTTGTTTCGGAGGTCCGGAGTGTGTCCGCGGCTTTCCTGCCCGTGTTTTCCGATTCCCGGTGTGTGTTTCGGTAATTCCTTCGGAACCTCGTTGCGGGTGGACCGGGTCGTTCACCTAGACGAGAGTGGTACCGTTGCGATAGGTGCGTCCCGGGGATCGCAGAAACATGATTTTCTATTTTTTTGATATTTTTTAGATTTTTTAGATTTTCTATAAATACCCCCTATTTTCTCTTTTCTTTTCCATCTTTTCTTCTTCCTCCTCTTTTCTTCCTCCCCCACCGTGAGAACCGCCCCCCCCTCTCTCCCATTAGACCGCGGCGGCGTCCCCTCCGGCTACAGACGGCGTGGGGCGACGGCGTGATGGCATGGGCGACGACGAGGCGATCGTGGTGGCGTAAAGCTTGTGGGGAATCGTGAAGGGACGAGGGTTCTAAAAGTGTATTCCTTGATTTCGGTAACGATTCGGTGGAGCTTTTGCTCCATTGAGGTAGGGGGACGAATCCCTATGCTCATCCCGTCATCCCCAGCGATTTGTAGGCCGAGTGGGAGCCGAGAGGGGTGTTTTTGAGTGAGTTAGGGCAAAATCATGTTTTGGGGAGAATTCGCCCGATCTATGGATCTGAGCCGCGATTCGGCGTTTTGATGGCCTAAAATCATGCTAGGGGTCCCCAGGGGGCTTTCCCCTTGATTTCCCCCTCTCCTATGGAGGCATGGGGGCGTGGTTGGTGTTTTTAGGCGTTTCACGCCATTTCGCCGTCGGGTCGGTGTGACGGTCGTTTCAGTGACCGTCACATCCTGTGACGCCCCAAGGTGGGTGCGTCACAGCTCTGTTTTGGTCAACTGGAGGTCTGTGGGCTGTGACGGTCCCACGATAGACTGTCAGGGCGCTGTGACACGCCTAGGGAGGACCGTCAGGCGACGATCCGACCGTTGGCACGACCGTTGGTTTTTGACTGTTGGGGTCAAGGCGTGTCAAGCACCAGTACTGGCGCGTCACAGCCTTGTAACGCCCATGTGTGGGTGCGTTAGAGCTGACGCATCCTCACCTTGTAACGCACCAGAGTTGGTCTGTTACAGACTGTGACGCACCGAGTGGCACGCGTCACAGTTGGTTTCATCTTGTCATGTGACGCACCAGGGCTGGCGCGTCACAGACTGTGACGCACAAGGGTAGGTGCGTCACACGCAGTTTTGCACCGAGTATCTGACGCGCCTATGTTGGGCCGTCAGATGGCTGTGACGGTCCAGCCTTAGACCGTCAGAGCCTGTGGCGCGTCTAGAGTAGACCGCCAGGCTCAGGGCTGCACCGGGTGGTTCACAGTCCTGTTTCTTTTCCGACCGTGGTCGCCGTGCGACGGTGCTGGTACGTGGGATGGTCCCCGTACGTCGTTGGATGCGGACATTGTTTTCCGTTGACTTGAGAGTCTACTCCGTAGTGACCCTCCACTAGTCGTAGCATGCTTACACGTTTAGTGGTCCCACCAGGGAGTGATGGAGAGGCTTCCCAGAGGACGGTTTTTGGACCAGTTTCCGTCGGGCCCCGCGTCTACCAGCCAGAGTCCGGCTGAGGGGAAAACCGGTCAGAGGACCAGACTAGGGATGCACGGTCTGTGTGTGCACATGTGGTTGGGGGCGGTTGGACCCACCTCGACGGGCGTGACCCTAACTAGTCACTTGTTTGTGGTTACTTGTACGGTGTCTCAATTCCCGCTGGGCCGGAGGGAGACACCTGAGCCACGGATTAAGACGTCAGTGGACGCATTCGGCCTTGCTTCTAGTGGGAGGTACTCATGTCGAGTCGGGAGTGACAGACTGTCAGTTAGTCGTCGTGACTTCGACCTTCGGGTTTTTCGTCGGGTTGATCGATGAGTTCCTATTGTCTCGCCGTGGCGTGTGTGTCGATTTTCGTGTCGCGAGACCGGTGTTGTAGTTGCAGGGCTTTCCCTTTTGAGGTACTCGCATAGCCGCTAGCGCAGTGGTTTCCCCTTTCGCGAGGTAGGGTTCGAGTGATCCCTACTGAGTCTTGTTCCGAGACTCATTCCCTGCGTGTTTTCACCGTGTTTCAGGCGAGGCACGGCTTCAGGGAAGCGCATCTGAGGCTCAGCGTGATTCAGGTGCCCAGCGTTAGTGCCAGAGGTCAGAGGCGGGATATGCCCTGTGTAGTTGTACTTTTCTTTCTTATCTCTGTACTAGTTGTGGACTACTGTTGTTGTTTTGTTATATCATGTGGACCATGTATCATGTAAATGTTAATTTGTTTTCCTGCTTAATTATATAAACTGTTTAATTTCTGTAATTATTTGTGATACTTGTGTAGTCTCCACACCATCCTTTTAACCCTTCCGAGTCTTCGGACTCGTGGGTGGCGGTGCGAGTCTCGGGTTATCGGGCCTTCCCGGTAATCGGATTCTCGGGTCGTTACAGCTGGTATCAAAGCGCGGTTGTGGGATTACGTGAGAATCATAAATAATTGTAGTGGTCCACTTGTCCACAGCGATGATGTACAATTGACGTTGGCATCGAGCATCGTGTATTTTTTTTGACCTTGCCGTTTCTGTGTTTTCTATCGTTTGCTTCAGGAGCGAGTATGGCGTCGAGGCGCGGTTCTCGCTCTCGGCAGAGGCAGTCGGCTGGAGCTTAGGAGATCCAGCAGGAGGTTCGACATGAGGTTCAGGAGGAGCAAGAAGAGCAGAGTAGAGTGCCACCTGCGGCCACTGAGGTAGCGGATGCTGCGAGGCTTCTGGGGGCCTAGGTTTTCTTCCGTGGCATGTACGAGCTTATGTCGCAGCAGTTCGGCGGAGAGGCTTGTGAGGGCTCGTCGACCAGGGGTGGGCCAGGCCGAGCAGTGAGGGATTTCATGCAGTTCTATCCACCTTAATATGGCGGTCAGCCATACCCTGATTTAACTCGATATTGGCTCGACGAGATGGAGCGGGTGTTCAGTTCCGCGCGGTGTACTGCAGAGGACAGGGTGATGTTGGCCTACAACCAGTTGCCAGGTACGGCTCGAGCGTGGTTGTCTTCCAAGTGGAAGACGTCTTTTCACTCCCGGCCACTTTAGCAGATCGAGTGGAGCAACTTTGTCAGTGCTTTCAAGTGTGCCTACTGTCCAGAGTATATTGCTACGCAGAGGATGCGCGAGTTTTTAGAGCTGGTCCAGGGTGACATGTCTATGTTGCAGTATAGGACCCGATTTGTTGAGCTAGGTCGGTATGCACCTCATATCATGGAGCATGAGAGGGTAAAGATCGCACAGTTCGTACAGGGCTTGAGGCAGGAGTTGAGGCACCATTTAATCGTGAACGGTGTCACTGATTTGGAGACATCGTCTCGTGTTGCAACTTCTTTGGAGATGGATATGCAGAGGACTCGAGGACCGATTAGCCAGGGGCAGTCCCTGTCAGGCCGTAGCCAGCTGTCGGCTACCCAGCAGCAGGGCTCTTTTCAGCATGCGACGTGTGGTTCAGGAGTGTCGGCACCGGCAGCGTCAGCGACAAGATCCGTGTCTTTTGGCTCGAGGTCATGAAGTTTCTCAAGGAGAGTTTTCATAAGAACCCGTGGATCAGAGGCAGGCATCATCGGGCAGTGTAGAGTAGCCGATTCCTTTTCAGCGTCAGGGATCAGTGGGTGGATCGCGAGGACCGTGTCCTCGGTGTGGCGAGTCTCACCTAGGTAGGCAGTGCATGGCTCTGATAGTTTGTTTCAGGTGTGACCAGTCAGGCCATATGGCGCGTGACTGTCCTCAGAGGCAGCAGTAGCAGCAGTTTCCTCAGCAGCAACAGGTTCCCCAGCAGCAGGGACAGTATCCTCCGCTACCCAGGTCAGCGAGTGTGGGAGGTAGGCAGAGTGCTCGAGGCCAGATCACACACATGACTAGGGCAGAGGCAGTGGCGTCGCAGCTCGTGGAAGGTATCGTTCAGATTTTGGGTTGTGCAGCTCGGGTTTTGTTTGATTCTGGCCCGTCTCATTCGTTTATTTCAGAGGATTCCGCGCAGAGTATTGAGGAGCCAGTGACCCATTTGTCATGTGATTTGGTAGTGGAGTTGCCTTCGGGTGATTTTATGATCACTCCGTATTGTTTCGATGAGGTTCATGTGTGGGTGGAAGGGCGGAGTTTGCCGGCTAGGCTCAATACGTTGCTGCTTCAGGACTTTGATGTGATTTTGGGTATGGATTGGCTCGAGGCACATCATGCTTTGGTAGATTGTGGCTCGAAGAGGGTTTATTTTCGGCGACTTCGTGGACCCACCTTCTATTTCCAAGGTATCAAGTCTTCCTCTTCCCGTTTTCTTATTTCTACGATTTGAGCTCGTCGTATGCTTGATGCGGGTTGCCAGGGTTTTCTCGCTTCTGTGGTCTTGGCAGACCAACCATTTTCGGATGTCGAGGACATTCCAGTGGTGTGCGAGTTTCCCGACATTTTTTCGGAGGACCTACCTGGATTGCCTCCCCAGCGGGAGATCGAATTTGTTATCGAGACTGTGCCTAGTACGGGACCTTTGGCGAAGGCTCCCTACCGTATGGCCCCCACTGAGTTGAGGGAGTTGATGGCGCAGTTGCAGGAGTTGCTGGCCAAGGGGTATATTCATCCTAGCTTTTCCCCTTGGCGCAGTTGATGGCGTAGTTTCCCTACCGTATGGCCCCCACTGTGTTGTTTGTGAAGAAGAATGACGGTAGCCTGCGGTTGTGCATTGACTACCGGCAGCTGAATGAGGTGACCATTAAGAACAAGTATCCGTTACCGCGGATTAATGATTTATTCGACCAGCTTCAGTCTGCTCAAGTGTTCTCGGGGATTGATTTGCGGTCTGGTTACTATCAGCTGAGGATTCGAGAGTCTGACGTGGAGAAGACCGCGTTCAGCTCGAGGTACGGGCATTATGAGTTCTTTGTAATACCGTTCGGGCTTACCAATGCCCCCGCAGTCTTCATGGATTTGATGCAGAGGGTGTTTCGTCTGTACTTGGACCAGTTCGTGGTCGTATTTGTGGACGACATCCTTGTTTATTCGCGGTCTGTCGAGGAGCATGCGTACCATTTGGGTGTGGTACTGCAGACGTTGCGGGATCACCAGTTGTATGCGAAGCTTAGTAAGTGCGAGTTCTGGCTTCGTGAGGTGTACTTTTTGGGGGCATGTGAACTCTGGTGATGATATTTCCTTGGACCCCGCCAAGGTCGAGACAGTAATGCAATGGCCGAGGCCGAGGTCTGTGAAGGAGATCCGGAGTTTCTTGGGGCTTGCAGGCTATTATCGGAGGTTCATTCAGGATTTCTCTCATGTTGCAGTTCCGATGATCAGACTTACGCGGAAGGATGTGCCTTTTGTCTGGACTAATGAGTGTGAGCAGAGTTTCAGGGAACTGAAGATATTGCTCACCTCGGCTCCGGTGTTAGTTTTGCCTTCTGGATCGGGATGTTTTGTGGTGTGTACAGATGCTTCCGGGGTCGGATTGGGTGCTGTGTTGATGCAGCATGGTAGAGTGGTGGCGTATGTGTTAGTATTGGTGTGCTATAGGCCAATTTTGGGTCCGATAGGCCCAATAGTTGTGCGATCTTGTTCATTATTAATAAAGTGATATTTGAGCATAAATATGTGATTGTGTATTACTTTACGATGTCCCTATGATATGTGGTTGTAAAGTCAGCTCGAGATGGGATCTCGAACATGAGACTGACTTTACATGGACGCATACCTTAAACTGTTCCTGGTTGGAGGGTAATCACTCGGGGACTTTGATTATCTATTAAACCAGTACACATGATGTGTCAGTGACCAGTCTCATGGTCATTGGTGCGGGGCACCAACACATATGTGTAGGTGTATGTCCTTGGAGGATGTACACTGAACTGATCCGCTATTGGATCTTCAGATGGTTGATTATACCTAATGTCAACTGAAGATCCAACGGTCTCAGTAGCATCGTTTGTCCTTTGACCTGAGACATTGATCGGATCTTACACGAGGACTGGAATGGTTTAATTACTTGGCTAAGTGACTTTAACCATAAGTCATGAGTTGTCGAGTCATTAACCACTCCAGAATACGTGTGAAGATCATCAATGGTCAAAAGGGGATTGTCCATTGTCAGGTATATATCAGACAGTTAATGGGTCATGACATTGAGGCTCCGTTAAATCCCTGGTCAGGGTCGTGTGAGTTCGTTTAGAACGGACGTCATACACTTTAAGGAGGTCATGGTCAAATGGCACGATCATGGGGTTTGACAGAAACCATACCCTTGATCGTACGAGACTCATAGAAGGAGCGAGGGATTATATCGACGCGGTAACTGTGGACTTACAAGTACCAGACCGGCTGGTTTAAACCCCGCGTCCTCTAGGATCACGCGGATTTGCTTGACCCAACGTGATCAAAGGTTCGGAATAAATCAAACTATTATTCGGCTCTAGTAGAAGCGAAGAATAAGTTTAATTTACTGTTAATTGAGAATTAGAAGTTAATGGGCCTTAAACTAGAGTGACTATGGGCCTAGATAAATTGACGCGTTGCGGGTGCGCGCGTGGGAGGGACCGCCCACGCGACCCGCGTGGGCGGCCGCGCCTGCCGACACTTTTTTTTAGTTATTAAATTTTTTTTTGCTTTTGGTTAATTTATTTGTGTAAATATATATACATATGTGGTATATATATATAAATGCACAGTAAATTAATCTAATTTTTTATCTCAAATAATGATTGTGTTATCTCAATAGTAAATGTCAAATGTTAAATTTTATTTAACCCTTTTGAATTTATTGAGGTGAGATAATTACTATTTACCTTGAGATAAATTAGTAATAATTGAAGTTACTTCAGTAAAATTTAATTCTCAAATTTTTAATTATTAGATAATTAGTAAATTCAGAATTTGAATTTCACTGAAGTTAAATGTTATAAAATTTAAATATTTAAAATTTTAATTATTAGATAATTGTTAAATTTAAATTTAAATTTTAGAAAATTGATAATTGAGGATAATTATATTATTTAAATTTATTTTCAAACAAAATTATTAGATAATTAGTTTGAATTTAAATTTAAATAATTGCCATATTTAAATTTTTAATTTAAATTTGATTATTGGATAATTAAATTTAAATTTAAATTTAAATAATTATCTTAATTATCTAACTTATTTGAATGAGATTCAAATATGAATGCCCCTGTTATAAATAATGGTTATTTACGTTATATGCTTTATTAACCTTGTATTGGTTTGCTTATATGTTTAATTTTAGTTAATGCTGCTTCGATTTTTAAAATTAAACAAAGTTAGCCTATTTTTGTTTGCACATCTCATTTTAAATCGAAAATTAAGGATTATTTTTAGAAAATAACCCTTGATTGATTTTGAATGAATGGGTTGGCAAATGATTATGGACTTGGTTAATGTAATTAATTGGGATCTGCGAATCTCCTTTCTCTCTCTGTTAAAATTCATATATACTTCTATCTACCATTAATGTTGTACTCGCCCTAAGGGCTGCTGGAATTTGAGTCACATGTAATTTAAATTTTTTTGGCCTGCGTGCCGTGTAAAAATTATAATTTATGCGGCGTCGGAGTTTGAAAGCGCGGAGCACACCCGACGAGGACGATCCAGCTACTTCGGAAGCGGGCCGGATGTCTTAGTTATATTAGGAATAAAGTCCATGATCACTTGCGATTTAATTTTACACTGGATGCATTTACTTTATGCAAACTATTAGGTACGGTAAATATATTGGATATATTTATATTACCACCTAGGGTGAGATCAAGATAAAATCAAAATTCCCTCACGATTAAATTTTAGATCTGGTAAGCGTGGCTCTAGGAGTCGTCGTGGCCCTCCATCATTATGGAGTGAATGAACGTCTTCATTTCATGGATTTGTTATGCTTTCCATAAGGTCCATGAGTTTGGGGGCGGGATACAACTCCAAGGCTCGGCCTCAATAGGGTGAGGAATTGAACTCGACCTTGTTGTGCTTTCCATAAGGGTCGGGTCATGAACTCATTGCTATGTAGTAATGATGGTTAGATCTAACCGAGAATATCCTTTGTTGTACTTTCCACAAGGGGATGATTTCTCGGGGGCCGAATATCGGATATTGCATTAGACGCAAGTGCATGTTGACTGCCCTTGAGATGGTGTATGACTTGTTGTGCTTTCCACAAGGTCGTACCTCAGTCTCGTTGGGATTCCGACCCACTGGGATGATCTCGCTGATCTCCCGTTCTATATACTGAGGGCTATATAGTTCGATCGAAAAATAGTGGGACTAACTAAGATAGAAAATCACATCTAAGTTAGAATTTGAACACATGCTAAGTTGTCTTTTATTTCTTATCCAGATTACAATGTCGTCGTCCAACCCCATCCGCAGCATCTTGTTGGGTTAGATGGACGCAGTCTATCTCTACTAAGTGTGGATCTAGAGGGGGGTGAATAGATCAACTTGCATAATTTAAAACTACTGTAAGTTCTAAAGCAGAATTTAGGCAAACATCAGTTAAGCTAAACAAAGAATGCTAAGCAAAAGGTCGAAAGCTAGACATGAGCATAAGCGATGCAACCAAATAAGCTAAGTAAGAATTCTCATCGCACACAGATCACACAAAAACACAAACACACTGCACACACAGTTTTTAGGTGGTTCGGTCAACGACCTACGTCCACCCCACACTCAACCGAGTATGGCTTCGTGCTGCGCAGCACAGCTTGCGTCCGCTGGGCTTTACAGCTTGGCCAAATAACCCGCTGATACACAGCTTCGCTGGGCACTACAGCTTGCCGACCAGAGGATCTGATCCTCTACAACCGCTGGGGAAATATAGCTTAACCCGTCCAGTGGAGACTACCACTGCAAGACCGCTGACACACAGCTTGAAGAAACAGTATTCGGAAATGAAAGACAGAATCAAAACGAAAACAGAAAAACTCAAAAGCAATATAGCTCTAAGAGCAAAGCTCAACTCTGGTTTTGAACCACGAGACTGAGATACAAGCTCACTCTCAATCAGCTCTCTCTCAGCTCATCTCTCTCAATCTCTTCTTCTCTCGTTTTCTTCTTCTCTATTTCTTTTCTTCTTCTTCTATGTATCTTCTTCTTCTCTCTTTTCTCTCTGTGGATCGAAGGCTCACTGCTGCTGAGTGTATAGACTTTCTCTTCTTCTCCTTCATCAGTCTTCTTCTGTGGAAGAAGGCTTGTTTATATAGCAGCAACAGCAGCAGGCGTGTGCTCTCCACGTTTCCCGCCCAGCAATTTGGACCACGTGGCAGCATCCAATGGAGTGTCAGTACACGTGTCCTCATCTGGATACCTTGTCCTTCTCGGATCACGAGCCAGGTACCTCTGATCACGTGCCCCTCATTAGCTTCTGCATTCACTGTCAAACAGACAAGAGTGTGTTCAGTTTAAGTGTAAACGATGTACAGGCTTTTCAAACACGAATGCAGTGTATAGAGTTAATCAACGTAAAGGCTTCAAAGAAGGAAAGCAGTGTATAGACTTAATGCACGTAAAGGCTTCATGCGAAGGAAAGCAATGTATATACTTGAGGAGTTGACGCTGCATGAAGCACTGAGTTGACGATGCATGAAGCATGGACAGTGTACAGACTTTACCCACTGTATGGACTTCATGTAATGCAAGCGAATGTGAAGACTTCAGTGTATAGACTTTAGAAGACGAGTGCAATGTATAGACTCCATGAGACTCTAGTGCAGACAGACGATGTATAGAGTTCTCAGTTCAGCCGTCAGTGTATAGACTTGAAAGTCTTGAAGCCAATGTATGGCCTTGAGCAAGCTAAAGGGCTGTACAGACATCGAAGACAAGGGCCGATGTATAGACTTGCCAAACAGTCCAGTGTATATGCTTTATGCAAGGAGGCCAATGTGTAGACTTGAAAAGCTGAGGCCAGTGTACAGGCTTGCCACCGACCAGTGTGTGAACTTGCTCAGCCTGAGGCACAGTATGGACTTCAACTCTGCATATTGAATGTATGGACTTCAAGTATGAAGACCATTGAATAGACTTTGGATTCGAAGACAATGTGCAGACTTTGAGTTTGAAGACCAATGTCCAGACTTCAAGTAACACTGTGGATGTACAGACTTGATGGAGCGAAGCGATGTGTAGACTTGAAGCTCCTGAAGCAATGTACAGACTTCAAAGATCACTATGGATGTACAGACTTCATGGAGCGAAGCGATGTGTAGACTTGAAGCTCCTGAAGCAATGTACAGACTTCAAAGATCACTGTGGATGTATAGACTTTGGGGACATGAAGCGATGTACAGACTTCAAAGAAGTTGGCGAGTCAATGTACAGACTTGATGAAGCGAAGCCAATGTACAGACTTAATGTGTAGCTGAAGCCTTGAACGTAGGAATAGGCTGGAGTGTATAGACTTCAGGCTTCAGAACCGAATGTTCAGACTTCGCCTAAGAAACGTAGGGAAAGACCCCAGTGTATAGACTTTGCCTTGAGCGAAAGGTAAGTGATGAATGTATAGACTTTCACGATGTGTAGACTAGAATATGTGAAAGCTACAGTGAATGAGTGTACACACTTGACCAATTCAAAGGTAATTCGGATGTACAGACTCTGAGGTTCAAAGCCAACGGCTGTACAGACTTAGAATATTAAGACTGATGTACAGACTTCATGCGTTGACGCTGTACACACTTAGCGAGTTGACGCTGTACACACATCCAATGAAGTGCATTGACGCTGTAACATGAGCCAGTGAGATGCGTTGACGCTGTACACACTTAACTAATTCAATTGAAATGCAGTGTGTGGACTTTATCTGAAATGGACGATGTATAGACTCAATCGATATGAGAGTTTCCAGTGTATAGACTCAGTCTAAACAAGTCTGCTGGAGGAGTCGACCCATCCTCTGATGTGTCGACCCATAACAGTGAGAAATGCAGACAGCAATGTATTAAATGCAAAGAACACATAGTCAATCTGATAGAGTAATTTCATCAAATCAAAAGCAGTTGCCAATCAATCAAAATAATGATGTTGCCAATGAAATAAAGTAAGTGTCAACATCATCAACATAGAGGGGTCACAACAATCTCCCCCTTTTTGATGATGGCAACCCCATATGAAGTAGAATAGCAACATCCTGTCATATAGATAAATGTTTGATGAAAGACATGATGTATTACGCAGATTGACATGCAGATGCTATGAATGCATGCAACTCACTGCCTCAAACTCTCCCTTATCATTATGCATATACACTCTCATTCCTCCTTGGAATGAATTCAGAATTCAGACAGATATGTATTCTCCCCCTAGACATCCCCCTAGACAATATTCTCCCCCTTTGCCATCAACAAAGAGGAGGGAAAAATTAAATACAAGGGAGGAAGCAAGAGAAGAACTGACTGGTATTCTGAACAGGTAGTTCATGAATAAGCATTCTAAAGCATATAGTCTTCAGTCATATGAAATTAGAAACTACTGTCAGAAAGAGTTCTGGTTTAAGGATGCTAAAATTTGGAGTTCATGCACTACAAGCAATAGATAAGTTCACTGTGCATGATAAAACAATAAACCAGAATCATATTTGCATGAAAGATTCAGTGTCATAATATCTTACTTCATAGTCTCATAAAAAATATTGAGAGAAACCAAGTCCTGTATTGAAACTAAACAAAGTGACACTCATGAACTTTTCTTTTGAAGGAGCAGTATTATCAATATTAGATCATTTTGAGCATTCAGATACCATAAGTCTTTCTGCGTAAGGGTATACATTTATAAGACGCCAATACCCCTAGATACTCAACAAGATGGACCATTCTGCCTATGATCAAATTCAACAGAACTGAGTTACACCTTTTTGTGTGAGGGTACACGTTTATCAGACGCCAGTTACCCCCAGGTACTCAGTGAAACCAGCCTGCTGTTTTGAACATTTTAAACAGAGATAGCTGATGCACTTCATGACATGAGTGTTGTCCACTTCTTTGATGGATCACTCAGTTTCTCAGTGATTTATCAGTCTTTGCTCTGCCAATATTAATTTTCAATGATTTTCAATATTTTTCAATATCTTTCTTAGCTGTCCTTTTTATGTTTCAGAATGACTTGTTTAAGAACAATACACATACTTAACCTCTCTAACATGATTTCAGATGAGTTTTCAGATTTCAGATATGATTAACTTTGTCTGACATGAAATAAGAAAGAGGTTGAGAGTTTTATCAATTTTCAACTTACTTATATACTGATTGTAGTCTTTAAACTCCAACCATTATAAGATATAAACCATTACATCAGTCTTTGAACAATTCAAATTCTTATAAATGAAGAAGTCCATTTTCTACTACTTAGAAATCAGAACTGACCAACAGATTGTCATAATGTCAGAGACAAGTATTCAGAGTTAAAGGTTGAATGACTTCAAGAAAGTTGAAACCACTCTGAATTTCTAGCAATACTCCCCCTGTCTATATGCATGCAATTTGCTAATGAAAGGCAAGAATTAATTGCAAGAGAGCTTATGCATAGGTCATGAATGAATGATATGCAAAGACATGCAAATACTCGACAAGCTCCCCCTGAATATATGCAATGTTTTCTTTGAGCACTGAACAAAGTATTTTGAAATTCATGCTCATTCAGACTCCCTTATCAATCAATATAACACATGGTACTAGGCGGAGAACCTGGTCTCAAGGACCATCTCACACATAGTAAGAACCTCCAGACAGATTTCCCTGCCCTTTAGTAGCCTACTATGTAATATACCACGGTTATGTAGAGAAATGCAATGCAGGACAGTTCTACATGCATGTTCAGTAATAATTATGAGTCTGTTTCAATATTCACATCCACATGAATTATCCAAGCAATCAAATGCAAGTCCACATCAGAAATTTTATTCACAGTAGTTAAACAATCATTCATCATGCTGAAATCTACATAAGCCAAGTTCTCTTCTAAGAAACTTAAAATTTTCATTCCCAAGAGGCTTAGTAAAAATATCAGCAATTTATTTTTCAATTTCTATGAAATTCATTTCAATCTCATTTTTATTTACAGTATCTCTAAGAACATGATGGTTTATCTCTATATGCTTAGTCCTAGAATGGTGAACATGATTTTTAGCAAGGCATATAGCACTAGTATTATCACATAAAAGTGGAATGCATCCGAGATTTATCTGATAATCAGCCAGTTGGTGCTTAATCCAAAGTACTTGGACTGCACAATTACATGCTGCAACATACTCAGCTTCAGCTGTGGATAATGCTACAATGTGTTGCTTCTTAGATGTCCAAGACACTAGACAACCACCAAGGAATTGACAGTAGCCACTGGTGCTTTTTCTATCTACTCGACACCTAGCATAGTCTGCATTAGTGTAGGCTAGAAGCTCTAACTCACACTTAGCATGATACCAGAGACCTAGTTCTTGGGTGCCTAGTAAGTACCTAAAAATCCTTTTCACAGCTTTAAAGTGAGTTTCTTTAGGACTGGCCTGAAATCTAGAGCATAAACACACAGCAAATTGTATATCAGGCCTAGATGCTGTAAGATAGAGAAGAGATCCGATCATACCTCTGTATAGCCTTTGGTCCACAGGTTTACCTTTAGAATCTTCATCCAAACTGGTTGAGGTACACATTGGAGTAGCTATTTCCTTGAGGTTGTCCATTTTGTACTTCTTCAATAAGTTCTTTACATACTTGGACTGAGAGATGAAGGTGCCATCTTCTGTTTGTGTAACTTGCAGTCCAAGGAATAGTTTGAGCTCACCCATTGAGCTCATTTCAAATTCATCAGTCATTATTTGAGAGAATTCCTCACACAATTTGGGGTTAGTTGACCCAAACACAATGTCATCCACATAAATCTGAATGATAAGAATATCTGGATGACTTACCTTGGTAAACAATGTTTGATCAACTATACCTCTTGTGAAGTTCTTGTCGGTGAGAAATTTGCTCAACCTGTCATATCAAGCGCTAGGAGCTTGCTTTAAGCCATAGAGAGTTTTATTGAGCTTGTAAACATGATTAGGGAAATTTAAACATTCAAACCCAGGAGGATGTCTCACATATACATCCTCATTAATTTCCCCATTTAGAAAAGCAGATTTCGCATCCATCTGCTGAAGATTTATTCCTAGGGAACATGCATAAGCCAATAAAATTCTTATTGCTTCTAACCTAGCTACAGGGGCAAAAGACTCTTCAAAGTCTATTCCAAATTCTTGATTGTACCCCTGAGCTACAAGTCTGGCTTTATTTTTAGTAACATTCCCTGCTTCATCAGTTTTGTTTCTAAATACCCATTTAGTCCCTATGACTGTTTCATGAACAGGAGGTGGAACCAAAAACCACACCTTATTCCTGTCAAATTGATTGAGCTCCTCATGCATGGCATTAATCCAATGCACATCTTGGAGAGCACAGTCAATGGACTTGGGTTCTGTGTTTGATGCAAAAGCATAAGCATTCAGTTCATGTTGAATTCTTAAGTGGCCTCTAGTCCTAGGAGGGTCATGCAGATTTCCAATAACATTATCTACAGGATGATCCTTGAGATATCTAATATTTACAATTGGACTATCATGAACTTGATTTACCTCCCCATGAACTGTAGGCTCCTCTTCATTAAGCTCTTTATGTCCTTCTTCATCCTCGGATTTATCTGCATGATCTCCTTCCTTCAGAATTTCACCATTGTTTTCATTCCTGCATTGACCAACATTAGAATTTACCAAGGATTCATCAAAAACTATGTGTGGAGATTCTTCAACAGTCTTAGAGTTCAGATTATACACTCTGTATGCTCGGGTGTTTTCAGAATAGCCAAGAAAAATTCCTGGTTCTCCTTTAGGTTCAAATTTACCAAGGTCCTTCTTATCATTTATGTGAATGAAACATTTACAACCAAAGACCTTGAAGTGAGCAATAGAAGGTTTCTTACCTTTTAAGATCTCATATGGTGTTTGCTAGGTAGAAGGTCTTACCATGGCTCTGTTAATTACATAACAGGCAGTGTTCACTGCTTCAGCCCAAAATTTCCTTGGTAGACCACCTTCGACAAGGAGTGTACGGCCCATTTCCACTAGGGTTATGTTCCTTCTCTCCACAACTCCATTCTGCTCAGGTGTCCTTGGTGAGGAGTACCTGTGGTTGATTCCATTTGACCTGCAGAATTCATCAAATTGTGAGTTTTCAAACTCACCTCCATGATCAGACAAAATATTTTCAATTTTCTGATTTGTTTTATCATAAAACTCTTGAAATTCAGAGAAAGCATCACTCTTATTAGATAAGAAATAAACCCAAGTATACCTAGAAAAGTCATCTACCATGACAAACCCATACCTCCTCCCTGATAGGCTGACAGATCTAGTTGGCCCAAAAAGGTCCATATGTATCAGCTCATAGGGTTTGGAAGACAGATTTTCAGTTCTAGGCTTAAATGACTTTCTAGTTATCTTTGATTGAGTGCATGCATCACAGATTTTATTTTCTTTCTTGAATGAGACTTTAGGAAGTCCTCTAACCATGCCATGCTTATTTAATTTGTGCAAAACAGTGTAGCTGGCATGACCTAACTTACGATGCCATAAAAATGCTATGTCTTCTCTACTGGCAGTAAGGCAAAGGTTAGTGTGTTGAATTTCATCTAAATTTATCATGTAAGTAGTATTTATTCTTTTTCCAGAAAATTTGACAATATCAGAATCAGGTTCAAAAACCTTGCAGCATTGAGAATTAAATAAAACATTGTAACCTTTATCACATAACTGGCTGATGCTAAGTAGATTATAGGCTAAGCCTTCAACCAGCATAACATCATCAATGCAGCAGGTAGAACACTTACCTACCTTACTTGATCCGATAATCCTACCCTTTGTGTTGCTTCCAAAGGTGACAAGGCCTTCTACTTTCTCAGTCAGTATGCAAAATTTGGCCTTATCTCCTGTCATATGTCTGGAGCAGCCGCTATCCATGTACCACAAGTTGTTCTTGGCTGCCAGGCATACCTGCATACAGATTTAGGTAGAGAAGTTTGGAACCCAAGACTGATTGGGCTCCAATGTAAATAAACTAGAAGCAAAGCAGGAAATCAGATGTTTCAGAATCCACATTTGTTTAAATGAACTTTGTTCAGTGGATCATACAGATTTTCTTCTGTTGTTGTTCCTTTTCTTTTTATTGTTCTTTTTCTTGTTGGCAGCAGCATGATTATTGACAGTATTGTTATTTCTGTGCCAGTGCCTTGGCCAGGGTGTGTTCACAAAATTTTGGCCATAGTAGTTCCTGGGCTGGCTATGGAAATATTGATTTCTAGATGTCCAGTAACCATACCCATTGACCCAATTTCTACTGTAAGGTCTTTGATATTGAGCACCATGGTGTGCAAGACCTGTAAATCTACCCTGAGTTCTAGACCAATCTGACCTATACACAGGTTTGTATTGGGTCTTCTTCAGAGGTGGAGTTGATGGTGGAGACTTGGTTACCTTGACCTAGGGTTTACCGGACTGTGTAGGTTGACCCCTAACCTTAGTCTGAGCCCTAGGATTCTGCTTAGATGTGCTGGCTCTACTAGGCTCATTAACCTTTCGTTTGCCCTTCTCCTCAGCACTGGGCTTTTTCAAATTAGCAGTTTTGTACATCAAATTTGTTGAGTTCATGCTAATTAGAGGTCCCTTTTCCTTTTGAGCAACAAATGAAATTGTTCTCATCCCGAGTGTTTTTGTTGCACTAGAATTAAATCCTAGGCCCTCTTTTCTTAAATTAACCTTTGACCCTAACAAAGCATTTAAGTTATCTGTTCCTTGGGTCATTTTCTCAATAGTTTTCATTTTATCCTCATTATCTTTCTGAAGTTCATCAATAGACTTTTTCAGCTCATTATTGACATTGAGGACAGCTTCATATTTTTCAGAGATGATTTTTACTTCACTTTCACATTTTTGAATCTTCAGCTTCTATTCATCAATTTCATTTTCAAGCCTTAGATTCTCTTCCCTAGAAACTTTTAACTCAATTTTGATGTCCTCTACTTCATTGCATGTGAGTTTCAGTTTATCATTTTCAGATTCCAAACATGCAATTTTATCAGATAGAGTTTTATCATTTTGCATGGAATTGATTTTTCTTCTAAGATACCTATTCTCTTTTCTAACATCATCAGCTCTATCAGCTATGTCATGATAAGCATCTACCCAATCAACAATTGTGAAGTTTTCAAATCTAGTGATTACCTCATCTGTATCCTCCTCTCTATCTTCGGAGCTTGTTGCCATAAGGCAAATGGGCTGTTCAGATTCGGCTTCACTATCTGAGCTGCTGCTGAAAGAGCCTTCATCTTCATCACTCCATGTGCTGATCATAGCTCTTCCCTTATTGGTTTTCTTCTTTGACCTGTCCTTATGTTTCTGATTGTCTGGACAGTCAGCTTTCAGATGCCCTGGTTTCCTGCATTGATAACAGACATTAGCTTCATTTTTATTTACAGATTTAGATTTATACCTTTTATCCTTTCGGCCACCATTGTATTTCTTCTGGCCGAACCGTCCTGCTCCCTTTCTGAGAAATCGCATGAACTCTCTAGTCATCATGGCTATCTCAGATCGAGTCACATCTTCTTCTTCATTTAGGCTCTCCTCTGATGATGAAGAGCTACTGGAGCTGGATTTTGTTGATTTGCTGGAACTAGCCTTCAGCGCTATCGGCTTCTTCTTCCTCTCGGCTTCATCTGTCCTTGGCATGTTTATCTCATATGCCATTAGTGAGCCAATCAGCTCATCAGCTTTAGTATTTCGCAAGTCCCTTGACTCCTCCATCACTGTTGCTTTGGTGTGCCAAATGGGAGTCAGGGAGCGCAGAATTTTCCTCACTACATCATACTCTATCTGAGGTTTCCCAAAACCTCTGACGCCATTGGTTATGACAGTCAGCCGAGCGTACATTTCGCTGATGGACTCGTTCTGCTTCATCTTGAAGGCTTCATACTTAGATACAATAAGATTGGCTTTCTGCTCTCTTACTTGAGATGTACCTTCATGAATTACTTCCAGCGCATCCCACATCTCCTTAGCTGATTTGCAAGCAGACACACGGGAAAATTTTGTAGGATGGAGAGCGCACTGGATAGCATTTATAGCACTCCAATTCAGCGTGGACCTTCTGATCTCCTCCTTGGTCCATACATCTTCATTCGGGGACAGCTCATAAGGTCCCTTGCTGACAATCTTCCAAATCTCATAATCCTTAGCCCTGAGGAACACTTGCATACGGTTCTTCCAGTATGCGTAGTTTGATCCATCAAAGAATGGGGGCTTCGTTATTGAGTGACCTTCGGCAATCATCCCTCGAGCATCCATCTCTGCCTATTCTCTTCGGGCGATGAGTCCCTGCAGAAGAGTTAGGCTCTGATACCAAGTGTTGGGTTAGATGGACGCAGTCTATCTCCACTAAGTGTGGATCTAGAGGGGGGTGAATAGATCAACTTGCCTAATTTAAAACTACTGTAAGTTCAAAAGCGGAATTTAGGCAAACATCAGTTAAGCTAAACAAAGAATGCTAAGCAAAAGGTCGAAAGCTAGACATGAGCATAAGCGATGCAACCAAATAAGATAAGCAAGAATTCCCATCGCACACAGATCACATAAAAACACAAACACACTGCACACACAGTTTTTAGGTGGTTCGGTCAACGACCTACGTCCACCCCACACTCAACCAAGTATGGCTTCCTGCTGCGCAGCACAGCTTGCGTCTGCTGGGCTTTATAGCTTGGCCAAACAACCCGCTGATACACAGCTTCGCTGGGCACTACAGCTTGCCGACCAGAGGATCTGATCCTCTGCAACCGCTGGGGAAATACAGCTTAACCCGTGCAGTGGAGACTACCACTGCAAGACCGCTGACACACAGCTTGAAGAAACAGTCAGAAAAACTCAAAAGCAATATAGCTCTAAGAGCAAAGCTCAGCTCTGGTTTTGAACCACGAGACTGAGATACAAGCTCACTCTCAATCTCACTCTCAATCAGCTCTCTCTCAGCTCATCTCTCTCGATCTCTTCTTCTCTCGTTTTCTTCTTCTTCTCTGTATCTTCTTCTTCTCTCTTTTCTCTCTGTGGATCGAAGGCTCACTGCTACTGAGTGTATAGACTTTCTCTTCTTCTCCTTCATCAGTCTTCTTCTGTGGAAGAAGGCTTGTTTATATAGCAGCAACAGCAGCAGGCGTGTGCTCTCCACGTTTCCCGCCCAGCAATTTGGACCACGTGGCAGCATCCAATGGAGTGTCAGTACACGTGTCCTCATCTGGATACCTTGTCCTTCTCGGATCACGAGCCAGGTACCTCTGATCACGTGCCCCTCATTAGCTTCTGCATTCACTATCAAACAGACAAGAGTGTGTTCAGTTTAAGTGTAAACGCTGTACATGCTTTTCAAACACGAATGCAGTGTATAGAGTTAATCAACGTAAAGGCTTCAAAGAAGGAAAGCAGTGTATAGACTTAATGCACGTAAGGGCTTCATGCGAAGGAAAGCAATGTATATACTTGAGGAGTTGACGCTGCATGAAGCACTGAGTTGACGCTGCATGAAGCATGGACAGTGTACAGACTTTACCCACTGTATGGATTTCATGTAATGCAAGCGAATGTGAAGACTTCAGTGTATAGACTTTAGAAGACGAGTGCAATGTATAGACTCCATGAGACTCTAGTGCAGACAGACGATGTATAGAGTTCTCAGTTCAGCCGTCAGTATATAGACTTGAAAGTCTTGAAGCCAATGTATGGACTTGAGCAAGCTAAAGGGTTGTACAGACATCGAAGACAAGGGCCGATGTATAGACTTGCCAAACAGTCCAGTGTATATGCTTTATGCAAGGAGGCCAATGTGTAGACTTGAAAAGCTGAGGCCAGTGTACAGGCTTGCCACCGACCAGTGTGTGAACTTGCTCAGCCTGAGGCACAGTATGGACTTCAACTCTGCATATCGAATGTATGGACTTCAAGTATGAAGACCATTGAATAGACTTTGGATTCGAAGATAATGTGCAGACTTTGAGTTTGAAGACCAATGTCCAGACTTCAAGTAACACTATGGATGTACAGACTTGATGGAGCGAAGCGATGTGTAGACTTGAAGCTCCTGAAGCAATGTACAGACTTCAAAGATCACTATGGATGTACAGACTTCATGGAGCGAAGCGATGTGTAGACTTGAAGCTCCTGAAGCAATGTACAGACTTCAAAGATCACTGTGGATGTATAGACTTTGGGGACATGAAGCGATGTACAGACTTCAAAGAAGTTGGCGAGTCAATGTACAGACTTGATGAAGCGAAGCCAATGTACAGACTTAATGTGTAGCTGAAGCCTTGAATGTAGGAATAGGCTGGAGTGTATAGACTTCAGGCTTCAGAACCGAATGTTCAGACTTCGCCTAAGAAACGTAGGGAAAGACCCCAGTGTATAGACTTTGCCTTGAGCGAAAGGTAAGTGATGAATGTATAGACTTTCACGATGTGTAGACTAGAATATGTGAAAGCTACAGTGAATGAGTGTACACACTTGACTAATTCAAAGGTAATTCGGATGTACAGACTCTGAGGTTCAAAGCCAACGGATGTACAGACTTAGAATATTAAGACTGATGTACAGACTTCATACGTTGACGCTGTACACACTTAGCGAGTTGACGCTGTACACACATCCAATGAAGTGCGTTGACGCTGTAACATGAGCCAGTGAGATGCGTTGACGCTGTACACACTTAACCAATTCAATTGAAATGTAGTGTGTGGACTTTATCTGAAATGGACGATGTATAGACTCAATCGATATGAGAGTTTCCAGTGTATAGACTCAGTCTAAACAAGTCTGCTGGAGGAGTCGACCCATCCTCTGATGTGTCGACCCATGACAGTGAGAAATGCAGACAGCAGTGTATTAAATGCAAAGAACACATAGTCAATCTGATAGAGCAATTTCATCAAATCAAAAGCAGTTGCCAATCAATCAAAACAATGATGTTGCCAATGAAATAAAGCAAGTGTCAACATCATCAACATAGAGGGGTCACAAT
The DNA here is from genome assembly GCA_022559845.1 of Amorphophallus konjac. Taxonomy (NCBI): domain Eukaryota; kingdom Viridiplantae; phylum Streptophyta; class Magnoliopsida; order Alismatales; family Araceae; genus Amorphophallus; species Amorphophallus konjac. The sequence goes on from CM040121.1 coordinate 42,719,208, forward strand.
AATCTCCCCCTTTTTGATGATGGCAACCCCATATGAAGTAGAATAGCAACATCATGTCATATAGATAAATGTTTGATGAAAGACATGATGTATTATGCAGATTGACATGCAGATGCTATGAATGCATGCAACTCACTGCCTCAAACTCTCCATTATCATTATGCATATACACTCTCATTCCCCCTTGGAATGAATTCAGAATTCAGACAGATATGTATTCTCCCCCTAGACATCCCCCTAGACAATATTCTCCCCCTTTGCCATCAACAAAGAGGAGGGAAAAATTAAATACAAGGGAGGAAGCAAGAGAAGAACTGACTGGCATTCTGAACAGGTAGTTCATGAATAAGCATTCTAAAGCATAGAGTCTTCAGTCATATGAAATTAGAAATTGCTGTCAGAAAGAGTTCTGGTTTAAGGATGATAAAATTTGGAGTTCATGCACTACAAGCAATAGATAAGTTCATTGTGCATGATAAAACAATAAATCAGAATCATATTTGCATGAAAGATTCAGTGTCATAATATCTTACTTTCATAGTCTCATAAAAAATATTGAGAGAAACCAAGTCATGTATTGAAACTGGCTGTGACGGTCTAATTACTTTTATATTTTTCTGGTTGCTTGTTTAGTGTGAGGTAGGGATCCGCGTGACCCCTACTGAGTCTGGCTGTGACTCACCCTTCCTTCTTTCAGGTGAGCCTCCCCAGTCGTCTGCCGGTTTTGCTCGGGGTTGTGCCGAGCGTCGTTAGAGTGCCAGCTGTGTTGGTTTGTCTTTTTGTTCTTTTGTGCCGGGGTATGTCCCGTGTAGTTGTACAGTGGACCTCTCTCTTTCTGTAAATCTGGACTATTGTATATGTTCTACCACTCTGATATTTTAAATTGCTTCCGCATTTACTTATTAATTGCTGTTCTAATTAATATTGCGCACCTGCGGTCCCAATTCGTTATGCAACTCCTCAGCAACTTCCACTAACCCTTCAGGGGCCTCATCAGCCTCTTGGGTGGCTTCCCCAGTTCTTGGTATCGGTGTATCGATTTTATCGGTATATCTGTATCCGGAGCTCTGGGTCATCACATTTGGTATCAGAGCTGTGTTGGGGATTTGTATTAGGAATTGGAACTTACGTTGGTCCAGAGCTAGTCCACTATGTCGTCTGTTGCTGGCTTAGAGTGTTTCTCGTGATTATTGATGGTTTTTCTGTTATCGTGGGTTTCCTAGATTCAAGATGTTGCCTCGTGGATGGAAGAAAGCTCGGGCTCCTCAGGAGGAGAGTGGCACTTCCTCTGCCCCAGCTGTGCCAGCTTCCGTCGACCCTGCTCCGCGTGATGAAGTGTCTGGTGGCCGTGGTAGAGCGTTGAAGGAATTTCTAATGTTCCACCCACCGACTTTCGAAGGTCAATCAGATCCAAAGGCAGCTAAAGCATGGCTCGATGCCACTGTGTGCGTGTTCCAGTCGATGGAGTGCGTAGATGATGAGCGAGTCATGTTGGCTACTTATCAGCTTCAAGGTACCGCACGCACGTGGTGGACCGCAGAGTGGGAAGTTGCATTCTATTTTCGTCCGCTTCGGCAAATCACATGGGCTGAGTTCGTTGCTGCTTTCGAGCGTGCTTACACTCCAGCCTGTCTCAAGTTAGCGAAGATGTATCAGTTTCTGGAGCTGACGCAAGGTGACATGACTGTGTTGCAGTACCGAGATAAGTTCATTGAGTTGGGCAGGTACGCGTCCCATATTTTTGCAGATGAAGCTATGAAGACTCAGCAGTTTCTGCGCGGACTGAAAGTGGAATTGAGCCTGCCGTTGTTCGCTACCCAAGTGTCTAAGTTGGATTCAGCGTACCAAGCAGCTGTTGCAGTGGAGATGGAAATGGCGAGGACTCGAGGGCTTTCTCAGGCAAGAATGGTGCAGCCAATTGTGCAGTTTCAGCCGACTTACCAGCCGTCTGTCCCGGGAGTCCCTTCTGCCGTTCCTGCTGTTAGCGGTGTTATTCCTTCTTCCGACTCCCATTTCCGGCAATTCAAGAAAAAGAAGTCGAAGAGGAAGTTTGAGCATTCGGCGCCTTTCGATCCGAGTCAGCTGTCCGTTCCTTCTGTTCGACCGCGTCAAGATTTTTCCAGTGGTCAGCAGCATCCGTGTCCGAGGTGTGGTGGCAGTCATCCAGGCGTGCCGTGTTCTTTGCCGATCCTTTGTTACCGCTGTGATCAGCCGGGTCACGTAGCTCGAGACTGTCCGCTGAAGCCGAGGACGGTGCAGTTCTCGCAGTTTACCCAGCCGCAGCAGCCCCAGTTTCGTCTTCCTCCGCCGCCTCAACCTCAGCCATCATACCTTTCAGTTCCTTCACAGCAGTCTTCTGCAGCCAGCCGTCCTCCAAGAGGGAGGGTTACTCACATCACTCGCGCAAAAGCTGTGGCAGCTAATCTGGTAGAAGGTACGGTTTCGATTTGTGGTCGTCCAGCTCATGTTCTTTTCGATTCGGGTGCTACTCATTCTTTTGTGTCCGAGGATTTTCTTGCTCGCATTGAGGAGCCAGTGACCGAAGTGTCCTGTAATTTGCTCGTGGAGTTACCTTCTGGAGATTTCATGTCTACTCCAGTGTGCCTGGAAGATTCCCCTATTGTCGTCAGCAATCGACCGATGCCTGTGAAGCTCTATGCATTGAAATTGGCAGAGTACGACGCTATTCTAGGCATGGACTGGCTGGAATTGTATAGTGCCATGGTTGACTGTAGATACAAGCGAGTCTATTTTATACCACGCGGGAAGTCAACCTTTTATTTCCAAGGTATCCATTTCTGTTCTTTTCGTTTGTTTATTCCTGCCGTAGGTGTAACTTTCTTCCAGTTTCCTCCTTGTCCTTTCATTTAATTTCGAGGATGAAATTCTTTTTAGGGGGGAGAGACTGTAAGACCCGCGTCTTAAGCGGATCCTTAGTGGTTCGGATCTAGATTTTATTATGTGAATTTTGGCTATTTTTGCGGATTTTAAAGCTATTTTTTGGTAATTATTTGGATTAGTTGTGGATTTATTGGAATATATATATATATATATATATATATATATATATATATATATATTTATCTCCCTCTCTCTCCCCACCGATTTCTCTCTCCCTCACTCGTTCTCTCTATCACCCTCTCTCTCCCTCACGCGATCCCTCCTCCCCCACTCTCTCGGTCTTGGTCCGGACGGCCGCGGATCGAGGCGCGGGAGGTGTCGTTGGAACCGGCTCGTCGCGAGGAACGCGTAGGTGCCGACCTCATCGCGATTTGTCGGGCGTGGAGACGGGACGGGGCGAGAGGAGCCGCGGCGACCCCTTACTTGCATGCGGCCCAAACTCGGTTTTCGTCGCGATTAAGGTAGGGGGATGGAATCCTTGTCTCGCTAGGATCGTATTTGCATAGCATGCATGCCCATTCATAGATGTTTTCATCAATTTCCATGAAATTTCCATGTTAGTGTAATTTTGGGCTGAATTCTTGAAAATCACTTCATGGGCATTGTTTTTATGTTTTGATGCATGCTTTAGTAGTGTAGCGTTGTGGTTTGGTAGGTTTTATAGTTTTTCTTTGTTTCCCCGTCGATCCGGCTAGACCGGGAGGGGGCTTGGTTTTAAGCATTTCGGTTTTAGCTCCTAGTCGGTGTGACGGTCCTACCAGGAATCGTCACACGTGTAACGGCCCTCAGCAGGGGCGTCACAGTGTGTGTAACGGTCAGGCCTCTGACCGTTACATTTCTGCTTGTTTTCTGTTGGCCTCGTATGGCGGTTGGCCTGACGGCCAGTCGGCCGGCCGTCAGGGCGCCCTAACGCGCCAGCGCGAGCGCGTTACACCGCCTGTGAATGATTTGAAAAACTGTTCATTGATTTTGGCCTCGGGTGGCTGTAACGGCCAGGGTCCAACGCGTTACAGTTGATGTAACGCGCTGCACCCAGACCGTTACGCGTGGTGACGGCGTGGCCGCCGACCGTTACACCCTGTTTGATCGTTGTGGGATTCGTTTGGCTTCGGTGGCTGTAACGGCCAGGGGCGGACGTGTCACAGTCGATGTAACGCACCAGTCCTCGACCATCACACCACTGTGACGCGGCGGCTGTAGACCGTTACATTCCCTGGGGTTTTCAAAAGCCGTCTGCTTGTTCGATTCTGATAGAGTTACTTTCACTTCCTTGTGATGGAACCACTAGTCGTAGCCCAGCGACCGAGTGTGTCGTCCCACCCGGGAGAGGTGGAGGGGTGTTCCCATTGAATGGTTTGTAAGCTAGTTACCGTGGGCCCCTGCGGTTACCGTTGCGTCCAATGGGGGGGGGGGAAACTAGCTAGAGACCTGGCTCTAGGCAGGAGTCAGTGTGTGCACACGTGGTCGGAGACTTGGACTGACACTGACGAGTGTTGCTCTGACTAGTACTTGGTTTGGTCCTGTTACGCCTCTCGTTTGTCGTGAGCCAGACTTGCGAGTTGCCGAGACGCAGTGTAAGTCGTCAGGGGACGCATCTGGTCTTGTTCTTCTAGTGGGTTGTTCCGCCTCTCACTTCACTTGGTTAGTGCTAGTTTATTCTGTTGGTATATTTATTTTCTGTCATTATTTATTTATTAAATTATGCATTTGCCTTATTATTTAAATGCATGCTCTAATTACTTTTATATTTGCCTGCCTGCTTGTTTAGTGTGAGGTAGGGATCCGCGTGACCCCTACTTGTCTGGCTGTGACTCACCCTTCCTTCTTTCAGGTGAGCCGCCCCAGTCGTCCGCCGGTTCTGCTCGAGGTTGTGCCGTGCGTCGTTAGAGTGCCAGCTGTGTTAGTTTGTCTTTTTGTTCTTTTGTGCCGGGGTATGCCCCATGTAGTTGTACAGTGGACCTCTCTCTTTCTGTAAATATGGACTATTGTATATGTTCTACCACTCTGATATTTTAAATTGCTTCCGCATTTACTTATTAATTGATTTTCTAATTAATATTGCGCGCTTGCGGTCCCAATTCGTTATGCAACTCCTCAGCAACTTCCACTAACCCTTCAGGGGCCTCATCAGCCTCTTGGGTGGCTTCCCCAGTTCTTGGTATCGGTGTATCGATTTTATCGGTATATCGGTATCCGGAGCTCTGGGTCGTCACACAATCTCTGGTTTGTATAACATTGGATACACATTGACTTTTAATAGCACTGGGTGCTCTATAATGAATAATGGTTTGATTATAGTCAATGGTTCATTAGTCAATGGTCTTTATGTATTAGATACACGTTCTAATGTTATGTAAGTTTCCAATGCTGATGAAGTGAATTCTGCATATCTATGGCATTGCAGGCTTGGTGATGTAGGTGAGAAAAGAGTCTCTCACCTACACTCAAATGGGTATTTGAATACATTCGAATACAAGCCATTTGATACCTGTGAGTCGTGTCTCATGGGGAAGATGACCAAGGCTCCCTTTAGTGGACATGGTGAGAGGGCTGTTGACCTTCTAAAGCTCATATACTCGGATATGTGTGAACCCATGTCCATGGAGGCAAAAGGGGGTCACCTCTATTTCATTTCTTTTATTGATGACTTCTCGAGATATGGCTATGTGTATTTAATGAGGCATAAATCACAAGCCTTTGAGAAGTTTAAGGAATACAAGAATGAAGTAGAGAAACAGACTTGCAAGAGTATTAAGGCTCTTCGATCGGATCGAGGAGGTGAATATCTTAGCCATAAATTCACTTCTTATCTTAAGGACAATAGAATTATTTCTCAGTGGACTTCACCGTATACACCACAACATAATGGTGTATCCGAAAGGAGAAACATGACCTTGTTAGACATGGTCCGATCCGTGATGTCTATGTCAGGACTACCCTTATCTCTGTGGGACTATGCATTAGAGACTGCGGCTTATTTATTGAATATGATCTCAAGTAAATATGTTCCTTCTATACCATATGAGATATGGAAGGATAGGAAACCAAATTTTAATCACATTAAAATTTGGGGGTGTCATGCTCATGTAAAGAAGAACAATAGTGATAAGCTTGAGTCGAGAACCGATAAGTGTAGGTTTGTGGGATATCCAAAGGGCACGTTTGGATATTACTTCTATCACCCTTTTGAGTAAAGGGTCTTAGTGGCTAAGAGAGCTGTATTTCTAGAAATAGAATATCTACTCCAGAAAAATAGTGGGAGCCAGATAGAATTGGACAAGGTCCAAGAACCACAACCCGTAGACACAGACTCATTAGATGAGACTGTATCGGTTGATCCTATTCAGAGTAAAACACTGACACTACGGAGATCTGGTAGACTACCGAGAGAACCTGAGAGATATGTTGGACATGTCTCAGAGAGGTCCTCTAAGGTATGTATCGATGAGGATGAAGATCCTCAATCGTACCAGGATGCAATCCGTAGTGCGGACTCTGAGAAATTGCAAGAGGCAATGGATTCAGAGATCCAGTCCATGTACACCAACAAAGTTTGGAACTTAGTTGATGTACCCGATGGGAAAGTCCCTATCGGCTGCAAATGGATTTTCAAAAGAAAAATCGGAGCAGATTGATAGATTGACACATACAAGGCTAGACTAGTGGCTAAAGGATATCGTCAAAGGCAAGGCATTGACTATGACGAGACATTTTCACCAGTAGCCATGGTTAAGTCAATCAGAATCTTTCGCGCCATTGCTGTATACCTGGATTATGAGAGCTGGAAAATGGATGTGAAGACATCTTTTCTTAATGGTAATCTGTCAAAAGTTGTGTACATGGTACAGCCTGAAGGATTCACCTCCAAGCTACATCCTAATAAGGTATGCAAACTTCAAATGTCCATTTATAGATTAAAGCAGGCATCTCGAAGCTGGAACTTAAGATTTGATGAGGCTGTCAAATCTTTCAACTTCATTCGGAATGAAGATGAACCCTGTGTTTACAAGAAGGTCAGTGGGAGCTCTGTGACCTTCTTGGTCCTTTATGTTGATGACATCTTACTCATTGGGAATGATCTAGGGATGTTGACATCAACTAAATCTTGGTTATCCGAGACCTTCTCCATGAAAGATTTGGGAGAAGCATCCTATGTGCTCGGCATAAGAATCTATCGAGATAGATCTAAAAGGATGCTAGGATTATCCCAATCCATGTACATAGACACTATCCTCAAAAGGTTTAGGATGAAAAATTTCAAGAGAGGTTTCATTCCTATAAGATATGGAATTTACCTATCTAAGGGGATGAGCCCTAAATCATCTGAGGAGGTGGCACACATGAATAAGGTACCCTATGCTTCGGCCACAGGGTCAATCATGTATAAAATGCTATGTACACGGCCTGATGTTGCCAATGCTTTGAGCATTGTCAGTAGATATCAGGTAAATCCAGGCGAAGAGCACTGGAAAGCAGTAAAAGGCATCCTTAAGTACTTGCGAAGGGTTAAGGATCTTTTTCTGCTTTATGGAGGAGAGGACCTACAGCTTAGAGCTTACACAGATTCTAGTTTCCAGTCAGATCCAGATGACTGCAAATCCATGTCAGGGTTTGTATTCATGTTGAATGGAGGGGCAGTCAGTTAGATAAGCTCCAAGCAAGATACGACTGCAGATTCGACGACGGAGGCAGAATATATTGCTGCAGCTGAAGCTGCTAAGGAAGTAGTCTGGATGAAGAAATTCATCTTGGAACTTGGCGTAGTTCTCAAAATATTAGCTCCCATCCCATTATTTTGTGATAATAATGGGGCCATCGCTCAGGCAAAGGAACCGAGATCTCACCAAAGGTCGAAGCATATTCTCATACGCTTCCACCTTATTCGGGAGATTGTTGATCGAGGAGATGTGATGGTAGAGCGTGTACCGTCAGAAGATAACATAGTAGATCCACTGACTAAGCCTTTGACATAGACTGTATTTGAGCGCCATTGGGATAAGATGGGCCTCAAAGTTGTGGGCAATTATCTGTAGTTCAAGTGGGAGATTGTTAGTATTGGTGTGCTACAGGCCAATTTCAGGTCCGATAGGCTCAATAGTTGTGCGATCTTGTTCATTATTAATAAAGTGATATTTGAGCGTAAATATGTGATTGTGTATTACTTTACGATGTCCCTATGATATGTGGTTGTAAAGTCAGCTCGAGATGGGATCTCGAACATGAGACTGACTTTACATGGACGCATACCTTAAACTGTTCATGGTTGGAGGGTAATCACTCGGGGACTTTGATTACCTATTAAACCAGTACACATGATGTGTCAGTGACCAGTCTCATGGTCATTGGTGCGGGGCACCAACACATATGTGTAGGTGTACGTCCTGGGAGGAAGTGCACCGAACTGATCCGCTATTGGATCTTCAGATGGTTGATTATACCTAATGTCAACTGAAGATCCAACGGTCTCAGTAGCATCGTTGGTCCTTTGACCTGAGACATTGATCGGATCTTACACGAGGATTGGAATGGTTTAATTACTTGGCTAAGTGACTTTAACCATAAGTCATGAGTTGTCGAGTAATTAACCACTCCAGGATACGTGTGAAGATCATCAATGGTCAAAAGGGGATCGCTCACTGTCGGGTATATATCAGACAGTTAATGGGTCATGACATTGACGCTCCGTTAAATCCCTGGTCAGGGTCGTGTGAGTTCGTTTAGAACGGATGTCATACACTTTAAGGAGGTCATGGTCAAATGGCACGATCATGGGGTTTGACAAAAACCATACCCTCGATCGTACCAGACTCATAGAAGGAGCGAGGGATTATATCGATGCGGTAACTATGGACTTACAGGTACCAGACCGGCTGGTTTAAACCCGGCGTCCTCTAGGATCACGCGGATTTGCTTGACCCAACGTGATCAAAGGTTTGGAATAAATTAAACTATTATTCGGCTCTAGTAGAAGCGAAGAATAAGTTTAATTTACTTCTAATTGGGACTTAGAAGTTAATGGGCCTTAAACTGAAGTGACTATGGGCCTAGAGGATCACACATAATGGATTCTTGGGTGACGGATTATTATTATACAAATGCATATATTAATTCTCTTTAATTCTTTTTGGAAAGGCATATAAAAGGGACTTAATATATATGTATAATAATGGGAAGTACATATATACAGTTTTGGTCTTTTGGAGCTCTTTTAGAAATGGGCCAAATCCTATATATATCGATGCTACGAGACTTCTCCCACTCTCTTGGCTAATCAAGCATTAAAGTTTAAGAGAGGAGGATTAGCTCCTCCCCCCTTCCTCTCTCTTGCTCTCTCTCTCTCCAGAAGGTGAAAGGGTCGGGGAAGGTCGTGTCGGGGGGGTGCCGTCGCTGTGCAAGGATCCGTGTGGATCAGCTCTAGAGGCCGTGCATCTGTGCGGCTTGGTATTCTGCATCGGACTTTGCGGACAGCGTCATTCCGCGCAAGGTATAAATACGCAATCCGTAGTTAGGGGTTGGGGTGATTAAAACGTCGATCAGAGCATGAATCTGGGATTCCATGCAGTCGGGTTCGGATAAATAAAATTTTTGTTATCCGCTGCGTTGTCCGGTAGTGCTGTGTGGAACCTTACAATATGCATCTCGGTAGCAGAAGCCCCACGAGGAGAACTACCCTACCCATGACCTGGAGTTGGCGGCTGTGATCTTCGCGCTGAAGATCTGGAGGCATTATCTATACGGTGAGAAGCTCGAGGTATTCACTGACCATCAGAGTTTGAGGTATGTGTTCACTCAGAAGGACCTTAACCTCAGGCAGAGGCGTTGGATGGAGTATATGAAGGTTTATGACTTTACCCTGTCTTATCAGCCGGGCAGGATTAATGTCGTCACCGATGCTTTGAGTCAGAAGGTCGCGGTCAGTGCCTTGATGTTGAGGAAGTGGAGGCTCTGGGAACAAGTGCCCGAAGTATCTTTCAGGCTCAAGATTCTTCAAGAGCCAGGGTTAGCAGTGCTTGCGAGTCTGACTGTCACGCCTGCTATCCGTCATCAGGTGACAGAGGCTCAGCATGTAGACCCTGAGTTGCCCCGGATTTTGGCTATGGCTGATCTGGAGCTCGGTGAGGACGGTGCTGTGAGGTTCCGTGATAGGCTGTACGTCCCAGCCGAGGAGCGGGTTCATCGTGCGGTGTTGTATGAGGCTCATGGGAGCAGGTATACCGTACCCCCGGGTGCGACGAAGATGTATCGAAACTTGCGAAAATAGTTCTGGTTGCCTGGCTTGAAAAGAGATGTGGCCGAGTTTGTGCCCAGGTGTCTGACCTGTCAGCAGGTGAAGGCGGAGCATCAGCGACCAGGAGGTACTCTCCAACCCTTGGATGTTCCTGTGTGGAAATGGGACCACGTGACTGTTGCATCCCTACGGTTTTGATGATGTCTCACACTATAAATCAATCTTCTATCTCTAGAATGATACATGCTTCATCATGTAGGACTGTGCAGTTCATATAATTGTCAGATAAATTTGCACTACTTGATGATGTCTACACACTGTCTGCATAGTATGTACACTGATGGGTCGACCCCCCACCTCTGATGGGTTGACCCCTCCTTTAATCTCCAAGTCCATACATTGAATTTCATATTCAAAGTATGTACATTGGTCCTCACCTGAAGTCCATACATTGAACTTAATTTTCAAAGTCTGTACACCCTCCGCTAAGCCTTCAGAGTCTGTACAGCCTTTCCTTGAGTTCAAGTCCATACAACGGCACTGTAGACTGCATCTGAAGTGTATACAACCTTTCAAGGGGTCAAGTCTATACATTCTCCAGTTCATTTCAAAGTCTACACATCGCCCTTCATCTTCCAAGTCTATACACTCTGTTGAACCACAAGTCTATACATCGTCTGCCATCTCAAAGTCAATACACTGTCCCTCGTCTCACACATCATGACCCAAAAGTCTGTACAGCCTCTAGTCACTGTACAAGTCCACACACTGGCTGCACTGCAGAAGTCTATACATTGGCTTGGGCATCCAAGTCTAGACACTGATTCTCTATTCATGCCTTGATTCGAAGTCTGTACAGCCAACGCCTTCATTGATTCCAAGTCTGTACACTGGTCTTCAGGCGTTCCAAGTATGTACATTGGTTCAGGCTTACCAAGTCTATACAGTGCTTCAATAGTCTCCAAGTCTATACAACCTGCCTTCACGTTCAGAGTCTATACACCATTCCTCAAAGGCCAAGTGTATACACTGTCCATATGTTCAAAGGTTTCTAGTCTATACATTGGATAGACTCGTTCATGCTTTGTTCATCTCAAGTCTGTACACTGCCTTTCATGTGCACTCTTTAAGCAAGTCTATACATTCGACCGTACACTTCACAAAAGTCCACACATTTCATCCTTTGTGCTAATGCATTCTTTAGCTAGTCTATACACTGAGGTCGCATGAGGACTCACAAGTCTATACACTCCCTCAGTGTACACACTTACTTATCTGCTATCCTAATGTATATACATTCGTATCTGACTGAACTAAGTAATCACATTTCTTTGTCTCTGCCTGCAGATGATACAGGTCAATGATTGGGCACGTGAACCGAGGATGATGCCTGGCACGTGATCCGAGAATGCTCTGGAAAGGGAGGGAACGAGACTCCCTCGTGTGAAGGCCTGAAACTAAGGTCGAATGCCATATAAAAGGTGCCTTCTGCGATTAGATGGACGGAACTGGAGAAAAAGCTGAAGAGCAAAAATCCCTGAGCAGAAGAATAAAAGAGAGAGAGCCTCCACGTTCCAGAAAGAAGATAGAGAGAAAAGAATTGAGAGTATTGCTATGAGAGAAGAGTCTGAGTGAGAGAGAAGAGTCCAATTTGCTTCTTCGGAAGCTACATTTGTATTTGATTTTTTTGAAACGATTTGTGTTCGTCGTTGGTCTTGTTTATATTTCTATTTTTACTTTTTCATATATCTGATTTCGAGTTGTTACCCTCCGGTGTTTGGAGGAAGGGAGAGTTACTCCGGTTCCCCTCTGGGCTGCAAAGGTAGAGAGATCTATGATCTCTGGTTTTTGCCAGTGACGGGTTGTCATTAGCAGGTTCCCTCCGGGTTGGAGGAAGGGAGAGGCATCTCCGATTCTGGTCTTGCTGGTAGCAGGTCCAGGTGTCAAGCTGTGTGGCAGCACATTGTTCGTAGACTGAGTCTGTAGCTTTCTAGCAGTGGCTAGTGGAATCCTCACTCTAGTTGGAGTGAGGGGTGGATGTAGATTGTGGATTACAATCGAACCACCTTAAAATCTCTTGTCTCCTCTGTGGCTTGGTATTATCGTTGTGCTTTCCTTCTGTTCGGCATTGTGTTTGTGTGTGGACGGGCTCTTCCAATCGCACCTTATTATCCTATCTTAGTCTCTCACTGCGTTTGCTGCATTATTTAGCCTTATCTGAAGGGTTGCATTTCGAAGTAGTGAGTTTCCGCTGAAGTTGTTCAAATTGGGAGTGATCTATTCATCCCCCCCTTCTATATCACTCTTCGCTGCGCTAACATTTGGTATCAGAGCAGATTTGCATCTTGTGGGCGAACGGTCAGGGAAATGCTAATGGTCCTAGAAGCTTCATGGCTGAAGGTCAATCCATTAGTCACCCTCCATTTTTTGATGGTAATAATTATCTGTTTTGGAAGAACATGATGGAAGTGTTTATCAGAGCACAGAGCCACAAGCTGTGGAGGGTAATCACGGTTGGCCCATATGATCTACCACCGAACGAGGACGCGTGGACAGATGACCATGTCAAGCTATCTTCACTCAACTGGACGGCACTGAACATCATCCAGTGTGCTGTTCACCCAGAGGAATATGCCCGTATATCTGCCTACAGGACTGCCAAGCGAATGTGGGATGAGCTGCAATTAATCTACGAAGGTACAGCTCAAGTGAAAGCCTCGAAGGTAAACCTCTACACCTCTAAGTATGAACTGTTTAGGATGAATGCAGAGGAGAATATTACTGAAATGTATGCCAGGTTGTCCTTGATCACGAACACACTTAAGGGGCTAGGGAAGGATCTAGCTGAGGCAGACATAGTCAGGAAAATTCTTAGATCCTTATCCCCAGCATGGCACACTAAGGCTATCGTGATTGAAGAGTCAAAAGATCTGACAACCTTGACAGTGAATGAACTCATAGGATCCCTCATGACCTATGAGATGAATTTCAAAGGAGGTGGTGAAGGAAGTGATAGGAAGGCTAAGAATGTAGCTCTCAAGGCATCCCGCAACAAGAGTAGCAGTAGCAGCAGTAGCAGCAGTAGTAGCGGTGAGTCTGATGGCTTCTCAGATCTCGACCAGAAGGAGAAGGCAATGCTCACTCGTCAGTTCAGTAAATTTGTAAGGAGAAAGGGGAAGACCTTTAGAAGGAAAAAGTCATACTCCTTTAACAAGAATGTTGAATCTACCAACTATAGGGATAGAAATCCTAAGAGACTGACCTGTTATCATTGTAACAAACAGGGACACATGAAAGGCGAATGCCCAGATCTTCAGAAGAAGGGTCCCTACTTCCAGAAGAAGAACACAAAAGTGCAGAAGAAGAAGAAGCCACAGGCGATGGTATGCACATGGAGCGAGGAGGAAGAAGATCCTGAAGATACTTCCTCAGAGGAGCATGAAGAAGGAATTTGCCTTATGGCAAACAGTGAAGAGGAGGTAACCAATGTTTTTGAAAATTTTACGATTGATGACTGAGAAGATGCTTATGCTGAGTTATTAGATAAGTTCAATTCTCTTAGTAAAGAGCATAGGGTTCTGAAAAGAAAATTTAATACTAATGTTGAAGAACAAACCCAGGTCTGTGAGGAAAATCAGAAACTAAAAGAGCAACTAGAAGAAATGACCTCACTAAGAAAAGAAAATGATAAGCTCAAGGGAGAAAATCAAGAAAGTCAAAACCAGCTCAATGAACTCAAAATAAGAATTGAAGAAAGCTTGAATGAAAGTAGAGTGAACTCAGAAAAATATGAAGATGTTAAGAAAGTCAATGGTGATCTTCTAAAAAATTTCGAGTCCCTTCAAAAGGAGTTGGAAGACAAATAGAAAGTTTTGGAAAACTTTGTCCAAGGAAAATCTAGTCTGGATGCTATACTGGGGGCTAGGGTTAACTTCAATAAGGAGGGTCTAGGGTACGACCCAACTAACAAAAGACCCTTACAATTCAAAACCATTACCTTCTGCTCAGAGAAGGGAAAAGAAAAGCTGGACACACCATCCAGCTCAAACAGCAGTAAGGGAACTCAAGGTCAGAAGGAAAGTCCTAAAAACAGTGCTGGCCAACCATTTAAGATGGGAATGAATTCTGTGAAGAATTTCACTAAGCCTACCAATCAGAACACAAATGGTAAATGGACCAAGCAAGTGGATCAGAAGAAAAGCTGGAATTACTACAATCAGATGGGTCCAAAGAGGACCTACTGGAGAAATGATCATCATCTTCAAAAATCTGTTGATCAACAAACTTACAGAAGATATCCTAGGAGTGGCAAGCCTAATGAATGGTATAGAACTTACTTCTCCAGACCAGCTGGACTAAATTTCAATAAACCAGAAATAAAGGTGCCAGGGAAATCCATGCTGAAGCAAATTTGGATTCCTAAACACTTGATTAGAGATTTGAATAATGTCCTTGGACACAACTCATCTTGTGTTCCAAATCACTCTGCTTGATGTTATTTGTGTAGGTCGGCCTGGCAGCTGAAGACAACAAGTGGAACCTCGACAGTGGCTGCTCCAGGCACATGACAGGTGACCGATCCAAGTTCAGCAAGATAGAGATGAAGGTAGGGGGTCTGGTCAAGTTTGGAGGAAAGAACAAAGGTAAGATTATTGGAGTTGGTACAGTATGTAAGTCTTCCACAAACTCCATTAAAAAAGTTCTACTTGTGGAAGGTCTTCAACACAACCTGATTAGCATTAGTCAGTTATGTGACAAGGGTCACAGGGTTGTGTTTGATGATAACTCATGCAAAATCTTTGAAATAAATTCTGATGTGGTTAAATTTGTATCCAACAGGATTAATAATGTCTACATGGTAGACCTAGATGAGGAATCTGAATCTAATATTTGTTTATCTGCCAATTCTGAAAATGATGCTTTTGAATGGCATAGACGTCTAGGTCATGCTAGCTTTACTGCTTTAAATAAATTGGTCAAGCATGATTTAGTGAGAGGCATGCCTAGAATAAAATTTAATTCTATTTCAAAATCATGTGATGCATGTGCTCTAGGCAAACAGACCAGGAACTCTTTCAAATTAAGATCTGAGCCATTGTCCTCTAGACCAATGGAACTCCTCCATATGGACCTCTTCGATCCTACTAGAACTCAGAGTCTTAATGGGAACATATTTGGCTATGTCATCATAGATGACTTCTCTAGATACTCATGGATCTTTTTCTTAGCAAACAAAAGTGATGCATTTCAAAAGTTTAACCTGTTTTTCAATAAGGTCAAATAAGAAGGAAAACACAAGATCTGTTCTATTCAATCTGACCATGGAGGTGAGTTTGAAAACTCCATGTTTTCTAATCTTTGTGAAAGAGAATGACTAACACACAGATTTTCTTCTCCCAGGACACCTGAACAGAATGGAATTGTGGAGAGAAGAAATAGAACTGTGGTGGAGATGGCCCGAACCATGCTAATTGAAAGTCAATTACAAAAAAAGGTTTTGGGCAGAGGCGGCGAATACAACAACTTACATAATCAACAGGGCCATGGTAAGACCCATTCACAAGAAAACACCCTATGAGCTTCTAAAAGGTAAGAAACCAAACTTGTTTCATTTCAGAATTTTTGGAGCAAAATGTTTTATTCACAACAATGACAAGAAAGATTTAGACAAGTTTGAAGCTAAAAGCTCCCCTGTAATATTTTTGGGATATTCAGAAGTGTCTAGGGCATATAGGGTCTTCAACATAACAGACAAAAATGTTGAAGAGTCTCCACACATTATTTTTAGTGAAAAGAAAGGTGTTTCTAACAATGAAAATCTTGACAGGGATTCCAATCATGATGGGGAATTCCTAGAAGACCAAGAAGAAGAGAACACTCAGCCAAGTGGAACAACAAATCCTCCCAACCAGGAAGAGCCAAGAGAAGGAGGTAAGTCTTCAATAAATGTTAGATTTCTTAAAGATCATCCGATAGATAATGTCATAGGCAATCCTGAAGATCCTCTTCGGACTAGGTCCCATTTTAGGAATGTGGATAATGAAGACTTAATTGCTTTAGTCTCACAAATTGAACCTAAATCAATAGAAGAGGCCTTGGTTGATCAAGCTTGGGTCAATGCCATGAGTGAGGAATTATGCCAGTTCGAAAGAAATAATGTCTGGGAACTTGTTCCAAGACCAGACAATGTCAACATCATAGGAACTAAGTGGGTGTTCAAAAATAAAATGAATGAAGATGGAATCATTTCTAGGAATAAGGCCAGATTAGTAGCCAAGGGCTACTGTCAGGAATTTGGTGTAGATTTCGATGAATCCTATGCACCTGTTGCTAGGATGGAGGCTATAAGACTGTTGCTTGCTTTTGCATGTTCAAAGAACATAAAACTCCAACAAATGGATGTTAAAAGTGCCTTTTTAAATGGAGTCATTAAAGAAGAGGTTTTTGTTGAACAACCCCCTGGATTTCAATTTTCTCCTCAACCTGACCAAGTTTTCAGGTTAAACAAAGCCTTGTATGGTCTAAAGCAGGCTCCAAGAGCATGGTATGAAAGATTGACTGAATTTCTGATCAGCAAGGGCTACAAAAGAGGTAAAGTAGATCAAACCTTATTTACCAAAGGTACAAATAAAGATCTCCTCATAGTTCAGGTATATGTAGATGACATTGTATTTGGATCAACTAAGCATGAACTATGTGTTGAATTCTCTAAAATGATGTCTGCTGAATTTGAGATGAGTTTGGTTGGTGAACTAAAGTACTTCCTTGGCTTGCAGGTACAACAGCTAGAGGATGGGTGCTTCATCAACCAGACCAAATACACAATGGAACTGTTCAAGAGGTTTGGTATGGAAAACCTGAAGCACATTACAACACCCAAGGGTACCAATACCTCACTGGATGCAGATGAGACAGGTAAAGAAGTAAATGCCAAGCTCTATCGAGGTATGATTGGATCTCTTCTTTACCTAACAGCTTCCAGACCTGATATACAATTCAGTGTAGGAATGTGTGCAAGGTATCAGTCTAGACCTACTGAATTACATTTAGCTGCCGTAAAAAGAATTTTCAGATATTTGTCAGCTACTCATTCTCTTGGTTTATGGTTTTCTGCATCACACACATTTGACTTAATTGCATACACAGATGCTGATTATGCAGGTTGTAAACTAGACAGGAAAAGCACTAGTGGTCATTGTGAATTTTTGGGTGGGTGTTTAGTGTCTTGGGATTCCAAGAAACAACATTCTGTGGCCCTCTCCACTGCAGAAGCTGAATATGTGGCTGCAGGGAGTTGTGGAACACAAGTCATTTGGATTAAACACCAGCTTCAGGACTACCAAGTAGACATGGGGTGCACACATATCTATTGTGATAATACCAGTGCCATTAATCTTGCCAAAAATCATGTTTTACATTCACGCACCAAACACATAGAGATAAGGCATCATTTCATAAGAGATGAGGTTTCTAAAAACAAGTTTGAACTGATTCATGTAGGCACAGATAATCAGATTGCTGACATCTTCACTAAACCTCTGGATAATGAAAAATTCTCAACACTAAGAAGAGAATTAGGCTTATACAAATTGTCTTAACTGTGTAGCCTGTTCTTTTTGTGAGGGGGGGTTCAGTTGCTTAGCTTTCAGAAAAGCTGTGAGTGAGGGGGAGCTGTTTGAGCTGTGAGAAGAAGTGTTCTTTGACAAATTCAAAAAGATTGACCAGATGTGTGTCTTTGCTAGTTTTCATGACAGATCTAGTGTGGTTCTCTAAGACAGTAGAATGTCACTTAATTCTTAAGTCTATAAGTCAGTGATACTAAAGTCCAGTTAGAATATTTCCTCTGGTATTCCTTCAGAGATCTGGATTAATAGTAAAAAGTATATCTTCCTACATTGTCAATGATTCTGGTTCAGGCCAAAACCTGTATGTCTTGATATCTGACCCAATCAGCTTGAAATCTAGACTTCAAGATTCACTTCAAGTAATAGTCCTTCTGGTATTGTTTTCAATCATTCCATCTCTTCAACACAAGGGCTTAATTAAACAAACATGTCTTGTTTTGTTCACTGAGAAACTGGGAGTTTCATCAATGAAATGAATATTTCTCCCATGTCATGAGGTGTCAAATGCTTAAAATGAATGAAAAAGTCATGACAGAGCAATGGTGACTTGCTGGTGAGTAACTGGGGACTTTGGCCTCTAATCAAGGTGATTCCTCATGTCAAAAGCCACAGTTACTAACTCTGCTCTTTTTTTTTAAAAAAAAAAGGGGGGAAGTAATGAGGTACTCACTCTGAGTAACTGGGGATTCAGGCCTCTAATCAATGTGTCTCCCTAATGTCAAAATAGTGAATTACTAACTTACTCATTGATCTTCTTGAAAATCATCTCAACAAAAAAAAATTCTTTGTAGTTGTGCAACTAATGGATTGCTAGTCTTCAATACCTTGAGAACACCTCTTTGACTTTGTCTCTTGTTGTCTTTTTGGATTGTTGACAGTTCAGCAATATCTTGCCATACTTGTGAATTCCTGCTCTAAATCATACTCCATGTATGCTGATAAACTTTTCTATCCTTCTATTTCTCTAGTGTGTACTGGAGTTCAAGAATCTTCACTTGAGTTTAGCACCTCACTTACTTTCTTAAGACTTGCTTGTGCCTGTCTGCCCTAAGAAGTTATTGTACTTTTTCTTCATGTCTCCAGCACTTTCATATATTCTGCATTTCCTTTTGCTGATGTCAAAGGGAGAGAAGGGTTTTTAACAATATCAGTAGATCATTTATTATTCATGAGCTAAGGGGGAGATTACCTTGTCATGTGATGGCTTTATCTGAGAATGGGTTGTAGGGGGGCTAAGAAGGAGTGGTTTTGGAGAAAGAAGTGCTCTGTAGTAGTGTTTAATTTGGCTGTGCTTTCACTTGCCTTGAATTTGCTTTGATTATTGAAACTGCTGTTAATTTACTTTGATCAAGTAATATCACTTGTCTTGATATTGCTTGATTCATAGTGTTGCCATCATCAAAAAGGGGGAGATTGTTGCATCCCTACGGTTTTGATGATGTCTCACACTATAAATCAATCTTCTATCTCTAGAATAATACATGCTTCATCATGTAGGACTGTGCAGTTCATATAGTTGTCAGATAAATTTGCACTACTTGATCATGTCTACACACTGTCTGCATAGTATGTACACTGATGGGTCGACCCCCCACCTCTGATGGGTTGACCCCTCCTTTAATCTCCAAGTCCATACATTGAATTTCATATTCAAAGTATGTACATTGGTCCTCACCTGAAGTCCATACATTGAACTTAATTTTCAAAGTCTGTACACCCTCCGCTAAGCCTTCAGAGTCTGTACAGCCTTTCCTTGAGTTCAAGTCCATACAACGGCACTGTAGATTGCATCTGAAGTGTATACAACCTTTCAAGGGGTCAAGTCTATACATTCTCCCGTTCATTTCAAAGTCTACACATCGCCCTTCATCTTCCAAGTCTATACACTCTGTTAAACCACAAGTCTATACATCGTCTGCCATCTCAAAGTCAATACACTGTCCCTCGTCTCACACATCATGACCCAAAGTCTGTACAGCCTCTAGTCACTGTACAAGTCCACACACTGGCTGCACTGCAGAAGTCTATACATTGGCTTGGGCATCCAAGTCTAGACACTGATTCCCTATTCATGCCTTGATTCGAAGTCTGTACAGCCAACGCCTTCATTGATTCCAAGTCTGTACACTGGTCTTCAGGCGTTCCAAGTATGTACATTGGTTCAGGCTTACCAAGTCTATACAGTGCTTCAATAGTCTCCAAGTCTATACAGCATGCCTTCACGTTCAGAGTCTATACACCATTCCTCAAAGGCCAAGTGTATACACTGTCCATATGTTCAAAGGTTTCTAGTCTATACATTGGATAGACTCGTTCATGCTTTGTTCATCTCAAGTCTGTACACTGCCTTTCATGTGCACTCTTTAAGCAAGTCTATGCATTCGACCGTTCAGCCTGTGATCAAGTCTGTACAGCCAGGGAGACCATTAAGTCTATACACTCATTCACTGTAGCTTGAACGAGGTGAAGTCTGTACATTGGCATTAGTTTTCCAAGTCTGTACATCCTTCTGTTGATATTCCAAGTCTGTACATCGGACTGGTTGAGCATGTCTGTACAGCGGCTGCATTCTCAGGGAAAGTCTATACATTGGGACTTTTACCTACGTTCTGAACTGAACTGAGTAAGTCTATACATTCCTCATATCTTTTACCTTCGCTCAGCTCAGTAAGTCTGTACACTGGGAACTATACTGACGTTGCCTTGCCAAAGTCTACACACTGTAAACCTTCAAGTCTGTACAGACTCCACTTGCTCAAGTCTGTACATCGTCCAGCTCTTTGGCAAGTCTAAACATCTCTAAGTCTAGACATTCAGTTATCCTTCAACCCTATTCACTCGATATCACCTGCAAGTCTATACACTCTCAAGTTGTTCACACTTGCTTAAATTGCTGTTTCTAAGTCTACACAGTCGATGCCTTCATGCACTGTTCTCTTCGAAGTCTATACATCAACGTCTATACATTGAAGTCCATACAGTGCATACAGTTGTGCTTCATAGGTCTATACATTGCTGCTCTTCATTACAAGTCTTTACACTCGTCCGCCTTCACACAACCAACTCTATACATCCATTGTCTAGCCTGCTGAATGGAGTCTACACACTGTGATCGCATGAACACTTCAAGTCCATACACTGAGCTCGCTGAAGAACTTCAACTCTATACACTCTCACACTGTGTCACACTTGCCTATTTGGCATCCCTGAGTCTATACACTCGAGGGCCTCATACACTTCACAAAAGTCCACACATTTCATCATTTGTGCTAATGCATTCTTTAGCTAGTCTATACACTGAGGTCGCATGAGGACTCACAAGTCTATACACTCCCTCAGTGTACACACTTACTTATCTGCTATCCTAATGTATATACATTCGTATCTGACTGAACTAAGTAATCACATTTCTTTGTCTCTGCCTGCAGATGATACAGGTCAATGATTGGGCACGTGAACCGAGGATGATGCCTGGCACGTGATCCGAGAATGCTCTGGAAAGGGAGGGAACGAGACTCCCTCGTGTGAAGGCCTGAAACTAAGGTCGAATGCCATATAAAAGGTGCCTTCTGCGATTAGATGGACGGAACTGGAGAAAAAGCTGAAGAGCAAAATCCCTGAGCAGAAGAATAAAAGAGAGAGAGCCTCCACGTTCCAGAAAGAAGATAGAGAGAAAAGAATTGAGAGTATTGCTGTGAGAGAAGAGTCTGTGTGAGAGAGAAGAGTCCAATTTGCTTCTTCGGAAGCTACATTTGTATTTGATTTTTCTGAAACGATTTGTGTTCATCGTTGGTCTTGTTTACATTTCTATTTTTACTTTTTCATATATCTGATTTCGAGTTGTTACCCTCCGGTGTTTGGAGGAAGCGAGAGTTACTCCGGTTCCCCTCTGGGCTGCAGAGGTAGAGAGATCTGTGATCTCTGGTTTTTGCCAGTGACGGGTTGTCATTAGCAGGTTCCCTTCGGGTTGGAGGAAGGGAGAGGCATCTCCGGTTCTGGTCTTGCTGGTAGCAGGTCCAGGTGTCAAGCTGTGTGGCATCACATTGTTCGCAGACTGAGTCTGCAGCTTTCTAGCAGTGGCTAGTGGAATCCTCACTCTAGTTGGAGTGAGAGGTGGATGTAGATTGTGGATTACAATCGAACCACCTTAAAATCTCTTGTCTCCTCTGTGGCTTGGTATTATCGTTGTGCTTTCCTTCTGTTCGGCATTGTGTTTGTGTGTGGACGGGCTCTTCCAATCGCACCTTATTATCCTGTCTTAGTCTCTCACTGCGTTTGCTGCATTATTTAGCCTTATCTGAAGGGTTGTATTTCGAAGTAGTGAGTTTCCGCTGAAGTTGTTCAAATTAGGAGTGATCTATTCATCCCCCCCTTCTATATCACTCTTCGCTGCGCTAACATTGACCACTGATTTTATGGTGGGATTACCGAGGACTCAGAGTGGACAGAATAGTATTTGGTTGCTAGTGGATAGGCTGACGAAAGTGACTCGGTTGTTACTGGTCAAAGTCAGCTGGAGCGTGTCCAAGTTGGCTCGTCTTTATGTGGAGTGGATCGTTCCGTTGCATGGAATTCCCATTTCCATTATGTCGGATCGGGATCCGCGTTTCACTTCTGGATTCTGGAGGAGTTTCCAGCGAGCTCTTGGCACGATTTGGCATTTAGCTCAGCGTACCATCCTCATTCAGATGGTCAGTCAGAGAGGACCATCCAGACGTTAGAGGATATGTTGAGATCCTGCTGTCTGGAGTGGCAGGGGAGTTGGATTCACCACGTACCGTTGGTGGAGTTTGCCAACGACAACAGCTATCATTCGAGCATTGGTATGGCTCCTTATGAGGCGTTGTATGGGCATCCGTGTCGGACTCCACTTGATTGGTTCGAGGTTGGTGAGCGTGTTTTGACGGGACCGGAGTTGGTGCAGCAGTGTGTGGATGTTATGCACCTGGTTCGTCAGAACATGTTGGCAGTCCAGAGTCGGCAGAAGAGCTATGCTGATCGGAGGAGGCAGCCTCTCGCTTTCGCTGTTGGCGATCGTGTGTTCTTGAGAGTTTCTCCGATGAAGGGGGTGATGCACTTTGGTCGGTGCGGGAAGCTGAGTCCCCGCTATATTGGTCCCTTCCACATTGTGGAGCGCATCGGTGAGGTGGCTTATCGATTGCAGTTGCCCCCTGAGTTGGCATCGGTGCATGACGTGTTCCACGTCTCGATGTTGCGAAAGTATATGTCCAATGACTCTCATGTGCTTAAGGTTTCTGTTTGACCCGAGGTGACTCCAGATCTTTCTCTCCCAGAGTTTCCCGTCCGCGTTGAGGATAGGCGAGAGCAGTGCCTGCAGAACAAGGTCATCTCCTTGGTCAAGGTGGTGTGGCAGCGGCACTCTGGTGGTGAGGCTTCTTGGGAACGTGATGACGAGATGCGTTAGCAGTTCCCTTACTTATTTGAGTGAGTCTCCTCTTCTTCCCCTGAGCTTTGTTATTGAATTTCAAGGACGAAATTTCTTTAAGGGGGGAGGCTGTAATATCCCGGACCTTTCGGATCCTTTTTTTGGGTCTTGGATCTGTTTTCTCTGAATGTCTAGCTCCGTTGTGTCCGAAATTTCGTTTTGAACATCTTTCGTGTTCGGATCGGCGTGATCCGGAGTTGTTTCGGAGGCCCGGAGTGTGTCCGCGGCTTTTTCACGCGTGTTTTCTGATTCCCGGTGTGTGTTTCGATAATTCCTTCGGAACCTCGTTGCGGGTGGACCATGTCGTTCACCTAGACGAGAGTGGTACCGTTACGATCGGTGCGTCCCGATAATCGCAGAAACGTGATTTTCTATTTTTCGATATTTTTTGGATTTTCTGAATTTTCTATAAATATCCCCCTATTTTCTCTTTTCTTTTCCACCTTTTCTTCTTTTTCCTCTTCCTTCCTCCCCCACCATGAGAACCGCCCCCCGCTCTCTCCCATTCGACCGCGGCGGCGTCCCCTCCGACTGCAGAAGGAGCGGGGCGACGGCGTGACGACGTGGGAGACGGCGAGGCGATCGTGGCGGCGTAAAGCTTGTGGGGAACCGTGAAGGGACGAGAGTTCTAAAAGCGTCTTTCTTGATTTCGGCAACGATTAGGCGGAGCTTTGGCTCCATTGAGGTAGGGGGACGAATCCCTATGCTCATCCCGTCATCCCTCGCGATTTGTAGGCCGAGTGGTAGCCGAGAGGGGTATTTTTGAGCGGGTTAGGGCAAAATCATGTTTTGGGGAGAATTCGCCCGATCTATGGATCTGAGCCGCGATTCGGCGTTTTGATGACCTAAAATAATGCTAGGGGTCCCCAGGGGGCTTTCCCCTTGATTTCCCCCTCTCCTATGGAGGCATGGGGGCGTGGCTGGTATTTTTGGGCGTTTCACGCCGTTTCGCCGCCGGGTGTAGACACGCCTTTCCTGACGTCTCCTGAGAAAGTCTCATATTACTGTACGACGCCCCGCGACGGCTTACGCATTTTTGAATCACTTGAGTGCTTCCTTTTCTTGAGTCTTCTTCCGCCTTTTCGGCATCCGGAAATCATCTCGTTGCGGCATTCGGACGGCATCAACACCAATCGGACGCACCGGAAGGTTTCGAAACCAGGAAGAGTGTCTGTCGGGCGGCTGCCGATACCTTTTCAGGGGACCCGGGGGGGGGGGGGGTCTTCATGGAGGCGTCCAGGCTCCTGGACGCCTCCATGACTTTAATACATATAAAAATACAAAAAACACATACAAATAATAATAAATAATGGAGGCGTCCAGGCCCCTGGACGCCTCTATTAAAACAAATATAAAAAATACAAAAATGCCGGCTTTAGCATAAAAACAAAACAAAAATAAAAAATATATTTTTTTGGAGGCGTCCAGGACCCTGGGCGCCTCCATCAACTTGCCCACCGGGCCCCGTCCACCGACCGACGGTTTGTCGTGTGTGAAAAAAGCCAATTATGGAAGCGTCCAGATGTGGACACCAAAAATTGCACATCGATATCATGCTCGGCCCGGTATCAACAACGGCACCGGGTGAAGAAGCCCCGGAGATACTGCTCATCCGGATTCCCCAAATGTCCACACTGCCGTGAAGCCATCTCCGGAGTCAAGAGAGGCTGGAGAGAAACCGATCACAAAAAAAGGGGGGGGGGCACAATCCATGGGCCTCGAAGGAAATCAAACGGGCCACAACTCGTGTTCGAGACGGGCTCAAGTGGGCTTCAACGGCACACCCCCTGGGTGCCCCAGCGGCACACCCCAGGGGGGGCTTCAACGGCACACCCCCTGGGTGCCCCAGCAGCACACCCGAAGGGGGGGGGGGGGGCTTCAACGGCATAGCCCCCTGGGGCCTTCAACGACACACCTAGGGAGGGAGCCTTCAGCGGCACACAGCCCCCAGGGCCTTCAGCGGCACGCCCATCCTGGGCTCCAGCGGTACACCCCCAGGGGCTTCAACGGTACGCCCCTTTGGGCCCTCAGCGGCACACTCTTCTGGGCCTTCAGCGGCACGCCCGTTGGGTGTTCCCTCGGCACGCCCTTTTGGCCCTCCTACGGCACACTTATTCAGCCCACCAGCGGCACAGCGTTAAGCCTTTTCAACGGCTAAACGACGTGGTGCCCATGCCCTACACGTCCTTGGCGCGCAGTGAGCTTCCTGAGGTGTCAACCAACTGTTGGGCCACGCAGGCTACTCCCCTGAAAGCCAGGACAGAAGACGTCAAACCCCATCATGACGGAGCTGCTTCCCGCCTTCGACGGCCGTGCTCAGAAGCTCCCGCGGCTGGGAGTATAAAATGACTCCCGTTCCGGCAAAAAAAGAAAAGAGAGGAAGAAGGAGGGGCAGGAGAGGAATACACACACAGACAGAGGGAGAGACATACGCAAGAGAGGAAGAGAAGAGAAGGGAGAAGAAGAAGGGCTCCGGCGTGAGTCTCCTCCGACGGCCACCGGGCAGAAGAGAGAGTAAGAGAGAAGGAGGGCTGAATGTAACAGGGGAAGGTGCGGGGGAACGAGCAGTGGACGCTCGTCCCTGCTTCAATCCCCAACAGTTTCCCTTCCGTGGTTTTCCTTGTTTTCTTCCTCCCTTCATCTTGTATTTTGGTTTTCTTCCTTGCCCGTAGCCTTGACTCGGGCGTGCTCGGCAATGTATATGGATGGCCACGGCCCCTTGCTCTCCATGAATGAAAATCACCCTCCTTGGGTTTCTCTGTTATTTCTGTTGGTTTACGCCAGTTTTCATGGTGCATGATGTGTTGTTCGTTTTCCCCCCATTTCTCTATTTCTCCGATGCTTTTGGAGTCCCCGTAGCGACGTGATTCCTCCTATCTGATCCTTGGCCTCATGGGTTCTTTGCCCTCTCCTATGGCCATCAGTTGTACCTATCTGCTTGAGTGGAGGGAGACCCTCCTTCTCTTCCAGAACACCTAGTAGCCAGTAGCCCTTGGCTTTCCTTCACCGGTACACCCCATAGTGGCCCTCAGCGACACACTCTTTCGGCCCTTGGCCGGTACATCGCATAATAGCCCTCAGCGGTACACCTCCCCCTTTTGTGCCTCAGCGGTACGCCCTTAGCCTTCCTAGCCCAGCACACCCTATGCTCGTCCTTGGCCGGTACGCCTTGGCCAAGCTCCCGTCCACCCTGTCCAATATTAGAAGCCTCCCGTTCATCATTTTCTTCGTATTTTCCGAGGTTCTATAAAGGTGTTGCCGCCTCCGGGCGCCCACCTCCAGTTGTCGGGTTCCGCCACTCCATGTGGGCGCGTCCCCTTTACCTCCCTTACGTTCGGGTAGAGGGGAGGTGCTGCCGAATTTTTGTCAGAAAATAACATGTTAAAAAGGCAAAAGGAAGCAACAAACGAACATAACGATCAACGATAAAGCTTTCTGACTAATCGAGCCACTGCCGGTAGCGTGAGAAGAACTGAACTGAATAACGACATAGCATATCAGACGTCTGACTTGTGAGCAAAAAGGCTGAACAGAACCAAGGAAAGGAGAAGTTTATATAAGACTGTATAAAAATCAATAAACGAAGAAAAGAAAAGCCTTAAAAAAAATAATAGAAGATCCCAACCTTCACCCGCGTGCTTTGTTGTGACCCTAGCGGCACACTCCAATAACCTTCACCGGTACACCTTCATCCCTTTCCCACTACCTCATTCTCCCCTTTGCCGGCACACTTCCCTCAGCGCCTTCAACGGTGCACTCATCTGGCCCTTCGCCGGCACACTCTACCACCCCTGCTAGGCCCCAGCGGTACACTCTCATTACCCTCGGTGGTACACCCTTGCTACCCCCAGCGGCACACCCCTTTTTGCATCCAGTGGCACACTCCATTCCCCAGCGGTACACCCCTTTCCATTGTCTCTCTCCCCCTTCGCCGGTACACCCTCATCCACCGTCTCAAACTCAATGTATAGACTTGGCATATTGACGTACAAACACAGCAATGAGCAATGTACAGACTTCAAGCCGCAGCCAAGGGACAACGTATCGACTTTGAGCTGAATAAGCTGAAGAATGTATAGACTTCGGGTGTCGGCTATACGGCCAATGTATAGACTTTGAGCTGCAACGTATAGACTTTGAACTGCCGCCAATGAATAATGTATAGACTTTGAGTCGGCCAACGTATAGACTTTGGGCTGGCCAATGTATAGACTTTGAGCTGCAACGTATAGACTTTGAACTGCAGCCAATGAATAATGTATAGACTTTGAGTCGGCCAATGTACAGACTTTGGGCTGGCCAATGTGTAGACTTTGAGCTGCAACGTATAGACTTTGAACTGCAGCCGATGAATAACGTACAGACCTTGGGCTGGCCAATGTGTAGACTTTGAGCTGCACGTATAGACTTTGATCTGCAGCCGATGAACAATGTATAGACTTTGAGTCGGCCAACGTACAGACTTTGGGCTGGCCAATGTGTAGACTTTGAGCTGCAACGTATAGACTTTGATCTGCAGCCAATGAATAATGTATAGACTTTAGGCTGGCCAATGTATAGACTTTGAGCTGCAATGTACAGACTTTGAACTGGCTGATGTATAGACTTTAATAAATGATGTATAGACTTTGAATTGCAGCCAATAGCCAATGTATGGACTCTGAGCTGCAGCCAATGGCCAATGTATAGATTCTAGAGCTGGCCAATGTGTAGACTTCAATAGACGATGTATAGACTCTGGGTTAATGAATACAGCCCATGAACAGACTTTGAACAGTCGATGTATAGACCTCGCGTCGCAATAGCCCGTCAACATATAGACTTCGAGCCTTCCCCGGTGCACCCTCTTCTCCCTTCACCGGTACACCCTCCAATCATTGCCCTTCGGCGGCACCCTCCTTAAGCCCTTCAACGGCACACATATCCAGCCCTTCGCCGGCACACTTTCCGCCCACCTTTCCTCAGCGGTACACTCCCTTTAGTCCCCCTTTCAACCCGCCAAGGGTCAACTCTCCCCAAGAAAAAATAATACATGAATACATATATATATATATGTATATATGGGCATATAATGGCAGAACTAACAAGCCAATAAAAAAAATCATGATGAATAAATAAACCTGAACAGATCCGTATAAAAAAAATGAATGAAATAAGTGACAATAATAAAAAAAAGAGTAATAATGACAGTAAGCAAGATGAGGGAAATCACCCAGAACAGATACGTGAAGAGGAATAAGCAACGGAGTAACAAGAACAATAATGATAAAACAATATAAGGTATTAATAATTCTACATTGCAGCCCCCTCTCTCCGTGACTCGACGCAGAAGGAACAATAATGCCGCCCTCTCAGGCCGGGCCCGAGTCTTGGGAATCATCCTGACATGGCCAGGCCCCGACCTAGTCTCGGGCCGACATTCCAATCAGACCGGATTCGTTTCTCGCCCCGGATCCCTTCCGAGCCATCATTAAAATTGCCGTGCATTCGGCAGACATTTGAACGGGTCCACCTCGGCTTCCGTCGCGTTTCTACCACGGACCCGTGTCCGAATATGAAAAGGTCCGCGAGTGACCGACATGGCCAATGGCTCGTATCCTGATGTGGACTTTAGTGTGAGTTATTCCTGTCCCCTTCTCGCGCAGTTAGTATTATTTCTTTCGGCCGCAGGGCCCCTAATTTCGGCAATTAATCAAGGGTATTCCCTCGTATGGGGGATGTAAATGACGTCGTGACCTTTATGGCATGACGGGATCTGGTCCCGACACGAACCATACAATCGTCTGACGAAGTCAGATCGAGCGCACCATGGGCTCTTCGGAGCCCGAATAAATTGTCACTCCGGTGACTGGCACGCCCACACACCCAACAGATGAAACGCCCGCAACGAGCGAATTTTAGTGCGTCCACAAGTCTGGCACGCCCGGTGGGACCGATCCACCCTTCATCTCTTTACCGGAATTAGGGGCCCTGCGGCCCCCTTCTTGTGATACAAATTGCGTTACTTTCTCAAATGCAGGAAAATCGCATCATGGTGCTGATGATGGCTGTCACTTGCGGCCCTCAAGTCGTCGAGAACCATGTCCTAGGCGGCTACCTGGCGGTCCCCCTCAACTTCGGGAGCTTCCCTCCCACTGTGGGCTTCCCCAACTTCTTGGGGGTGGCTTTTTCCAACATCCTCGAGGTGAAGGCGCCTGAGGAGTCCCAGATCAACGCTCTCGCTCCGGGGGCCACTGAAGCTGCTACCGACCGAGCTGTGGCCAAGAACAACAATGGCGTCCCAGCAACGACGCTAAGCTGCAACGTGCACCACGTGCACCAAACCACCGGCCCATCCCACCAAGGGTCGGCATCCTACCGAAGAAGGCTCCGGAGGAGCAACGCCGGCGCCAGCTCTGGGCGCCGCACCTCCAACTCTGGAAAGACTATGACTGTCGGGGCCCTACGAGTCCGCCTGGACGGGCAGAGGTCCCGGGTGACACTGGACCGTGTCGTCCCGACTGTCCCAGTCCACAACTCCTTTCAAGGACTGGAGAAGTTGAAGGGGAAGGTGACGCCCACTGCTGTGGCCGCATCGCCGAAGGCTGCACCGGTTCACAGGCCGGCCAGACTGAAGCAGGTCTGGGTCCCCAAGGAGGACCAACCCACTGCACCCGCCCAGGCGGGGCCTAGCACTTTCCACCCGAGGAGGGCTAGAAGAAATGAAAGGGTCAGGCTCACGACCCCGGCTTGCCGACCAGCACCTGTCACCCCGGTGCTGCCCGAGAAAGCTCACCACCGTCACCGCGGGCGCCGACACAATGCCGCCCGCCCGGCACCCAGGGCCTACTCTCCTCCTGCCGCTGTCATCGACATGCAACCGTAGGCCGCTCTCCCTGACCAGGAGTGGGAAGGGATCGAGCAGGCTATGAGGAATTACCTCCGAGGCCCGGGTAGCACCCCCGCCGGCCGCCAAAGACTGCTGGGGGCAATTGCCTCCGCTTTCCAGGAAGAAGGAACCCGACCCGCGCCCGGTGCAGAGCCGAGAAATCGCTCGGAGGAGCCGCGCCAGTCCCCTGTTCGGGAGGAAGCGCCGCCCCGACGATCGGTCTTCGACAGGCTGGTGTTCCCGGGGAAATCATCCAGGAAGGCGACGAAGAGAAACAAAAGATGGCACACCTTCACCTGCCATATGGCAGGAGTTCACGGTCGGTATGGGGCCTTGCCTGCCGATCCGGAAGAAATGGCCAGACTTGCTGCCAGGCCGGGACCCCTTACTAGAAGAGGGAGAGCGACAGGCAGCGCGACACCCACAGGCGCCGAAGGGACCTTACCTGAAGAGCCCCTTGCAGCCCTCACAGCCAACGTGGTCACCACCGGAGACACGAGCGGCGGACCCTCCACATCATCCGAGGACGCCCCGGCCGAAGAGACGGGGGGCATGCCCCGTCTCCCCACAGCTGACCCTGCAATGCTGCTCATGATGCAGCAGTTTCAGTAAGAAATTGAGTCACTTAAAAAGCAATTGAATGAACGGAACACACCGCCCCCGATGTCCTGGCAGACCGAGGTTTTACCCGAAGCGCCCAGGGACAGGGGGCAATTTTCAGAAGCAGCCCTTCTAGCAGCCCTCAACCCTCTCGGGGACGCGTCCCTGCAACAGGCACACTGCACCGCACCGGCCCCGCCACAGGCCTCACTTTCCCAAGGGTCCCTCATGGCCCCCCAGGCGACCGTGCTGGCCACCCCGAGCGCGCAGCCCGCCCATTTTTATCCGAGTCCGATCGACCCGGCAACAGTTAGCCGGTTGATGCTGGAACAGATGATAGACATGAAATTGGCCGAGAGAGGTGACGGGGATCAGACGCCGTTTGACGTCTATCGGGTGCCCTACCCGGCTCACCATGCTGCGAAGAAGTTGCCGGTCGGCGTCACCAAGCCACCCAAGTTCGAGAAGTTCAACAGGCAAGGGTCCCCCAGGGAGCACATTGCTTATTATGTGAACGTCATGGGGGACTTGGCTGCTGATGAGGCCTACCTTCTGAAGTTCTTCGGCTCGACACTCACCGGGCTTGCCTTTGAGTGGTACTCCGGCCTGCCACCCGGGTCTGTCGCCGATTGGCCCGACATGCAAAAGAAGTTCAAAGAAAGATTCTATGTTACAAAATGGAAGGTCACCGTGGCAGAACTTTATGCCACAAGACAGAAGAATGACGAGTCAGCCCTCGACTATATCAAGAGATGGAGAAACCTCAGCATGAGGTGCATGCGTCCCCCACACCAGGAGGATGCGGTGTAGATCTGCAAACAGAACTTGAAAAAGGAGATCCTGGAAAGGATGATTGGCACCGAGGTCAAGACATTTGACCGCCTGAACAATGTGGTAGCAGAGATCGAGGCATTTTTGGCCCGATACTCCTCCACCCCGGCCATGTCAAGCCAAAGAGCCAGGCAGGCCGAGAAGAAGCCAGCTCCCCCTGAGGTGCACACATTAGATTTCCAGGCTTTCGAAATGCAGAAGGAGAAAGCGAAGGGGGCTGCTAACCTTCCTCCGCCCAGAACCACAGAATGGCGGGAGGGCCCCTCACTAAGGGAGAAGATGAGAAACAAGCTATATTCCTTCGCCCGGGACAAGTCCAAGCTCCTGTTCGAATGGGCAACCAGCTACAACAAAATTACACTGCCAGAGCCGAAAAGGCCTGGCGACCTAAAGAAAAAGACGACCCGCGCTTCTGCCTGTACCACCGAGTGCTCAGGCATACCATTGAAGACTGCTATGTCTTCAAGGATGTCATTGAATCCTTAATCAAGAACGGGGAACTAGACATGGGGGAGCATAAGGTAGACCCCCCGCAACCGCATGAGTTGCGTAGCATAACCTCCACCGTCAACACGGTCTCGTTATACCAGGAGCTGCCCGAGGAGTGGGCGGAGGCCTGCGCCCGCGCCACTTATGAGACTTTTATCATGGCCCCGGCTCAAGATCAAGGAGGTTGGCAGACTGCAACTAGAAAGAATAGAAGAGCACACGTCCCTCGACCTAGCCCTGGAGTTCGTCTGAGGGATGTGACACCCCTGCCTGCACCGCCTTCGGCAAGCCCAGTTCGCCACGACACGGCCCCTCGGCTGGTCATGAGGCGGCCCACTCATAACAAAAAGAGCTCTGTCTCGCTGCGGATACGTCAGAAGACCAGTCCGGCGGTCGAAAGACTCCAGGCTATTATTGATGGGCTCGAAGATTATGAACAGTCCGAAATCCAGCCCGTGGAGCTGAAGGAGTATGTCCCATGGGAGGAGTTCAAATCACTCGAACTGGCTCCAGGGACAGAAGCTGAAGCAGAGAAAGAGCCTCCCCTATCGGCTGAACTTCCCCAAGAGCAGCCATCCGCCGCAGTAGGAAAGAAGAAGAAGAAGAGAAGACCCAGGGGCAAGAAGAAGAAGGAGGTCGTCGTCGCCTGCAACACCCTCTCGGCGTTATTCGACACTGCCCTTTCCTTGGAGGAAACAGAAGAAGAGCCACCCCATGAGCCGCCAGAGGTGAATCAAGCTGAAGTCTCCACTTCCCAACATGCCACCAGGTCGGGAGGGAAGTGGGGGCGTGTAATGCCCTGGATTTTTCAGATATTTTTCGGATCATTTTAGTGGGTCTCGGAGTGTATTTTGTGCTTTACACGTGTTTTTCCCTGATGTGCCTTTGGAACTCTTTGCAGGGTAAACCGTGGCGTTCTCCGACTCCGGGACGTTACCACTGCGTTGCGCTCTTCCTGAGGATCACGGAGGTAATTTTTCGTAATTTTCTAAATTACTTGAATTTTTGGGTTTTTCTATATATACTAACCCTTTTTCTCTCTCCCCTCTCATTTCTCTCTTCCCTCCCTCTCTCTTCTCTCACGCCCTCTTTCTCCCCTCTCTTCTCCGGCGGCCGACGGAGCGAGGCGGGGGCGAGGTGGAGGCGGCGCGGGCGAGGATGGGCGAGGATCGAGGCGGAGGCGGGCGCGATCCCTCGGTGGATTCCGAGATGACGTCGTTCGCGTTCCGGGTGATTTTCGGCGTGGATTAGTCGCTTCGGCGCGCGGTTTCTTCGGTGGAGGTAGGGTGACGGAACACTGCCGCGTTCTGCTCGTTTTCCCTGCCATTGCACGTCGTTCGGCGCGGAAACGGCTGTGTTTGGGTCCGTTCTAGCGAAACTGTAGTTTTGTGGGTTTCGTAGGGTCGGTCGGGAAACGGCAACGGTTTCCAGATCGGTTACTGTCAACGGATTCCTTAGGGCGAGAGCATTCTTTTCCCCCCGATTTCGTCTCGATTTGTGGTCCTGTTGGACCGGTAGAGCTTCGGGAAGCTCGGTAACCCTTTTTGGGTAACTTCGGTAGAATCGCTTGTTTCTCGCGATTCGTGCGTCGTTTTGACTCCGGTCGGAGTCCATGTGATTGCCAGGGTGGTTGTGATTGTATCCCCTTCGTTTCGGCACGAACAGGGCGTGGAAAGGTCACCGTTGGGCCAACCCCCCGGTTTGCTCGCCGTGATGGTTAGGCGGTCGAACCAGGACCGTCCATCCCCATGGGCGGCCCCGTCTTGACCGTTCATCTACTCGGCGCGCAGTGTTCGGCTTGGCGCGCAGTGAGGGTTATGCAGTCTATCGTGCGACCGCATAACCGAAGTGTGGCCAGGGTTGAGCCGTCCTTCCCCTCCGATTTTGACCGTTGCTGGGCTGTGCGGCTAGGGTCTGGCCGCATAACCCTTTGTACGGCTATGAGCTGGCCGTACATCCCCTGGTGCCGTGGGCTGTTGTGCGGCCAGAGGTTGACCGCACAAGCCTTGCGCGGTGAGGTCCTAGCCGCCCGTTCCCTCGCGCGGCTAGGGGCTAGCCGCACATGTGTTCCCCGTTGGAGGACGAACGACCGCGTTGGACCGTTCATCCCCCAGTTGCGGCTGAGGGTCAGCCGTTCGACCTTGGTGCGGCTGGGGACCAGCCGCTTGTGCCTCGTTGACCCAGGAGAAGAACGGCCTGCTGTTGGCCGTATATCCCCTGGTGCGGCCCCTTCCTGGCCGTACGTCCCTGAGCAGCCCAGAGTGGACCGCCCAAGGGGCAGGTCTAGCTGGCATTTCCGATTTGACCGGTTTGAGTCCCGGGCGTGTAGGTCTCGATCCACCTGCCGACCCGTGGCCTGACGGATGCTGTGCAGTTCGTCGTGGCCAGACGTCACGGTATGGTGTGGTCTCGGGTTGCCGTGTTCTTGACCTATGTCACCGTACGTCGGTGTGAGTGCGGTGAGGGTTCCCCGCGCGCCGTGGGTTTCTCCGCAAAGTGATTTCCGAGCGGGCCGTGTGTGTGGCCTTAGCCCCTTGAGTTCCCTTTCCGAGAGAATGGTCTCGGCGGCTCGTGAGTTATCTCGGTACTCGTGCTACCGTGGTTTTAGACCTAGAGATTGGACTGGATTGACGGCCTTGTGCTGATGCGTACAACGGTCTTGACCCCGAGTCTTGTGACTCAAGGACCGTTGGGTGTAGTGCGTCTCGAGGACTGTCCAGAGTCTAGTGGCTTAGCGTCACTTGGGTTTTCTCGACTCTCGCGCAGGTCTGTGCGCGGCCGTGGACTGTGAGTCTCGTTTCTTCTTCGACTGTGGTCACCGTGCGACGGTGCTAGCACGTGGGATGGTCCCCGTACTTTGTCGGGTTTGGACGCTGTTTTCCTTCGACTTGAGAGTCTACTCCTTCAGTGACCCTCCACTAGTCGTAGCCTACCAGTACGCGTGTGCTGGTCGCACCAGGGAGTGGTGTACGGGCTTACCCTTAGAGGCGGTTTGTGGACCGGTTGCCGTCGGGCCCCACGTCTTGCAGCCAGAGTCCGGCTGAGGGGAAAACCAGTCAGAGGGCCAGACCAGGGATGCGCAGTCTGTGTGTGCATACGTGGTTGGGGGCGGTTGGACCCACGTCGACGGGCGTGACCCCAACTAGTCACTTGTTTCTGGTTACTTGTGCAGTGTTCGTGCCTTTGGTAGGTGCTACCACGTCAGGCAGTTCACCTACGGTGCGGTGTAAGATGTCAGGGGACGCTACCGGCTGTGCTTCTAGTGGGAGGTACTCCTGTCGAGTTGGGAGTGACAGACTGTCAGTTTCCGTGACTTCGACCTTCGGGTTTTCGATCGTGTCGACCGTTGTGTTTTCGGTTGTTTCGCCGCGGCGCATGTGTTGGTTTTCGCGCCGTGGGACTAGTGTTAG
This sequence comes from Amorphophallus konjac, assembly GCA_022559845.1. Classification (NCBI taxonomy): domain Eukaryota; kingdom Viridiplantae; phylum Streptophyta; class Magnoliopsida; order Alismatales; family Araceae; genus Amorphophallus; species Amorphophallus konjac. The sequence goes on from CM040121.1 coordinate 42,754,606, forward strand.
TGGCTCTACCGAGGTTGTGTCTTGTTGTACGGTACCCGCGATCGGATGGTCGGGGTTGCACCTTGGACAGCGTGTCCAGGTTGGCTGTGTCCGGGGGACAGGCCTTTACGGCATGGTTGCCGTGTGTTTTTACCTCGGTAAGCGGTACTAGTGTAGTTCGGGAGCCTCGACTGCGAGATCGGGGTGTGTTTCTGGTACAGTAGGAGTAGTTGTAGTGCCGGGTTTCGACCGACCACCGGGTTTACTGTTCCTACTGTTGCGGTTGCTCTTGTAGCCTTCCTTTCCGCTACCACCGTTGTTTCCGGTTGGGGTTCCGCGGGATCCCTGCTGAGTCTCTGTTTTGGAGACTCATTCCCTGCTTTTCAGGTGTGGCGGTTCTTCCTCGAGGTTTGAGGGTGCGGAGCGGAGGTTCTCAGTTGCCAGCTTGCCGGGCCGAGTGTTCACTTGGCATGTGGTACGTTTTACTGCTTTAGACTGTACTTTTTGTTGGACTGGACTCTGTTGTAGCTGTAGTTGTTCTTTCTTTCAGCTTGTTGTTGTTGGTTGTCCTACTTTATTTCCTATTTCTTTGTGCCTCCACACTCCTTTTAGCCCTTCCGAGCCCTCCCGGCTCGTGGGCGGCGGTGCGAGTCTCGGGTTATCGGGCCTTCCCGGTAATCGAATTCTCGGGTCGTTACAGCTGGTATCAGAGCAGTGGTTGTGGACGTACATAGGAATTCGAGATATTGCAGTGATCATAGTCCATAAGGTCAAGTACAGTCGGCAGCTGGCTTAGGGTTTTATGTTCGCTTTCCACCTAGTTTCTCGCTTGAGAGCTTGAGTGCGCTGTGCTGGTTGCTGTCTGCGGCTTTCGTGCCAGCGTGGGGTCTAAGGATCGAGGTTGAGAGCTTTCTCCCTCATCGGTGGTGACCCCAGTTGTGCTGCGTTGGGCAGAGGTTGCTGGCAGGTGTGAGCTCGCGGTGCTACGTTTGAGGTATCTGCAGCGTGGTCAGGTGGCTGGAGAGGATTTTTTTTCGTGGTTAAGTGGCCGTGAGCGTGCTCTGAGGGAGCTGCTGTCGGTTTTGGCCACTCCAGCTTGAGGTTTATCCAGCCCCTGAGGTGTTCAGGTCGTGGTT